>CM062817.1:1836552595-1837162344 GCA_031772625.1 Pinus tabuliformis | reverse complement strand
GCAAACTTTGTGTTTCCAATATCATAGGGTGTTCTACTGATCATTTTAAGTAGTTGGGTTTGGTGTTGCATGTATTTCCCATTTCTCTTACAGGTACACAACTATTATGGCCCCAAGGTTACGTGCATCATATCATCAGGTGGTTTCTTTAGGATCCTCTTCTTCAAGGCACAAGAGGTTATTTAAATGGGAGTTTGTAGGATTTTTTTATTTTTTTATTTTTTTTATGTCGTACCCCTAGAGGACTGCAAGGTGATTCTTTGACTCGAGGCCAAATAATTCATATAGAGAGCTTATTTCTCGTACTCTAACATAGGAGTTAGTAGCCTCAAATGGATCTTGGATCTAGGAAAGTTACATCGGAGAAGGATATACTTTCTTCACTCTATCACTCATCATCACTAGTTAGAGACCTTACTTAGTATGGTCATCAAAGATAAGAAGGTGGATAGTTACAAGTTTTTCACAAGCCAAGAAGACATCAAGTGTATTCTTAGAGACATCAGATATAACCTAGATGACATCATTGATCCTCTATCTAGCATTGAGCGTTATATAGTTTCCAATTCAGAACTGAATTAAATGAGCACTAGGGAGGACCAAGATTCAACAATGTGCCCATTCAAGCATCCCCACAAGCTAATTCAACTTCTTCCTCTTCGGTTATCATTTTGGATTGAAGAGTCCAACTACTTATTTCCTCAGTTGGAATACTGGAAGAAAGACTTGGCTTTGGTTTCCTAGTTTTGGTTTTAATCATTTTGTACCTCTCTCTCATGTTTATTAGCTGGAAGGCTTCTAGCCTACAATTATTATCTACAGTTTTTGTAATTTTTGTTTTGAAGTTTTCATTCTTAGACTGGTTGAATGTAAAAGCCAGTCTTTTGTGCCTTATAACTTGTGAACATACTAGTATTTCAGGATTGTAGATCCACAATTTTCACATGGCTCCTAAGGAGTGAGATTTATAGATGGAATTTTTTTAAAACGATATACTTATGCTCGTAATAGAAATCCAGGCCGATATTTATGATAATAGTATTTTGAGGAGATTTTTTCATACAAACATCTAGAAATTGACAATTATCATAAAAGGAGGCTGCAAAATTTATTATGGGCTTGAAAGTAATTGTAAGTTGGCATATCTTTGGATTTGGCATAAAAATGAGCTTTTTCTTTGATATTATTTTCATTAGTGTTATTATATATTGATGTGAGGTTTGGGATTGTAGTATATCAAGAGAGTCATAGAGGAAGATTGAACAAATCCAAAAGAAGTTCATAACCTAGAACCTCAAAACTAAAGAAATACTCCCTACCATATCCTCTTGATTGAAGCAAGCTTTTCCCTCATTGAAAGCATGACTATGATTAGGTGTTTTATGTATAGTAATAAGTTATCCAATATGGATGTGAGAAGGTTTTCAAAAATTGTTTCCAACTCTGGCCAAAACCTTCACCATCGACTCAGGTAAGGGTGGGATAAGGATGCCTACTTTTGGCTAGACCATTGGGTAATAAAATAGGAGTTCATGTTGCACAATTCAGAAAATATTAAAATATTATACTTCCAAATTTAAGGAGAAAATGTGGGGAAATGAAGAGTTGGAGGGAAAAAGGAAACTATGATATTATAAGGAGGTGAGCAACCCCAAACTACAAAATCAATTTTGTATTTTTTTCTTGACAAGTGTTTAAACAAAAATGAACATTTCCCAAGATTAGGACTAATTTGTATGAGCTTCAAAGTGAAGTTGGACATTAGTCAATTCCAAAAACATCATGTCAACTTTGTGATCCTAGGAGGATTGAAGATTAAAAACACTTTCTCTTAGATTGTTCATAGTATACTCACATTCGATATGATTTTCAAAATATTTTCCATACTACTATATTAATTTTATTTATGAATGTGTATATAAAATATATATTATATATATATATATATATATATAATTGTATAATATATATATATATTATATATATATATATATATATATATATATATATATATATATATATATATATATATATATATATATATATATATATATATAGATATATATTATATCTATATATATACAATGATATATGACCACATACATACATACACACACACACACACACATATATATAGTAAATGTTCTTAGCCAAAAAAACTCATCAAACATATAAGAATGAGAATATAAGTAGTGGAGGTGTTAGGAGAATGATGGATGGATCAAGATGAAAACATGTATTGTCTCCTTTCCTTTTCTCTAAAAAACCAAACCATCAAATGAATAAGCATTGTAACTAGCAATTGCATCAAGAGGTGCAAAGTAACACCGATAGGAAGAGTGGGGGAATGTGGAAGGTAATAATTAAGGGAGATATATGGACAATGAAATACAATCAAAATTTGTTTTTCTATATATCTTATAAATAATGTAGCATGATGTTAAATTTAAGAAGAAAGTTACACTAACATAAGTGTCTCATAATAATGGCAATCCTTGCAAGCACACGGTACATAACATTAGAGTTCAATTTAATTGGGAATTTTTAAAATGACATGAAATAAATTCTGAACACAAAAATTATGAGGTATTTATCAGCTAAAGATATCACTAACACTTAGGAGAAACATTTTTTTATCAGTAATTTGTTGTGAAGATGAGCAAACATCATATTATAGATAGAATTAATATGTTAATGAATAATGTGAAAGTATTTGTGAAAATCTCTGTGATCAGAACAACTAATTCATGCATACATTCCAAGAAATCTTAAAGTAGCATCTCTGTGAAAAGGGTGTTGGATGAATATGTTATTTATATAAAATATGTTAGAAAATTATATATTACAGAGCAATGGAACACATAAAATATTGCAGAAATATAAACACAGAAAATGCATAAAACAAGAGAGACACAGATATACGTGGTTCACCAGTTTGGGCTACATCCATGGAGAAACAACCAGTCCTTCTTTTATTATATTATCCAGCAAACTGAAGAGATACAACCTACAGTAGATCTGATGTAACACCCTCTTCGCTCTCAATCTCCTCTCTCTTCCTCACTCAGAATACAGATATATATAAATGCAATACAATTCCCTCATATATAGTGAGGGGTTGCCTTCTAGGGAAAAAAACCCTAAATTAAACATAACTTCTACCGTTAGATCATCTGCCTAATGAACGGCCCAGATTGACTAGAAATTACTAGACTTTTACAAGGTAATTTTACATCTATTTTTAGCTTCGGGGGCGCTGCCCCTGAACCCCCACCGGGGGACTGCTGGCCCCCAGACCCCTGCAAAGGGGACAAGTCCCCCCTGTGTGGAGGGGTGTATAGTCTTCCTGGGGTATACATCCGCTGAAACCTTTGAATATAGAAGATAATCAGGCTCCACACCCAACAATCTCCCACTTGGAGACTAAATATAGCAACTCCACCGCTGCTTCATTTGCTAGACAATGACTCCATTTTGGACCTGGTTGTTTCTCATCTTCTTCATCATACTTGAAGACCAATTGAAACTAAGCAGATTCTCAGTTTCTCCCTGGTTACAACTTTTGTTAGCATATTTGTAGGATTCTGTCTAGTGTGTATCTTTTCCAGCTTCAACTGTCCATCTTCCAATGCTGACCGTATGAAATGGTACTTGAGCTGTCTATGTTTAGTCTTAGAATGAAATGCAGAGTTCTTTTCAAGATGTATGGCACTCTGGCTGTCATTGTATAACCTGCTCAACTCCTGCTTCTTACCCAATTCATCCAGAAACCTTTGTAACCAAATCATTTCTTTACTAGCCTCTGTAGCAGCAACATACTCTACTTCTGTTGTTGAAAGTGCAACAACACTTTGGATTTTTGAAACCCAACTAACAGCTGTTCCACCTATAGTAAATACATATCCTGTAGTGCTCCTCCTGTTATCTTTGTCACCTGCCATATTTGCATCAACATATCCCTGTAGAGCAATGTTTGAACCACCAAAGCATAATGCTTGATTTGTGGTACCTCTCAAATACTTGAGACTCCACTTCACTACCATCCAATGTTCTTTTCCTAGATTGTTCATGTCCCTGCTTACAACTCCCACTATGCAGACCATTGTATACATTAAGCTTCCAACTACTGATGCATATCAGGCCTTGTGCAGACCATTGTATACATTAAGCTTCCAACTACTGATGCATATGGAACTTTAGACATATGAGCCATTTCTTCCTGAGTCTTGGGACACGCCTCCTTACTTAATTCGAAATGGCTAGCCAAAGGTATACCAACTGGTTTTGCATTCTGCATATTAAACATTTTCAACACCTTTTCTATTTACTCACTTTGAGACAATGTTAATTTGTGATTCTTCCTGTCTCTAGTTATTCTCATACCAAGGATTTGTTTCGTAGCACCCAAATCCTTCATTGCAAATGAGTTTGCCAATTTTCTTTTGAGCACATTTATCTCTTGCATGTTAGAACCTACAACAAGCATGTCATCTACATACAATTACAATATAATATAGCTACCATCATTTTGCCTTTTGAGATAAACACAATGATCAGAGTGACACCTAGTGCAACCTTGTTCAGACATAAACTTGTGAAATTTTAGATACCACTGCCTTGGAGCCTGTTTTAAGCCATACAAGCTCTTCTTGAACCTACACACTAGTTTCTCCTTCCCTTTTACCTCATATCCTTGTGGCTGCTGCATATATATCTCTTCCTCCAAATCCCCATGGAGAAAGGCTGTCTTTACATCTAACTGCTCAAGATGCAAATCTTCAGCTGCTACTAGACTTAAAATAGTTATGATTGAAGTAATTTTAACAATAGGAGAAAAGATTTCATCAAAATAAATACCTTTCTTCTGTGCAAACCCCTTCACTACAAGTCTAGCTTTGTACCTCTATTTTCCTCCATCTTCTTCCTTCAGCCTGTAAACCCATTTATTTTGTAATGCTATTTTACCTGCAGGCAACCTGACTAAGTCCCAATTTTGGTTATGTGCTAAGGAGTCCATCTCTTCTTTCATGGATTGCTCCCACTTCTTCCTGGTTTCTACCTGCACTGCTTCTTCATAACACTCCGGTTCACCAGAATCAGTCAACAATACATAATATAATGAAGGGGAGTATCGTTCAGGGGGTCTACTTATCTTGGTAGATCCTCTAACACCACTTTCAGGTGTTTGAAGTGCTTGTTACTATTGTGGTTGTTGTTCTGGCTGTTGATAATTATAATTTTCAGGCACCATCACTTTTCCTATGATATCGTCAAGCACTGTGTATTCTCTGTTTTCTTTTTCTTGTTTCTTTTCCTGCACCTGATTCTTATACAAGACCTTTTCATTGAATATTACATCTCTACTCCTAATGATTTTGTGATTTTCATAATCATATAAGCAATAAGAAAAATCATTAACACCATATCCAATAAAGGTACATTTCTTTGATTTTGCCTCAAGCTTTTTTCTATTTTCTTTGTTAATGTGGACAAAGGCTTCACAACCAAAAGTCTTCAAAAAGGAGTAGTTTACCTTTTTACCTGTCCATGCCTCCTCTGGAATACCACCATCCAAGGAACTTGAAGGCCCTCTGTTTATTAGATAAACAACGGTATCTATAGCATCTGCCCAAAATTGTAAAGGCAATCCTGCATGCAATCTCATGCACCTTGCACGCTCCATGATTGTCCTATTCATCCTTTCTAACATGCCATTTTCTTGTGGTGTTCCTGGAACTGTCTTCTCTCTATGAATTCCATTCTCTGAACAGTACCTATCAAACTCTTTGCTGCAATATTCACCTCCATTGTCTGATCTGAGACACTTCAACCTTTTTCCTGTCTCATTTTCAACCAAAGCTTTCCATTTCTTGAAAGTATCAAATACATCAGATTTATTTCGAATACAATAAATCCAAGTTTTTTTGGTTGCATCATCAATAAAAGTAACATAATAACGAGAGCCACCAAGAGATGATACCTGAGCAGGTCCCCATACATCCGTATGCACAAGCTCTAATTTTTCGATCTTCTTTTCTTTCCCAACTCTAAGGAATCTAACTCTCTTCTGTTTTCCATAAACACAATACTCACAGAAGTCCAAATCAACATTCTTCAAACCCAGCAACAAATTCCTTGAGTGAAGAATCTTCATCCCCTTCTCACTCATGTTTCTGAGCCTATGATGCCACAATGTCGTATCTTCTCTTGTAGAGGTTAAAGCATTAACAGAATTAGAAATACCATTGCATAAATACAATGTACCAACCTTTTCACCTTTTGCTATTACCAGGGCTCCTTTGGTGACCTTCCAAGCTTTATCTGTGAAAGTTGTTACACAACCTTCACCACCTAACTGCCCTGTTGAAATCAGATTTTTCTTCAGATCTAGAACATGCCTTACCTCCTTTAGTAGCCATTGGTTTCCATTCTGCTGTTTTGCAAGAACCTTACCCATTCCAACAATTTTACAGGGTTTATCATCACTCAAACGGACTTGTACAAAATCTCCTTGAACATAGTCATGAAAATATTTCTTCTCAGGTGTGGCATGGAATGAGGCCCTAGAATCTACCACCCAAGAATTAGTAATATTTTCAAAAGAAAGAATCAAAGCATCTTGTAACACCTCACCTGTCACATTTTCTTCATGATTGTTTTCTTGTTGTGCATCTCCTTCTTTTCCCTTCCGAGATCTACAGTCTTTCTTTAGGTGTCCTTTCTTTCCACATTTCCAGCATACTATCCCCGATCTGGACTTGGATCTACCTTTCCTTGATTTACTGCGATATCTTGAGCTCTTTCCTCTTTCCATTTTTCTTCCCCTAGACTCTGTAGTCAAAACATTACTTTATGTCTCACCCGAGCTTTTCCATCACATTTCCTCGCTAAGGATTGCACCGACAACATCATCAAACTTTAATGTACTAGATCCAGAGACAGAGTTACTAATGGCCATAACTAAACCATTCCAACTTTCTGGCAATGAGCATAGAAATAACAGAGCCCTAACTTCATCATCAAACTTTACCCCTATAGAACTTAACTGACTTGTAATTGTATTAAAATCATTTAAATGATCAACGACAGATCCACCCTCCGACATCTTCATATTAAATAAACGCTTCATAAGAAATACCTTATTTGACGCCAAGGGTTTTTCGTATAGTTTGGCTAATGCCGACATTAAACCATGTGTTGTCGTTTCCTTTGAAATATTAAACACTACCGATGCCGCTAGGCACAACCATATTGTTCCAAGTGCCTTTCTGTCGAGAATATCCCATTTTGTGTCTGTCAACTCATTGGCTTCTTTGTCTTTCCGTTCAATGGTAGGTACAGATCTCTCTGATACAGATAATATTCCATCTGCATCTTCCACAGCTGGTAGTTTTGGCCATTGAATTTTTTGACCCTAAACCTACCATCTTTCGCCATTGCTCCCACTCGAACTAGGAACCCTTCTCTCCTACGAGTTTATCAGCCAAATAGACCTTCAACTTTGATACTAGTTGTTAGAAAATTATATATTACAGAGCAATGGAACACATAAAATATTGCAGAAATATAAACACAGAAAACACATAAAACAAGAGAGACACAGATATACGTGGTTCACCCAGTTTGGGCTACATCCATGGAGAAACAACTAGTCCTTCTTTTATTATATTATCTAGAAAATTGAAGAGATACAACCTACAACAGATCCACTGTAACACCCTCTTCGCTCTCAATCTCCTCTCTCTCCCTCACTCATAATACAGATATATATAGATGCAATACAATTCCTTCATATATTGTGAGGGGTTGCTTTCTAGGGCAAAAAAACCCTAAATTAAAAATAACTTCTACCGTCAGATCATCCGCCTAATGAATGTTCCAGATTGACTAGAAATTATTAGACTTTTACAAGGTAATTTTACATCTATTTTTAGCTCCACGGGCGCTGCCTCCGAACCCCCGCCGGGGGACCGCTAGAACCCGAACCCCCCAGCCGAGGGGGATTTACCCCCGTGGACCCCCGCAGGGGGGACAAGTCCCCCTCGTGTGGAGGGGTGTACAATCTTCCTGGGGTATACATCCGGCTAAAACCTTTAAATACCAAAGATAATCAGGCTCCACACCCAACAAAATAATCCATTGTAAAATGACTGAAATATTGGTTGAGATGGCTCTCTTGAAATACACAAATTGTTCATTGTTTGCACTTTAATTACTAAAGTAAGTTAAGCTCTAATTCTTTTATCAACCCGAGAAAGTACACTTAGAGGCAATCATCTAATGTATATAGATCTAGAAGGATCTAGGGTTCTAATGATAGCCTAGTGAAATGAAATTAACAATGCTCTCTTACAAGAGGTCCTTCCTTGTCTTTTCAAGCACTTAAGCATCAATTTAGATGAAAACAAATCTAATGAAATTCTGATTGCCTAGGTAACAAAATTAGAGTATTAATTCCTTTATTAGGGGTTCTACAATTCCTTTACAAGAATTTTGTTCTATAGAGTCCCTTTCAAAACAATTTCTAAGACTTAGCTATTCAAAGCAATATTCAAGATGAGTAGTTCTAGAAATCAAATAGTAAGTGATTCTTTTACAAGATTCATTCAGCTAATTACTAATTGAATTCTGCATTCCAAATCATGAATTATGAATTAACTCTAAAATCAAAATCATGAGATAACATGCATGTTTGCTAACCCTTAAGATGAATATTGGTTGAGTCCTTTTACAAGTATCTTTCACAACAAATACAAATCTTTCAATTAACAACTTTTAATGGCATAAACTTGCAGCACATAAATGAAATAGCAAACTCTAAATATCATATTTATCAATGCAATTTAGAAAGAAAACTAAATAAGGAGTGTGCCAACTCCATAGTGGGGGCCCTTCCACACTTTGCAAGAAAATTGTAAGCTAACTCACGTGAAGAAGATTATTGGATCTGAAAGCCTAGGCTGAACTCAATGCTATAGCTCTGAATTGAAATTCAAAAATCAAAAGTCATACATAGGCTGTTCCAAGTTTCTCATAAATCAAAAAGCTAACCATCTAGTTCTCCCTTTGAGCGATTTATCACCAATTTCCATAACAAAAAGAAACTATTTATCCTCCCCAATATCTTAATTAAATATTATCAGTTACAAAAAAGGAGGTCGAAATTGGTTCAAATCCTCCATTTAGTCAAAAATATCAAAGAAAATAGAAATTTTGTTCACAAAATCTGGAAATTCTGTTGAAGTGGCTGGGTTTGACCACCGTTGACCAGACACCTATTTTCTTCAAATCTGATAGTGGATAGGTAATCCACCATCTGTGTACATTTAGCTTTATGCCCATAATATTTGAATTCACCAACCTATTATGCAACATGTCAAACCATGGAGCAATTACAGGAAGTTATAACATCTTGTAATTTTCTGGAAAATGTCATTTTTAACACAATAATTTCAAAAATTGATTTCAAGATAAAAATAATGATAACGACATCATATCATTTAGTTTCTAAGGGTTATGGATGAAATATGAAGGTTAGATGGTCAAAAATAATGAACAAAAGAGGATTTCTAAGTGAAATGGACAATTATAATTTGACACCAGCATTCCCCCAAACTGAGGATTTTGCATGCCCTCATGCAAATGAATTATTACCTATCAAACTCTACCTTCTGCCTTGGCTTCTACACTGCTACCTGAAGTAAAGCATTGATGTTCATTTGGGCTTCACATTTTGTCTTCAAAATTTGATACTTGGTTTTAATTGCCTTCTTTTGCTTGTAGAGTTTATAGGCCCTCCTACAGATTTGCATTTTATAATCTTTGAGTTTCTTAAACTTCTTTTTCAACTTTTCATTCTCATCTTGAAATTTCTTACTTTGTATTTTGAGTGTTTCACTTTCTCTTTTCACCACTCTTTCCAAAACTTCGGACTTCATAAGCTGCTGCTGTAATTTCTCAACTTTCCTTTCCAACTTTCTTTTATTCTTACCTGAGAATTTTTGTTCTTGTTGTTCCTTTTCCTTGTCCTTCATTTCCAATCCTTGTATGTGATCATACTGGGGTTGTTGTAGAATGTCATCTTCCTCCACCGTTTTCTCTTTCTAACCAAACTTAGTCTTTCTGGACCTTCTTGTGTAGGTGGTAAAGATTTTATCTTTCTTAGCTTTTTCAATTTCTTCTCTTACCATTCTTCTTGTCTTTATATTGCTACTGGATGGAGTAGAGATACTAGGCCTGTGCTTTGAAAATTCCTCCTCTATATTATCTACATCAATCAATATCTTTGGATGTTGTTGCTCCTTTTGTGGATTTGGTTGTTCTTCTTGTCCTTCTTCTGTTGTAAATTCATTAGTTACCAAAAATTTCTTCCATGTCACACCTATCTTTGGCAATTCAAACTCAATCAAGATTTTCACCAAACCAAAATGATATAGTCTCCTATCCATGCTATTTCTTTGTTTTTGTATTGTTTTTGACATCGTAGTTAGAATTTGCAAAAGAAAATGAGGCAAGCTTATCATACAATCTCCCCTTAGATGCATTAACAATTTGATATGATAAAGAAACACTATACTATATCTGCCTTCACAAGTTATGAATTTCTAAATTACATAAACCATTTCGTCCCATGGATGAATGAGCCAACTCCTAGGAACCCATGTTTTCTAGTTAATTGATGATACCCTTGACCTAGATATGAAATGTGTCCATGTTTTCTCCTTAAACTGCCTTGTTTTTAAATACTTTTCTCCCTCTGGACTTATGCCTATAGCCTGGGCAATTGTATCCTTTGAGACTCTAAAAGATAGGTTCCCTACAGTGGCTCTTTCTCTAGTGAATGAAGAGGCAAATCCCATGGCTATTAACTCATTGTGCCCATTGATTTTTTCTAAGAATGTTAACACTGTTTTTCTCTAAGGATGTCTATGCAGTCTCCATGCAATTTGGAAAGGTCGAATTGTTCTGGCTCTGTTCTATTTGCCATGAGAATTTTTTTTACCTCTTTTACCTTGTGCTGTAAGAAAAATGTTGTTGTGAGAAAAATTTACTTCTTTTACCTTATGTTGTAAGAAAATTTACCAAAATTTCTGTGAGAAAACTACCTAAGCCTACACTGTCCTGAGTGCTATTCGTATGCCTTTTTGTCTCTGTTCAAGTGGAAGATGTTGCTATTTTTGGATTGGGAACTCCCTTTCAACTGGTCTTGTTGAATTTTCCTTATGTCGTGGACCTTTCTATTCGTATGTTGACATTGTTATTGTCAAAATACTCATAACCATATACGCAAATCTCCAGAGACAGGGTTCTTCAGTCATTCGGGGTTTTTATTTTTAAGGAATAGAGAAACGTTTTCTAAATTCTGCTCTCAACAATAAACATGACACATCATTCCTTTACCTTGTCATTTGCATTAATGATGGATTCCTTTGTTCTCATATGGTGTGCAATTATGGAATGAACCCTTGGTTCCTTCACTCAGCATCTAAATTTCCTTAGATTTCTTCACACGGTGTTTACATGATGAGTCTATGGTTCCTTCATATGACATTTTAATTGAGTGTTGAGACCTTGTCTACACTCAGCATTTGGATGATGATAACCTCTACCTACACAACATTTACTTAATGATAGTCCCGATGGCTTATGAGCAGCAGTCATATATAATTGAAATGATGAAATAGGGTGTGTTATAATGAACTTAGGCAACAAATCGTGAGAGCTTCGGATTATTATGATCTCTTTGAACTAGACGTTAATCCTTATTATGATGACATTTTGTCATCGTACCCTTTTTTGATCATTTTTCTTATGTTATAGATTTAAAATTTTTAGGTTGAAAACCATAAAATTTTTATAAATCCTTCATCCTTTGACCTAATCCTATTCTTCAAAAATTCTGATTTGTAGCTACTAATTTATGGCTTCTGATCTGTACTTGTTGACTTAATTAGTTCTGAGTATGCATGCTTAGTTTTAGTAGGTCTGTTGGCACATATGACTGTAGGTTGAATTGGTTGAATTAGAAGAGTATGTACATGATAAAAGATAGGCTTTAAGGAGCAAGTCTAGGAATATGTATAGGATAGAAAATAGGACTAATGTACAGGATACAAATAGGATATAGTTATAGGATAGAAAACTAGTTTTTAAGAGTAGGAATGACTCCTACAAGATATTGAAATGAGCATGTATGATATAGGATAGGCTAGATATTAGAAACTAAAATCAATTAACATTATGAACCACTATTTAAAAATTGGAATTAATAAAAGAAATTAAAAGTATTAAAATGAAAATTCTTACAGCCCTCTGATATTTCTTTTGTTTGGAAGCTAGCTTTTGTTGTTTGATATGTTCAGGCATAGCAGAATGTGATGTTGTCCATTTCTCTCTTAAGTGTAGTCTCTTTCTTCTTAGGTGTAGTATTCTTCTTTGAAATCTTCTTCTTCTTAGGTGCAGTCTTCTTCTTTGTAGATGCAATCTTCCTCTTAATAGATCCCATTTTGATAATGTGCATAGAACATGCCCCTTTTCTGAGAATTTGTATATAACAGGTCCCTTTCTGAGAAATTGTATATAACAAGTCCCTTTTTCTGATATGTTCTGAGTTTAAAATTTGATCAAATCCTTTGAAAAATACTGAACAACAATCATTTCTTGTTGAGAATCCATTAGAAAATGTAAAGAAAAATCTATTCCTTTGTTGGAGATGAAGTTAAGGAGATGAAAAAGCATGAACAAGTTCAGAATTTCTCCTCCCCTACTGATGATTTGACTTGTCCTCAAGTCATGTTTATGAAATATAAATTGGAAAATGATTTTATTTGAAATTCAAATTGAATGAAAGGGAATTCTTACAAGCCAATTGCTTGGTTTTCTCGTAAGAATTTGTGTTTAGAGTATGCCCTATCTGGTTTTCATATCTAAACATTTATTTTGTTTTTTTTTTTATTTTTTTTTTTTTAACTTTTGAGGAGAGAAAAATGATTAAGGCTTAGATTTTACAGTTGATTGCTATACTATCTGTACATCCTTTTGTTGTGACACTGTCTTCATGAAATCTTCTTTGCTGACAGGCTTGTGATAGAGCTTTAGCCTGTGTCAATTCACTAGAAATGTTCATTCCTCTTGGTCAATTGTAGTGAGTTTAAATAATCTGTTCTCAAAGATTTCGGTGATTTCATAGGGACCCATCCAATGGGTTGTAAATTTGGCTTTGTAGTCTTTGAATTTTGAGTCAAAGAGTAATGCCCAGTCTCCAACTTGAAACTCTTTCTTCTTGATTAACTTATCATTCCATTGGGTCCTTTGCTGTTGGATCATTATTGTCCTTTCCAATGCTTGCTACTGCATCTCGTCCAAATGATTTAGTTGCATTATCCTTTCTTGTTGTGCTTCAGAGAGTTCTATTCCTAAGTCTGCAACCAATTTGTAAGTATGTATTTGAAATTATATTAGAAGCATAACTTCTTTGCCATATACTAACTGATAAGGTGTAAACCCGATTGTATTTTCAAGGTGATTCTATATGCCCATAGTGCCTCATTCAGCTTCTCCACCCAGTCTTTTCTATTCATGGCCATTGTCTTAGTTATAATTCCTTCTAGTGTCTTGTTCGTCGATTCCACTTGGCCATTGGCCTATGGATGGTAGGGTGTACTCCTTCTATGCTTGATTTTATACTTTTCAGTGATATCTTGAACCAATCTAGAAGTGAATTGTGTCCCTTGATTTGTTACTATTTCTCTAGGCACTCCATATCTAACAAAGATTTCTTCAAAAAGGAAATTAACTATGGTTTGTTCTGTTGTCCTTACTAATGCCTTTGCTTCAACCCATTTAGTCACATAATTGGTACACACAAGGATGTACTTCTTACCTTTGGATGGTGGATTGATGGGTCCAACAAAGTCTAGAGCCCATTTTTCAAATGGTTCTAGATGTACCTGTGGCTGTAGTGGCATCTAATTGGAGGTGGTTGGTTTTCCCATGCGTTGGCAACTATCACAACTCCTCACATACTTCTTTGAATCCTTGGATATTGATGGCCAATAGTAGCCAAGGCTAAGTATTTTGTGTGCCGTCCTCTTAGCTGCAAAATGACCACCACAAAGTTCATCATGGAAAGATTTTAGTATGTCAATAATTTCATCCTCTCTAATGCATCTTCTAATAATCATGTCATAACCAGTATAAAACAAATCGCCATTAACCCATTGATAACTTGCACTTTTTTTGATGAGTCTTTTCTTCTCCTTTGAGCTGAAATATAGAGGTACTTTTCCTGTGGACAAGTAATTAGCTAAATCAACACACCATGGAGTTAACACTGAAATTGCAAACAAGTGTTCATCAAGAAATGAATATTCAACTGGAACAGCTTCACCTGGATTTTGTAGTCTAGAAAAGTAATCTGCTACCTGGTTCTCTTTCCCTGGTCTATCTAACATGGTGAGATTAAATTCCTGTAGTAAGAGTAACCATTTGGTGATCCTCCCATTAGTATATGTTTTTTCATTAAGTATCTAATGGTGATGTGGTCAGTGTGAACGAGAACTTCATACCCAGTTATGTAGTGATGAAATTTGTTCACCGCATGTATAATTGCAAGAATTTTCTTTTCAGTTACTGTGTAGTTGAGTTCAGCAGGAGTAAAATTTTTACTGATAAAGTAAATGGCATAAGTTAAAGCACCTTATTTTTGCCTAATGAAGCCCCTACTACTGTATCGAATGCATCAGTTGAGATGTGAAAAGGTAAAGTCCAATTAGGTCCCCTCAAAACTGGAGCAGTGGATAATTTTTCTTTGAGTTTCTCAAAAGCAGTTTGACAGGTACCATTCCAATTGAAAGTTATGTCTTTTGCAAGAAGCTTAAACAAAGGCAAAGCTATCTTACTAAAGTTTTCAATGAATATCCTATAATAGCTTGCATAACTAGGAAAGCTTCTTACATCTTTTTGATTTGTTGGAATTGGGAATTTGACAATAATTTGAATTTTGGTTTGATATACCTCGATTCCCTTAGAGTAAACATGATGTCCTAAGACTATTCCCTCATTAAACATCATTTAAAATTTTTCATTGCTTAAAGACAAGTTGGTTTCAATGTATCGCTTCAACACTTTCTCAAGATTTTGCAAAGAATGGTCAAAGGAATCACCATATACTGAAAAATCATCCATGTATACTTCAACACACTCATGGACTAGATCAGCAAAAATTGCTAATACTGCTCTTTGAAATGTTGCTGGAGCATTGCACAAGCCAAATGGTAGAACATTGTAAGCATATGTACCCCAGGGGAAAGTAAATGTTGTTTTGTCTTGATCTTCTAGGGCTATGCTGATCTGATTGTAACTGCTAAAACCATCCATGAAGGAAAATGATATTTTTCCAGCCAATGTATCCAAAACTTGATCAATAAATGACAATGGAAGTAATCTTTAAGGGTGGCTTTATTCGATTCTCTGTAGTCAAAACAAACTCGCTACTTACCAGTTTTCTTGGGGACTATCACTAGCGGAGATACCCACTGGCTGTCTGAGATGGGGTAAATGAAATTGACTTTCAGTAGCTTTTGCAGTTCATCTCTTACAATCTCTTTGAGCATGGGATTCATCCTTCTCTGTGGCTGCCTCATTGGTTGAATGCTAGTATTTGTGTAAATATGGTGAGTGCAAGTTTCTGGGTGAATTCCCTGCATGTCAGTGTAGTCCCAAGAAAATGCCTTTTGGTATTTTCTCAGCATGTCAAGCAATTTATGTTCTTGAGATGTTTCTAGAAATGCCCCAATGTTCAGTGTTTTTCCTGGGCTGATTTCTATAGTCTTGCTTTGTGTGTTTGTAATGGAGTTGATTGGAAAAATATCTTCAAATAATGTTTTCAGACAATACATGGTACAAGTTTCCTTAAAGCTTTGTGCCAATATTTGATCTGCAATAGTGTATTGTTCATTTCTCAACTCCTTTGAAACATCAGGTTGAGAGATAAAAATTTCCACTAAGTCCTCATTATTGTTCTCCCTGAAATCATACATTTGATTGATGCTTAAAACAGAGTATATTTCTTCCCTATCATTGTATTTATCATCAAGCCATATGTTTTGTGTTACTACTGGAGCTTGAGCTGATGGGTACAAGGTAAGTTTCTTTCTCTCCGTGCCTCTAGAAATAATCATGTTACCCGATCTACACCCAATGAATGCATTAGCTGTTGCCAACCATGGACTGCCAAGTATGAGTGGGTGTCCCCCTAAGTTTGTTTTTAGCTGGAATACTAAGAAATCAACTGGATACTCCCAAGAGTCTAGTGACACAATTATATCTTCCAGTATCCCTTCAGGTATGAATTTTGAGCGATCTACTAATTCCAAAACAATCAGTGTTGACTGTAAATTTGTTAGATGTAAAATTTTCGTTGTGTCCAATGTCATAACATTTATTGCAACTCCTAATGTAGGCTTTAACCCTGTACCAAAATTACCTAGATACGAATTCTAAAACAAAGAAAATAAACAATGCGAGAGCATAACACATAAAACACATATACACAGAGATTTTCCCCTGGATCCCAAAACTGGGACTACCATCTTGATTTTTCATTGTGTTCCTTTCAATGTTACAATACATATTTATACATGCCGAAGCATCCAATAGCATGGACCGAAAACCATCGCATCCAAAACCATGGACCGAAAACCATCGCGTCCAAAACCATGTGCGAAAATGATGCACAAAACCATAGGTAGGTCCACCCAACCTAATATAGGGTCCAAAAACAAAATTTTATAGAGGGGGGTTACCTAAACCTGTCAAACCCCCTGTGACCCCCCCCCCCGCTACGCAATCAGCGCAACGAAGGGGGGGCTCCAGCCCCCTCTAACCCCCCGGTTAACTACGTGGGCTAGTCGTGAAAAGAATATAACACAACCCAACACCTAAGTCAATTAAAGTGTTTGGAATTGAAATTTTGTTGATAATTGCTATTATTCTAGGTATGCCTGGGTCAACATATTTTTCCATGGAAATGACATTTGACATTAAGCAAGTAAAATTTCCAATAACATGTATTGTTTGTGGATCAAATCTTTTCTTTGCAGGCTTTTTGAGACAGAGTTCTTTAATGGCTTTGCTATAAATTGGAATATCCTTGATTTCCTGGAGTAATGGCATTTTGAAATACACATTTCTCAATTCATTAAGAACATCAAATTGTGGCAATTGTGTGGGTAATTTTGGTTGAAGTTACCATTCTAGAAATGGAGGTGACTGTACTGTTTTGATTTGTTGACCCTGTTCTGGATTATTTTGTTTGCTATGTGTTGGATCATTTTGTTTGCTGTGTGTTGGTATTTCTTGTTCATCAATTTGACTCTCTTTTTGTGATTGTGTTGGAACAGGTGGAGGTTCCTTTTGTAGAATTTGACCTAACCTTAGTTCAATGTTTTGCAGTGGTAGAGTTGGGTACAATGGTCCCTCATCCACACTGTAAGCTGGTCTATCTATTTGGTTGTTTGGGTTAGCTATGGGTTGAGCTAGTAGCTGCGTGGGTTTAGGAGGATGATTGGATGGTAATTGTAGCTGTGGTGAATTTATTTGTGGAGGAGGAGGCAATATTTGCTGAGGATTTTTCTATTGATAAGAAACTGGTTGCTGAAGGTATTGTTGTGGATATGGCTAAGAATATTGTTGCTGATAGTGTTGAGGATATGGCTGAGAAAATGGTTGTTGAGAAAATTGTTGAGGGTAGGAATATCCTCTCCATCCTTGTTATGGATACTTTTGCTGCTGTTGATTAAACCAATTTTCCCAAGGCATAGGAACATTCCAAGAATTTTGAACATGCATGTTATAACTTGCTGGATTTGGGCTTTGAAACATACCTAGAGGTCTTGGCTTCCATGCCCTTTGAGCTCCCATGAAGTACATGTTCTCTATCTCTGCGTTGGCTTCCAAATTATAGTTTTGCAAAACATTCATCTTTGTGCAATCCTTAGTGTCATGATTTTCTGTACGAAACCCACAAATCTGCACATTATGTAAAGGACATTCTTTCAATGCATGTTTTCGTCTGCATTTGGGACAGAATATAGATAACTCTTGTTCTTGTTCATCTTATCTTTTCTTCGCTTTTAGAGTGTCTATTTGATTCCCCAAAGTGCTTAAAAGGTCTGTTTTGAACTCTTCAAATAGATTTCCTAGTTTAGCTCTAGTGATATTTCCTGTGGCAGATTTAGTGATCTTAGATGTCATAGCTTTTCTTCCATTTATTGCTCTACTTCTGGAGTACTTTTGACACAAGTCAGTAATCTCTTCTAAAGGTAAATTAGAAATGTCCCCTTTACCCATGAGATTGAGGTCATCTAAATATTTGTCCCTTATGCCCTTAAGAAATATTGTTTGAATAAGATCAACAAACATGGTTCTATGTTTTGATTTTTGCAGATTGTATGAAAATATTTCCAAGTATTCTTCTAAGGTCTCGTCTTCTTGTTGATTCATTCTAAAGATGTCATCTTTAGAGTCTTTTGACCAACAGTAAGGTTGATATTTTTTCAAAAAGATTTTTCTCATGTTATCCCAATTAGTGACTGTGTGTTCACCTAAACCCATGAACCACCTAAGTGCTGTCGCTTTTAATGTGGCAGGAAAAAGTTGAAGTCTATGTGCATCATCGGTATATCCATAGGTTTGGCATCATACTATATCAAATTCAAACAAAAACAAATCAGGGTCTTCAGATGCCATACCATAAAAGTTTGGTAATACAGATGGCGAGATATTTTTCATTTTAATTTCCTCATCCATGTATTATCCTCTATCTTGAATTGGAAATTTAAATGTGGATTCCTCTGCCTCTGGTGGATTTTGATTCCCTCCAAACAGAGTATCATTTACTTGTTTTTCTTCATTCTCTCTTTGTCTTCTCCTTTCTTCCATTTGTCTCTCATACTCTCTTAGTTGTTCTACAGTAGGTCCTCTAGATCCTCTGTCTTCAGCCATTATGATATGTGACTTGTCTAAGGTTTCTATCTCTTCTTCCTATTTTGGTTCTTGAGGAAAAATCTGTTCAAGGATAGGCTGTTGGATTCTTGTACTACTCTCTTTTATTTTCCCTACTGTAGAAGTCTTAGGTATATATCTTTTCTTTGACTCATGAGCTAGTAGGATTTTTCTTTCAACAAGAGTAAGTCTCGGACCTGATCTTTCTTTCTCCTCAAGTTCTTCTACAACGACTTTTCCGGTTGGTGTTTTGAATACAATCCTTTCTAATGGTTCTACTCCTAATGGTGGGTTAGTTGTTGGGTCAGGGGTTTTTGTGAATCTTCCTTTCTTATCCCTAAATCTAGACATAAATAAACATGACTAAAAGTTTAATTTAAATATTTTTTTTTTGTTCTTTTGATTTTAAGTTTTTTTAGATTTTTTTCCTAAATCTTCCTAGTTGCACCTCCCCGGCAACAACACCAAAATGTTTGGACTTTACTTACTAAGGTAAGTTAAGCTCTAATTCTTTTATCAACTCGAGAAAGTACACTTAGAGGCACTCATCTAATGTATATAGATCTAGAAGGATCTAGGGTTCTAGTGATATCCTAGTGAAATGAAATTAACAATGCTCTCTTACAAGAGGTCCTTCCTTGTCTTTTCAAGCACTTAAGCATCAATTTAGATGAAAAAAAATCTAATGAAATTCTGATTGCCTAGGTAACAAAAACAGAGTATTAATTCCTTTGTTAGGGGTTCTACAATTCCTTTACAAGAATTTTGTTCTATAGAGTCCCTTTCAAAACAATTTCTAAGACTTAACTATTCAAAGCAATATGCAAGATGAGTAGTTATAGAAATCAAATAGCAAGTGATTATTTTACAAGATTCATTAAGCTAATTACTAATTGAATTCTGCATTCCAAATCATGAATTATGAATTAACTCTAAAATCAAAATCGTGAGATAACAAGAATGTTTGTTAACCCTTAAGATGGATATTGGTTGAGTCCTTTTACAAGGATCTTTCACAACAAATACAAATCTTTCAATTAACAACTTTTAATGGCATAAACTTGCAGCACATAAATGAAATAGAAATCTCTAAATATCAGATTTATCAATGTAATTTAGAAAGAAAACTAAATAAGGAGTGTACCAGCTCCGTAGTGGAGGCCCTTCCACACTTCGCAAGCACATTGTAAGCTAACTCAAGTGAAGAAGATTATTGGATTTGAAAGCCTAGGCTAAACTCAATGCTATAGCTCTGAATTGAAATTCGAAAATCAAAAGTCACACATAGGCTGTTCCAAGTTTCTCATAAATCAAAAAGCTAACCATCTAGTTCTCCCTTTGAGCTATTTATCACCAATTTCCATAACAAAAAGAAACTATTCATCCTCCCCAATATCCTAATGAAATCTTATCAGTTACATCAAAGGAGGTTGAAATTGGTTCAAATCCTCCATTCAGTCAAAAATATCAAAGAAAATAGAAATTCTGTTCACAAAATCTGGAAATTTTGCTGAAGTGGCTGGGTTTGACCAACGTTGAACAAAAATCTTTCTTCTTCAAATCCAAAAGTGGATAGGTAATCCACCATCTGTGTACATTTAGCTTCATGCCCACAATCTTTGAATTTGCCAACCTGTTATGCAACATGTCAAACCATGGAGCAATTATAGGAAGTTACAACATCTTGTAATTTTCTGGAAAATGTCATTTTTAACCCAATAATTTCAAAATTAATTTGAAGATAAAAATAATGATAATGACATTATATCATTTAGTTTCTAAGGGTTATGGATGAAATATGAAGGTTATATGGTCAAAAATGATGAACAAAAGAGGAATTTTAAGTGAAATGGACAGTCATAATTTGATACCAACATTCATCATATTTAACAAGTAAGAAATGTGACACCTTACTCATTTAAATTGATCTCCAAGTATCATGGTTTCCACTATTTTATTTTGTAGTCTTAGTTTGAAGAAAACATATTGTGGCACAACTCCTTATGTTATTTATGTTGTCTGCAAAAATTATTGAGATATAAAAAGTCATTCGTGATACATATATTTATGTACTTCACGATAATGAAAATATTTGCAATATTTTGAGTATATGTGGTGTTCCTTATTCATAGAAACATAATATTGACAAAAAAATTCATATTGTGCGAAAAGAAAATTAACAAATTTGGAATTTGGAAATAATAGTTACCTATATTAATATTACGAAACCATATGTATATTTAATATTTGGAAGCATGCAATTATATTTAACATCTGCATTCCAACAACTAATAAATAAATAAATAAATAAATAAATATATATATATATATATATATATATATATATATATATATATAGACACACACACACACACACACACACACACATACGTAAGCCCATGTTGTTTTTTAGAGATTTGCATGCACGTAATGTCATGAATCGTCTTTTGTGGTTGGGCTTATTTAGAAGCACCACTATGGTTCCTTCTCAATGATACTCCTAAATTTTTAGACCTCAAACCCTAAAGTTGGTTGGACCGAGATTTCTTCCATTATGGCTTGATTCATCACATTAATTGTGTATCCTGTTTCATCAATTCATTTACATTTATTTGAATTGCAATTATTATCAGGACATTGTTTAAGGATATTTTATGAAATATTAATTCATCATAATTCTGGGTGCATTATTTTTGGTGGTATGCCTTTGGAATCACCAACCAATAGCTATATACATGAACTTAACCATCATAATCCTTTACATATTTTCAATGGATTTTGAGTTTTGATGTCTTTGTGAAAGATCCAACTCATACATGCATTGTCCTTAAAAGAATTGCATACAAAACACTTCCATACAATATTGTTACAATCTTTGCTTTAATTTTGAACCAATATATTTAATGATGAATTTTCCAAGTGAAATTTCATCCATTTGATTAAATCTATTTTTTTTGAAGAAATTTCGAGTAAATAAATTGCAACCTAATTTATGATTAGAGTTATGCATTATTCGTACATTTTTTTTAGGTTTAAATAATAAAAATTTTGTCTAATAAGTTTTCCTAATATTCTCACCAAATGAAATTAATTGAATCTCATCATTAGAAGGCCATCGATGTTTAATTAAAATAATGTAAATTTATGTAAGGAATAAAATATATTTACTACTTCTATTATTTTTTCCACCTCTTCCATAATGTAAATGGTATATCATTTTGTAAATTAATATAAGATACTCATGGAAAAACCATATTATTGTCTAACTTATGTAAGATATAAAATGTATCTAAAATGAATTGTCAATTGAAATATTGTAAATTTATGTAAAATCCAAACTATGACGAAGACTTTACTTCTATTATTATTTTTTTTTTATTTTTTTCCAACATGTAGGAATAACATATTAATGTGTATTTTTTTTGTTTTGTTTTATCTCTTATCTTTAAAAATAAAAATGACCTAATACTGGTTTTTTTTTCATTTTTTCCAACTTACACATGTTATGTCATATTATATTTTAGTTTTTTTCTTTTTTCTTTAAAGATATTCTATATTACATCATATTATATATATTTTTTTTTCTTTAAAGATATTCTATATTGTCATTTTTTGTTTTCTAAATATTGTAACATGATTTTTTTTGGTTAATTATCATCAATGTTGTAAATGTGATAGTAATTTAATTTGAAAATTTTAAAGATAATAAAAAAATCCATTAATTATACTTTAAAATAAATAATACAATTTTTTTATAAATATGATTTGATTACTAAATTTTAATAATAAAAGCTTAGATGTTTAAAAAAACAAGAACAAAAACATTAATTACATCAACCAAATGCAATACAAAAATTGTAAGTAAAACGAGCACAACAATTCATCATGATAGTAATACTTGTCTTAACCAACTTGTTCATTTGTAAATGGTTAACTAACAACATATGAAATATACTCTATGTAACTTAATGAATTATGTCTTCTTTCACTTGACATAGATGCCTTGTGCACATTTTATGTGATTGTTCTACATTTTATGTGATTTTGCAATTTTCATATTCAATGTGTTTTCTATTAAAGTTTAAAATTTTTTCATTTGGACCCCCTGTATGACATTCATATTCCGATAATAGATATTATAGAGAAGGGATTCCACAAATCTTAGATATGGATTAGGTATAGATTCTACAAATCTTATTTCTTTTACTATTAATCTCTTTTATTTTCTCATTCAGAGATTCCCACCATATGATTTTGAGAGATACTTCAAAGAAGAGCCAGATGAGCCCAAAAACCATAATGTATTGAGTGAATGTGAACTGGTGCTGTGAGAATGTGGAGTTATGCATTGTCTTCTATTTGAATATTGAGAAAATTGTTACATAAAGAATTGTTAATGATTTCATTGGAAAAAGTTGTGCGTTTGGATCTGTCTCAAGTGAAAAATTGTCCTAGAAGTTGTAGTTGCTTCTACTTCTCATCCTTTCAAACTGGTATTTTTTCAAAGGGCCGTAGCCCTGCCACAATTGTCATTCGGTAGTCGAATTATGTTTGGCCACTCGTCCTTTACTGTCATGAATCAAGCCAGAAAATTGGAAACAAAGTATTATTTTCTATTATTTTGGTTGCATGCATTGTCAGTGTATACCTTCGCGCTGTAGTTTGGGTTGGCCATCATGATGTGAACCCTCGATATTAATTGTTGCCTTAATTCAGCACCGTTGCATATTGTCGTCTTGGAGCATATTCTTTGACATTGTAGATTGAGCCTCCATGGACCATATATAACTTTTTTGAAGATATTTTTGAAGTGCACATGTGAAGAACCAACATTGTTTGTTACCAACTATAAAAGAGAAGTCAAGCCATGAGTGAAGAACTGTGGGTGCTAATCGTTGTAAGGAGTTGGAGTCATAGAGATTAGAACTCAATAAAACTAGTGATCATGCAAGGGAAATAACTCTATTTGTGCCCTCCTAGTCAGTGCCAAATTAAAATTCCTTCTCTTGGTTTGAATTTTGGAAGCCACATACTGTTATTTTATTTTATTAATGATTTTGTAATTTGGATGGTTTCAGTGACCCATACATCCTTGAATAACATTGACTTGGAATAGAGAAATCACTTTTCATTGGTACCAGAGTCATCATACACCACTCAGATGTAGTGGAGGTAATTCCACCATTCATTGACAAAGAGTGCTAAGAGCTCGTATCACCCCATTTGATTTTTGTAGCATGGAATGTTGAACATGATGGAAGTTGGAGAACGTTTTGTCTAAGTTTCAAAATTAGTGGTGTGTATTCCAAGCATGAGGATCTGTGCATCGACTAGTGAACTATGTTGCGTGGAGTTTTCCACATGAAGTGTGTGTGTCAAGAAGAGAGAGTTTCTATTAGTGTAACTTTGGTATAGTTTTGAACAACCAGTCTGGAGTACTCAAGAGGTGTCGAAGAGTTGTAGTTTGTTGCTCGGTGAAAATTATAAATTTTACAGTGATTAAATAAATGGAAAAGCCAAAAGGTTGAGAAAGTAAAAGCAACAACAAGAGTTGTTTGAAGTCGAAAGAGTTGGAAACAAAAAAGAAAAATAATTCGTTGGTATTAAAATGCATAGAGGAATACATAGATGACATCATTCTTACCCTCATTTCATATGCAAAGAGAACAAAGGAGGCTTGGGATATCCTTGAGAGGACTTTTGGTGTAAGGGAGAGTAATCAATTCAAAGATAGTAGTGTTGTACAACCTGTTGTAGCAGTGCTTGAAGGCGAAAAGGAAAGTGGATTTGTAGCAACATATCTACATAAATATGAAGATTTTGGTGAATCCCACTTGAAAGTTGACGATAATGATGATGGTGAGTTACCAACAAAAGTTGAGTTTGGTATAGATAAAGATATTAATGGAGTAGCAAGTGGTTTGGTGGATCCAACAATTGAAATTGTTGATGTTATCTATGATGAAGAACAATTAGCTAGTGATGACTGGTTGTAGATGATGAAACAAAAAAATCTTATTGATACATTATTATTTGTTGAGAGAAGCCCACTTGTATTTGAAAGCCAAGTGGAAGACAACCTATTTTCAAAAGTAGAGGTTGGTAAAAAAGTGGAGAATCAAGGTTATGAGGAATTGACAGAGTCAATGAAGGAAGAAGAAGAGAATAAAGCTCTCATTCTAGAGAAGAATGAAGACAACCAATATGGTTCTGAATATGTTTTGTGATATAAACTTAAAATCGATTTTGAGTGTGCAGGTAAATAGGAAAATCGTCTCCCAACTGGAGGAAAATGAGATCATAAAGCAAATGACATGGAAGAAGTTGAAGAAATTAAAGAAGGAGATGCTGAACAAAGTTTTAAGCAATGAGGCCAAGAAGAAATAAAATTCTGTTATGGACTTATGTTGTAGTAAATTGATAATCAAAAGATTGATGATGAAGAGCAAAACTATAGAAGATGACATGTGGTAGCATTCCACATACAAAAATATTTTTGAAGAACTAGAGGACATGCATGGACAATCTGAAATGATTTTCTATGTTTTTGTGATAAACAAAAATAAAACAATGGATGACTTGAAACAACAAATGAAGAAATTGAAATTTGGAGCCTACAAATAAAATAAAAAGATGAAGCAATTTAGAGGATATGGGATCTGGAAGAAAAGGAAAAAAAATCTAGCCCAATAGTTGATGTCAAAGTTTTTAAGTCATTGTAAGCCTAGTTGAGATTTACACCAACATGCATGTTTAAGTTTTCTTGAGTCATGGCTAATATTGTTAGTCATAATTATGGGAGAGTGTTGGAGATAATTACTCCCATTATACAAATAAAGTATTCATTGACATAAACCCCCCCTCCCCCACCTCCTCGACTGCCTCACTGTTGCAACACCACCTTAGCTTGTTCAGCTTCGAAGGGGCACCACCGCCATAAATTTATCAATCTGAAGGGGGAATTTCCACCATAAATTTTTGTATAAATTTAGATAATCATGGATAATAAGATAAACCTCTAGTGTTGTAATGCAATTGTAGCTACTTTGATGTGTTCATCTTCAGTAACTTATGTATGAATTAAACAAAGTCTTTCAATAGAAATCACATGAGAGAATTTTTTGCCCGACGCGTTTCGAACCAACATGACCTGGTCCTAATGATGAGCCACACTTGTTGGTTCGAAATGCGTCGGCCAAAAAATTCTCTCATGTGATTTCTACCGAAATACTTTGTTTAATTCATTATGGATCACAGAAGCTTGAATACAGAAACTTATGTATGGTTTTTGTTAGTAGTCATAGTTGCATTTGCTCTGTGTTGTGCTCTCACCTTCATTATTTTTATGAAATTGAGGACCACAAAGGTCAAGGTTGCCTAAGAATTAAGACAAATCAAATGTATCTGAATGGGGTAGATGTAGAATCCTCTTAGAATGAGTATTATATGGTAGATCTAAATAACCTAGGAAGCTCAGATCTATAAATGTTTTAGGTATTCTTCCTACTAACTGGTTGCACAAAAGATCTAAAGCTTCTGAATTCTCCATTTCCCCAATTTCATATGGAATGTATCCGCTAGGATGATTATGTGATAGATTCAAAGACAATAATCCCTTGAGACATCCCATGTCGATGGGGATGTGACCAGTAAAGTTGTTTACCAAGAGATTAAGAGAAGTCACAAAAGAGAAGATGTATTTATATTCCCACTCTTGACCTTTGACCACCATGTGAATCTCCTTTGTAGTAATTTATGTATCTAAGTTCACTCAACCTTGAACTTGTGAATGTTCTATCCGTCAATGTTGATAAGTTTGATAGATGTAGTGGTATCGACCCTGACAAATGGTGCATTTCCAAGTCAAGAAATTGATCCATGCAGGCACTTTTCCCAATAAATTGTTTCCACTCAAATCCAAAATTTCCAACATCTTGCAATTTTGCAGGGACAAGGAAATATGCCCACATAGCCCATTGTCACTAATGTGAAATACTTGGAGTTTCTTAAATTTTCCTAGTTCCACTGGTATTTGTCCTTCCTAATTATTATTTGCTAAATTCAATACCTTCAGAGAAGAGAAGTTACTAAATTGCAAGATAACTTCCATTCAACTTATTTCCTAAAACATCTAGAGCTTCTAGATAATTTGTTTACAAATGTAAGCATGAATTCACCCCTCAAGTTCATTTGATAAAATAGTTTGACGATGTTTGAGCAACTTGAACTCTCGAACATTTTTGTGCATGTTTATGGAGAATTTGACCTTGACAATTCCACGTGTCATATTTCCATGGGAGGGAATATATGAAAA
This sequence comes from Pinus tabuliformis, assembly GCA_031772625.1. NCBI lineage: Eukaryota > Viridiplantae > Streptophyta > Pinopsida > Pinales > Pinaceae > Pinus > Pinus tabuliformis. Next base: position 1,837,135,025 of record CM062817.1, on the reverse strand, counting down.
TGACGCTCTATAATTGGTTGAGAGCACAATTTTGTCCATCCCAACCCCACAAAAAAAACCTATCCGCACAATTAGAATAAGAATGATAAAAATGTCGAGAAAGAAAAGAGGGGAAATAATTATCACCTCTTTTTTTGGATTACCAAATGAGTACACATTAAATTTCGGATAATATTAAATAATAAATAAGTATTAATTACAAGTATGGGATACTTTCGAAAAGGAAATTTTAGTTTTAAATAGAAAAAATAAAATAACCTAGAGAAGTAGTGGAGGAAGGAATTTTTACTTTACTCATACCATTACAATTATTAAGTTTAATGTTTTTTATTTTAGTAGTTATTTTTATATTTATAATGTTATTTGGTATAGGGGTTTATGTAGTGCATTATATTAGATATTATTTTTTGGATTCAACTGCGTTAAGTAAGTCATTCATGTATGACCATTTCCATGAGGGGTAGTCGTAACTGACTAATTTCTCATGATTTTTGAATAGTCCACGTAGCACTCATTGCATCGGGTGATGCTCACAGGGGTGAAGAAGTGGGATTGAAACTAGTGAAATGAATCACATAACATCAATCATCACTTTCAGGGCTTGCACCCAGTAACCAGGACTTCTCGAGAGGTCACCCATCCCAGATCGCCTATGGCTCAAGTGTGCTTAACTATGGAGTTTTCCCCACAATCAAGCCCACTTAGCTTGCTACCCCATTTGCAAAACCTTACCAAGTATCGTGCCTCATGAACCATTCATGTAGAGTTCCCTTCACTATTTTGAATTTAAGTATAGGGGTTTACGCAGTGCATTATATTAGATATCATTTTTTGGATTCAATTATGTTAAGTAAGTCATTCATGTATGACCATTTCCATGAGGGGTAGTTGTAACTAACTAATTTCTCATGGTTTTTGAATAGTGAACTTAGCACTCATTGCATCAGGTGATTCTCATAGGGGTGAAGAAGTGGGATTGAAACTAGTGAAATGAATCACATAGCGTCAATCATAACTTCCGGGGCTTGCACCCGGTAACCAGGACTTCCCGGGAGGTCACCCATCCCAGATCGCCTCTGGCTCATGCATGCTTAACTGTGGAGTTTTCCCCACAATCAAGCCCACTTAGCTTGCTACCCCATTTGCAAAACCTTAGCAAGTATTGTGCCTCATGAACCATTCAAGTAGAGTTCCCTTCACACTTTTGAATTTAAGTATAGGGGTTTACGCAGTGCATTATATTAGATATCATTTTTTGGATTCAACTGCATTAGGTAAGTCATTCATGTATGACCATTTCCACGAGGGTTAGTCGTAACTGACTAATTTCTCATGATTTTTGAATAGTCCACTTAGCACTCATTGCATCAGGTGATGCTCACATGGGTGAAGAAGTGGGATTGAAACTAGTGAAATGAATCACATAGTGTCAATCATCACTTCCAGGGCTTGCACCCAGTAACCAGGACTTCCCGGAGGTCACCCATCCCATGCCTCTGGCTCAAGCGTGCTTAACTGTGGAGTTTTCCCCACAATCAAGCCCACTTAGCTTCCTACCCCATTTGCAAAACCTTCGCACGTATCGTGCCTCATGAACCATTCAAGTAGAGTTCCCTTCACTCTTTTAAATTTAAGTATAGGGGTTTACATAGTGCATTATATCAGATATCATTATTGGGATTCAACTCCGTTAAGTAAGTCATTCATGTATGACCATTTCCATGAGGGGTAGTCGTAACTGACTAATTTCTCATGATTTTTGAATAGTCTACTTAGCACTCATTGCATTGGGTGATGCTCACAGGGGTGAAGAAGTGGGATTGAAACTAGTAAAATGAATCACATAGTGTCAATCATCACTTCTGGGGCTTGCACCCGGTAACCAGGACTTCATGGGAGGTCACCCATCCCAGATCGCCTCTGGCTCAAGTGCGCTTAACTGTGGAGTTTTCCCCACAATCAAGCCCACTTAGCTTGCTACCCCATTTGCAAAACCTTAACAAGTATCGTGCCTCATGAAACATTCAAGTAGAGTTCCCTTCACACTTTTGAATTTAAGTATAGGGGTTTACGCAGTGCATTATATTAGATATCATTTTTTGGATTCAACTCCGTTATGTAAGCCATTCATGTATGACCATTTCCATGAGGGGTAGTCGTAACTGACTAATTTCTCATGATTTTTGAATAGTCCACTTAGCACTCATTGCATTAGGTGATGCTCAAAGGGGTGACGAAGTGGGATTGAAACTAGTGAAATGAATTACATAGCGTCAATCATCGCTTCTGGGGCTTGCACCTGGTAACCAATACTTCCTGGGAGGTCACCCATCCCAGATTGCCTCTGGCTTAAGTGCGCTTAATTGTGGAGTTTTCCCCACAATCAAGCCCACTTATCTTGCTACCCCATTTGCAAAACCTTAGCAAGTATCGTGCCTCGTGAACCATTAAGGTAGAGTTCCCTTCACTCTTGTGAGCATCACCCACTTCTTCACCCCTGTGAGCATCACCCGATGCAATGAGTGCTAAGTGGACTATTCAAAAATCATGAGAAATTAGTCAGTTACGACTACCCCTCATGGAAATGGTCATGCATGAATGACTTACTTAATGCAGTTGAATCCCGAAAATGATATATGATATAATGCACTACGGAAACCCCTATACTTAAATTGAAAAGAGTGAAGGGAACGCTACTTGAATGGTTCATGAGGCACGATACTTGCTAAGGTTTTGCAAATGGGGTAGCAAGCTAAGTGGGCTTGATTGGGGGGAAAACTCCACAGTTAAGCATGCTTGAGCCAAAGGCGATCTAGGATGGGTGACGTCACGGGAAGTCCTGGTTACCGGGTGCAAGCCATGGAAGTGATGATTGATGCTATGTGATTCATTTCACTAGTTTCAATCCCACTTCTTCACCCCTGTTAGCATCACCCATGTGATGAATGCTAAGTGTACTATTCAAAAATCATGAGAAACAGTTACGACTACCCCTCATGGAAATGGTTATACATGAATGACTTACTTAACGTAGTTGAATCCCAAAAATGATATCTAAAGTTTTACTTGGGTTATGTTTCCTAGTTAGAGTTTTTTTGTATTTTTTAAATTTTATTATGGAATGGTTATAAATTAAATTGATTTAAAAATATATATATATAATGAAATTATACAAATAGAAACAATATATATGATTTACTTGAAAAAATTTAGATCAAGAAAAAATCCACTAAATATAGTTCTATTATTATTTTATAGTTTAAAAATAGTCATTCTTTAACTTAAATGTAGTCAAACTACCCTTGACTGACTAAGCCTTCTATCAAACTCTGACACATTCTTCTGCGAAACACTCACACACTACAATGGAGAATCTTCGAGCCTTTAAAAATATTCATCACATGTAATCCATGGGATTTAATATTATTAGATACTAAAATCATGTGCCTAAAATAACCGTTGTTGACCTAAAAACTTTGATTCTTATACTGAGTGAAGTTTAATCTAACATCCCCCCTTTAAACTTGACTGAAGAAATCCACCTTCTCTCCTCTATAACTTGTATACCTAACTAGGTGTTATAGTTGTATGCCCATATACATGTATTTTAAACAAATTTCATCTCTAAAGTATATTATTTTTGTCGTACTTATGCCGACATTTGTAGAAATTGCAAGAAATTTGCTACTGCTAATGAAATCAAACTGAAATCAAGTGACATAAATTTATTCTACTATTATAGGAAAGGGAACAAACAATATAGAAACACATGCGATAACATGAAACCATCAAAACACAAGGAAGAAAATGATTTTATAGGGTAACCCAACTGGGAAAATCCCCTCCACCACTTTGCATTAATCCAGATGAGAAAGAGAAATAATTACAATGTCCTGCTTCAACTCTAAAGCACACCTTACATTGAAAAATTGTTCTTCTTCTTCTTGACATGATTTAGCCAACACTTATCCAATTCAAGTCTCATCCAACCTCCTAATTCCTTGCGCAATACTAGATGAATTAAGCTCCTAAAAAATAGGAAAATTCCCTATTTCCTCACATAAATACAAGGGGAATTTATCACCTGCTCAATACAAAATCATTGTATACTCAGTAGTATATAATTATAATACAAATGTGCATTTTCCATCCACTCAAATAGGCAATAAAAATTCCATGCATGCATGACTCTAATTTTAGTAAATTGATCATTTAAATGTGAGATTAGTGAGTTAACAACTATTCTAACTACTCATCTAAACTTCAATTGACTTAACTAATGGAGTTGAACTAAGTATAACTCAACTATATTTCTAGATCTTAGCAATCAACTCATGCACAAATCTACTTCTAGCCTACAAACTCAAATTTACTAACTTAACTAGTAGACAAGGCCATGTCACTCTAGTTAACTGCAATCCAAGTCATCACATTGATGTGGAAAATCAAATTTTCTCCATTTGACTAAGGAAATAGTCAAATGAAAGCTTTTCTTGATACAATTTCAATACTCCCTCTTAGCAAGAAAAGAGTTTCACAACCCCAATTGTGATCCTCTAGGAATGTACTGTAACGAAAATCCCTTTCACTATCGTTTTTGTAAAAACTGCAACTGAGAAGGATCCAAAATACTGAATCAATTATGTCTCTAAGATGCAACTATCCCTTGATCATTGTTGGGTTGTGTTATATTCTTTCCATGACTAGCCCACATAGTTAACTAGGGGGTTAGAGGGGGGGCGGAGCCCCCCTTTCGTTGCGCTGATTGCACAACGGGGGGGTCATAGGGGGTTTGAGGGGGGCGAGTAGCCCCCCTCTATGGGGTCCATGGCAACGCCCTAGGAAATTTTTTTTCGACCCTATATTAGGTTGGGCAGACCTACCTATGGTTTTGTGCATGGTTTTTACACATGGTTTTGGACGTGATGGTTTTCGGTCCATGGTATTGGATGCTTCGACATGTATATATATGTATTATAACATTGAAAGGAACATAATGAGAAATCAAGCTAGTAGTCTCGGTTTTGGGATTCAGGGGAAAATCTCTGTGTATATGTGTTTTATGTGTTATGCTCTTGCATTGTTTATTTTCTATGTTTTAGAATTTGTATGCAGGTAATTTTTGTATAGGGTTAAATCCGACATTTGGTATCAGAGTTGTTTTGGCTTCAAGGGGACGCCTTTGTTGCTGAGGGGTTTCGTTTGGCCTGTGGTAGACCCTATTCAGTGGGAGATCTACAGGATCGATTCTGGTGGTGCAAGAAGATGGCAAGCAACGGAAAGATAGAGATTGAGAAATTTAATGGTCAGAGTTTTGAGTTATGGAAACTCAAGATGGAGGATCTATTGATGGATAAATATCAATGGATCATGGTAGATCTAGGTAGTAAAGCAACGAGAGTGTCCGATGAAGAATGGAAGAAGTTGGATTGGAAGGCAAAAAGCACAATACGATTGTGTGTCTCAGATTCAGTATTGGTGAATGTATGAGGGGCAACTATGATGAAGGCTTTGTGGGACAAGTTAGGGACTTTGTACCAATCGAAGTCTTTGGTGAATAAACTATTCCTATGGAAAAAGCCGTATAACCTGAGGATGAAAGATGGAGACTCGGTGACAGAGCACCTGAACACATTTAATACTGCGGTAAGTCAGTTATTATTTGTTGATATTAAAATTTCAGATGAAGATAAGTGCATCAGTTTGCTGTGTTCTCTACCAGATTCATGGGATAGTTTGGTTATTGGAATAGGTAGCAATTCAACTGCCTTTCAGTTTGATGAAATAGTCTCATCCTTGCTGATAAAGGAGATGAGACGGAAAAATATGGAGAGCCAGAATGGTGATGCCTTGTCTGTACAAGGATGGTCCCAGAACAGAAACAAAAATAAGTCATCGAGTGGGAGATCTAAATCTAGAGGGAGATCTAAGTCTCCAGGAAAACCTGTAAAGGTGGTTTGCTGGAAATGCAGAAAGGAAGGGCACTAAAAAAGGGGCTATAAATCTAAATCTCCTAACAAAGGAAAGGGATCTGATGATGCTCCTTCTACAGAGGCGAAAACCACCTCAGATGAAGGTAGAGATGTGTACCTGGCTTCTTCAAGTACACATGTAGATCATGAGGCATGGTTGATTGACTCAGGTGCATCCTTTCACTTCACTCCCCATAGAGAGTGGTTCTGCGAGTATGAGCCATATGATGGTTGTGATGTCTTCTTGGGGGATGACAGGAAAGCTAGAATCGTTGGTCACGGAAAAGTAAAGTTGAAGTTGTAAGGTGGAAGGGTTAGAACACTTCCGGGTGTTCTGCATATTCCTGCATTGGCCGGAAATCTGATTTCTGTAAGCAAGCTGGATGATGTAGGTGTAAAAACAGTGTTCAAAATGATACCTACAAGATGGTTTGGGGAGCACTGGTATTGATGCGAGGAGTTCGGATTGGAACTATGTACAAGATGCAAGTTAGCACTGTTGTTGACGGGGGCAATAGTTCAGTGGTTCCTGACAGTGGAGAAGAAAATCTAGTGGTTTCTAGAGAGAAGACCATGCTATGGCATCAAAGGCTTGGACATATTGGAGAGAAGGGCCTTCGAATACTTCATGGTAAGGGTATGGTAGAAGGTATGAGTAATAACTCTTTGGATTTTGATGTCTGTGAAAATTGTGTATACGGGAAGCAGAATCGGGTGAGTTTCCCATCTGGTGGTAAGAGGGAGAAACATATATTGGAACTTGTGCACAGTGATGTGCTTGGACCTATGAATGTTCCATCACTGGGTAAGTCTATGTACTATGTATCATTTATAGATGACTTCTCAAGGAATACATGGACATATTTCGTTAAGATTAAATTTGAAGTCTTTGATAGGTTTAAAGAATTTAAGGCTCTAGTGGAAAACTAGACAGAGAAGAAGATAAAGGTGTTGAGGACAGATACAGGTGGAGAGTTTTGCAGTAAGAAATTTTAAGAATTATGTAAGAAGTGTGGTATAGCACGACAGAAGACTACTCCATACACACCTGAGAAAAATGGAGTTGCAGAAAGAATGAGCAAGATGTTGATGGAAAGGGCAAGATGCATGCTCAGTGGTGCCAGGTTAGGACAGGAATTCTGGGTAGAGGCAGTGGAGACAACATGTTACCTGGTCAATGGATCACCTTCATCAACGTTGGAGGATAAGACTGCACAAGAGGTATGGACTGGTAAGAAACCCTCTCTTTCACATATGAGGGTATTTGGATGTGATGCATATGTACATGTTCCAAAGGAGAAAAGATCCAAGTTGGATAGTAAATCTGAAAAGTGCAACTTTATTGGGTATAAGGATGGTTTAAAGGGTTATAAGCTTTGGAACCCATTAACAAGGAAGGTGGTGTATAGCCAAGATGTGGTGTTCAGAGAGGTGAAAGATGCCATTAAACATGAGGTCCAACCAAAGGAACCTGAGAAGATAGAGTTTGAGCTTAAGGAGGAAAAATCAAAATCTACATCAGAAGAGGAATCAAAAGATGAAGAGCCCCAAACTTTGGGTGTTAGAAGATCAGTTCGAGAAGGAAGGCAGCCAGAAAGGTATATTCCATTTTCTTTTTGTTCAAATTTTTCTTTATCTATTACTGATGATGATCCCAGAACTGTGAAGGAAGCAGTAGATTCATAGGATGGAAAACTTTGGAAAGAGGTCATGGTTGATGAAATGGCATCTTTGCAAAAAAATGAGGCTTGGGATCTGGTGGAGTTGCCGGTTAGAAGGAAACCCATCACAGAAAATGGGTGTTCAAGAAGAAGAGAAATGAAAAAGGAAAGGTGGAGAAATACAAAGCTTGGTTGGTAGAAAAAGGTTATTCCAAGGTGCCAGGAATTGATTTTGGCGATATTTTTTCTCCTGTTTCCAAGGTAGCTTCTATTAGATTACTTTTATCTATTGCTACTGCTTCTGATTTTGAGGTAGAACAGATGGATGTGAAGACAAAATTTCTTCACGGGGATCTGGAAGAGGAGATCTACATGAAGCAACCTGAAGGTTTTATGGTGAAGGGTAAGAAAGAATTGGTATGCAAGTTAAAGAAGTCTCTATATGGGTTAAAACAGTCACCAAGGTTGTGGTATCAGAAATTTGATACATTTATACAGGGACTTGGCTTCACCAGAAGCAAAGAAGATCATTGTGTGTATTTTAAATTAATTGGTGACCATGTTATTTATCTAGTCTTGTATGTGGATGATATGTTGCTGGTTGGAAATGACAAAGAAATTATCCAGGATTTGAAGACCCAATTGTCCTCCAAATTCAACATGAAAGATCTTGGTGCTGCAAACTATAGTTCGGGAATGGAAATTGAAAGAGATCGGGCAAAGAGGAAGATATATTTAAACCAAAGGAAGTATGTCGAGACAATACTGCAGAGGTTTAATATGCAGGATAGTAAATCGATGAAGGTTCCTATACTTGTAGGTGTAAAGTTATCTTCTGAAAAGTGTCCCAAGATACAAGAAGAGGAAGAGGACATGTCTCGTGTTCCATATGATAGTGCATTCGGTAGCCTGATGTATGCAATGGTTTGTACTAGACCAGACATTACACATGCAGTGGGAGTATTTAGCAGGTTTATGTCAAAACTAGGGAAGGATCACTGGACAACATTGAAGCGGGTTTTCAGGTATTTGTGTGGCACTAGTGATTATGGTTTGTGCTACCAAGGAAGACTAGGATTGGACAGAGTGTTGGATATTCATGGCTTTGTTGATGCAAATTGGGTTGGAGATATGGATCAGAGAAGATCTACAAGTGGGTATGTGTTTAACCTATTTGGAGGTGCAGTCAGTTGGATGAGTAAGAAACAATCTATAGTGGCACTATCAACTACAGAAGAAGAATACATGGCAGCCACTCATGCAAGAAAGGAAGAAGTTTGGTTGCAGGGATTGTGTTCAAGTATGGGGTTAGTACAGGGAGCTATAAGGATAGGCTGTGACAGCCAAATTGCAATCTTCTTGGCAAAGAACCCTACTTACCATTCAATGACAAAACACATTGATGTTCAGTATCACTTTGTGAGCGATATGATAGAAGACAAAAAGGTGTTACTGGTAAAGGTGGACAATTTAAATAATATGACAGATGCATTTAAAAAATCTATGAGCTTTGATAAGCTCTCTTGTGGCCCCTTGTGGAAAGAAAACAAGAAGTGGGAGAATGTTGGGTTGTGTTATATTCTTTCCACGATTAGCCCACTTAGTTAACCAAGGGGTTAGAGGGGGAGTGGATTCACCCCTTTTTTGTGCTGACTGCATAGCGGGGCGGTTATAGGGGGTTGGCATCCCCCCCTATTTGAGGGGTTTGAGGGGGGTGAGTAGCCCCCCTCTACAGAGTCTGGGGCAGCGCTCCGGGAAATTTTTTTTTTGGACCCTATATTAGGTTGGGCGGACCTATCTATGGTTTTGTGCATGGTTTTTGTACATGGTTTTGGATGCGATTTTTTTCGGTCCATGGTTTTGGACACGATGGTTTTCGGTCCATGGTATTGGATGCTTCGGGGTTATGGGCCCACCACGCTTTCGCTGCACCATTCTAGCTACTACTAGTCTCTACGCTATCTACTGGGAAATATGTGTTGTTGTTGACTCTAATACTAAGTCTCCTTCTTTATTGTCAACATTGCTCTGTGCTCCTTAGTATCTGACTGCTCCAACTAACATCAATCCTCCCGCTACTGAATATTGTGGTCCCCTATAGCAAGGGTAGTAATCCATGACAAGATTATACTATAACTTCTACTCGTCTTCGATGGACCCTACCCAAATCTTTGTAACTTTAAGACTAAGGTTCCACATCACCCCATCTCACTCCTAGAGGTATGGATGCATACATGGCGAAATATATCTCTATCTTGTATATATTTTTCACTCTAAATCCAAGTTGTTTTACTTTTCTAGTAGCAATATGCTTCAGAAAATATTTTCCCTTATTAAACACAACATCATAACCTCTGTCCTCAAATACAGCTACATAAATCATTTTTTTCTTCAAGCCAGGAACATATATTAAATTTTCAAGTAAATATGGGATCATGAGTCCCTCTTAAAGGTGACAATACCAATTCCTTTGGTACTATATCTCCCATCATCTTTAAATTCTGTGTGAAATTTGAGATCCTTCTCCTCTAAGCTACTGAATAATTCCTTGTTTCCTGTCATATGATATCAAGCACCAAAATCTAGGTACCACTCACTCCCTATTACTATGCTTTCCACACAAGAAAAGAGGGTGAAATCTAACTAAAATCGAGATGCTAGAGAATATCCTTGTCATGCGGAAAGAGTCAATTTTGCGGACAAAACCAACCTCCTTAGAAGCTTAAGGCTTTCTAGTGACAAACAAGACAATTAATACCAATCCTTCTCTAAATATGCATTTACCATATAAGAAATCAAGTGTTTAGATCCTACCTGTAGTCCAACGCTGTTGTAGTAGTCCAGCCTCATCGATCCGGATGAGCTCCTCCTTCTCTTCGAAACCTGCATTCACTAACAATCAAACGATTAAATAGCACCTGAATATCTCATAAAATAAAACATATTTAACATACAGACCAAGGAGTATATGAAACAACTCATAAATAACAAATTTTTGAGAAGAATGGACTTATTTGTATTAATAAGAAACAAAAGAAACCATTACAACCTGAGCCTTGGTGTTGTGCAAGTTCCTCCCAGGGTCCAGCAAGAGTTTTCCTTTACTTTGACCAGCTCACCCACTTCCAAACGAAACAAGAAAGGATGACAATCTCTCCTCACAAGCTTCTACAAGGAAGTCCTAATCTCAGCAGCATCTACCCTTAGGAATGTTTAGCTTTCAACCTCCCCTCCCTCTGGCCCAATGCATGTATTTATAGTGCTTTAAAAGGAAGTTAATCAGGTCCACCATCAATGGGATAAGCCCCTCTTTGGGTGGGTTAGCTCCCCTATTGATGGGATAAGTTCCTCTTTCATAGGGATACATGAACCATCTAGAGGCGCTCCATACATGTCAAACAAGCTTCTAGAATGCTCTAGAAATGACCACAAGTAACTTTTTCGGAGTGAAACTTGCGCCTTTTGACCCTTACAGGAGTACGCACCCATTGCTTTACAGACAGAGCGTACAAGTACGCAGGTATTGTGAACTTGGGTTGCGTACACGCAGGTAAGGCTAAGAGAACTGCGTACCAGAGATAATTTACTTTAAATGACTTTTCTCTCTTTCTTGGAGTTTGACATGGAAAGCAGAGGCATGAGACTTGCCAAGGAGGATAGTATGACAGTTGATGGAGCCATACTAACTGCAAATAGTCATGGTGACATTTTTTAGTGTAACAGATTGCCCCCTAAAGTGCGAAGCCTGAAATAGATTTAGGGTTTCAAATCATCTAGGAAGGGTGAAGTACTTTATCATTTCAAGGATTATGTTGTGGAGAGACTGGTCAGAACCTGCAAATATTCAACACAAAATACATATATAAGATGATATCATCGCTGAGGTAGGCATTCCCATACTTAGATTGAGAACTTTAACTAACAATCTAACTACTGCTCTGATACAGGAATGATTTCGCAGTACATTATAATCATAGAAAAATATAGACACAGTATGGACGCAACCATCTGTTTATGATTAGTTTACTATACAATGAATACAAAACTCCTCGCAGCCTGGATGGTGGAAACTAGATCCAAGGTCGTGATTTCTACTTCCCGAATTAGTACGATTCTATCAATGCGAATAAATGAGTTGATGTCGAACATGGTAGAAACCACTTGATTACCAGTCAATGATGTAAACTGTTAACAAGTGTGAGAGAGACCACCAGTGATGTCAATGGTTCTCAAAGTACCCAGTACAATCCATGAGATGTGAATGAATGAGTTGATGTCGAACATGTCACGGAATCCCTTGATCGAAAGTCAATGATGTAAACTGTCGTCAAAGGCGAGAAACCTGCCATTGATGCATGCAGACTTCAAGGTACTGACGATTTCTAAGTCATCTGTCTAGATAATGTGCTGATGTCGATAGAAAGCGACCCGTTGCAGGCAAGCCCACAACACGAAATCATAGTTCAAGTTGAAGAAATGTTGCTGTAAGGACTGACTCAGGGATGGCCAAAGATGGATGACAAGTATTTTGCATATGAATGGTTTATTTGTAGAGACCTCTTGAACACATAACGACACGACAGATGGCTTGGCGATGATTGACCCAAAGTTAATACCCAGAAACGGTTGAAGACTTTCAAAGTTGTTTTAATCAACTTTAAGACAAAGGATTTCCCAACCCAAGTGAATGAAAAGTGTCGTGTTCAAGAGTGGTAGTAAGGTTCTTCTGTGACAAAGGATAACAAATAGGTTCATTCTTCTCTCTTTTCCCCCACCATTTCGGGCAAGTACCTCTTTATTTTTTACAAGCTTGAGGAGGATAACATATGCTTGATTATAAGCTCATCCTTTGGATGAGTCCAACTTAGTTTAGATTCGAACCCTAAGAAGGAGTGGTTCGTTCTTGTTTGTAATCGAACAGGTCCTTTACTGTGAAATTTTAACGAGTCCAGTATAGGAGAAACTCGGCGTTTTTCAAATTTAGAGAGTCTGAAAAAACTAAAGAAGACTCCAGGGTTGAACCTTTTTCGTAAATTTGTGTCTCTCAAGCCCGAAAAAGTATAAAATAATACTTGAGAGAACCGCTTGATCTTGTGACCAAGGAGTACTTTCATGATTAGTGCCTCTGACCTGAAACGTAAAAAGTGATCAAGGACATGTCGTTTTATTTCCAGTATCGAGTTTGAAACGACAAAAACCCGGCAATCTTTTCCTGTTTTTACGGTCAGAAAAGGGCTATAAGGCGACCGTCTTTTAATTCCGTTTTAATGAGTGTAAAAGAAACGCTCGCAATCTTTTCATGTTTTAGGAGTCAGAAAAGGGCTTAAAAGATGACTCTAATGTTTCGGTTTGTGAAAAATGATAATTTTCTCTGAAATTTCTTTTGTCTTGCACATAAACAACACATTACTCATACCTATTTAAGATAGGCAAAAATACATTGAAAAATATCTCTCCATGGTGAAAAATAAACAAACCTAGCATTCATTTATCCAAAAAACCTATAAAAAGACTTTTTACCATGTCATTTTTACCATTTTACTGTTGAGGGAGAGAAAAGGGCTTTTGGCAAGAAACTTCTCGTGGACTTTGTGGAGAATCCGACCGTCGGAATCGAGCGCCGTCTCTTTCAGGTATTCCACAACATCCTCCTCTTTGTTTTCATCCGTTTAGAATTTCATTTTAAGCCCTAGTTTGATTTTTTGGGGGCTTTGGGGTTTTAAGATACGCCTTTCGGGGTACGCAGGTGCCCCATGGGCGACCTGCGTACCCCGACATTTTCGTTAATGGGAAAATGGCCGGAGTACGCAGCCTACCTTCAGAACAGCTGCGTACCGCCGCTCTGTTTCTGAACGCGGGGTGCGTACTCCGCGCAAAGCAATTTCAAAACCCCAAGTCTTAAAACTAAACCATTATTTTTTGATTTAATGAATTCTAATGGGTGTTTTCTGGTGTGTAGATTGCCCACCATGCTTGATTGGCGCGAAAGAGAACACGAAGATGTCGATTTGGCCGCAATAGATCATCAACCTTCCATTGATGCTTTGAAGGCATGCAGTCTCTACAAATACTGGACCATACCTGGAATGAGGGCCCAGTAACATTCTTAGAGTGGCTGGTTGAAAGGTGGAACGTCCAGGAACAATGTTTTTACATCGGAGGGCACCAGCTCGAGATAGAGCCCTCAGACATATATTTTCTCACTGGTTTGCCTAATAGGGGTGAGCAACTGTCTCTGTTCGGGACTAGACCGGGTGGCCAATCCCTTGCTAGTCTCTGGCTAGAGTGGTGCAACAATCAAAACCAGGAGAAGGGGATAGAAATCAAATACATATCCGGACCTGAACTTATGGTAATTGCCTTTACAGTTACCAGACTCTGCGGCGCAGCCGCTTTGCACTTTGCCACTGGGTCCCAAATGCGGATGGCGATTGATTGCTTTCGAGGCACCATTTTCAACTGGTGCGATGTTGTGTTGGCCAATATGAAGGGCCAACTGACTAGGGCAAAGAACGGGCAATTAAAGACCTTTGGGTATGGGCCTTTAGTTGTGAGCTTTTCCCTAGAGAGAGTTCTGATGCTTATCCCTCAGCATCTCACTGTTGCGGTTGGGCCACCTCGGGAGCCAAAGTTGATGCGATGGGTTGCGGTGATGGCCCGACATCCTGATGAGGGAGCGGGAGTTGTCCGATTTCCTGCAGGTTACTTTCACTGGTTGGAGGACCAGGTCTTTGCGATCCAGGATTTTCCTTATGCCGGAGTAGATTTTCGCGGTGATCCGGACATGGTTCTTCCACAGGGAGAACAATGGGACGACAGAGGTACTTCATTTTTCACAAGTTTTTAAATTATCTATATTTTTTTTTGTTTTTATATATCGTCTCAAAACTGACAGTAAAAATTTTCAAAATGCAGATGTGGGTCCATGGCGTCGAGCCAATCTCCGGCCTTTCGAGAGGAGACAACCAGTTGCACCGGCACCGGTCACACAGGATGCGGCTGCAAAGACCTTAGCTGAGTTGGAGCAGTATCTAGAGCGTCTGACGGCGGATATACAAGAGACTACTTTAGAGCCTCTAACTTGCACCTAATTATCCATCATTACCTACAGCTTTTCCTCACTTATCCCTCTCTTTTGCCCTATTTTCCTCATAAACCTACCCAGATCATTACATTTGATGTCTTTAAGCATGATTGGTTAACTTTGCTAATGTTTGACTGTTTGTCTAGATTTTTGACATATGCACAAAGTTTCCGCAGCTGTCTGGCAATTCCGCAGCCATTCAGCAATTCCGCAGCTATCTGGTCATTCCGCAACCTTTTCATTGATCTCTATGTTCCACGTGTCATTTTGAAAAACGAATCACATGGGCACGTGGGAATGGAGGTGTTGAAGGTTCTTGTGCTATTGGTTCGGTCAGCAACGCCACGCATACCTCTGGTCAACGAGGATCAAACTTCGGTCAACAAAGCCAGCTCAAACGGTGCTGCGTGAGCTGAAAGGTCACGTCACTCTAGATGGCGACTCCTCCACTCTACGCAAGTTATGGGAGACAGGATCCAACCTTGAATTCAACCTCCATGACGACCGTACCTTCCAGATCACCCACGGACCTGTTTACGTGTTGCTGAACCATTTAATTAGCATGTTTGTCAGTTAATTTCCAGTTTCATGTTTTACGCAGTAGGCAGTTGTTCATACGCCTATAAAATCCAGCGTCTGCGCACGCTTAAGGATTAGTCTTTAGTTGTTTTGTTTATGTAATTGCTACGCTTTTAGTGAGCACAGAAACTCTGTTTTGAAGCTGCTGTTTCAGCACTTTTTGACTGTAATTTCTGCATTATGAATTAATAGAAGACTGTTGTTTTGACTCCTTCACGTAGCTGATCTTTCCTTGGGTTTTGTGGATGGAGGGCCCCCATTCATAACAGCCTTTGTACAGTAAATTTTCCTTTATGTTCTTGCCATTTCCTTCTTTTGAATTCAGCAATTTTCCTTTTCTTTAACACATGTACAGATTTGATTTACTTTCGCTGTCATTTCATTTCCAGCATTTACTTTAAACTGATCAGGATTGTTTTCTGCAGGTGTTAGCCCGGGATTGTGTGTCTTTGTGTATTTGCTTTATCTCTAATGGTATTTTCAGTTGTCATATTCATAGTTGCTGCCTTTACTCTATTTTTCTAGCTTGATTTCTAGTTTAGTTTCTCAAGTTGTATGCTAACATATTGATGATTTCTTTATCATAAGTTGTTCATCTTTAAGAGATCAGAATACTAATAGATTACAGCTTGCTTTGAGTAGTTTTTGACTTATATCACTAACTCTTTCTTCACTTGTTACACATTACAATGTATGTTGGAAGCAGAATGTTGAAGAGAGGCACAGTGGTGTTATAATCTGTCATCTTAGAGCTTGATTACTTTTTAGACTTATTTCTAACTACTTCTTAATCGTGTTTCACATAATACTATATGTTGAAAGCAGAGAGTTAGGAAGAGTTGAACATTATAACTGGTCTTTAAAGTGGTTTTTCTTACTTGTCATCTTAGAGCTTGATTACTTTTTAGACTCATCTCTAACTACTTCTTAATCGTGTTTCACATAGTACTATATGTTGGAAGCAGAGAGTTAGGAAGAGTTGAACATTATAATTGGTCTTTAAAGTGGTTTTTCTTACCTTTTTATTTGCAGCAGCATGAGTAGTGACTAGTGCCATTAGAAAGTGGTTCTTTTATGCTTTGCTTTCAGTTTCATTTCCAATTATTTCTTTCAAGCTTTTTCTTTGCAAGTTTAGAAGGTAGTTAGAAACCACCAGTAACACACACTCACTCATTTAGAAATCACCTTACACACACTATCACTCATCTGTTTATAAAACCTCCATTCCATCTTAGGAAGATAAATTGACCACAAACAACACCCCCAAACGACAAAAAGATCTAAGAGGTTGCTTAAGTACATATAGTACACCTTCACTTCATCAGCTTACGAGCCCCGGGTTGACAATTAATGACATCAATTTAGGAACACTAAATTGACTAAACATTTTGGCGCCGTTGCCGGGGAAGTGAAATTAAATAGCCATATTCTTAGAAGAAAAAAAAAACATAAAATTTCAAGAAAAGAAGTTGATAACCTACCAAAGTATGCTCTCCTCTTGCACTTCAAAGTGATCTGGAGGATCAGAAAAGAGAAAGTTATTGATTTAGTAGTTTCTTGAGTATGCTCTCTTCTTGCACCTAGAGTGACCTGGAAGATCAGAAAAAGAACTATTAACTTGACTTGAAGAAAAAAAAATAAAAAAAAAATGACATGCATAGAGCTAGAGATTCTAGGGGAAGGTTTTTAGCTAGAGCAAAGAGTTCGATTTTCACAAGTCCATCTACTTCAAGGGATAGACAAGAGACACCTCCCTTATCTCCAACTGACACTCCTAGCCCTAGAGTTCCCGGAATTCAAGAAGCAGGAGTCGACTCTCCCATACCTTCCATCGAGTCTGAGTTAGAAAGAGATCCTTTCCTTCTTTCTCCAAAAAGGCAAATTATAATTGAAGAAGTAGAGACATCTGAAGAAGAAGGAGGAAATCCTTCTCATACACCCTTAGTAGAAGAACCTGAAGACTTTGAAGTCTCTGGGGAAACTACCATGGCAGAAGAAGAAGCACCTGGATTTGGTAGAGGTAGAGGTAGAGGAGGAGGAGGAAACAACAATGGAGGAGGTAGAGGTCCCCTTGGAGGAGGAAACAGAGATGGGGATAACTCATTTGGGTTTCCTATTGTTAATGAGGATTCCCGGGCTACTATGAAAAACATATCGCCATCTGTCCTCCCAAATTTCGGGTCAAGAACTGAGGATCCTGAAACATTCTTATTTGAGTTTGAAGTCTTATGTAGAACTTATGACTATTTAGATGATACTCAAAAACTCAAATTGTTCCCTTCCACATTGAAAGGACAAGCTTTGAAATGGTTCATGGGGTTAGTCACTCAGTCCATTAGGTCTTGGGATGAAATGAAACAGACATTTTTGGATAGGTACCTAGACTACTGTATGCCCACCAATCACAAGGATGAGGTATTTAAAATGGTACAAGGAGAAGATGAGAACTTAGGGGAACTGATTGAAAGATTTCAATATAATTTGAAAAGAGCAAAAATGAGTAACTTGGATGAAGAGACCTTGAAAGCCCTCTTACTAAAAGCCATTATAGATGAATGCATAGATCTTTTGAATATGATGGGGAAGGGAGATATATCTCAGCTTCCACTTTCTGATATAGCAGAATTATGTGTCCATCTCTCAAGGGGAAAATCAAAAACTCAAAAAGGGCCTAGAGATCCTTCTCTACTTAGGGCAAATAAATCTGCAACCGGATCAGTAAGTAGGGCTGAAATCGGCAATATGATTGATGAATTCAAAACTGATATCTTAGGGAGTCTTAGTGAACAATTAGACACCCTTAAGATCCACAATAAACAGAAAGCAGAAACCGAGGCCTTGGCCATCTTTTGCCCGAAATGTAGAAAGAAACATGCTTTAAGGGAATGTCCCTTGGAAGCACAAGTTGTGGAAACATGTGTAATTTGCTCGGAAACTCATGAGACCAAGGATTGTCCTTCAATTCCTGGCCTCAAAGCAGTCTTTCAAGAAGATCCAAACACACTTGAATCTCTCTGTTTTGTTGCAAGGAGACCTTGGCAGGGGCAACAGAATCAAGGGTTTAACAACTCTATGAATTTTCAACCCCAACCAAATTGGAATCCTTGGCAACAACCTTGGCCTCAACCACAAAATCCTTTTCAATCATGGATGCAAAGCATGCAAAATCCTTATGGGAGATTTGCTCAATTCTATCAATATCCTCCATCTTTTCAGAATCAGCAAGCTCCACAACTTCCAAATCAAGGTCAACAACTATCATTGCCATACCCTCAACAACAACAACCTCCTCCACAAAATCAAAATTCTCAACTCTTGCTCCAATCTCAACAAAAGTCAAATCAACTTCCCTCTCAGCCATTGCCAAACCCCAATAATAGGAACCCTCAAAATGCTTACATGATGGAAGGTCAACCATTCCCTACCTATATGATTGTTCCTCTTAACGAAGTACAACTCAGATCAGGTAGAATCCTAGATCAACCTTCTATAAATGTTCAACAGCCAAGCATTTCTGAGGAAGAATCTCTTAGAGCTAATAAGGGTTCTGAAGTATCCCTTCAATGCCCAAACATTCAAACAAAAAAAGAAAAAGAAAAAGAATCAACCCCCACAACTCCCATAGTTGAGCAACCTACCTCTTTAGCTACACCTCCTTTTCCTGAAAGATTACAAATTGACAAAGGAGTGGAAAAGCAAATTTGGTTGCCTGACTATAATTTTCTAGATGAATTGAAGAATGTCTGTATCAAGATCCCCTTGTTACAAGCCATTAAGGAAATTCCCATTCTAGCAAAGACAATAAAGGAGTTGAGTTTAAAGAAAACAGGAAAAAGAACCAGAGATACCAGAAGAATACATCTAGTTGGAAAAATTGCAGACATTATGATGGGGAAGATTACCATGCAAAAATATGTGGATCCCGGTAGCCCTATTGTCAAAACTCATATTAATGGGGTTGAAATCCCAAATACTTTGATTGACTTAGGAGCCGCTATCAACATCATGAGTAGACAGACCATGGATCAGTTAAAGCTTCCTAACCTTCTCTTTACACCTACTTTACTGTAGCTTGCAGATAGATCAATCATTAAACCTGATGGTGTATTAGAAGACATTCCAGTCTCCCTAGATTCTTGGGAATATCCAGTTGATTTTATGATTTTAACTCCCAAGAACAATCTAGGAGGACATCCTCTTATTTTAGGAAGACCTTGGCTGGCCACAGCTGATGCTTTCATAAGTTGTAGGTCTGGGGACATGTATATATCAGATGGTAATTCCACCAAGAAATTCAAATTGTATCCTCCAGCAAAGGCAATAACAGAAATAGGAGAAGATGAATGGGTTGATGATGAAGATACTATACAACCTGTCTTTACCATTTCTGAGATTAGTGAAGATAGTCAAATTCTGAATACATTAGAAAATTTTGAACCATCTTCAGAATATGACTCTACACAATTTCAGTTGGATTCTGACATAGAGTGTCTATCATCTAGACAAATGTCTCTTTTCTCTATGGAATAATTTGGTAGTTCCGCCATTGAGATCTTTCCAGGAAAAACATTAAACATTAACAAAAACTTGGAAAAATTTCAACAGGAAGAGCTAACCAAAGTCTTGCAAAGACATTCTACTGCTTTTGCATGGGAGTATACCGACATGAAAGGTATTGACCCTAAGACTTGTATTCATCACATCTATATTGAGGAACATAGTAGACCAATCAGACAACCTCAAAGAAGGATGAATCCAAATCTTAGGGAGATAGTGAAAGAAGAGCTCCAGAAGTTACTCAATGTGAACTTCATTTACCCTATTTCAGATAGCCAATGGGTTTCTCCCTTGGTTATAGTGCCCAAAAAGAATGGTAAATGGAGAGTTTGCATTGATTACAGAGAATTAAACAAAGCAACCTTAAAGGATCACTTTCCTTTGCCCTTTATTGATCAAGTATTAGATACTTTAGCAGGTAAAAAGTTCTTCTCATTCTTGGATGGTTTTAGTGGTTACAATCAAATTCAGGTAGCACCTGAAGATCAAGACAAAACCACATTTACTTGTCCTTGGGGAACTTTTGCTTACCGAGTACTTCCTTTTGGATTGTGCAATGCACCCGCTACATTTCAAAGGGCTTTACTAGGAATATTTTCAGATCTAATTCATGATTGTGTAGAGGTCTACATGGATGATTTCACAGTTTATGGTAACACATTCGAAGAAGCATTAGAAAATTTGGAAAAGGTACTAATTAGATGTAAAGAAACAAATCTTTCATTAAGTCATGAAAAGTGGTTTATGATGTTTACTGAAGGAATTGTTTTAGGACATCATATTTCAGGAGATGGAATTAAAGTTGATAGATCCAAAGTGGAAGTCATCTCCAAATTACCTGTTCCAAATTGCCAGAAAGATGTTAGGAGTTTTCTTGGGTTTACTGGATATTACAGAAGATTTATTGAAAACTTCACTAAGATAGCATCTCCTCTTTTCAAATTGCTTACCAAAGACTGTGAGTTCAAATGGGATCCTGAGTGTCAGACTGCCTTTGAAACTTTAAAGACTAGAATATCTAAAGCACCCATCTTAAGGGGGCCAAATTGGAAACTCCCTTTTCACATTTCTACTGATGCTTCAGATACAGCTCTAGGAGCTGTTTTGGGACAAAAGGATTTGATCCCTTATGCCATTTATTACACCAGTAAAAATTTGACTCCCACTGAGTTAAATTATACTGTTACAGAAAAAGAGTTCTTAGCTGTGGTACATGCGATCAATAAGTTTAGACACTACATAACCGGCTATGAAACTTTTGTCCATACTGATCACTCTGCCATAAGATATTTAATGAACAAACCTGTTACTAATGGCAGAGTTACAAGATGGCTTTTACTTTTACAAGAATTCAACATTACTGTGTTAGATAGACCTGGGAAACAAAACACAGTAGCTGATTTCTTGTCTAGAATCCAAAACACTAATGAAGATTCTCCAGTAGAAGATAAGTTTCCAGATGAATACTTGTTTGCAGTAACTACCAAGACTCCTTGGTATGCAGATATTGCTAATTATCTAGTAACAGGGAAGCTACCTCTACACTTATTTCCTAATGAGAAAAGGAAAATCATTCAGGAGAGTTTACATTATTCTTGGATTTCTAATGAATTGTTCAAAACAGGGCCAGATTGTATAATCAGAAGATGTGTTCGGGAAAATGAAATGCCTGACATCCTTAAGGCATGTCATGATGAACCATGCGGCGGACACTTTGCTGACAAGAGGACAACCTATAAAATCCTTTCTCTAGGATATTATTGGCCTTCTCTCTTTAAAGATGCAAAGCAGTATGTTAGAAGGTGTGACAGCTGCCAAAGAGTTGGGAGACCAACTCCTTCAAATGAAATGCCACTACAGCCACAGGTATGCATCGAACCCTTTGAGAAATGGGCTCTAGATTTCGTTGGACCTATTAATCCACCATCAAAGCAAAAGAAGTATATATTGGTTTGTACTGATTATGTTACTAAGTGGGTAGAAGCAAAAGCTTTGCCTTCTGCCACTGAAAATTCAATTGTTCAATTTCTTTTTGAGGATATTTTTACTCGTTTTGGTGTCCCAAGAGAAATTGTAACAGATCAAGGAAGCCAATTTACATCTAAATTGATGGAGAAGCTGATGGAGGAATATAAGATCAAGCACAGAACATCTACTCCATACCATCCGCAATCAAATGGCCAAGTGGAATCTACCAATAAAGTTCTTGAAGGCATTATCACCAAGACTGTTCATCTTCATAGAAGAGATTGGGCGGAAAGGCTTCCTGAAGCCTTATGGGCCTATAGAACTACATGGAGGAACACAACAGGACATTCTCCCTATGAACTTGTTTATGGGAAGGAAGTCCTGTTCCCCATTGAGTTCCAAATCAAGACCTTCAAGATGGCAGTCCAATTGGGGATGAGCCTCTCGGAAGCCCAAAAACACAGAATGGACCAGCTAAATGAGCTAGATGAAATAAGACAAGATGCAATTCTAAGGACCGATCTAGTTCAGCACCAAAGAACTAAATGGCATGATCGACACATCAAAGAAAGAAAGTTTCAGAAAGGAGATTGGGCACTATTGTTTGATTCAAAATTTAAGGACTTCAAAGGAAAATTTCAAACTCATTGGCTTGGGCCATATGAGATTGATGAAGTCTTTAAAAATGGAGCAGTTCGAGTGAAGACCATTGATGAGCTTCAAACCCCTCTTATTGTGAATGGCCATAGATTGAAAGTCTACCAGAAGCCACTCTCAAAAGAGGAATTTGTCAAGTTGTTTAAAGAAGATTCTGCAATCAGGTTGGTGGAGAAGGATTCTTCTCCTCCATCAGCCTAATCTTTGGTTTTTGAAAAAAAAAAAAAAAAAAAAAAAAAAAGAAAAAGAAAAAGGAAAAAAAAAAAAAAGAAAAAAAAAAAAAAAAAAAAAAAAGAGAATAAATGTATAAGCCTGAAAACCAATATCTGATTGGCAGTCTTATGCAGAAAATCTGAG
The DNA here is from genome assembly GCA_031772625.1 of Pinus tabuliformis. NCBI lineage: Eukaryota > Viridiplantae > Streptophyta > Pinopsida > Pinales > Pinaceae > Pinus > Pinus tabuliformis. Next base: position 1,837,112,190 of record CM062817.1, on the reverse strand, counting down.
GTGAAAATCAGGGTCACCTGACACCTCATGTTTTCCAAAATAAAAATAAATAAAAAAATCTCTCTCTCTTCCATCTCATTTCACCATTTCATCCACTTCATTCACCATCTCATTCATCCAATCACTTTCACTCCACCTCATTTCTTTCCATCCATCCATCCATTACATTCCATCTCACCAATAAAGTCATTGTCAGATTTATTTCACACAGCTAAAGTTGTTTTGTGCAAACAGAAGAGTATCACTGTAGTTTCCGCAGTTGAGGAGCAATTCCGTAGCCAACATCCCAATTCCGCAGCCGATACACTTTCTGCACCTGCATAAAAAAAAAAACACAGTCTGTTTTAAGAAAGAATCTGCAGTCCAAAGGTCATCAGCAAAAATTGAAAAAAGGTCATGTAGCAGCAAAAAACAATGAAAGGTTAGTATCAGACGAGCAAAAGGAATCAAAGCGCGGATACCTAAGGTATGATCTAATTTCTAAACCTACGGTTATAACATTTTGCATGGTTTACGGATTGTGTTTTCTGCCATTTAATGTAATGATTGCCAATCCTCTCCATTACTCGACCAGAAATCCCCGTATCTCTCAGCCTTAACGGTCCCTATTCATCACGGTTTTAAAGCTCACACACTACTGCTCTTCCATTAAAATTTTTGTACCTAAGTGACGTAGACAATTGTACTACGGCTCTCTGCGTTATGATTCCGCAGCCAAATGTACACTCATGACCGATAGCTAAGGGACTTAATCGTTTCTTCCCATCATTCATAACCCTCCTACGCATGTATAATCTCATTCACGCTGTTGATTCACTTCCGCATTTCCCTTGTTTTCCACTGCTCTGCCTTGTTCACTACTCTGCCACCGTAACCATACTCTGTTTCGTTTTTCTCCTCTGCTAAACTTTGACCACTGTTGTGAGTGTATTACGGCTGTTATGTTGAAGCCGTAAATCTATTGTGTTGAAGCCACTGTTGAAGCCGTAAATCTGTTGTGTTGAAGCCACTGTTGAAGCCCTATAACCCTTTCTCCAAAGTATTAAAACAGAGCCGTAAGACGAGACAGAGAGCTGATGGGTAAACTTTTGAGGGCAGAGCCAGAGGGCTCCAAATTTCTGGAAGGATATCCCCAAATCAAGGACGCTTTGCAGAAGGCAAATTGGCTCCAGTGCATCCAAAAATTCAAGGGTTACCATAGAGAGGTCACAAAGACTTTTGCACGTTCTTTCAAAGACAAAGACAACCAAGTGGAGATAGGAGATCTGAAATTTACAGTCACCGAGAGCAGTTTAGCGCAGGCCACTTCACAACCACAAACTGGGGAGAGATGGTTCAAAAACCGATCAGTAAAAGACCAGCAATGGAAGCAAATTCTGAAGAATCCAGGTATGGACACTAGCATTTTTACAAAGGGAATCCCTGTTAATCTTGTCAAAGAAGAATGGACAACTTTGCTTCTACTAGTACAAAAATTCTTTACATGTGAGGGAAGGTTTGGAGTTCTATATGTTTATCATGCCAAAATTATGATGCATTTCTTAGGAGAGCATGACATTAACCTTCCATACTTTTTACTCTCAAGCCTTAGAAAAATGTGCTCAATAGTCCAAAGAAACCCAAGAAACATTGAGCCACATTTATACCATCATGGGCTTGTCAAAATACTAATTGAAGAACAGTTAAAGGCCAAAAGGGATACCTGGGAAAGATTTCTTGTGAGGAACCACTTCCAAGAGGCAGGAGAAGCCTCTGTGCCTAGAAAGAGTAGAAGAAAAAGAGAAGAGGTTACCCCAGAAATTGCTGTCCAAGAAGAAACTGTCCAAGACCTTGTTGAAGAAGAAAATGCTGCCCATCATTCTGAAGAAGAAATTGACCCTGAGCCTGCTGTAGACATTGACCAAACAGCCCAAGAAATTATTACAGAAACCCTGCAAGAAATTGTACAAGAGGCTGCTCAAAAGAAAAATGAGAGTAGGAAGAAACAAAAGAAAGATAAAGGAAAAGCTATAGCCCAAGAAACCTACCTTACTCCTGAAAATTCCAGTGAAGAGGACACTCAACCATTGGCACATAGGTTGGCCCAACTTCATGAGGCTGTCCTTTCCAAGAAGATGCAAAAACAAAAGTAGAAGCAACAAAAGGAAAAACAGAGCATCACCACTGTGAGGAGGAGCAGCAGGTTACAAAGCAAAATGGGGGCCACAAAGAACAAAGAGTCATTCTTTATTGACTTGAGCACACCTAAAAAGGTTGCTACAAGACTTGACTTCTAGAAAAGCCCTCCACATGTTGAGCAGGTTGAGACTAGTCCTCCACGTGAGGAAAGTCCTCTTGAGCATGAACCTGAATTTGAGCATGAACCTGAAATTGAGCATGAGCCTAGTCCAAAGAGGTCACCAGAGATTGACCCAGATCAGCAGAGAGTATATAACTACTTGGAGACATTAGAACAAGCTGCTGCTGGTCCAAGCACTGTTCTACCTCTTGAATAGCAGGTTCAATCACTGAAGCAAGAAGTATTTGAGCTAGAGGTACTAAATCGCCACATCAAACAGGAAAATGAAAAACTGAAGGAACAGAGCAATGTGGACAAGATGGTTCACGATAATACAATGCTTCATATGGGCCTCTGGCAAAAGGAAAACAAAAAGCTAAAGAAGAAATGCAGGAAGCTAAGCAGAGCTTTGATCAATTTAAAATTCAGATGCTTGATGAAAAGACCAAGAGTCAATGTGGCTACACAGAGGAAGAGGAGAAAACTAGATGTCTTAGTAGAGGCATCTCAGCAGGTGGATTAAACAATGTTTTCGTTGCATGAGGACATGCAACACCCTCGTAGTGGGGGTATGTAGAGCCTCTAACTTGCACCTAATTATCCATCATTACCTACAGCTTTTCCTCACTTATCACTCTCTTTTGCCCTATTTTCGTCATAAACCTACCCAGATCATTACATTTGATGTCTTTAAGCATGATTGGTTAACTTTGCTAATGTTTGACTGTTTGTCTAGATTTTTGACATATGCACAGAGTTTCCGCAGCTGTCTGGCAATTCCGTAGCCATTCAGCAATTCCGCAGCTATCTGGTCATTCCGCAGCCTTTTCATTGATCTCTATGTTCCACGTGTCATTTTGAAAAACGAATCACATGGGCACGTGGGAATGAAGGTGTTGAAGGTTCCTGTGCTATCAGTTCGGTCAGCAACTCCACGCATACCTCCGGTCAACGAGGATCAAACTTCGGTCAACAAAGCCAGCTCAAACGGTGCTGCGTGAGCTGAAAGGTCACGTCACTCCAGATGGCGACTCCTCCACTCTACGCAGGTTATGGGAGACAGGATCCAACCTTGGATTCAACCTCCATGACGACCGTACCTTCCAGATCACCCACGGACCTGTTTACGTGTTGCTGAACCATTTAATTAGCATGTTTGTCAGTTAATTTCCAGTTTCATGTTTTACGCAGTAGGCAGTTGTTCATACGCCTATAAAATCCAGCGTCTGCGCACGCTTAAGGATTAGTCTTTAGTTGTTTTGTTTATGTAATTGCTACGCTTTTAGTGAGCACAGAAACTCTGTTTTGAAGCTGCTGTTTCAGCACTTTTTGACTGTAATTTCTGCATTATGAATTAATAGAAGACTGCTGTTTTGACTCCTTCACGTAGCTGATCTTTCCTTGGGTTTTGTGGATGGAGGGCCCCCATTCATAACAGCCTTTGTACAATAAATTTTCCTTTATGTTCTTGCCATTTCCTTCTTTTGAATTCATCAATTTTCCTTTTCTTTTACACATGTATAGATTTGATTTACTTTCGCTGTCATTTCATTTCCAGCATTTACTTTAAACTGATCAGGATTGTTTTATGCAGGTGTTAGCCCGGGATTGTGTGTATTTGTGTATTTTCTTTATCTCTAATGGTATTTTCAGTTGTCATATTCATAGTTGCTGCCTTTACTCTGTTTTTCTAGCTTGATTTCTAGTTTAGTTTCTCAAGTTGTATGCTAACATACTGATGATCTCTTTATCATAAGTTGTTCATCTTTAAGAGATCAGAATACTAATAGATTACAGCTTGCTTTGAGTAGTTTTTGACTTATATCACTAACTCTTTCTTCACTTGTTACACATTACAATGTATGTTGGAAGCAGAATGTTGAAGAGAGGCACAGTGGTGTTATAATTTGTCATCTTAGAGCTTGATTACTTTTTAGACTTATTTCTAACTACTTCTTAATCATGTTTCACATAATACTATATGTTGAAAGCAGAGAGTTAGGAAGAGTTGAACATTATAACTGGTCTTTAAAGTGGTTTTTCTTACTTGTCATCTTTTAGCTTGATTACTTTTTAGACTCATCTCTAACTACTTCTTAATCGTGTTTCACATAGTACTATATGTTGGAAGAAGAGAGTTAGGAAGAGTTGAACATTATAATTGGTCTTTAAAGTGGTTTTTCTTACCTTTTTATTTACAGCAGCATGAGTAGTGACTAGTGCCATTAAAAAGTGGTTCTTTTATGCTTTGCTTTCAGTTTCATTTCCAGTTATTTCTTTCAAGCTTTTTCTTTGCAAGTTTAGAAGGTAGTTAGAAACCACCAGTAACACACACTCACTCATTTAGAAATCACCTTACACACACTATCACTCATCTGTTTATAAAACCTCCATTCCATCTTAGGAAGATAAATTGACCACAAACAACACCCCCAAACGACAAAAAGATCTAAGAGGTTGCTTAAGTACATATAGTACACCTTCACTTCATCAGCTTACGAGCCTCGGGTTGACAATTAATGACATCAATTTAGGAACACTAAATTGACTAAACAACTACTATAGATGATATTCCTATCAGACTTCAGCGCTATGTAGTCGCAGTCCCAGGACCTTTTAGGAGGTTTTTATGTAGGGTAGCCCGTGCAGTGGTGTCGTATAGGGAGCACCACCAGTGATTGGACGGTCACTTTGTAGACACATGTGACATTTTGGTTTTTTGTACTTATCATTTTTGCCGATCATAAGGTGTTTTACAACCTATGATCGAAGACGATGTATTTTTGACACACTCCTATTTATATATATCATTATTACCGGCTTATCTTGTTAAACATGTGTGATTAAATGTTAATGTTTTTAAATTTACATGTATGATTATCGCAAATTTTTGTCTAACATTCGAGAAGCAATTGCATCTGCTAATGTATTAAAAGACCTTGGAATATGTTGATATTCGATGTAATCAAATTCACGTTCCAAAAGACGCACTCTAAAAAATAACCTTAATAACACTGGATTTCTAATGGCATAAACTCTATTAAGCTGTAATACAACGAGTTCAGAATCTAACCTCACTATCAAACTCCGAATCCCAAATGAAATGGATTCAGATAATAATTCAATCACTGCACCGTATTCTGCAATGTTGTTTGTTGTTTGACCAAGGCTCACCCCATGCATAGAAACTAACTCGTCAGAGGGCGAATAGATAACCCAAGCTACGGAAGAGATATTCCGTGTACTACGACAAGCACCATCAGCAAATCCAATGTACGTTTGGAGAGGCATCGACATCTGCAAACATCAAGGGTAAAACCAAGATAAGCAGAATAACGACGAAAAACACACTTTCTAAACTAAGCACAATGTCTATTCTAAAAAACACACTAGCTAGAAAGAGAAAATTAACCTAACTATCCTAACAAAAAACTTCACACCCACCATTTAAGCATAATACCTCTTTAGGTAAAGTCCATTTCTGGGTTTACCCAAAGAGTCCCCATCAAAGTCAACCAGCTCATAGGCCCCTTTTGCTAGCTTTCGCTTAACAATGTAGGGTCCATGCCACATAGGAACGAATTTTCCAGCACCTAATTTATCGTTAGCTTGATCATACAATAGCACTAGGTCTCCTTCCGAAAAATTTCGAGGGGTCACATTTCGATCATACTGAGCTTTCATTCGTTTTGCATGAGTCTCGATTGCTAGTGCAGCATCGCGTCGAGTCTCATCTAATTGAGCTAAATACAATAAACGCTTCTCCTCTTCGGAAGTAGCTGGAAGTAATTCGACAGCCATTTGAAGTGATGGGATTTCGCATTCAATGGGTAGCACGGCTTCCAAACCATAAACTAGTTGGAAAGGAGTGAACCCTGTTGATGTTTTCACCGAAGTTCGATATGCCTAAAGCGCAGAAAATAACATGTTGTGCCAATTCGACCGATGAATCCCAATGATTCGTCGGATCATGATGACCAAACCTTTGTTGATGGACTCAACCAAACCATTTGCTTGTGGATAATAAGGAGTTGAGCTATCGTGGCGCAAACCAAGCTGGCCTGTAAGTTCTGTCATCATAATGTTTCGAAAATGGCGCCCATGGTCAGTGATTATCACTTGTGGGACACCAAACCTAGCAATAATGTGATTGAATACGAAAATTGCAACGGTCTTGCCGTCTGCCTCGAATGTAGGCATCGCCTCAGCCCACTTAGTAAAATAATCAACTGCAAGGATGATATACGCATGCCCCCTGACTGAGTGAGGGTTACATGTAATACAGTCGATACCCCATTTGGCAAAAGGACCAACGACAATTATAGGGTGGAGAGGAGCTGGTGGTGCGCGCATCTTGCGATCAAGCACTTGACAGTTGTGGCATTTTCGGACCGCAATGATACAATCTTTAAACATGGACGGCCAGAAATAGCCAGCACGCAACACCTTCTGAGCTGTGGCATACCCAGACATATGACCGCCACATGCCCCAGAGTGACAGTCATTCAAAACCCTTTCTGCCTCTTCATGATTTAAGCAACGTCGGAAAACCAAGTCCGCCCCACGGCGATAAAGAGTATCTCCAATAATTTTGTACTGTTGGGACTGGAATCGAATTTTCCGACGTTCCGTCTTAGAAGCTTCGGGCCAAAAGGATTGGGTTTGGAGATAGATGATTATATCCCCGTACCACGGATCTAAAGTGCTGATGAGAAACAAAGATTCGTCCACAATGGGCTCTTCTGCCACAGTTTCCGTGTCAGCACGCGGGAAGTCACACATCAACTCTCAAAAGACTAAAGATTTCTTAGACTTAGACTTTTCAAACTCTAAGTCGAACTCTTGCAGGATAATGATCCATTTAGAGTACTTTCCCCCTAGCAATTGTTTAGTCAAAATGTAGATCATAGGGTTGCAATCTGAAATGACTATAGTTTTACGGAGAAGAATGTAATGACGAAAACGTTGGACAGCCTGAACGGCTGCCAGGGCCAATTTCTCCACATGCGAATATTTTAGCTTAGTGGGATTTAACGTCCTACTAAGATAATATATCACATGTTCCGTTGCGAATTAGTCTTCCTGAACTAGTTCCATCCCAATCGTGGAATGAGAGGCAGCGAGGTACAAAAAGTAGTCTTGGTTGTAGTTGGGAGGATGCAACAACAGTGCATGGGTCAACGCGTGTTTAAGTGCATCAAAAGATTGCTGAGCTATCTCATCCCAAGAGAATTGAGCATTCTGTTTCAACAACCGTGTAAAACCTTTTGTAATCTCGGCGTAGTTAGGAATGAATCGGCGTAGAAAGTTTGCTTTCCCTTGCAAACTTTGGAGTTGGCGAAGACTCGAAGGGGGAGGCAATTTGATGATAACTTTGACCTTCGAGGGATCGACGCGAATGCCGGCTTTTGAAACTACAAATCCCAGCAATCGTCCCACTTCTATACAGAAGACACATTTGTGTGGGTTCAAACGTATACGATAATGCCTACACCTCATGGAAATTTCTCGTAAATGGACAAGGTGTTCAGCTCGATGTAATGAATGAGCAGGCAAATCATCGAGGTACGGTTGCACAATGTGTTTGATGTCATGAAACACATAAGACATCGCCCTTTGAAAAGTGGCTCCGACATTCTTAAGCCCAAAAGGTAATTTGCAATAAGAAAATGTCCCCCATGGACAAATGAAAGCAATTTTTGGTTGATCGGCAGGCAGAATATTGATTTGATTGTAACCGGAAAAACCGTCCATAAAGGAAAATATTTCACTGCCGGCACAATCATCAATTATTTGATCGATATAGGGCGTTGGATAGTTGTCTTTGGGACAAGCATGATTAATATCCTATAGTCGATACATATTCTTATTGTTCCTTGTTTTTTGTTAACCGGAACAATATTCGATACCCAATCCATTAAGGGGATCAGATAAATGAAACCTGCTTTCAACAGCTTCTCGACTTCTGCTTTAATTGCAGTCGCTTTTCAAGGGTGAATCTGATGCAAACGTTGCCGAACGGGTTTAGCATCCGAGTAAGTCTTAATCTCATGGACAACAATTGCGGGATCAATTCTTGGCATTTCCTCATAGGACCAGGCAAACACGTCGCGGAATTCTTGAAATAGGACCTTGTATGTTTGAATCTCGTCATCTGAACATGAGGCACCTATATGAATGTTTTCAATGATTCCGGGCTTGACTGAAATGTCAATGGGAACAGTGCGAGAGATGTTTCCCAAATTTAGCTCTGAATCAGGATGTTTCAGTGGACTCTGAGCTTCTTTGACATATTCAGCTGTAAAAACTGATGAGAAATCGTTTTCAAAGCGATCATCCTCAAGTAAAAACGAAGATCTATGATGGAGATCTTCCCATGGTAAATCGTCTACACACAAGACTTCACAAAGTTGTTCGTCAGATGACACAACTTCGGGAAACGCTATTAACTCCGAGGTTGAAGTGAAAAGTGATTCCTCACGGACCACATTCATTTGGTCGATTTTGGTTGAACGTGAGTCGGTAAAAGACTGCACGGCTTTGTAAGCAATTTCATACGGACTCAAAGGCATAGCATCACCAAATGAGTCTATTTTAGATTCGGAAGGAACGATCCAAGGATCGTCGTAAACAATGGTATCTGATGTAATCATATGAATGGATGCGAACAAAGACACGGCGTTGATTGGAGGAAAAGGAAAAGTTCCCAATAAACCGGCATCTTTAACTAATCCTACACCAACATCCTTATAAGGGATAGTCGTTTTACCGACATGCTGGATACTCTCTGAAGAGGCTGGGTCGGATGAAAAATAAGCCAGCTGGTCTATGGTCACGATCTTGCCATTATGTGGAAATTTTATTACTCTGAAGACCGATGAGACGACCACTGTCATAGCGTAAGACCAACTTTGACCCAAGAGAAGGTTGTAGTCTAGAGGGGCATCAACCACCTCCACATCCAGACTAACAGTTTTTCCTTCAACCCCTATAGGCAAATCCTGTAGAATTCCAAACAGATGGAACCCACGTCCATCAAAGGCCTTAAGAATTGTCGGGGATTGGTTAAGTGAGGGAGAACCAAGTGATCTCCAACACTGAATCGACATAATACACGTGGAAGCTCCCTCATCAATTACAGTCCGATGAATAGGCCTGTTTTTGACTATCACTGGAATCTGGAAAGCCATCTGATGCGGTAAACGCGGTGTACTATTTTCTAGATAAAAGATTATCAGGTTCGGGTCCTGAACATCAACAGCTCCTATAGCCGACAAAAGTAATTTTCGTTTTGCTGGACATGATTGTAGCACTTCGAAAGCCGACATTGCTGAGGGTGAAACAGCTAAATCCTCAACAATGTTGTAATTCTGGGCCGCTCTCGCATGTGGATTGAAAGCAGACCTTCGAAGTACACCCTTGGCGGGCGGTTTAATTACTAAGTCAGGGTTAGGTTTCTCGATCTGTAGTGGATCGGAACCGGGAGCTGAGGTTGATGGATTTGACTGAGAAGATTCTGCTTCTTTCGATCCATCAACAGGACTTTTACTACCATAATCGTGTGACCGAGTCGCAATCCTTACATGAGACATCATCAATATGGGTTCTTCGACGACACTCGAGGAAGAACCTATCATTTTGCTATCTTTCGGAAATGGATCCTTCAAGACAGCAGGAATTTGGGAACCTTTGACTAATTTTGCAACCTCGGCCCGATGAGGGCAATCTCTTCTAAAATGATCTTCTTCACAAATAAGACAAGGATAACGGGGCTTGCGCTTTTCGTCATTGGTTTTTGACTTTTCTGTTTTCTCCTTTGGAGCTTTGTCTGCTTTATTCTTCTTCTTGCCTTTCTTCTTCCCACCGTTTTTTGATTTGGCCGTAGATGTCTCTACAGCGTGGATATCAGAGGAAACTTCAGCAGAAGAATCTCCTGTCGGGGAATCTGGTAAGGTGATAATGGGCGAAGAATTCTTTGAAGACTTCTTCTTGCTTTTAGTATTCACCGTACCAATCATGCCATCAGCAGCATGAGATCCCGAAGGAGCAGCAGCGATTTGATTCGACTTTGGAAGATCTGGGATCTTTTCGTGTAACGTACCCGACTGAGTATAAACTAAGTCAAGGTACTGCGCTTGAGAAATGACTTGCTCTTCAGTAACTACTCCGGCCTTAGCTACGTCTTCAGTAATCTTCGGTAATAATGATTTAACAAACCATTCAGCTAAGATTTGGTTCGGGATAAAAACTTTCACTAAACGCCTTCGACATCTCCATTCATGAATATGGTCGGAAATATAAGTAGACGTCGACTGTTTCAATGAAGTTAATAACTCGGTGCCATTATCATATCTGACCGGCAACTGAAAATGTGTTAAGAACGAGGTAGCTAACTGACTAAAATTATAAAAAGAGGCCCGTGGTAACTCAATGTACCACTTGGCCGCGAGACCAATGAGTGTACGCTGAAAAAGACGTAAACGGATCGAATCATCCGAGATAGAATTTGAAGCACACCAGAGGTGGTAAGTCATCACGTGATTTGATGGATCCTCTCCAGACTTACCTTCGAACTTGGGTATGTCGCTGGGCAACTTATTTGGCATTGGCGGCCAGAACGGAAGATAATTTATTGGATCGTTCGTTAGGCGTGTCAAGTCTGGTAAATCCAAAGTTGCGATAAACGGCAATTGCCGATTAGGATCCCTAAAACTCTGAGTCACAAGACCAGTCCCAGGAGGAGGATATCCAGGATAGCTTGGAACAGGAATCGCATTCGGGATATTGTATCCTCCCGGAAAACCAGGATTAACTGGACCGTACTGGGGTTGCTGTGGTTGTTGATAAGTGTACCCAGGATACGGTTGATACTGGTAAACCGGTTGTTGGACAGCAGGCCCGTATTGGTACTGTCCCTGGTACGGTTGATAAACAAATTGTGGTTGAGAAGTAACAACCGTACTTAAACCTGGCTGCCCCACAGGCATCTGAACCGTAGTTTGAATCGTGGATCCCGACAATGGTAAAGATGTCTGCGGAGTAGTGGCAGAGACAGTAGAAACCGGAGCTGTCGATACTCCAGAAGTAGGTGTGGTGGAAGGAACAGATGTTGCAGTAGTTGCAGCAGTCGTTTGAGATGGAGTACTAGGTGCAATTGGCGACTGAGTAACTACCGAAGGTACAGAAGTTTGAACATTAGACTGGACTGGTTGCTAGGGTTGACCAGAAACCACAGGTTGTCCAGTTTGGGATGACAACTGTACGCTTGGCTGCAACACTTGTTGAACTTGCGATGGATCCCACACTACATTCATTCCGGGGTATTGACCCATGACAGGTTGAGGATATTGAGATCCATAACCGGATTGAGGGTAGGATTGATAATTGAAAGGTACATTTCCCGTACCTTGAACATAAGATTGACCTTGAGGTGGTTGATAACCTTGACTTGAGTACTGACCTTGGGGTAGATACCCTTGAGGTAAGTACTGATACTGGGGTTGACCTTGAGGCATATATTGATACTGAGGTTGACCCTGGGGTACATATTGAGGCTGGGGTTGATCTTGAGGAATGTACCGTACCATGGGTACATACTGCCCTTGAGGTTGCCCCCCAGACTCAATTTGTGTACCTTGAGGTTGCCCCCCAGGCATTAACTGAGGCTGCCCCCCAGGCAGTAATTGACCACCTTGAGGTTGAGAACCGGGAATTGAACCTGACATAATATAAATGTCTCCTACACCCAACGGTTTATTACCATTGTTTCCAGCTAATGACCCATGTCTAATGGGTTGAGGAGATGCTCCTGCAAAAGTGCCAGAAAGTGACTGATACCCAGCAGGAACAGAAGGACCACCATACAAGAAAGATTCAAGGGTTTGAGTAAACACGGACGACTGACTAGACATATTTACAGGAGTATAAATACCTCCGGGTGGATAAGGAGTACGAGGTGGAGAAAAACTTATGCCTGAGTTGTCTAAGTAATTAGTTAACGAAAGATACCAAGTAGTATTTCTAGGTGGACTGTAAAAGATAGATTCACGCTCTCTTAGATCAATAGTAGGTTGATCTTCAAGAATAGGGCCTACTTCTTCTTCTGGAGCAAGTTCTTCAATAGCTATAAAACCAGAAGGAAGATTTTCGGTGATGACTCTTTCTACCCTAGGTGAATCAGGAACACTAGAAGTTGGAGTAACAGGTTCAGATATTTCAGGTTCCTCGCCTATATCACTAGTAGATGAAAAACTACCAGCAAGCTCAGAAACTGCAACAGCTTCAGGATTATAACCTGTTTCTAGACTTTGGTAATCTGGATGGACTACCAACGAAGATTCTCCTTCTTCAGGTGAACCTACTTTACTGCCACTAGGAGGAGTTACAAGGACTTTCAAACCTTCGTAATGACCCGTGACGTCTTCAGGAGGGTCACCCCGAACTCTACGGGACTTCCTCAACAAATCGGCCACGATAACAATCTCAGGAGACTAGCCCCGAAGTCTACGGGACTGTCTCGGTAATTCCGCCACAGTTAAAAACTTTTAACTATTGCACACGCAAACAAAGTAAAAATCTCAAAAAAAACCACCTAAAGTCTCTAAAGAACCAAACAAATTTGAATCACACGCCTAAAGAATCTAGGGCATCAAACCATGCACAAACAGTAGCCTTTCAGACTGAAAACACTAGTTGGTGATGAAGCCCAACATCGCCGAATTCAGTACAGAAGTGGTGGGTGGAACAGTTACCCCGGCAACCTGCTTAATGAATAGACCGGCACAAGTTCCTCCACTTTAACCGTCTCGAGTGAAGTGAACCCCCCGGAAAATCCAAGTGAGTCTAGCCGACGTCTGCTCCAGGTACAGTGGGATCTTCCCTCCACCGTCACCTCGGGTAGAATCCTAAAGATAATGGTCACTAAGGTTACCAACAGCAACAAATATACCTGGGGGAACAGTCTACGACCCGATAGCATGCAAGGGTAGAGTAACAAGCTCAATCCCCTTGCCGGCTCCTTGACAATAATCCAAGGTTTACCGACAAGTGACCCCAGGCTCCTCGACAATAATCCGAGGTTTACCGTTTGTAATACGTGCGTATCTAGCGTCTTTCCAAATGAAGGAGGATTGATCCCCTCACTGGTTCGGACACGGTCTCGTGCTTCTCCTTTAAGAGGAGCTTTCCCAGAGTACAAATGAAACAGTTGGATTTATCCCACCACAAGATAAGCTACTTGTTTAGTTTTGCTGTCTTGGAGAGTTAATTACTTTCCTACTCCAAGACACTAGCCTGATCTATATTGGCGTTTCAGAGCCCTAGTAAATAAAAAGTTACTAAGTTGATTTTACTTTAAGCGTTAATTTTTATGGCTTTTCTTTAAGACAAAAGGTGGCAGAGATGAAACAGATGGTGTGTAGACTCGACTCAAACCACTACAAAGATGCACTTAGGATGATTTATACTAATTTTATTTTTCAATGAATTCCTTAGCTAAGAGAGTTGGAGAATGCAAAATTTATATAAAAACAACTTTCTTGGCAATGAAAATCAAAGAAACAATCTCTTTATCTTTTCCAAAACATGCAACTCATGACCACTAATTATTTTGCGAAAATTCCCTTTTTAATTCAAAGACTCAAATGCCACTAAGCAAAATTTTCTTGCAAAGGAGATTTTTGGATTTTTTCCTACTTAACAAAGCATTTAAAAATCAAAAAACAAACCTTTACAAATCTATCAAATCAAAGCTACTTAAAAGCAAATCAAAATAAATTCACGTAATAAGCAAATCTAATGAGGTCAAAACCTACAAAGTATGATCCCAGGATGTTTTACTCAGTCGTGATTTAACTAAGGACTAGTCAATGCAGAATCAAAAACTAGTCAAAAACAAACATAAAATCTTTTGTTCTTTTTTGTAAGATGAAATTCACAGTTCAATCAACAAACTTTTCCGAGATTTGGCAAAGAGACAAAAAAAAGATAAATGTCTCACAAGGGTAGATTATATGAAAGGTCTGACTCCTAAGAAGACTGCAAATACCAGGGAGATCCAAGGTTTTGCGACTTCTAAAGCCAAAATCACTACAGGACCAATGCAAAAATCAAACCCTAAGGCAAAATCTCTATGAATTCCACTAAAACACTTGACACTGACGAAACAAGTTCAGATGAAGATCTCTGGTAGGTAACCAGTGGATCTAGGTGGAAAAAACAAATTAAAAGAAAAATCTAAGAGGCAAAAAGGAGAAAATTGAAATTTTTTCAATTTTGACAGGGTACGCAGGCAACCTGTTTACACAGCTGCGGGTACGCTCTGTGCACACAGTCGCAGTGCGTACAAGTACGCACCATGCTGAACTAAGAGGCTGCGTACTTCTAGCAAAACTAAGAAAAACTAAAATCTAATTTAACCCTAAGCTAGCCCACCCAAACACACAGTCAGACAACCAAAAACCAGAAAGAAAAAGACTTTTCTCAGATCAAAGTTTCAGACAAAGGAAAAAACATTCACATCAATGGAGTTCCCCAGTGGAGTCGCCATTTTGTCATGTGGAAAGAGTCAATTTTGCAGACAAAACCAACCTCCCTAGAAGCTTAAGGCTTTCTAGTGACAAACAAGACAATTAAGAACAATCCTTCTCTAAATATGCATTTACCATATAAGAAATCAAGTGTTTAGATCCTACCTGTAGTCCAATGTTATTGTAGTAGTCCAGCCTCGTCGATCTGGATGAGCTCTTCCTTCTCTTCGAAACTTGCATTCACTAACAATCAAACGATTAAATAACACCTGAATATCTCATAAAATAAAACATATTTAACATACAGACCAAGGAGTATATGAAACAACTCATAAATAACAAATTGTTGAGAAGAATGGACTTATTTGTATTAATAGGAAACAAAAGAAACCATTACAACCTGAGCCTTGGTGTTGTGCAAGTTCCTCCCAGGGTCCAGCAAGAGTTTTACTTTACTTTGACCAGCTCACCCACTTCCAAATGAAACAAGAAAGGATGACAATCTCTCCTCACAAGCTTCTACAAGGAAGTCCTAATATCAGCAGCATCTACCCTTAGGAATGTTTAGCTTTCAACCTCCCCTCCCTCTGGCCCAATGCATGTATTTATAGTGCTGTAGAGGAAGTTAATCAGGTCCACCATCAATGGGATAAGCCCCTCTTTGGGTGGGTTAGCTCCCCTCTTGATGGGATAAGTTCCTCTTTCATAGGGATACATGAACCATCTGGAGGCGCT
The DNA here is from genome assembly GCA_031772625.1 of Pinus tabuliformis. Taxonomy (NCBI): domain Eukaryota; kingdom Viridiplantae; phylum Streptophyta; class Pinopsida; order Pinales; family Pinaceae; genus Pinus; species Pinus tabuliformis. The sequence goes on along the minus strand of CM062817.1, from coordinate 1,837,096,650 downwards.
CCATACACGTCAAACAAGCTTCTAGAATGCTCTAGAAATGACCACAAGTAACTTTTTTGGAGTGAAACTTGCGCCTTTTGACCCTTACAGGAGTACGCACCCATTTCTTTACAGACAGAGCGTACAAGTACGCAGGTATTGTGAACTTGGGTTGCGTACACGCAGGTAAGGCTAAGAGAAACTGCGTACCAGAGATAATTGACTTTAAATGACTTTTCTCTCTTTCTTGGAGTTTGACATGGAAAGCAGAGGCATGAGACTTGCCAAGGAGGGTAGTATGACAGTTGATGGAGCCATACTAACTGCAAATAGTCATGGTGACATTTTTTAGTGTAACAGATTACCCCCTAAAGTGCGAAGCCTGAAATAGATTTAGGGTTTCAAATCATCTAGGAAGGGTGAAGTACTTTATCATTTCAAGGATTATCTTGTGGAGAGCCTGGTCAGAACCTGCAAATATTCAACACAAAATACATATATAAGATGATATCATCGCTGAGGTAGGCATTCCCATACTCAGATTGAGAACTTTAACTAACAAAATAAACTACTGCTCTGATACAGGAATGATTTCGCAGTACATTATAATCATAGACAAATGTAGACACAGTATGGACGCAACCATCTGTTTATGATTAGTCTACTATACAATGAATACAAAACTCCTCGCAGCCTGGATGGTGGAAACTAGATCCAGGGTCTTGATTTCTACTTCCCGAATTGGTACGATTCTATCCATACGAATAAATGAGTTGATGTCGAACATGGTAGAAACCACTTGATTACCAGTCAATGATGTAAACTGTTAACAAGTGTGAGAGAGACCACCAGTGATGTCAATGGTTCTCAAAGTACCCAGTACAATCCATGAGATGTGAATGAATGAGTTGATGTCGAACATGTCACGGAATCACTTGATCGAAAGTCAATGATGTAAACTGTCATCAAAGGCGAGAAACCTGCCATTATTGCATGTAGACTTCAAGGTACTGACGATTTCTAAGTCATCTCTCTAGATAATGTGTTGATGTCGATAGAAAATGACCTGTTGCAGGCAAGCCCACAACTCGAAATCATAGTTCAAGTTGAAGAAATGTTGCTGTAAGGACTGACTTAGGGATGGCCAAAGATGGATGACAAGTATTTTGCATATGAATGGTTTATTTGCAGAGACCTCTTGAACACATAACGACACGACAGATGGCTTGGCGATGATTGACCCAAAGTTAATACCTAGAAACGGTTGAAGACTTTCAATGCGGTTTTAATCAACTTTAAGACAAAGGATTTCCCAACCCAAGTGAATGAAAAGTGTCATGTTCAAGAGTGGTAGTAAGGTTCTTCTGTGACAAAGGATAACAAATAGGTTCATTCTTCTCTCTTTTCCCCGGCCATTTCTGGCAAGTACCTCTTTATTTTTTACAAGCTTGAGGAGGATAACATATGCTTGATTATAAGCTCATCCTTCGGATGAGTCCAACTTAGTTTAGATTCGAACCCTAAGAAGGAGTGGTTCGTTCCTGTTTGTAATCGAACAGGTCCTTTACTGTGAAATTTTAACAAGTCCAGTATAGGAGAAACTCGGCGTTTTTCAATTTTAGAGAGTCTAAAAAAACTAAAGAAGACTCCAGGGTTGAACCTTTTTCGTAAATTTGTGTCTCTCAAGCCCGAAAAAGAATAAAATAATACTTGAGAGAACCGCTTGATCTTGCGACCAAGGAGTACTTTCATGATTAGTGCCTCTGACCTGAAACGTAAAAAGCGATCAAGGACACGTCGTTTTATTTCCAGTATCGAGTTTGAAACGACAAAAACCCGGCAATTTTTTCCTGTTTTTACGGTCAGAAAAGGGCTATAAGGGGACCGTCTTTTAATTCCGTTTTAACGAGTGTAAAAGAAACGCTCGGCAATCTTTTCATGTTTTAGGAGTCAGAAAATGGCTTAAAAGATGACTCTGATGTTTCGGTTCGTGAAAAATGATAATTTTCTCTGAAAGTTCTTTTGACCTGCACAAAAACAACACATTACTCATACCTGTTTAAGATAGGCAAAAATACATTGAAAAACATCTCTCCATGGTGAAAAATAAACAAACCTAGCATTCATTTATCCAAAAAACCTATAAAAAGACTTTTTACCATGTCATTTTTACCATTTTACTGTTGAGGGAGAGAAAAGGGCTTTTGGCAAGAAACTTCTCGTGGACTTTGCAGAGAATCCGACCGTCGGAATCGAGCGCCGTCTCTTTCAGGTATTCCACAACATCCTCCTCTTTGTTTTCATCCGTTTAGAATTTCATTTTAAACCCTAGTTTGATTTTTTGGGGGCTTTGGGGTTTTAAGATACGCCTTTCAGGGTACACAGGTGCCCCATGGGAGACCTGCGTACCCTGACATTTTCGTTAATGGGAAAATGGCCGGAGTACGCAGCCTACCTTCAGAACAACTGCGTACCGCCGGTCTGTTTCTGAACGCGGGGTGCGTACTCCGCGCAAAGTAATTTCAAAACCCCAAGTCTTAAAACTAAACCATTATTTTTTGATTTAATGAATTCTAATGGGTGTTTTCTGGTGTGTAGATTGCCCACCATGCTTGATTGGCGCGAAAGAGAACACGAAGATGTCGATTTGGCCGCAATAGATCATCAACCTTCCATTGATGCTTTGAAGGCATGCGGTCTCTACAAATACTGGGCCATACCTGGCATGAGGGCCCAGGTACCATTCTTAGAGTGGCTGGTTGAAAGGTGGAACATCCAGGAACAATGTTTTTACATTGGAGGGCACCAGCTCGAGATAGAGCCCTCAGACATATATTTTCTCACTGGTTTGCCTAATAGGGGCGAGCAACTGTCTCTGTTCGGGACTAGACTAGGTGACCAATCCCTTGCTAGTCTCTGGCTAGAGTGGTGCAACAATCAAAACCAGGAGAAGGGGATAGAAATCAAATACATATCTCGACCTGAACTTATGGCAATTACCTTTACAGTTACCAGACTCTGCGGCGCAGCCGCTTTGCACATTGCCACCGGGTCCCAAATGCGGATGGCGATTGATTGCTTTCAAGGCACCATTTTCAACTGGTGCGATGCTGTGTTGGCCAATATGAAGGGCCAACCGATTAGGGCAAAGAACGGGCAATTAAAGACCTTTGGGTATGGGCCTTTAGTTGTGAGCTTTGCCCTAGAGAGAGTTCTGATGCTTATCCCTCAGCATCTCACTGTTGTGGTTGGGCCACCTCGGGAGCCAAAGTTGATGCGATGGGTTGCGGTGATGGCCTGGCATCCTGATGAGGGAGCGGGAGTTGTCCGATTTCCTGCGGGTTACTTTCACTGGTTGGAGGACCAGGTCTTTGCGAACCAGGATTTTCCTTATGCCGGAGTAGATTTTCGCGGTGATCCGGACATGGTTCTTCCACAGGGAGAACAATGGGACGACAGAGGTACTTCATTTTTCACAAGTTTTTAAATTATCTATATTTTTTTTTGTTTTTATATATCGTCTCAAAACTGACAGTAAAAATTTTCAAAATGCAGATGTGGGTCCACGGCGTCCAGCCAATCTCTGCCCTTTCGAGAGGAGACAACTAGTTGCATCGGCACCAGTCCCACAGGATGCGGCTGCAGAGACCTTAGCTGAGTTGGAGCAGGATCTAGAGCGTCTGACGGCGGATATACCAGAGACTACTATAGATGATATTCCTATCAGACTTCAGCGCTATGTAGTCGCAGTCCCAGGACCTTTTAGGAGGTTTTTATGTAGGGTAGCCCGTGCAGTGGTGTCGTATAGGGAGCACCACCAGTGATTGGATGGTCACTTTGTAGACACATGTGACATTTTGGTTTTTTATACTTATCATTTTTGCCGATCATAAGGTGTTTTACAACCTATGATCGAAGACGATGTATTTTTGACACACTCCTATTTATATATATCATTATTACCGGCTTATCTTGTTAAACATGTGTGATTAAATGTTAATGTTTTTAAATTTACATGTATGATTATCGCAAATGTCTGTCTAACATTCGAGAAGCAATTGCATCTGCTAATGTATTAAAAGACCTTGGAATATGTTGATATTCGATGTAATCAAATTCACGTTCCAAAAGACAAACTCTCAAAAATAACCTTAATAACACTGGATTTCTAATGGCATAAACTCTATTAAGCTGTAATACAACGAGTTCAGAATCTAACCTCACTATCAAACTCCGAATCCCAAATGAAATGGATTCAGATAATAATTCAATCACTGCACTGTATTCTGCAATGTTGTTTGTTGTTTGACCAAGGCTCACCCCATGCATAGAAACTAACTCGTCAGAGGGCGAATAGATAACCCAAGCTGCGGAAGAGATATTCCGTGTACTACGACAAGCACCATCAGCAAATCCAATGTACGTTTGGAGAGGCATCGACATCTGCAAACATCAAGGGTAAAACCAAGATAAGCAGAATAACGACGAAAAACACACTTTCTAAACTAAGCACACTGTCTATTCTAACAAACACACTAGCTAGAAAGAGAAAATTAACCTAACTATCCTAACGAAAATCTTCACACCCACCATTTAAGCATAGTACCTCTTTAGGTAAAGTCCATTTCTGGGTTTACCCAAAGAGTCCCCATCAAAGTCAACCAGCTCATAGGCCCCTTTTGCTAGCTTTCGCTTAACAATGTAGGGTCCATGCCACATAGGAATGAATTTTCCAGCACCTAATTTATCATTAGCTTGATCATACAATAGCACTAGGTCTTCTTCCGAAAAATTTCGAGGGGTCACATTTCGATCATACTGAGCTTTCATTCATTTTGCATGAGTCTCGATTGCTAGTGCAGCATCGCATCGAGTCTCATCTAATTGAGCTAAATACAATAAACGCTTCTCCTCTTCGGAAGTAGATGGAAGTAATTCAACAGCCATTTGAAGTGATGGGATTTCGCATTCAATGGGTAGCACGACTTCCAAACCATAAACTAGTTGGAAAGGAGTGAACCCTATTGATGTTTTCACCGAAGTTCGATATGCCCAAAGCGCGGAAAATAACATGTTGTGCCAATTCGACCGATGAATCCCAATGATTCGTCGGATCATGATGACCAAAACTTTGTTGATGGACTCAACCAGACCATTGGCTTGTGGATAATAATGAGTTGAGCTATCGTGGTGCAAACCAAGCTGGCCTGTAAGTTCTGTCATCATAATGTTTCGAAAATGGCGCCCATGGTCAGTGATTATCGCTTGTGGGACACCAAACCTAGCAATAATGTGATTGAATACGAAAATTGCAGCGGTCTTGCCGTCTGCCTCGAATGTAGGCATCGCCTCGGCCCACTTAGTAAAATAATCAACCGCAAGGATGATATACGCATGCCCCCCGGCCGAGTGAGGGTTACATGTAATAAAGTCGATACCCCATTTGGCAAAAGGACCAACGGCAATTATAGGGTGGAGAGGAGCTGGTGGTGCATGCATCTTGCGATCAAGCACTTGACAGTTGTGGCATTTTCGGACCGCAATGATGCAATATTTAAACATGGACGGCCAGAAATAGCCAGCACGCAACACCTTCTGAGCTGTGGCATACCCAGACATATGACTGCCACATGCCCCAGAGTGACAGTCATTCAAAACCCTTTCTGCCTCTTCATGAGTTAAGCAACGTCGGAAAACCAAGTCCGCCCCACGGCGATAAAGAGTATCTCCAATAATTTTGTACTGTTGGGACTGGAATCGAATTTTTCGACGTTCCGTCTTAGAAGCTTCGGGCCGAAAGGATTGGGTTTGGAGATAGATGATTATATCCCCATACCATGGATATAAAGTGCTGATGAGAAACAAAGATTCGTCCGCAATGGGCTCTTCTTACACAGTTTCTGTGTCAGCACGCGGGAAGTCACACATCAACTCTGCAAAGACTAAAGATTTCTTACACTTAGACTTTTCAAACTCTAAGTCGAACTCTTGCAGGATAATGATCCATTTAGAGTACTTGCCCCCTAGCAATTGTTTAGTCAAAATGTAGATCATAGGGTTGCAATCTGAAATGACTATAGTTTTACGGAGAAGAATGTAATGACGAAAACGTTGGACAGCCTGAACGGCTGCCAGGGCCAATTTCTCCACATGCGAATATTTTAGCTTAGTGGGATTTAACGTCCTACTAAGATAATATATCACATGTTCCGTTGCGAATTCGTCTTCCTGAACTAGTTCCATCCCAATCGTGGAATAAGAAGCAGCGAGGTACAAAAAGTAGTCTTGGTTGTAGTTGGGAGGATGCAACAACAGTGCATGGGTCAACGCATGTTTAAGTGCATCAAAAGATTGCTGAGCTATCTCATCCCAAGAGAATTGAGCGTTCTGTTTCAACAACCGTGTAAAGCCTTTTGTAATCTCGGCGTAGTTAGGAATGAATCGGCGTAGAAAGTTTGCTTTCCCTTGCAAACTTTGGATTTGGCGAAGACTCGAAGGGGGAGGCAATTTGATGATAGCTTCAACCTTCGAGGGATCGACGCGAATGCCGGCTTTTGAAACTACAAATCCCAGCAATCATCCCACTTCTATACAGAAGACACATTTGTGTGGGTTCAAACGTATACGATAATGCCTACACCTCATGAAAATTGCTCGTAAATGGACAAGGTGTTCAGCTCGATGTAATGAATGAGCAGGCAAATCATCGAGGTACGGTTGCACAATGTGTTTGATGTCATGAAACGCATAAGAAATCGCCCTTTAAAAGTGGCTCCGGAATTCTTAAGCCCAAAAAGTAATTTGCAATAAGCAAATGTCCCCCATGGACAAATGAAAGCCGTTTTTGGTTGATCGGCAGGTAGAATATTGATTTGATTGTAACCGGAAAAACCGTCCATAAAGGAAAATATTTCATTGCCGGCACAATCATCAATTATTTGATTGATATAGGGCGTTGGATAGTTGTCTTTGGGACAAACACGATTAATATCCCTATAGTCGATACATATTCTTATTGTTCCTTGTTTTTTGTTAACCGGAACAATATTCGATACCCAATCCGTTAAGGGGATCGGATAAATGAAACCTGCTTTCAACAGCTTCTCGACTTCTGCTTTAATTGCAGCTGCTTTTCGAGGGTGAATCTGACGCAAACGTTGCCGAACGGGTTTAGTGTCCGGGTAAGTCTTAATCTCATGGACAACAATTGAGGGATCAATTCCTGGCATTTCCTCATAGGACCAGGCAAACACGTCGCGAAATTCTTGAAATAGGGCCTTGTATGTTTGAATCTCATCATCTGAACATGAGGCACCTATATGAATGTTTTTAATGATTCCGGGCTTGACTGAAATGTCAATGGGAACAGTGCGAGAGATGTTTCCCAAATTCAGCTCTGAATCAAGATGTTTCAGTGGACTCTGAGCTTCTTTGACATATTCAGCTGTAAAAACTAATGAGAAATCATTTTCAAAGCGATCATCCTCAGGTAAAAACGAAGATCTATGATGGAGATCTTCCCATGGTAAATCGTCTACACACAGGACTTCACAAAGTTGTTTGTTAGATGACACAACTTCGGGAAACGCTATTAACTCCGAGGTTGAAGTGAAAAGTGATTCCTCACGGACCACATTCATTTGGTCGATTTTGGTTGAACGCGAGTCGGTAAAAGACTGCACGGCTTCGTAAGCAATTTCATACGGACTCAAAGGCATAGCATCACCAAATGAGTCTATTTCAGATTCGGAAGGAACGATCCAAGGATCGTCATAAACAATGGTATCTGATGTAATCATATGAATGGATGCGAACGAAGACACGGCGTTGATTGGAGGAAAAGGAAAAGTTCCCAGTAAACCGGCATCTTTAACTAATCCTACACCAACATCCTTATAAGGGATAGTCGTTTTACCGACATGCTGGATACTCTCTGAAGAGGCTGGGTCGGATGAAAAATAAGCCAGCTGGTCTATGGTCACGATCTTGCCATTATGTGGAAATTTTATTACTCTGAAGACCGATGAGCCGACCGCTATCATAGCGTAAGACCAACTTCGACCCAAGAGAAGGTTGTAGTCTAGAGGGGCATCAACCACCTCCACATCCAGACTAACAGTTTTTCCTTCAACCCCTATAGGCAAATCCTGTAGAATGCCAAACGGATGGAACCCACGGCCATCAAAGGCCTTAAGAATTGTCGGGGATTAGTTAAGTGAGGGAGAACCAAGCGATCTCCAACACTGAATCGACATAATACACGTGGAAGCTCCCTCATCAATTACAGTCCGATGAATAGGCCTGTTTTTTACTATCATTGGAATCTGGAAAGCCATCTGATGAGGTAAACGCGGTGTACTATTTTCTAGATCAAATATTATCAGGTTCGGGTCCTGAACATCAACAGCTCCTATAGCCGACAAAAGTAATTTTCGTTGTGCTGGACATGATTGTAGCACTTCCAAAGCCGACATTGTTGAGGGTGAAACATCTAAATCCTCAACAATGTTGTAATTCTGGGCCGCTCTCGCATGTGGATTGAAAGCAGACCTTCGAAGTACACCCTTGGCGGGCGATTTAATTACTAAGTCAGGGTTAGGTTTCTCGATCTGCAGTGGATCGAAACCGAGAGCTGAGGTTGATGGATTTGACTGAGAAGATTTTGCTTCTTTCGATCCATCAACAGGACTTTTACTACCATAATCGTGTGACCGAGTCGCAATCCTTACATGAGACATCATCAATATGGGTTCTTCGACGGCACTCGAGGAAGAACCTATCATTTTGCTATCTTTCGGAAATGGATCCTTCAAAACAGTAGGAATTTGGGAACCTTTGACTAATTTTGCAACCTTGGCCCGATGAGGGCAATCTCTTGTAAAATGATCTTCTTCAAAAATAAGACAAGGATAACGGGGCTTGTGCTTTTCGTCATTGGTTTCCGACTTTTCTGTTTTCTCCTTTGGAGCTTTGTCTGCTTTATTCTTCTCCTTGCCTTTCTTCTTCCCACCGTTCTTTGATTTGGCCATAGATGTCTCTACAGCGTGGATATCAGCGGAAACTTCAGAAGAAGACTCTCCTGTCGGGGAATCTGGTAAGGTGATAATGGGCGAAGAATTCTTTGAAGACTTCTTCTTGCTTTTAGTATTCACCGTACCAATCATGCCATCAGCAGCATGAGATCCCGAAGGAGCAGCAGCGATTTGATTCGTCTTTGGAAGATCTGGGATCTTTTCGTGTAACGTACCCCACTGAGTATAAACTAAGTCAAGGTACTGTGCTTGAGCAATGAATTGCTCTTCAGTAACTACTCCGGCCTTACCTACATCTTCAGTAATATTCGGTAATAATGATTTAACAAACCATTCAGCTAAGATTTGGTCCGGGATAAAAACTTTCACTAAACGCCTTCGACGTCTCCATTCATGAATATGGTCGGAAATATAAGTAGACGTCGACTGTTTCAATGAAGTTAATAACTCGGTGCCATTATCATATCTGACTGGCAACTGAAAATATGTTAATAATGAGGTAGCTAACTGACTAAAATTATAAAAAGAGGCCCGTGGTAACTCAATGTACCACTTGGCCGCGAGACCAATGAGCGTACGCTGAAAAAGACGTAAACGGATCGAATCATCCGAGATAGAATTTGAAGCACACCAGAGGTGGTAAGTCATCACGTGATTTGATGGATCCTCTCCAAACTTACCTTCGAACTTGGGTATGTCGCTGGGCAACTTATTTGGAATTGGCGGCCAGAACGGAAGATAATTTATTGGATCGTTCGTTAGGCGCGTCAAGTCTGGTAAATGCAAAGTTGCGATAAACGGCAATTTCCGATTAGGATCCCTAAAACTCTGAGTCACAAGACCAGTCCCAGGAGGAGGATATCCAGGATAACTTGGAACAGGAATCGCATTCGGGATATTGTATCCTCCCGGAAAACCAGGATTAACCGGACCGTACTGGGGTTGTTGTGGTTGTTGATAAGTGTACCCAGGATACGGTTGATACTGGTAAACCGGTTGTTGGACAGCAGGCCCATATTGGTACTGTCCCTGGTACGGTTGATAAACAAATTGTGGTTGAGAAGTAACAACCGTACTTAAACCTGGCTGCCCCACAGGCATCTGAACCGTAGTTTGAATCGTGGCAAAGACAGTAGAAACCGGAGCTGTCGATACTCCAGAAGTAGGTGTGGTGGAAGGAACAGATGTTGCGGTAGTTGCAGCAGTCGTTTGAGATGGAGTACTAGGTGCAATTGGCGACTGAGTAACTACCGAAGGTACAGAAGTTTGAACATTAGACTGGAATGATTGCTGGGGTTGACCAGAAACCACAGGTTGTCTAGTTTGGGATGACAACTGTACGCTTGGCTGCAACACTTGTTGAACTTGCGATGGATCCCACACTACATTCATTCCGGGGTATTGACCCATGACAGGTTGAGGATCTTGAGATCCATAACCGGATTGAGGGTAGGATTGATAATTGAAAGGTACATTTCACGTACCTTGAACATAAGATTTACCTTGAGGTGGTTGATAACCTTGACTCGAGTACTGACCTTGGGGTAGATACCCTTGAGGTAAGTACTGATACTGGGGTTGACCTTGAGGCATATATTGATACTGAGGTTGACCCTGGGGTACATATTGAGGCTGGGGTTGACCTTGAGGAATGTACTGTACCATGGGTACATACTGCCCTTGAGGTTTCCCCCCAGACGCAATTTGTGTACCTTGAGGTTGCCCCCCAGGCGTTAACTGAGGCTGCCCCCCAGGCGGTAATTGACCACCTTGAGGTTGAGAACCGGGAATTGAACCTGACATCATATAAATGTCTCCTACACCCAACGGTTTATTACCATTGTTTCCAGCTAATGACCCATGTCCAATGGGTTGAGGAGATGCTCCTGCAAAAGTGCCAGAAAGTGACTGATACCCAACAGGAATAGAAGGACCACCATACAAGAAAGATTCAGGGGTTTGATTAAACACGGACGACTGACTAGACATATTTACAGGAGTATAAATACCTCCGGGTGGATAAGGAGTACAAGGTGGAGAAAAACTTATGCCTGAGTTGTCTAAGTAATTAGTTAACGAAAGATACCAAGTAGTACTTCTAGGTGGACTGTAAAAGATAGATTCACGCTCTCTTAGATCAATAGTAGGTTGATCTTCAAGAATAGGGCCTACTTCTTTTTCTGGAGCAAGTTCTTCAATAGCTATCAAACCAGAAGGAATATTTTCGGTGATGACTCTTTCTACCCTAGGTGAATCAGGAACACTAGAAGTTGGAGTAACAGGTTCAGATATTTCAGGTTCTTCGCCTATATCACTAGTAGATGAAAAACTACCAGCAAGCTCAGAAACTGCAACAGCTTCAGGATTATAACCTGTTTCTAGACTTTGGTAATCTGGATGGACTACCAACGAAGATTCTCCTTCTTCAGGTGAACCTACTTTACTGCCACTAGGAGGAGTTACAAGGACTTTCAAACCTTCGTAATGACCCGGGACGTCTTCAGGAGGGTCACCCCGAAGTCTACGGGACTTCCTCAACAAATCGGCCACGGTAACAATCTCAGGAGACTGGCCCCGAAGTCTATGGGACTGTCTCGGTAATTCTGCCACAGTTAAAAACTTTTAACTACTGCACACGCAAACAAAGTAAAAATCTCAAAACAAACCACCTAAAGTCTCTAAAGAACCAAACAAATTTGAATCACATGCCTAAAGAATCTAGGGCGTCAAACCATGCACAAACAGTAGCCTTCCGGACCGAAAACACTAGTTGGTGATGAAGCCCAACATCGCCGAATTCAGTACAGAAGTGGTGGGTGGAACAGTTACCCTGGCAACCTGCTTAATGAATAGACCGGCACAAGTTCCTCCACTTTAACCGTCTCGAGTGAAGTGAACCCCCCGGAAAATCCAAGTGAGTCTAGCCGACGTCTGCTCCAGGTACAGTGGGATCTTCCCTCCACCGTCACCTCGGGTAGAATCCTAAAGATAATGGTCACTAAGGTTACCAACAGCAACAAATATACCTGGGGGAACAGTCTACGACCCGATAGCATGCAAGGGCAGAGTAACAAGCTCAATCCCCTTGCCGACTCCTTGACAATAATCCAAGGTTTACCGACAAGTGACCCCAGGCTCCTCGACAATAATCCGAGGTTTACCGTTTGTAATACGTGCGTATCTAGCGTCTTTCCCAATGAAGGAGGATTGATCCCCTCACTGGTTCGGACACGGTTTCGTGCTTCTCCTTTAAGAGGAGCTTTTCCAGAGTACAAATGAAACAGTTGGATTTATCCTACCACAAGATAAGCTACTTGTTTAGTTTTGTTGTCTTGGAGAGTTAATTACTCTCCTACTCCAAGACACTAGCCTGATCTATATTGGTGTTTCAGAGCCCTAGTAAATAAAAAGTTACTAAGTTGATTTTACTTTAAGTGTTAATTTTTATGGCTTTTCTTTAAGACAAAAGGTGGCAGAGATGAAACTGATGGTGTGTAGACTCGACTCAAACCACTACAAAGATGCACTTAGGATGATTTATACTAATTTTCTTTTTCTATGAATTCCTTAGCTAAGAGAGTTGGAGAATGCAAAATGTATATAAAAACAACTTTCTTGGCAATGAAAATCAAAGAAACAATCTCTTTATCTTTTCCAAAACATGCAACTCATGACCACTAATTATTTTGCAAAAATTCCCTTTTCATTCAAAGACTCAAATGCCACTAAGCAAACTTTTCTTGCAAAGGAGATTTTTCGATTTTTTCCTACTTAACAAAGCATTTAAAAATCTAAAAACAAACCTTTACAAATCTATCAAATCAAAGCTACTTAAAAGCAAATCAAAAGAAATTCACCTAATAAGCAAATCTAATGAGGTCAAAACCTACAAAGTATGATCCCAGGATGTTTTACTCAGTCGTGATTTAACTAAGGACTAGTCAATGCAGAATAAAAAACTAGTCAAAAACAAACATAAAATCTTTTGTCCTTTTTTGTAAAATGAAATTCACAGTTCAATCAACAAACTTTTCCGAGATTCGGCAAAGAGACAAAACAAATATAAATGTCTCACAAGGGTAGATTCTATGAAAGGTCTGACTCCTAAGAAGACTGCAAATACCAGGGAGATCTAAGGTTTTGCGACTTCTAAAGCCAAAATCACTACAGGACCAATGCAAAAATCAAACCCTAAGTCAAAATCTCTATGAATTCCACTAAAACACTTGACACTGACGAAACAAGTTCAGATGAAGATCTCTGGTAGGTAACCAGTGGATCTGGGTGTAAAAAACAAATTAAAAGCAAAATCTAAGAGGCAAAAAGGAGAAAATTGAAATTTTTTCAATTTTGATAGGGTACGCAGGCAACCTGTTTACACAGCTACGGGTACGCTCTGTGCACACAGTCACAGTGCGTACAAGTACGCACTGTTTTGAACTCAGAGGCTGCGTACTTCTAGAAAAACTAAGAAAAACTAAAATCTAATTTAACCCTAAGCTAGCCCACCCAAACACACAGTCATACAACCAAAAACCAGAAAGAAAAAGACTTTTCTCAGATCAAAGTTTCAGACAAAGGAAAAAACATTCACATCAATGGAGTTCCCCAGTGGAGTCGCCATTTTGTCATGTGGAAAGAGTCAATTTTGTGGACAAAACCAACCTCCCTAGAAGCTTAAGGCTTTCTAGTGACAAACAAGACAATTAAGAACAATCCTTCTCTAAATATGCATTTACCATATAAGAAATCAAGTGTTTAGATCCTACCTGTAGTCCAACGCTGTTGTAGTAGTCCAGCCTCGTCGATTCGGATGAGCTCCTCCTTCTCTTCGAAACCTGCATTCACTAACAATCAAACGATTAAATAGCACCTGAATATCTCATAAAATAAAACATATTTAACATACAGACCAAGGAGTATATGAAACAACTCATAAATAACAAATTGTTGAGAAGAATGGACTTATTTGTATTAATAGGAAACAAAAGAAACCATTACAACCTGAGCCTTGGTGTTGTGCAAGTTCCTCCCAGGGTCCAGCAAGAGTTTTCCTTTACTTTGACCAGCTCACCCACTTCCGAATGAAACAAGAAAGGATGAAAATCTCTCCTCACAAGCTTCTACAAGGAAGTCCTAATCTCAGCAGCATCTACCCTTAGGAATGTTTAGCTTTCAACCTCCCCTCCCTCTGGCCCAATGCATGTATTTATAGTGTTGTAGAGGAAGTTAATCAGGTCCACCATCAATGGGATAAGCCCCTCTTTGGGTGGGTTAGCTCCCCTCTTGATGGGATAAGTTCCTCTTTCATGGGGATACATGAACCATCTGGAGGCGCTCCATACACGTCAAACAAGCTTCTAGAATGCTCTACAAATGACCACAAGTAACTTTTTTGGAGTGAAACTTGCGCCTTTTGACCCTTACAGGAGTATGCACCCATTTCTTTACAGACAGAGCATACAAGTACGCAGGTATTGTGAACTTGGGTTGCGTACACGCAGGTAAGGCTAAGAGAAACTGCGTACCAGAGATAATTGACTTTAAATGACTTTTCTCTCTTTCTTGGAGTTTGACATGGAAAGCAGAGGCATGAGACTTGCCAAGGAGGATAGTATGACAGTTGATGGAGCCATACTAACTGCAAATAGTCATGGTGACATTTTTTAGTGTAACAATCCTCCTACTCTTGTTGTAGGCTCCTTGCTGGATTTATTATACGAACACTTGGTTGCATAGTCTCTATATTCATGGCATTGAAAACATTTTATTTTACTGAGGTTCTTCTTCTTGCCATTGTTTTGGATGGATTCTACCTCACCTTGGGCCTTCATGCCTTTGTCCTTATTTCCTCTGCCAACTAGAGCATAGTCTTCTTCCTCATCTGCAATGGACGTGACACCATCTCTAATGCTTCTTTTGATCTCCTCCTACACCAAATTATACCAAAGTCTCTCCCAATCTGGTAGCTTGTCTCTTCCATTAACTGAATCCTGATAGTTGTGCCAATATTTCAGAAGGCCAAGGAGTTCCAATCTCACAAGTTTAGATGATGGAAAATTGTCTCCTACGTCTCCAAGTTAATCTCAAACAGGAATGAATCTGCACAGGGACTGAGGAATGGTTTCATTTTTCTTCATTTGAATGCTCCTATGTTTATTTCTCAAAGCTAGTTTCTTGGAATCACTACTGCTCTGGAATAGATATGTGAGATTTTTCCACATTGCAAAAGGAGTCCCCTTTCCATGCAAGTTTGAAACCACGTGATCTCTGACACCATCTAGAATAATCCTCTTGGCTCTTGTTGTGTCTTTCTTCCACTAAGTGAGTGCTTGTGGATATGATGCTTTTAGTTTTGGAATATTAGTTTGAGTACATCCCCATACTCCATTATCATCCAGGACAACGTCCATATTGTCTTTCCAAGCACAAAAATTTGAGGTTCCCTCTAATGCATACTCAAGCCTCAATTCATTGAAAAACATTTTTCCTACACTAAAGAGAATATACACCAAAAATTATGTAGATTGAAATTTCTATGAGAAAATATCTGGAACAAGGTTTTTATGTAGTCTTCTGAAACTTTGATACCATGCAAAAAATGTAATAAATTCTCTAGTTCTAATGAAAGCAAACTGAAATCAAGAGACATAAATTTATTCTACTATTCTGTGGAAAGGAAAGAACACAATAGAAACAAATGCAATAACATGAAACCATCAAAACACAAGGAACACAATGATTTTGTAGGGCAAACCAACTCGGAAAAACCCCTCCACTACTTTGCATTAATTCAGATGATAAATAGAAACAATTACAATGTCTTGCTTCCACTCTGAAGCACACCATGCACTGTAAAGCTATTCTTCTACTTCTTGACCTGTTCTGGCCAACACACAACCAATTTAAGCCTCAACCAACCTCCTAATTCCTTGTGCAATTCTGTAGGAATTAAGCTCCTAAAAAATAAGGAATTTCCCTATTTCCTTGCGCAAAGTGAAGGGGAATTGATCACCTACATAGTGCAAAAACATTGTACACTCAGCAGTATACAATTATAAATACAAATGAGCCTTTTACATCCACTCAACTAGGAAATTCAAATTCCATGCATGGCGAGGTCTATTTTTAGTAATTTGATCAGTTAACTAAGAGATCAGTGAGTTAACAACTGTTATAACTACTCAAATGAACTTCAATTGATTCAATTAATGACTAGAGATCAGTTAATTGAGTTCAACTAACAATTATTCAACTAGATTTCTAGATCTTATCAATCAACTCATGGCCAAATATAGTTCTAGCCTACAAACTCAAATTTACTGACTTAACTAGTAGACAAGGCCATGTAAATATAGCTAACTGCAACCCAAGACATCCTACTGATGTGGAAAATCAAATTTTCTCCATTTGACTAAGGCACTAGTCAAATGAAGTCTTTTCTTGCTATAATTTCAACAACATTCATGCCACTTCATCGTAACCAACATATTAATATGGTTACCATTTATTTTGACTTTGGTATTTGTCTTTGCATATCCCTACTACACCAATTAGCTCATATCATCTGCAGGTGGGTCATCCTTGCTTGGTACTCTTCCCCTTTGTAGCTTGATAATAGTACAATTATTTCTTCACCAGCTATCACCCTTTCCTTTTCTACCCTTCATTTAGCTTTGATACCACTTTTTAATAATTAAATTGACATGAGAAAAAAATAATTAAAAGAAAATTACACTAGTAGTGACAGCACACACAATTTATTTTGGAAAACCCTTGCTAGGGAAAAACCATCCAACAGATTATTATTTTATTTCAAAAAAATAAGATATTCCTTGACTTAAAAGCAACCAAGGTGACTAACACCTTGGCCCCAACTAAGTGATCCTTTTTCTCAACTTTGACACATGACAAGGGAAAATCCTCAAGCCTTTTAAAGGATTCATCACATGTAATATATGGGTTCTAATACCATGAGCTACCAAAACTATTTTTCCAAAACCACCACTATTGACCTAACAAATTTGACTCTTTCATTGAGTTAAGCTTAACCTAACAAAAGGATAAAGGAATATTGTCCTTTTCCTTGCATATGTGTGTCATGGGACACATTCAATGTGGTTTTAATTTCATTCTACACGATTCACCAAATTCATAAAACTTTATGTTTTTTAGTAACAATTTTATATTGTTATTTTTTATAGTGATAAATACCAATTAGAAGGTCATATTTGCATTAACATTGATGAATTTCACAATCTTCTTCAAGTATGAGAACTTGGGTTTGCATGTTCAAGTCGAGGCATGAGGATTCAATGTGATACATGTGGGTTGTTATAGAGTTATGATGTTTTTCAAATGTAGATTGGAAGAGGGAAATTGTGTAGGTGATATGTAATGGAAACTTGAAAGTATTGAACAAATTGCAAGTGAAAACTATATGTATTTTGGGTAATGGATCAAATTACAAAACACATAAACAAATGAATTTTAAACTTAGTTAATAGCCAAAAGAAAGACAAAATATCATATCAGAAACAAATAAAAAAAAAACATGATAAAGGAGTTCACTCCTCTCTAGGGCTACATCTCTTGGTCCACCTTCCAATGTAGGGCCTCTTTCATTAAGTGCCCAAAATTGTGTTTTCATGTCTTTAAAAGGTTCAAAATGCACAAAAAAATGTCTCCAATGGATCAAGAACTATAGAAAACCTCATCTGGGATCTTTTAGCACCTCATTTGGCCAAAAATTGAGAAATTTATGCTTCTATCAAGTTTTCCCCATTTTCCACAACTAATTTCCCTCCAATTCGACCCAAACCTAGCTTTAGTGCCCCAAATGTAGAACCGACATGCAAATCTGGCCTACAATCATGCCTATCCGATGAAATTATCGGACACTTAAAATATCCACTAACCCCTATTTTCCAAATTTTTTTCTTTTATGGGGGCACATGCCCAGGGGTTGGGGCTAACCGCCCACCCCTATTGGTTTACCTCCAACAAATTAGATAAGAGTCATATAATGGCGCATATGACCGAGCTTGGTGTCAATATTTCCACACGGACCAAATTTCTGAAGGTTGGTGGTCATATTAGGGCGCATGTCCCCTAGAGCTGGCGCCCTAGGGGCTAGTCCCCACCTTAAGTTCCCGCTTGTGGTTTTATTACAACGGGGTGTTGGGTTGTCACCTGTGGGATGGGGCTAAGCCTTGGACTATGGTACCACCCCTTGGTTTTGAGTGCGCGATGACAAGGGTTGGTGCTTAGCCCTGTCCCTAACTCTAAACATGTTTTGCACCTGTTATCACTCAGGTTGTTCCATAAAGTTGTAAGAAAGGGAATACGGCTGAGGTAACCACAGACCAATCTTTTAGATACAGATTCTAGCCAATTTGCATCCAGAGAGGACTCTCTCTTTATAATTCAGCTTTGTTTTGAGATGTATTAGGCTAGTTATGAAGTACAAGGATTTTGTTTTATGTTTGGTTGGAGAGATGGAGATTCAATAGAACAGTGAGGTAAAACTAAAGAGTTTCAATCCATTGGGCATGATGGATTCAAAGAAGGATAGCTTCCTAGATTCGGTTTCTGACTGAGGATGGCCCCACAGAGCAAGGTACTAAAAAATGGAACAATTCATAAGCTGGAATCAGATGGAATGGAGTCAATGGATGAAGGGCAATTGAGAATCCTTCATCATGTTGACAGAGGGAAAATGGTTGATTACTGTTAAGGAGAAATTAAGAATTCACTATTTATTCTAATTCTGAAGAAAAATTGATAATAACAAAGACTGAACACAGAGTGAAATCAAGCAAATTATGAGTTATTCTTTCTCTCTATTATTTAGATCATGAAACATAGATGATATACTAAACGTAGAAACTATAAAACACAAGTTAGAAGGGACTTATTGATCCATAAAATGATTCAAGAATTCTATAACAGGTCCTCAATATCAATTCGTCATCTAGTAAGCTAGACAAAAAGGGTTCCAATAGCCTTTTTAATTTCCAAAATTCTGTATTACAGCAAAGTCTGAAAATAATTCGCAATCAACCAACCCAAAATACTTCGTTTTGGGGGTATTTATACAAAATGTCAAAATATTTTACAAAATATCTGATGGAGATAATATCTAATGATAATTAATGTCTCTTTTACAAAGATAGAGATGAACAGTGTCGGAAATAGGAAGACAATAAATTTAACACTGTGCTGGCCACTCCTTCTTTATTAGACGTACCAGGGGTAGGTTCTGTACGTTGGTTTACAGCTGTCTTTCACTGATACTGTGTGCTGGCTATTCCATCTTCGGTCAGATGTTTTTCAATCGTGTCTCAATACACTTTGACCCATTTGATCCTCGTTCATCTCCATTTATCTTATCGTGGAACAATAACCCAAAATCTCTGCTTTGTTTAAGAGAAACTTACAAAATTCCCAGCATGTCTTCCCACCATTGTTGATCTGGCAACTTATGTCTTTGAAGTTTCCTCAGGGTTTCATCAGCTTCTGTATATCTGAAAAAATTAGGCTAGAGATGAAACAGATGTTTTACTTCATGTTCAATATAAAATAAGTTCTGTAAATTATCATAGAGATTTTGGCCTGAGGGGAGTGATTTTTCTCCTAAAGCACTTATTGATGAATTAACCTGATCAACAACATATGTATTCAACTTATGTACATAATCTGCATGTTTCATAAGCCTATCATTATTTCCTAAAAGACTTGGCAGCCCTTTGTTTTGCAAAATTGTAAACCTTTGCATGAAAGAATTTATTTCCACTTGCATATCCTGGCATATTTTCTCCAAATTCTGCATTAAAGTTTTCTTGGTTAGAACTATTTTGATATCCAAAATGGTCCTTGTTCTGTCTGAGATGCCGAGTTGTTCCAGCTGTTCTCTATTTCTGTAATTCAAAAAATGTATGAGCTGGTTGGCCTGATCAGGCATTTGTCCTAGTAAAGCTCTTGCCTTTTGGATTTCACCATGTGCTGCATTTACCAAGTCAATCTACTCATAAATTGCCTGGATAGATGGCCAAACATTACTTAATGATTGAATGATGTTTTTCCAAAGAATTCCTTTGATTTCAGTCAGAGGTTTATCCATAGTGAGATCTTTCTCCAATGTTTTGACTTTGTTCTGTAATGCTTTAACCTCTCTTGTTTTCTCTGCCACACTTATTTTGGATTTATAATAACTGGTTGGGGCCAATGTTGATCCAGTTGTTGAGGGGACTGTAGTCATGACTGTAGGGATTACATCAGGTGGTTGGGAGGTCAACTCTCCCTACTTCTCTTTTAACACCTTTTCAAGTGCCTGCTTTGTATCGGTTAATCTTTCATTGAGTTTCATGAGCAAGTCCATCATGTCTTCCTCTGATTTTTGCTCTATGATTCCTGCAGTCTGAGGGTGGCTTGAAGGAGGAAGCTTCAGCATTTTTCCTCAGCGCAGCAATGTCCTCTTCCTTCTTCTTGATTAGGGCCTTTATGCCTTTGGCATCTTTGGGGTCATGTGCCAGTTCCATGATAATCTCTTCTAGAGATTTGATTCTGTTATCCTTGGCCAAGGAAGAATTTTTTCCCCAATCTAACTGAGTAGTTGTGTTGTCCAAGGAGTTTTGCAACTAATGGGCCAACATTGCTTTGTCAGCTAGTGTAGAATAAACCATTTCCCCAGTCTTCTTGTGAAGTTCAATTTGGTCCATTGGATGAATGTATTTGGATAGGACCTCCGAGTTTGTTCTGATATAATCTGCTGCAGACTGGGGATTCTGTACTTTAGGCTTAAAGTAACTCATTATCATTTTTCCTTCTTTAATGTCATAGGCAGACATTAACCTCTGCTGATTTGAGGGGGCCATCTTCAAGTACTGATTGTACATTTGAATTCTCACGGGATCATTTCTGGCCTTAATTTCTGTGAAATTCCATTTAATGTCAAAGGGCTGTTTAGTTTGCGACCTGGAAGATGATACTTCAACAGTATGCTACCTTTCTAGCTCTTGCCTGTGTGAGCTAGTTGATGTATCTACCACTGGGGAAGTCTGGTGGCTAACTACCCTCTCACCTCTTAGGTTGTCTGTCGTTTCTTCGATGATTTCCTCTTCTAACAAAGGAGTCAATCTTTGCCTCTTAGCACCTGGTTGTTTTGCAGGTCCACTAATAGGTGTGGCCTCTTCTCGGTCTCTTTTCTTGCTTCTGTCCTCATTTAGAGGAGTTTGTAGTGCTGAAATTTATGGTGCTTTAGATTGGGCAGGAGGAATTTGTACTTATTCCTGTTCTTTGGACCCCCCCGGTTGATCTGTCATGATTGGTTGCTCTGTAGTTTCTACCTCTTTTCCCTTTGTAGTCCCTGTGATTGGTGCACTGGTTCTCTGTGCAGGTTGCTGAGAAGTTCCGGCAGAAGATGTTCCAACTGCTGATTGTTGAGGCAGCTTGAAAGGTACCTGTCCAAAAGAGTCTAGGTCAAGGGTTTTTTCAAGATCTTTCATAGCTTTTTCCATCTTTTCTTTCTCACTAATTTCTTCTATCAAGGTCCCTTCTACCCATTCTTCCTGATTTGCATATTGTTCAATTTCTAGGATCCTATGATGTATGTACACTGATAGCCTGTACTTTACCCTTCTGTCACTTATGAAACTACATGGGTCATATGGCACCCACCCAAAACTCTTCTTCAATCTAAGGTGGTCTTCTAAGATCTTCTCAGCGTCTTTCCACGCATCCCTATCATGGATAACATAAGGGCCTAACTAGTTTTTGATTCTTAGTTGAGCTTTCTTCTTTACATTACAAAAGTGGGTTAAATCTGCATTGATGATCTGCCTGAAATATTCTAATGCGAATAACCTCGTAGGCACATATTTTGGCAATTTGAAAGGGCATAGTTCACATCCATATATTCTAATTTTAGTGTGATTCTAGTAGAGGTACCAGTCACCTATTCTGTAGTTCTTGGACAGCTACAAAATCTTCCTCATATCACCAATAATTCTAGGAAGAGGAGCTCCTATCAATAGAGTAGAGGCTGGGTGTATAAACAAGTCAATAAATTCATTATAAGTATAAGGGCACTCATAAGTATCATGGAAGACTGAGCTCCAAAAGATCACAGATCTCTGATTTTCTTTTGAATCTAATTTCCTGATGGGAAATGGAAAGTTGTTTGGCTAATAATATAAAAACAGATGGTATATATAAGATGTGTATTTGAACACTCCTTCCCTCTCCAAATTCATGAACTGAGCATGGATTTTGTTGGCAATGAATGTGGCATAGTCATATTTGACAGCAGGGGGTTGTCCTGGAGTAAATATTGATAATAGAACTAGGGTGATATCATCCACATATTCACTGGACCTAAATCCCAAGACTGAGGATATCATATCCAGAATGAGTTTACCAGTTTCAGTGAGAAAAGCATGCAGATAAGGAGGAGGGTCTTTAGGTTGGTGCTTTGGTGACATGAACATCTAAGTAATGCGGGCTATCTTTGAGCTAGGCAATTGAGAAGCTTTTTCCAGCAAAAATCCCATGGAAAGAGGACCCAGAGGCTCAGTGGAATGAAAGTGTAACATCTCATTGATGGATTCAACAGTTATGGAGAAAAGGACATTTTGGGAAGGTGACATAACTACTCTAATGATAGGGTCATAGTTAGCACAACATTTGTGGATGATATCTGGGAAAACATGGACTGAGGGGAGGAAGTACATGGGAAGGTTTGATTCCCACAGTCCAAAAATATCATAATTGCTTAGATGATTATCCCTAAGTTGGCAGAAGGCCTGAAGGTGATTGTAATCAATGGTTAAATTCTTTATTTGAAAGTCCTTGTCTGCAAGAGGTAGATAATTCAATTCTTTGTGAGGTGCATTTATAGGCGCGACATTTATGGTTGCGGGGGCTTCCATGTTTGGTTCTTGTGTTTTCAAACCGGAATTTTGGGATTGTTATGGAAAATTAGATTGAACATCAGGTCTAGGAGTGTTTTTGTGGGCTAAACAGACTGCTCTTGACTCAAATTTGGTTTTCAAAGGTAGAACTTTTAGTGAAAAAGTGGAATTTACAGGGTTACCGGTAAAATAGATAAATACCTGGACTACGGAGGCAAATTGAGTAACTGTAGGTGGATGTCGGAGTGCAGAACGCACTACTGTGGTCTCTTCGTCCGGGTAGCGGTTGAAAAACTGGTACAGTGGCTTCAGTCATTCTTTTCCATGGGACTGTGAATGAAGAGAATTACAGCAAAAATTACATTCCATCGCTTTTTAACGAAATTCGGTTTCGCAGGTAATTTTTGGCATTATTGAGCAGGTGACGTCAACATGATGGGACACCTTGTCATTTAGCGGGGGGTACGGGACGGTGACGTGGAGGGATGACGTTAGCGAAGGGTCAGCGGAAGGGCAGTAAGTGGTTTACCCTGCACCACTTATGGGCTAAAGTGGTTTCAGTGGGGAGGGCCGCGAGTAGCGCGGGCGATCGACACACGTCCACGGTACGGCCGCAATACCTCCAAGTGCTTGGGCGTTAAAGTGTTGTGGCGGAGGGGGTCGCGATATGTATATTGGACGTCCGATGGGAGGGCACCGATCGGATGGTGGGTGATCGTTGGAGGTGACGGAGGGTTAATGCGTGGAGGGGCCCGATGTAATACATTTAATAAACCATATCGGGGCTACGTTTAAGATAAGATTGACAAGGGAAAGGAACCTGTTAGATGGAACAAGAAACAGAATGCAAATAAGAAAAGCTATTACACTCATGAAGATAGTGATGGTCTTTCAAATAGTGACGAAGATGAATGAGGTAATGAATATGAACTTTTAATGGCTTTTGAAGATGATGACTACATGGATGCTATAGATGTAGAAGGTTTTTATAAAGAGATAACTAATCTCAAGGTTTGATTAGAAGAGAAAAATGCAATTATTGATTCTCTGCAAGGTCAACTGGCTGAAAGGGAAAAACATCTTGAAAACTTGGAATGTGAAATTGTTTGTCTTAGAAAGGAGATTGAGAAAACAAAAGCTATTAATCTTAAATTTATTAAAGGATCTGAAACTTTGGATGAGATTATCAATGTGCAGTGTTCTCCACTGATCAAGACAAGTGTGGGATATAATGGAGAAACATCTCAATCTTCTACCTCCAAACGTTATCTTGATGCAGCAAGGAGGAGCGAGCAAAGGCCTAATAGAAGTGATCAGGTAAATCAGGGACAATTTACCTCAAGAATGAATAAAGACTATCAAGAAAATTGGGGACAAGATACCTTAAGGACAAACAGAAGCTACAATCAGCCACAGGTAAAATCTTCCCAATTTGCCTCAAGAATGGATGTCAATAGAAACTACAATCGGTTGGATGATAGATTTAATAATCGCAGGAGTTTCTTCAATGGCCAATGTTTCTCTTGCCATAACTTTGGTCACAAAGCAACTCAATGTGTTGCCTATAAGACAATCATGACTAGAGAAGCTCAAAAACAAAGGAATATGACTGGTACCTCGAAAAGGACTTATAACAACTTTTCGGTCCTTGAAAATGAAGTTGAATGTTCTATTTGTAATAACTTTGGTCATGAAGACTCTGAATGCAGGAGCAGGTTTTGGAAGACAACACAGAAGGAACAAACCTCAAGTGCCAGAACATGGAGAATGAAGGAACCGCAACCAGAAAGATGTGGGATAGCTTTTTTTGCAAAAGGACAGGAAAATCTATGGTACATCAACAGCGGATGTTCGAAGCATATGACCGGGGACAAAGAAAAACTTGAATCATATACTGCATTAAAAAAGGGAAAGAAAGTTTCCTTTGGAAACGATATCTCTGTAGCTATAAAAGGAAAAGGCGTTGCTCAGTTGAAAGAAAAGGTCAAAGCTGGAAATGTTTTGTATGTTGATGGATTGAAGCATAATCCTCTGAGTGTCAGTTAGATGTGCGATCGAGGAACCAAGGTAATATTTAGATCAAATGGATGTTGCGTTCGTAAGCTTGATACAGGTGAAACAGTGATCAAAGGTAGAAGGACTCCAAATAATCTGTACATATTTGAAGAAGGACAACAACAATGCTATTTGAGCAAGGATGAGGAACACTGGTTATGGCACCGAAGGTTGGGACATCTAAGTTTTTCACAAATAAGGAAAGCTTGCAAATACCAGGCAGTTCGTGGTCTTCCAGATATCAAAATTCCAGACAACACCATATGCAAATCATGTCAGTTTGGAAAGCAAACGAGAACTAACTTTTCGGAGAAAGAAGGATCAGCTAGCATGCCTCTTGAGCTAGTCCATACAGATGTAAGTGGTCCATTTAGGAAAAGGACACCTCGAGGAGAAGAATACTTGATATTATTCATTGACGATTTCTCCAGGTTTGTTTGGTTGGGACTTATGAAGCACAAAGACGAAGCATTCGAAAAATTCAAATCCTTCAAAGCCTTGGTTGAAAATGAATCAGGTTACAAAATTAAGTGCCTCAGGTCCGACAGAGGTGGGGAGTTTACCTCAAATGAATTTTTCGATTTCTGTGAAGAAAATGGAATAAGAAGGGAATTCTCTACAACAAGGACTCCTCAGCAGAATGGAGTGGCCAAAAGGATGAACAGAACAATCCAACAAATGGCCCATGCCATGCTTGATGAATCTGGAACTCCCGCAATCTTCTGGGGTGAAGCTGCATATGCCGCGGTAGTGATTCTCAACAAAACAAATGTACGAGTGAACAACACTCAAACTCCTCATGAACTCTGGTTCGGTAAGACTCCTTCGGTAAAGCATTTCAAAATTTTTGGGAGCAAATGCTATATTAAGAATACTGATGAACAGCTTGGCAAACTTGAACCTAGAGCAGATGAAGGCATTCTCCTTGGTTATTCTCCTTACAGCAAAGCATATAAGTGTTACAATAAAAGACTTGGAAGAATAGTTGACAGCATTGATGTAGTGATTGATGAAAAAGGATACATTCCTAGGCAAGTAAATCATGAAGATATCGAAGAAGATGAAGACTACCCTCCAAATCAGATTGATGATGAAGAAGAAGAACCTCAAGAGGCACCAGAAGAACAGATAAGGATAGAAGAGAAGTCTCCATCCAGGTATGTTCAAAAGAATCATCCAGAATCTCAGATTTTGGGACAGAAAGAGGCAGGTGTACAAACAAGAAGAACAATAGCAGAAGCCTCAAGCTATTTGGCATTGCTCTCCTCCACTGAACCACAAAATGTAAAAGAAGCATGCAAAGATGAATGTTGGGTCAAGGCTATGGATGAAGAACTTGAGCAGATCGAAAAGAAAAACACTTGGGAGTTGGTTCCTAGACCAAAAGATAAGAATGTCATAGGGACAAAATGGATCTTCAAAAATAAATTAAATGAAAATGGGGAAGTAGTTAGAAACAAGGCAAGACTGGTTTGTAAGGGATATGCTCAACAAGAGGGAATAGACTTTGAAGAAACTTTTGCTCCGGTTGCTAGACTTGAGGCCATCCGAATGTTCCTTGCCCTCTCTAGCTCTCAAAAATTCAAAGTATTTCAAATGGACGTGAAGTCAGCCTTTTTAAATGGAGACTTAGAAGAAGAAGTGTACATTGAGCAACCAGATGGCTTTATCCTTGGAAATGATCCAAATCTTGTATGCAAACTTAAAAAGGCTCTCTATGGGCTTAAACAAGCTCCAAGGGCTTGGTACTATTAGTTGGATAAATACCTTCATCAACAAGGTTTTTCAAAAGGATCAGCAGATAGCAATCTCTATATAAAAATTGAAAATAACAAATTGCTAATACTTGTTGTGTATGTAGATGATATTATCTTTGGCAGCAATGAAGAGGCTATGAGTCAAAGCTTTTCCTTGGTGATGCAGAAAGAATTCGAAATGTCATTACTTGGAGAATTGACATATTTTCTTGGATTGCAAATCCAACAAAATGAAGGAGGTATTTTCTTGTCTCAAACCAAGTACCTCAAGCAGATCTTGAAGAAGTATGGCATGGAAGATTCAAAACCAGTATGTACCCCCATGGTTACAGGATGTAGCCTCAGTGCAAATGATGAATCAGCAGCAGTGCATCAACCAACCTATAGATCCATGATTGGGAGTTTGCTTTATTTGACAGGTACCCGACCAGATATTATGCATGCAGTGGGAATAGTTGGAAGATTTCAAGCCAACCCAAAGGAAACTCAACTTCAGGCAGTCAAGAGAATCTTCAAGTATCTTCAAGGAACTCAAAACTATGGCTTATGGTATCCTAGAGATACAGATCTCACTCTTCATGCTTACACAGATGCAGATTGGGCCGGAAGCGTGGATGACAGGAAGAGCACAAGTGGCGGTGCATTCTTCATGGGTTCCAGATTAGTATCTTGGTTCAGCAAGAAACAGAGTTCGATTGCTTTATCTACAGCTGAAGCAGAATATGTGGCTGCGGTATCTTGTTGCACACAACTCCTTTGGATGATGCAAATCTTGCAGGATTTTCAAATCACTTGCACTCCACTTGTCTCTATCTTATGTGATAATACAAGTGCAATCAGCATTTCAAAGAATCCAGTCATGCATTCAAAGACCAAGCACATACCAATCAAGTATCACTTTCTCCGGGAACAAGTGCTTGAACAAAAGGTCAAGTTGGAGTATGTTCCTTCTAAGGAACAAGTTGCTGATATTCTCACCAAACCACTGCCCAGGGAAACTTTTGAATATCTCAGACAAAAGCTGGGAGTTGTTGATGCTTCATCCTGCTATTGAAGCTTGTCTGTTCTAAAGAAAAGTTGGTGTACGCGAGTTGGATAAGGGATATTCGCGTACATACGCCGATTTATGCAGGTGCAGTTGCGTATATGGAGTTCTGAAGAAAATCAGCAAGGGCAGACTCTGGTTGGAGAGAGTCTGAGATGGGTCTGTCAGAGACCATCAGGCACAGCTTCAGGGGGAGCAGATTAACTTCTAATAATGCATTGTTGGCATTACCTTAGAAGCTTTTGGTTCTAGTTCACAACTGTTGTTGGTTTCAGGTAGAGCAGAGGCAGAAGGAGCATAGAAGGAAATCTTGGTTGCTGATCTAAATGGTGATTAACAGATGTTGCTGATGACTTTCATAAGTCTTGGTCTAGATATTTCGTCTCTATGTCACATATCTCTTTTGTGGTATCTCTTTTATTGTGTCAAGGTCATGTAACGACATATTTTGGTTTCCCCACTATGCCTGGGATGATTGATGTAATGTAATTGGTTGTCATATGTAAATTTCTAATGTATCCCCACTTGGTTGGGTGGATGATCCCCACTTGAGTGGGCGATGGATGTATGTATTGAGTCTTTTGGTGATAGGAAGGTCTTTTATAATAAGTCATGGTTCTTTTGAAGAACATCTTTTTGCAGAGCTTGCCTACAGTCAGGGGGAGCATGTTGAGCACAACAGAGTAGAGATATCAGCATGTACTCAGGGGGAGCACAGCCCTTTGCCCTTGATGACAAAGGGGGAGAATGCCTTTGAGGATCTTGGGGTTGCCATCAAGTCTAAAGGGGGAGATTGTTGGCATTTTGGCACAGGTGTGGCGCTATGGTACAAGTGTTGTCCTTGATGGCAACTCTCTTTGATGACAGATCTCAGTTTAGACTACAAGAATGAAGAGAAAATTCATATACGCAGGTTCATTAAGATCAAGTCGCGTATACACGCAGGTTGGACTTTATAAAAGTGCGTATGCGTATACACGCACTTTCATGCAAGGAAAAGAACATATATGTTGGAAAACTTACCTTTGGTCCATGGTAGTTAGTCCTTGGAATTTGAACCTATGGTTTTGGACCATGGTATCTCGACAAACGTGTTGATCCCTAGTATTGAGTTGATGGTATTGTGTTACTATGGTTTTGGACCGTGGTATTGTGAAGGGCCTAAGGCTATAAAAGGAGAAGAAGATCATTAGGCAAGAGTATTGAAAAAGTCTTGAATATCTGATGAAGAAAGAGATCTAGGATGCAGGTTCTGGGTTGATGATGCATAGCTTGATCTGAGCTAAGAAGGGATCTCACCGGTTGATGGAAGACAAGATCTAAGGATAGATCGGGATCAAATGGTTTGAAATGAACTATCTTTATATGGTTGATTATGCTTATTCTAGATCTGCATACTGACGCATGTTATGTTCTGAGTATGACTGATGTCTGATACAACTGCAAAGTTATAAGAAAATATTTTTAGATCTGTGCGCAGGTTGGCCTTGGAAAAAGAGCTTATACCCACGGGTTTGATTCATTGTAGTAGCGTATACCTTTTGAAGTTGCAGTTGGATCTGATTGTTTTTGCAGAGTTCTGTAGTCTGCTCTGTGTT
This sequence comes from Pinus tabuliformis, assembly GCA_031772625.1. Lineage (NCBI taxonomy): Eukaryota > Viridiplantae > Streptophyta > Pinopsida > Pinales > Pinaceae > Pinus > Pinus tabuliformis. The sequence goes on along the minus strand of CM062817.1, from coordinate 1,837,067,274 downwards.
CTGGTGACTGGGTTGTTGATGGGGTTTCAGTGTTTCAGTGATTCAAAGATTGATGATGCTAGTATTGATTGTTTTTGTGATTCAATGATCTTTATGGGTCCAGTATGAAAATTGGATGAATCGTGGTCTTCAGATTGTAGTGTTGTGCTTTAGGAGTATCCAGTCTGAAAATGTATGAAACGTGGTACCTGAAGGAGAGAAGATTGTAGGCCGGCGCCTACGTACTAGTATCTTAGCTAGTACAAGAGCAAAGGGGGTTGGAGCTCCCTTCCAGGAGAGTCTGGAGAACGAGAGAAGGTTGTAGCCTTCTGCAGGTTGTAGCCTGCATACTGGTAAAGGACTGCACCAATACATTATAAAAGAATTTTCTTAATAAAGGAAGATAGAAACGAATTGCAGCAGGTGGTTTTCACCCACATTGGGTTTCCACCTTATATCATGGTGTTCATGTGTGCTTCTTGTGTGTGATGATCTGCTCTATTTACTGCTTCTGGTTACTGTTCAAATGGTTAATAATGTTCTGATGCACTCATTAAGGATCAATTAACTGAAACATAAGGTTACTGGATATGCGCAGGTTTCATTAATCATAGTTGCGTATACACACGATTTTAATTGAATGAAGTAGCATATATGAATTTGAATATAGAAATGAAAAATTTTTATTGATCTGATAATACTGATTCACCCCCCCCCCTCTCAGTATTATTTCCAACAATAGGAGCATAACACTGGCTCCACTTGGGGATGGCTTTCCCTGGTGGAAAGTCAAGAACAACAGGTCAGATGGCCTTATGAACAACTCTTGTTGTGCTCTGAATTTTCCTTTGCTGAAAGTTGAAAACTGTACAAAAAGGATCATGTAAAACATACACATTATTCTTGAACTGATTTCAAACAACTGTAGAGTTGTCTTCGATAATCTGCTTGGATTTTTGCTCTTATTTTTTTCTGCTCCCAAGTCTTCTTCTGCAATTTCTGATAAACTGAAATAAGGCATAACACAAATGGTAAAGTCTCTCCACTGTTTTCAAAATTTTCTGCACATTCTTCCTCATTCCTTTTGCTGTAAAAAGCTGTAGAAACTGAACTTTCTTATGTACAAGTCAAAGTCATGATATATCAAAAAACTGGATCAAAATAGTGTTTCAACATTCGATCATTCACTGGCCATTCCTCTGCTTTTGTACCATAGAGGCTTTTGATAAAGTAAGTATTGTTGCCCTGTGAGGCTTGGATAATAAAAGGCCCCTTCCATAGGAAGTCAAACTTCCCATTTTTTCCTTTGTCTTCTCTTCTGGAATCCCATTTTAAAACTTTGTCCCCTATGTAAAAATCTTCTGCCTTAGTCCTCTTATCAAATATCTTCTTGAGTTTTTCTTGTAACACTTGGGATCTTTGGTATACTTCTTCCCTAGTCTGCTTCAAGTGGATGGTCTGATTAATTCTTCTCTGAATGTCATTTGGTTCCACCTGAGCTTCTTGCAGTAATTTCATCACAGGGACCCCTAAGGATGAGGGAAATACAACCTCCATACCATAGACTAGCTCATAAGGACTAGTTCCAATGGATCTCTTGGTAGTTAATCTGTCTGCTCATAGTGCATTAGTAAGTTTCTTGTGCCAGTTTTTCTTGTTCTCTTCCAACAGTTTTTTAATAATATTGATCAGGCTTTTGTTGGAGGACTCAGCTAGACCATTACCTTGAGGGTAATAAGCTATGGAATGGCCTAAGGTAATGTGGTACTTGTGACAGAAACTTATTATTTTCTTAGATTTGAAAGCAGCAGCATTGTCAGTTATGATCTTTTCAGGACAGCCAAATCTAGACAAGATGTTGGTTTCTAAGAATTGTATGATCACTGTATCATTGGCTTGTCTACAAGGGATGGCTTCTATCCATTTGGTGAAATAATCTATGGCAGTAAGGATCCATTTATGTTGGCTAGAGGAGGGAGGATGGATTTCCCCAATGAAGTCTAAACCCCATTGTTGAAATGGTCTTTCAGTGGAAATTGGTCTAAGGGGTAGAGGTAAAAGTTTCCTCTTTCCTTAAAAAATTTGACACTTGTGGCAAGCAGTAACAAACTTTTTGACATCAGCAAACAAGGTTGGCCAGTAGAATCCAGCCCTTAGGATTTTGTCTATCATTGATTTCTAGTAAAGATGTCCACCACAGTCCCCTGCATGAAATTCTTTGAGTACCTTGTCAGCTTCATTTTTTATTAAGCAAATTAATAGAATACCTTCATGATTTTTCCAAAAAAGAGCACCATCTAAAATAAAATTTTTTTGAAGCTTTCATTTTTAAAAACCTTTTCTTTGTTCTGGATAACCCTGGAGGAGCTTGCAGGTTTAATAATACATAGCATATATCGGCATACCAAGGTGATTCTAGGAAGGCCTGGCTGATTTGTGGAGTCGCCATCTCCTGTTCATTATCCAGTTCATTGATATTTAGGGCTTGAAAGTTTGTTTCAATCATGAGTTTGGCTAATCCCTATCCTTTTATAAGCTTTGTGGGCTTTATTTCAATATCATACTCCAAGATATTAGCTATCCATCTGCCTCTTTTGCCTTCAATCCCCTCTTGGGTCAGGATATCTTTGACAACAGTGCTTGGAACATAAGCTATTACATGGGAGTACAATATGTAGACTCGGAAGTCTTTAATAGCTTTCACAAGTGCATAAGCTTGTTTTTCCATGATTGGGTATTTTAGTGGTGCATCTCTAAGTGATTTACTAAAAAAGGCTATGGGTTTTTCACATCCTTGATCATCTTTTTGTAGTAAAACAGCAGCAATGATGTGTTCTGATGCAAATGAAAATATTATGAAATCCCTATCAAACTTAGGACCTGTTAGGACTGGTGTTCTGGTCAAAGCCATTTTGATTTCTTCAAATGCTTGTTTGGCTTCTAATGTCCATTTAACCTTGGAATCCTTTTCCAGCATATTGTTTAACAATCTAATCAATTCAATCAAATTGGGTATGAATCTTCTTAAAAAGTTAATTTTCCCTAAAAAAGCTTGAAGTTCTTTGGTATTTCTGGGATGGGGTATTTGCAGAATGGCTTCTATTCTGTCAGGATCAATTTTGATGCCATCTTTGGAGATTATATGGCCCAACAGTTTGCCTTCCTCTAGGCCGAATAACGACTTCTTAGGGTTTAATGAGATACCATACTTTCTGCATGTTAAAAACACTTGTCTCAGATGATCTAAATGCTGCTGATCTGATTTGGAAAACACAGTAATATCATCTAGGTATATGACTAGAAAATCATGAATTTCTTTTGCAAAAGCTATGTCCATTGCTCGTTGGAAGGTTTCCCCTGCATTCTTAAGTCCAAATGGCATTTTGACATATTTGAAAGTTCCCCATGGTGTTGTAAAAGCAGTATTTTCTTGGTCATCAGGATGGACTAGAATTTGGTTAAAGCCTGAAAAGCCATCCAAAAGTGAAATCCTAGAAGCACCTACTACCCTTTGTAAAATGTGGTCCATCTTAGGTAAGGGGTAGTGATCTTTCAAAGAGACCTTATTCACATTCCTTAAATCAACACACAATCTAATTTCTCCTGTTTTCTTCCTAGTAGGTACTAAATTAGACACCCACTCTGAAAACCTGATAGGTGCAATTATCCTTGCTTCATACATTCTTTTGATTTCTTTTTCAATTAAGGGGAGTAGTACATGATTTACTCTTCTGAGCTTTTGCTTAAATGGTTTTTGATTTTCTTTAAGGGGTATTGTATGTTGAATTACAGAAGTGTCATAAGATTTCAGATCTTCATAGCTCCAGGAAAAATCATCTTGGAATTCTTTGATCAGTTCAACATATTTGAGCTTTTGATCAGGTGGCAAAGTTTTGGATAGTTTTATCATTTTCGGATGTTCTTCAGTTCCTATGTTAACATCTTCAATGTCTGCTTTTGGAGGTTGCATCTTGGGTTTGTTTGGAATATCATTAGAGTCAAAGGAATCTTCCAAAGGAGTTAATCCCGTGGGTAAATAATTGTCTTTTAAATCAATAACTTCAAAATCTCCTTCAATAACCTCATCGATGTCTACTTCTCTAAGATCTTGCAACTTTTCATTGGTAAATGTTGTTGGGTGTAGTATTTGAGTTGCACTTTCTGCTGAAATGTCTATTTCAATTTTATCCATTTGATCCACCTCACTAACAGTGTCTGTGTCTATGTTAGTGTTACAAAAATCTTCTGCAAGGGTCAAGAAATTGTTGATATGAATATCATTGTCAAACACTTGCCAGTTCTTAACATTGTCAGGTATGGTTGGCCTGTGTCTAATCTCAGCTATAAACTAATGATTGGGTTCAAATGGCAATTTACAAGTGCTAGCAAATGTTGCCAAGCTGTGAGCATGCAGATTATGTTTTCTAGGAATTTTGGCAAGCTGTGTTTCCAGAAATGAATTAAGGATCTCAATCACTGCTTCTCTATACGATCTTAACCTGGAATCATTTGTGAGGAAGTTCCCTTTTATCTGTTGAATAACTAAATCAGAGTCTCCCAAAACTGATACCCTAACTGCCCCTAAACTTTTGATCAATTTAAGTCCTAGCAACAAGGCTTCATATTCAGCCATATTATTGGTACATCTAAAGTTCAATCTGTAAGCATGTCCTTCAGCATGATCATTTTCTAGATTGTGTACCCAAATTCCTGCTCCAGCCCCTAATTTATTAACTGAACCATCAAATTCCAAGTACCAGAGAATGTCATGTTTATAATTGGTATCAGGAGTTTGAGTAATCTGGTTGATAGGAAAATATGTTTCTTTAGTTTCATCTGGTTTTTCTTGAGTGTTTGATATATTATTGTTCTCAGAAATTTCTTGAATTTGAACAGTGGACTTTTTGTTTATTATTTCTTCTGGTTCAAGTGTTAAGACCTTGATATCAGTTGGAGGATCATTTTCAGCATTATAGAGAATGAAAGAGTCCATGTCAGAATGCATGGAGTAGATGGGAAAATTCTGGGGTTTCTCATGGCTACTTACCACATACTTCATTAGAGCTTCTCGATACAATCTCTTTGGTTGACCAAATACAGAAATGGTAGCATAGGACATGTCCAACCGTAAAGATTCTTGGAGCTTTGCACCCCAAGATCTAGAAAACAACATGCCATATTTTGGTGGGATATCAGCTACCACTACGTCCATTAAAATGGTCTTGGCAAGGTATTGAACTAATGATACACATAAATTTTTGATCAATCCTAGACATCTGACTTGGCTTGAATCAAAAGAGAATAAGTCTTTGTATGGTCTGGTGATATCTAGGTCTAACTTCTCCATTACAGATTTAGGCATTAAGCTATGGGAAGCACCAGAATCAAACGTAGCATTATGAAGTATTTTATCATGAATGTTCAAACTTACATAGAAAGGAGGGACCCCCCCATCTACTGACTTTCTGTTTACCTCAGGGCCAAAAATTAATTCAGGCTGGTCATCAAGGACATTTACTGAATCTTTGTTCTCTAAAATTTGGAGTGATCTGCCAATTTGATCTCTGTAGATATCATGCTTAGCCAATTCTGAAAATGGAATGGCTATCTTTAGTTTACCTATTTCAGTCTCAAGATTGAAAGGTTTTTCAGTTTGAATTTTTGCATTTCGCATAGTGAGATTCTCATTTTCTGTTGTATTTCTGTGTATTTCTCTTTTTTAGGAGTGGTGTTATGGGCTGAAGCTGGTTCTAAGTCAATTTTTGGAGGTTCTTCCACATTTCCTTTGGGAGGATTGGAAGTGGAAGGTTGTTTACTAGGCTGGTGATTGTATGATACATCTTCAACTGTTGGATTATTAGGGTTAGGACCAGTTCTAGGAAAGGCTTGTACAAGAGGGTTCTTGATCTTAGCTTTGTTAGATTGCTTGGCATCTTTCTGTTTATGGATTTCTGGGACATCTATTCTTCTACTCCTAAGATTGTATTTCTTGTGGACTTCATAAATGGTTGTATCATATCCTTCCCTAAAATCAAATGATTCACCTGATTGAGTTTGGAATTGATTGAGAGTGTGAGCTTCTTGGTCATCTTGGGGCAAGAAAATCTGTTGTTCACTATTGAGACCCATTAAGTTAATTTGAGTATCTTCTGTTGGTTCACTAGCAGTTGAAGCTTCAACATAATTTTCCTAGAATGGGGGCCTAATGTTTTGGTCAGGACTAACCTTTCCAGTATTAGGGTTCTGGTTTTTTCTGAAATTTGGATTTCTCCCAGTGTTGCTCGGTTGACCATCCCAAGAGGATTTTCTCTCAATTGTTTCTACTCTATCACCCAGTCTATCCATTCCTTTGATAATAGCATCTAATTTCTTTTCAAATGCAGAAGGTTCTTATTTGAAAGTTGTCCTCCTTTCAGCTCTAGCTTGAGCTCGTTTAGAAATCAGGTTGGCTTCAACGCTGACAGCTATACTCTGCATCTCTTCTAAGTTACGAGGAGCTCTTTCTCTAAGCTGAAATGACATATCAGAATCAAATGCATCAGGGAATTTTATTAAGGCCAAATCTGGAGGAGGTATGAGATTCTGAGGAATAACATTGTATACATTGTTAAATCTGGTACAATAATCTTGAATAGTTTCTTGTGGGACTCTTTTCAAGTTTTCATATTCTGATAAAATGTGAAGAGGATCTTTCTTCTTTTCCCATCTGTTCAAAAATGTTTGATAAAGGGCTTCTGGGTCGGCGATATTGTTTGCAGGGAGTGCTCTAAACCATGTCCTAACCTCTCTAGTTAGACTTTACACAAAGACTTTCATTCTCACATCATCAACATCAATCTCATAATTTTCAAAATAGTCTGTCATTTTCTTGGTGTGTTATTGAGTTGTGTAAGTATCAATACCATCAAAATAGGTGATTTTACTTTGATAATCCTGAAGCATAGCCCCTGGATTTGCAGGTAATTACAGGGGAGCATATCGGTTTGCCATGATTGCAGGGACAAGTGTGACAGCTGGAAGAGCATGGATAACAGTGGAAATGTATGTTGTAGATGGAGGAGTAGGAAGGATGGTTTGAGGTTCTGATGGTGAACTTCGAGAAGCTGCAGTAATGATAGAAAGGATTGGTGATTTTCCAGAAGTAAGCTCAGATTGGGTAGGGTTATGCTGATGCGTGTCAAGGTGTGAACTAGCAGAATGTTCTTGGCTCTCTTGGCTTCTAAGGATCCTAGAAATCAGATTAGGATTTTCAAACACGGATGGGGGATCTGGATCAGGATTTGATCTGGTGTAATAGATCCTTTTCTTCGGAGCCATCTTCTGAGTATGTTTTTTGGTTTTTTCTTGGAATATTTTAACAATACAACTTTGATAGTATCTTCTAGGAAGTTTTAGATGTAAGGGCTTTGAATTTTCTTAAGGACTTATTGAAACAAGGGACTGATCAAAGATTGAAATGAATGTTCAAAACATAAACTAGGCTGGAGATAGACTGAAGCAGCATTTATTTACTTTTGCAATTACATAGCAATAGCAGTTTTAAAGGGTACTTGGCTAAATTTAGGCTCCATCTGTAGCTTATGAAATAAACAACAATAACAAACAATTATTCAGCTCCCCAGTGGAGTTGCCAATGATGTTATCACTCAAGTTGTTCCCTAAATTTGTAAGAAAGGGAATACAGCCGAGATAACCACAGACCAATCTTTTAGATACAGATTCTAGCCAATTCACATCCAGAGAGGGCTTTCTCTTTATAATTCAGCTTTGTTTTGAGATGTATTAGGCTAGTTATGAAGTACAAGGGTTTTGTTTTATGTTTGGTTGGAGAGATGGAGATTCAATAGAACAGTGAGGTAAAACTAAAGAGTTTCAGTCCATTGGGCATGATGGAGTCAAAGAAGGATAGCTTCCTGGATTCGGTTTCTGACTGAGGATGGCACCACAGAGCAAGGTACTCAAATATGTAACAATTCATAAGCTGGAATAAGATGGAATGGAGTCAATGGATGAAGGGCAATTAAGAATCCTTCATCATGTTGACAGAGGGAAAATGGTTGATTACTGTTAAGGAGCAATTAAGAATTCCTTAGCAAATATTCAGGATGAAAAAATTAGGGGAAACAAGAGCAATTAAGAATTCACTGTTTATTCTAATTCTGAAGAAAACATTGATAATAACAAAGACTGAACACAGAGTGCAATCAAGCAAATTCTGAGTTATTATTTCTCTCTATTATTTAGATCATGAAACATAGATGATATACTAAACGTAGAAACTGTAAAACACAAGTTAGAAGGGACTTATTGATCCATAAAATGATTCAAGAATTCTGTAACAGGTCCTCAGCATCAATTCGTCATCCAGTAAGCTAGACAAAAAGGGTTCTAGCAGCCTTTTCAATTTCCAAAATTCTATATTACAGAAAAGTCTGAGAATACTTCCTAATCAACCAACCCCAAATACTTCGTTTTGGGGGTATTTATATAAAATGTTAAAATATTTTACAAAATATCTGATGGAGATAATATCTAGTAATAATTAATGCTTCTTTTACAAAGATAGAGACGAAGAGTCTTGGAAATAGGGAGATAATAAATTTAACAATGTGTTGGCCGCTCCTTTATTAGACATACTGGGGCTAGGTTCTGTAAGTCGGTTTACAGTTGTCTTTCTCTGATACTGTGTGTTGGCTGTTCCGTCTTCAGTTAGATGTTTTTCAATCGTGTTTCAATACATTTTGACCTGTTTGATCCTCGTTCATCTCCGTTTATCTTATCGTGGAACAATAACCCAAAATCTCTGCTTTGTTCAAGAGAAACTTACAAAATTCGCAGCATGTCTTCCCACCATTGTTGATCTGGCAACTTATGTCTTTGAAGTTTCCTCAGGGTTTCATCAGCTTCTGTATATCTGACAAAATTAGGCTGGAGGTGAAACAGATGTTTTGCTTCATGTTCAATATAAAATAAGTTCTCTAAATTATCATAGAGATTTTGGCCTGAGGGGAGTGATTTTTCTCCTGAAGCACTTGTTGATGAATTAACCTGATCAACAGCATATGTATTCAACTTATGTACATAATCTGCATGTTTCATAAGCCTATCATTATTTCCTAAAAGACTTGGCAGCCCTTTGTTCTGCAAAACTGTAAATCTTTGCATGAAAGAATTTATTTCCACTTGCATATCCTGGCATCTTTTTTCCAAATTCTGCATTAAAGTTTTCTTGGTTAGAACTCTTTTGATATCCAAAATGGTGCCTGTTCTGTCTGAGATGCCGAGTTGTTCCAGCTGTTCTCTATTTCTGTAATTCAAAAAATGTATGAGCTGGTTGGCCTGATTAGGCATTTGTCCTAGTAAATCTCTTGTCTTTTGGATTTCACCATGTGCTGCATTTACCAAGTCAATCTGCTCATAAATTGCCTGGATAGATGGTCAAACATTACTTAATGATTGAGTGATGTTTGTCCAAATAATTCCTTTGATTTCTGCCAGAGTTTTATCCATAGTGAGATCTTTCTCCAATGTTTTGACTTTGTTCTGTAATGCTTTAACCTCTGTTGTTTTCTCTACCACACTTATTTTGGATTTATCATAATCTGTTCTACTTTTACCAATTTTTCCTTTACTTGCTTCAGCTCTGAGACTTGAAGTCTCAATTCATCCATGGCTTTTATCAATTCTTCCGTGCTCATACCTATACTGCTGCTTGGTGCTGCTCCTGCTAATGTTGTACCTGTGATTACTTCAGTTGTGGCTGCCGGGACATTTGGGGTCAGTGTTGATCCAGTTGTTTAGGGGACTGTAGTCGTGACTGTAGGGATCAGTTCAGGTGGCTGGGATGTCGACTCTCCCTGCTTCTCTTTTAACTCCTTTTCAAGTGCCTGTTCTGTCTCGGTTAATCTTTCATTGAGTTTCATGAGCAGGTTCATCATGTCTTCCTCTGATTTTTGCTCTATGACTTCTGCAGTCTGAGGGTGCCTTAAAGGAGGAAGCTTTAGCTGTTTCCTCAGGGAAACAATGTCCTTTTCCTTCTTCTTGATTAGGGCCTTTATGCCTTTGGCATCTTTGGGGTCATGTCCCAGTTCCATGATAATCTCTTCTAGAGATTTGATTCTGTTATCCTTGGCCAAGGAAGAATCTTTTTCCCAATCTAACTGAGCAGTTGTGTTGTCCAAGGAGTTTTGCAACTAATGGGCCAACATTGCTTTGTTATCCAGTGTAGAGTAAACCATTTCCCCAGTCTGCTTGTGAAGTTCAATTTGGTCCATTGAATGAATGTCTTTGGATAGGACCTCCAAGTTTGTTCTGATATAATCTACTGCAGACTGGTGTTGTTGTACTTTAGGCTTAAAGTAACTCATTATCATTTTTCATTCTTTAATGTCATAGGCAGACATTAACCTTTACTGATTTGAGGGGGCCATCTTCAAGTATTGATTGTACATTTGAACTCTCACGGGATCATTTCTGGCCTTAATTTCTGTGAAAGTCCGTTTAATGTCAGAGGGCTGTTTATTTTGTGACTTGGAAGATGATACTTCAACACTATGCTGCCTTTCTAGCTCTTGCCTGTGTGAGCTAGTTGATGTATCTACCACTGGGGAAGTTTGGTGGCTAACTACCCTCTCACCTCTTAGGCTATCTGTCATTTCTTCAATGATTTCCTCTTCTAACAAAGGAGTCAATCTTTGCATCTTGGCACCTGGTTGTTCTGCAGGTCCACTAATAGGTGTAGCCTCTTCTCAGTCTCTTTTCTTGCTTCTGTCTTCATTTAGAGGAGTTTGTAGTGCTGGAATTTATGGTGTTTTAGATTGAGCAGGAGGAATTTGTACTTGTTCCTATTCTTTGGACCCCCCCGGTTGATCTGTGATGATTGGTTTCTCTGTAGTTTCTACCTCTTTTCCCTTTGTAGTCCCTGTGATTGGTGTGCTGGTTCTCTGTGCAGGCTGCTGAGAAGTTCTAGCAGAAGATGTTCCAACTACTGATTGTTGAGGTAGCTTGAAAGGTACCTGTCCAAAAGAGTCCAGGTCAAAGGTTTTTTCAAGATCTTTCATAACTTTTTCCATCTTTTCTTGCTCACAAATTTCTTCTATCAAGGTCCCTTCTACCCATTCTTCTTGATTTGCATATTGCTCAATTTCTGGGATCCTATGATGTATGTACACTGACAACCTGTACTTTACCCTTATATCACTTATGAAACTACATGGGTCATATGGCACCCACCCAAAACTCTTCTTCAATCTAAGGTGGTCTTCTAAGATCTTCTCAGCGTCTTTCCACACATCCCTATCATGGATAACATAAGGGCCTAACTGGTTTTTGATTCTTAGCTGAGCTTTCTTATTTACATTACAAAAATGGGTTAAATCTGCATTGATGATCTGCCTAAAATATTCTAATGCGAATAACCTCATAGGCACATATTTGGGCAATTTGAGTGGGCATAGTTCACGTCCATATATTCTGATTTCAGTGTGATTCTGGTAGAGGTACCAATCACCTATTCTATAGTTCTTAGACAGCTGCAAAATCTTCCTCATATCACCAGTAATTCTAGGAGGAGGAGCTCCTATCAATAGAGTAGAGGCTGGGTGTATAAACAAGTCAATGAATTCACTATAAGTATAAGGGCACTCATAAGTATCATGGAAGACTGAGCTCCAAAAGATTACAGATCTCCGATTTCCTTTTGAATTTAATTTCCTGATGGGAAATGGAAAGCTGTCTGGCTGATAATATAACAACAGATGGTATATATAAGATGTGTATTTGAACACTCCTTCCCTCTCCAAATTCATGAACTGAGCATGGATTTTGTTGGAAATGAATGTGGCATAGTCATATTTGACAGCAGGGGGATGTCCTGGAGTAAATATTGATAATAAAACCAGTGTGATATCATCCACATATTCACTGGACCTAAATCCCAAGACTGAGGATATCATGTCCAGAATGATTTTACCGGTTTCAGTGAAAAAAGCATGCAGATAAGGAGGAGGGTCTTTAGGTTGGTGCTTTGGTGACATGAACATCTGAGTAATTCGGGTTATCTCTGAGCTAGGCAATTGAGAATATTTTCCAGCAAAAATCCCATGGAAAGAGGACCCAAAGGCTCAGTGGAATAAAATTGTAACATCTCATTGATGGATTCAGCAGTTATGGAGAAAAGAACATTTTGGGAAGGTGACATAACTGCTCTAAGGATAGGGTCATAGTTAGCACAACATTGGTGGATGATATCTGGGAAAACATGGACTGAGGGGAGGAAGTACATGGGAAGGTTTGATTCCCACAGTCCAAAAATATCAAAATTGCTTAGATGACTATCACTAAGTTGGTAGAAGGCCTGAAGGTGATTGTAATCAGTGGTTAAATCCTTTATTTGAAAGTCCTTGTCTGCAAGAGGTAAATAATTCAAGTCTTTGTGAGGCGCATTTACAGGCGCGACATTCAGGGCTGCGGGGGCTTCCATGTTTGGTTCTTGTGTTTTCAAACTTGAATTTTGGGATTATTGTGGAAAATTGGATTGAACAACAGGTCTAGGAGTGTTTTTGTGGGCTAAACAGACTACTCTTGACTCGAATTTGGTTTTCACAGGTAGAACTTTCAGTGAAAAAGTGGAATTTACAGGGTTACCAGTAAAATGGATAAATACCTGGACTACGGAGGCAAATTGAGTAACTGTAGGTGGATGTTGGAGTGCAGAACGCGCTGTTGTGGTCTCTTTGGCCGGGTAGTGGTTGAAAAACTGGTACAGTGGCTTCAGTCATTCTTTTGCATGGGACTGTGAATGAAGAGAATTATAGCGAAAATGATATTCCGTCGCTTTTTAACAAAATTCGGTTTGGCGGGTAATTTTTGGCATTTATTGAGCAGATGACGTCAGCATGACGGGACACCTTGTCGTTTAGCGGGGGGTACGGGACAGTGACATGGGGGGATGATGTCAGTGAAGGGTCAGCGGGAGGGCGGTAAGTGGTTTACCCCACATCGGTTATGGGCTAAAGTGGTTTTGGTGGGGAGGGCCACGAGCAGCGCGGGCGATCGACACGCGTCCACGGTATGGGAGCAATACCGCAAAGTCCCTGGGCTTTAAATTGCTACGGTGGAGGGGGTCGCAATATGTATATTGGTTGTCCGATGGGAGGGCACCGATCGGGCAGTGGGTGCTCGTTGGAGGTGACAGAGGGTTAATGCGTGGAGGGGCCCGATGTAATACATTTAATAAACCATATCGGGGCTATGTTTATTGGTTGGCGGGGTGATTTGTTATTAATTAACGTGAGGTTAATTAATCCCATGATTTGCGCGCGGTGGGTTATGGTTCTTAACGGGTTTCGAATAAACCTACTAATCCATATTTGAACAGCGATTTAACAATTTTATGGTTATAATAAATCGGGGGGGATATTAAAGTATGAGGGTCTTTGTTATATATACAATTTTACGGGGAAGGGTACTATTTCACAAGGGATTTATATAATAAAGTTAGAGTTTAATTAATATGATTTATGAAATGGGACGCGCTAAGCTATAAACTTAGCTATAGGGAAAAGAGGGGTTTTCTGTGATATTTGTACATTTTCCTAAGTAAAAAAGGGCTTTACTTAGGCTTTTTATGAAATGAGATGGAGTGATCTGGGAATATTGAGCAGATCTCAATATCTCTGGGGGAGATTAATAAGTGATTTTGGGAAAGGATGGAGGGGAGTTAATCATGCTTTGCTTGACCTGTATCCAAAATATAAAACTGCCATGGTACTTGTGATAATAGTAAGATGAACAACTTGAGAGACAAGACCTATCACAAGTTTCTTTCTACAACACCAAAAGTTCCTACCCAGCCTACTGTACCTGACATTTTTTCTTCTTTTCCTTGGGTGCACTTAGACTGGAAGACCCTCATCAATTTTATTTTCTTTACATTGTAAGCCTACCTAAATCTGCACTTATTTCTTCCAAGGGCTCAGATTTGACTATTGAGCTCCTTTGCTTCTCTACCTATCTACTTATTTTCCAAGTTTAAACAGTTTGGACAGATATTACCCTCTATCTCTAAAATAGGAAATTCTAATATGAACTGTGTTGGAAATAATACTGAGAGGGGGGGGGGGGGGGTGAATCAGTATTATCAAACTCTTATCAATTTATACAAATATTTTCAGATCTGACAATTGAAACTTGCATATACCTTCCAAACTTATAATTTAATTTATTCTTCAGATGTTTGTCATTAATTTGTATGTGAGAACCATAGAATAATGAGCAGGAACACAAAATAGATAGTCATACCAAGGAACACAAGATGTAAGGTGGAAACCCAATGTGGGTGAAAACCACCTGCTGCAATATGTCTCTATCTTTTTTTAATTAGAAACTTCTTCTTACAATGATTTTGTATTGGTGCAGTCTTTTACCAGTACGCAGGCTGCAACCTGCAGAGAGCTACAACCCTCTCTCGTTTTCCAGCTTCTTCTGGAAGGGAGCTACAACCCCCTTAGCTCTTGTACTAGCTGAAATACTAGTATGTAGGAGCTGACCTACAGAAGGCTACTACCTTCTCTTTCCTTCCAAGGACCACCTTTCATCAATTTTCAAACTGGATCCAAAACATCATGTACATGTGCATCACCCAATCTCCTTTAAACAAATAACTTCTCAGAATGCAGTAACCAGAAAATAACACCAGTAACCAGACACCAATTTAAACCCAGATATCTGCAGAAACAGATGAAAGACAACTAAAATATATTCAAGAAAGTTCTGCAACTTCATCGAAGGAAACCTGCGGATATCCGCACTTCTGCCGTGACGAGTTTGCGCAACTCTGCACCTGCACTGTCTACTGTTCAGTGCACCTCCGCACCTGCTTCGCCGATTCAACTATGTCTCACCAACCGATTATCAGAAATTCAGATCTTGCTCTTCTTAAGATTTTCAACAGTTGTAATTAGCCAAATGATCTCCTTTCCTTTTTATAGGCTAGGCCTCACTCAAAACCATGGACCAAAACCATTGAGAAACAATACCACGGACCCAATACTTGGGTTCATTTCTTTTGGATGCAATACCACGGACCAAAACCATAGGATCAAAAACTATCAGACTAATACCATGAACCAACCATAATATTTCCCATGTGCGTGCATTTTTATCTGCATGAAAGTGCGTGAACTTTTCTCTGCATGAAAGGAACTTTTCTCTGCATGAAAGTGCGTGAACTTTTCTCTGCATGAAAGTGCGTGAACTTTGTTGCACTATAATTTATCATCTGAGATGAGTGGGTTGCCATCAAGTACAACATATGTATCATAATGCCAACAATCTCCCCCTTTGGACTTGATGGCAACAACAACCAATCACTCTCCCCCTTTGACATCAAGGGCAAAGGGGCGGACTACCATACTCCCCCTGAGTACCTGCTGAAAACTCTGAACGAGCTCCCCCTTTGTATATGCTCTGTGCTGAAATGTTGTCTGCAAAAAGATGTTCTACAAGAAAGAACATGACTCCATACATTATAAGTAACCTTCCTATCATCAAGACTCATACATACATCCATCTCCCATCCAAGTGGGAATACACAAGATAGACAAAAATCATTCATCCCAGGCATAGTGGGGAAACCAAAATAGGTCATTACATGACCTTGATATGAAAAGAAGTACGTGATATAGAGACAAGAACAACTATCAGCAGAATCAACCTTCAAACCAGCACACATTGATCTACTCCACCAGAAAACTCCTGAGAAATCAAACCAAGGACTTTTAAGATAATGCCAACAATGCATCATTAGAAGAATATATGCTCCCCCTGAACCTATGCCAGATGATCTCTGATAGACCCATTCGACCCACATAGACCGGCAAATGTACGTGTATCCACCTGCGTACAATAGACAAGATTCAACAACAGGATGATGCATCAACAACCCCCAGCTTCTGTCTGAGGTATTCAAATGTCTCCCTGGGCAATGGTTTGGTGAGTATATCAGCAACTTGTTCCTTGGAGGGAACATACTCCAATTTGACCTTTTGTTCCATCACTTGTTCTCGGAGAAAATGATACTTGATTGGTATGTGCTTGGTCTTTGAATGCATGACTGGGTTCTTTGAAATGTTGATTGCACTTGTATTATCACATAAGATGGAGATAGGTGGAGTACAAGTGATTTGAAAATCTTGAAAAGTTTGCATCATCCAAAGGAGTTGTGTGCAACAAGATGCAACGGCCACATATTCTGCTTCAGCTGTAGATAAAGCAATAGAACTCTGTTTCTTGTTGAACCAAGATACTAATCTAGAACCCATAAAGAATGCACCACCACTAGTGCTTTTTGTGTCATCCACGCTTCCAGCCCAATCTGCATCTATATAAGCATGAAGAGTGAGATCTGTATCTCTAGGATACCATAGACCATAGTTTTGAGTTCCTTGAAGATACTTGAAAATTCTCTTTACTTCCTGAAGATGAGTTTCCTTTGGATTTACCTGAAATCTTCCAACTATTCCCACTGCATGCATGATGTCTGGTCAGGTTCCTATTAGATAGAGAAGACTACCAATCATAGATCTGTAGGTTGGTTGATTCACTGCTGCTGAGGCATCATTTGCCCTGAGGCTGCATCCTGCCACCATCGGGGTACATACAGGTTTCGAATCCTCCATCCCATATTTCTTCAAGATCTGCTTGAGGTGCTTGGTTTGAGATAAAAAGATACCGCCTTCATTTTGTTGGATTTGTAAACCAAGAAAATATGTCAGCTCTCCAATCAAGGACATTTCAAATTCTTTCTACATCACCAAGGCAAAATTTTGACTCATAGCTTCTTCATTGTTGCAAAATATGATATCGTCAACATACACAACAAGTATTAGCAATTTGTCATCTTCAATTTTTATATAGAGATTGCTATCTGCCGATCCTTTTGAAAAACCTTGTTGATGAAGGTATTTGTCCAGACAATAGTACCAAGCCCTTGGAGCCTGTTTAAGACCATAGAGAGCCTTCTTAAGTCTGCATACAAGTTTTGGATCATTTCCAAGAATGAATCCATTTGGTTGCTCAATGTACACTTCTTCTTCTAAGTCTCCATTCAGAAAGGAAGATTTCACATCCATTTGCAATACTTTGAATTTCTGAAAGCTAGAGAGAGCAAGGAACATTCTGATGGCCTCAAGTCTAGCAATGGGAGCAAAAGTTTCTTCAAAGTCTATTCCTTCTTGTTGAGCATACCCTTTACAAACAAGTCTGGCCTTATTTCTAACAACTTCCCCATTTTCATTCAACTTGTTTTTGAATATCCATTTTGTCCCTATGACATTCTTATCTTTTGGTCTAGGAACCAATTCCCAAGTGTTGTTCTTTTCAATCTGCTCAATTTCATCATCCATTGCCTTGACCCAGCATTCATCTTTGCATGCCTCTTTTACATTTTGTGGCTCAGTGGAGGATAGTAATGACAAATAGCTTGAAGCTTCTACTATTTCTCTTCTTGTTTGTATACCAGCCTCTTTCTGCCCCAAAATCTGAGATTCTGGATGATTCTTCTGAACGTACCTGGATGGAGTCTTTTCTTCTATCCTTATCTGTTCTTCTGGTGCCTCATTGGTCTCTTCTTCTTCATCATGAATCTGATTTGATGTAGATGGATAGTCCTCTTCATCTTCAAAATCTTCAGATCTTACTTGCCTAGGAGTGTTTTCATCTTCATCAACCACTACATCAATACTTTCAACAATTTTTCCAAGCCTTTTATTGTAACACTTGTATGCTTTGCTGTGGGGAGAGTAACCGAGAAGAATGCCTTCATCTACTCTGGGTTCAAACTTGCCAAGATTTTCATCAGTATTTTTGATGTAGCATTTACTCCCAAAAATTTTGAAATATTTTACCGAAGGAGTCTCACCATACCAGAACTCATGAGGGGTTTGAGTGCTATTCACCCGGACGTTTGTTTTGTTGAGAATAACAACTGCAGCAAATGCGGCTTCACCCCAGAAAGTTGCGGGAGTTCCAGACTCATCAAGCATAGCATGAGCCATTTGTTGAACCGTTTTGTTCATCCTTTCCACTACTCCATTTTGCTGAGGAGTTATGGCTGCAGAGAATTCTCTTCCTATTCCATGTTCTTCACAAAAATTGAAAAATTCATTTGAGGTAAACTCCCCACCTCTATCATATCTGAGGCATTTAATTTTGTGATCTGATTCGTTGTCAACCAAATCTTTGAAGGATTTGAATTTTTCGAAGGCTTCATCTTTGTGCATCATAAGTCCTATCCAGACCATCCTTGAATAGTCATCAATGAATAATATAAAGTATTCTTCTCCCCGAGGTGACCTTTTCCTAGACGGACCACATACATCAGTATGGACAAGCTCAAGTGGCCTGCTAGCTGATCCTTCCTTCTTAGGGAAGTTAGTTCCGGTTTGCTTACCAAACTAACATGACTTGGATATTGTATTGTTTGGAATTCTTATGTCTGGAAGACCACGAACTGCCTGGTATTTGCATGCTTTCCTTATTTGTGAGAAGCTTAGGTGCCCCAATATCCGGTGCCATAGCTAGTGTTCATCATTCTTGCTTAGATAGCATTGATGCTGTCCTTATTTGAATATATATAAATTATTTGGAGTTCTTATGCCTTTGATCACTGTTTCTCCTGTATCAAGATCACGAACACTACATCCATTTGATCGAAATATTACCTCAGTTCCTTGATCGCACATCTGACTGAAACTCAATAGATTATGCTTTAAGCCATCAACATACATAACATTTCCAGCTTTGACCTTTTCTTTCAACAAAACAGAACCTTTACCTTTTATGAGTGCAGGGGTGTCATTTCCTTTTAGATCTTCTTCTCCTTTTCTAAGGCACTATACGACTGAAGTTTTTCCTTATCACCCGTCATATGTTTTGAACATCCACTGTCGATGTACCATTGATTTTCCTGCCCTTCCGCATATAAGGCTATACACATCTTTCTGGTTGTAGTTCTTTCATTCTCCATGTTTTGGCACTTGAGGCTTGTTCCTTCTGAGTTTTTTGCTGAAACCTGCTCCTGCATTCAGAATCTTCATGACCGAAGTTGTTACAAATAGAACATTCAATTTCGTTTTCAAGAGCAGAAAAGTTATTGTAGGTTCTTTTCATGATCCCAGTCATACTTCTTTGTTTTTGAGCTTCTCTATTCATGATTATCTTATAGGCAACACATTGAGCTGCATTGTGACCAAAGTTATGACAAGAGAAGCATTGGCCATTGAAGAAACTCCTGCGATTATCAAATCTACCAACCAAATGATTTTAGTTTCTACTGTCATCCATTCTTGACGTAGATTGAGAAGATTTTACCTGTGGCTGATTGTAGCTTCTGTTCATCCTTAAGGTGGATTGCCCCCGATTTACCTGGTAGTCTTTGTTCATTCTTGAGGTAAATTGTCCCTGATTTACCTGGTGATCTCCATTGGGCCTTTGCTCACTCCTCCTTGCTGCATCAAGATAACTTTTGGAGGTGGATGGTTTCTGCGCTTGAGATGTTTCTTGATTATATCCCAGACCTATCTTGATTATGGGAGAACGCTGCACATTGATAATCTCATCTAGAGTTTCAGATCCTTTAAAAAATCTAAGATTAAGAGCTTTTGTTTTCTCAATCTCTTTTCTAAGTCCCACAATTTCACATTCTAACTTTTCATGATGTTTTTCCCTTTCAGCTAGTTGAAATTACAGAGTATCAATAATCATATTTTTCTCTTCTAAACAAATTTTGAGTTAAGAAATCTCTTCATAAAGACCTTCTTCATCTATAGCATCCATGAAATCATCATCTTCAAAAGCCATTAAAAGTATATAATTATTACCTTATTCATCTTCATCACTATTTGAGAGTCCATCACTGTCTTCATGAGTGTAGTAGCTTTTCTTACTTACATTCTGTTTCTTGTTCCATCTAATAGGTTCCTTACCTTTGTCAAGCTTGTCTTTCTGAGGACACTTGGTAGCATAGTGACCGACTCTTCCACAAGCAAAGCATTTGAAGGGTAACTTACCTCTGAAACTTCCAGCACCCCGTTGAAGGTTCTTGACAAAATTTGATTCTTCCTCTTCTTCTGACATATGTCCTGACTCATAGTAATCTCCTTTGCCTGAAGCCTTGAATGCAGCTTCTCTCCTATCTGAAGGTCCTCCTTTCCTCATTTCGTAAGCGGTTAGAATTCTGTGTAGCTGTGACATGGTAATTTTCTGTAGATTCTCCTTTTCTTCTATTGCAGAAACTTTTGATTCAAACTTAGGAGACAAAGATCTTAGAACCTTTTCAACCACAACCGCCTCTTTTATTTCTTCACCCAAGTTTTTCATACAATTAACAATCTCATCTATTCGTAGGAAATAGTTAGCCACACTTTCATCATTGTACATTCTAAGATTTTCATACTGAATTTTGAGGGTTTGAAGTTTTGCTCGTTTTACATGTTCATCTCCTTCATAGCTCAGAACGATCTTGTCCCATATTTCTTTTGCGGTTTTATACTGCATAACCTTGACAAATTCTGATTGAGATAGACATCCTAATAGAGTATTGATAGCCTTTGCATTTGTTTCAAACTGCTTCTTCTCAGCCGGATCTATGGGAGTTGCTGATGGAAAAGTGTACCCTGTATCTATGATATCCCAGACTTCTGTACCAAGAGATTGAAGATAGGCAGTGACTCTTACCTTCCAATAGACGAAATTGGTCCCATCAAAAATTGGTGGCCTGATCGATGCTTCTCTCTCGTAGTTGCTCATGATGATAGATCTTCCTTCAAGCGATCAAGTTTCTTTTGAAGGACCTGCTCTGATACCAATTGTTGGAAATAATACTGAGAGGGGGGGGTGAATCAGTATTATCAAACTCTTATCAATTTATACAAATATTTTCAGATCTGATAATTGAAACTTGCATATACCTTCCAAACTCATAATTTAATTTATTCTTCAGATGTTTTTCATTAATCTGTATGTGAGAACCATAGAATAATGGGCAGGAACACAAAATAGACAGTCACACCAAGGAACACAAGATGTAAGGTGGAAACCCAATGTGGGTGAAAACCACCTGCTGCAATATGTCTCTATCTTCTTTTAATTAGAAACTTCTTCTTACAATGATTTCGTACTAGTACAGTCTTTTACCAGTACGCAGACTGCAACCTGCAGAGAGATACAACCCTCTCTCGTTTTCCAGCTTCTTCTGGAAGGGAGCTACAACCCCCTTAGCTCTTGTACTAGCTGAAATACTAAAACATAGGTGCTGACCTACAGAAGGCCACTACCTTCTCTTTCCTTCCAGGGACCACGTTTCATCAATTTTCAAACTGGATCCAAAACATCATGTACATGTGCATCACCCAATCTCCTTTAAACAAATAACTTCTTAGAATGCAGTAACCAGAAAATAACACCAGTAACCAGACACCAATTTAAACCCAGATCTCTGCAAAAACAGATAAAAGACAGCTAAAATATATTTCAAGAAAGGTTTGCAATTTCACCGAAGGAAACCTGCGGATATCCACACTTCTTCCGTGATGAGTCTGCGCAACTCCGCACCTGCACTGTCTACTGTTCAACGCACCTCCACACCTGATTCGCCGATTCAACTATGTCTCACCAACCGATTATCAAAAATTCATATCTTTCTCTTCTTAATATTTTCAACACTTATGATTAGCCAAATGACCTCCTTTCCTTTTTATAGGCTAGGCCTCACTCAAAACCATGGACCAAAACCATTGAGAAACAATACCACGGACCCAATACTTGGGTTCAATTCTTTTGGATGCAATACCACGGACCAAAACCATAGGATCAAAAACTATCGGACTAATACCATGAACCAACCATAAGATTTCCCATGTGCGTCGTTTTTCTCTGCATGAAAGTGCGTGAACGTTTCTCTGCATGAAAGTGCGTGAACGTTTCTCTGCATGAAAGTGCGTTAACTTTTCTCTACATGAAAGTGTGTGAAATTTTCTCTGCATGAAAGTGCGTGAACTTTTCCGCACTATAATTTATCATCTGAGATGAGTGGGTTTCCATCAAGTACAACATATGTATCATAATGCCAAAAAACTGGCCAAGATTAATCTGTTTGGCCATTCATCAACTACAGCATGAAGTTTAACAAACTGCACATGATACTTTATTTACAGGAAATGAAATAGTAGTGGCATTTGGACTTGCACACTTTCCTGGTCCTTTTTTCTTTGGGGTTCATTTCTTTTCCTTTTTTCTTTTTGACCATTTATCTTTTCACCCTTTGATTTTTATTTTAGAGTATACCCTCTTTACATTTTTTAGATTTTTAAATTTTTTCAAAATATGAGAAACCTTTGCAGCAAGGAAAGGATGAACATATCAGGGATTTCAACCAGTCAATCATGAAATATGACACCTATTGGTATAGGAGTATAACAGTACCAACATTAAATTGATGCTAAGATGTAATAAGGTTAAGTCATATCATGCAATGCAGTGGTGAAGAGTCTTGATGCTTTGGAAGATGTTTTGTCTTCAAACCTCAGTGCAGTCTTATAGACCTTAACCCAAAATTTTAAATGCCACCTAGAGGCCATGTGGTAGCCTTCCATTGGCCCACGTGGCCTCCAACAATTGGTCACTAAATTTCACAGTCAACCTTAAAATATATTAAAAAAATTCCAACCAATAAAATTCCAACATTTTTTTTAACGAATTTAAAGAGGCCAAATGGCAACCTGCCACTAGCCAAAAAATGCATAGTCAACCTGTCAATCTGTAATTTTTTTAGTTGTTTGATAATTTGATCAGAACGCAATATTGGGAGGATATGATATCAATTCTAAACTATTCAATTTGCGTTGGATTCAGGTCACCAAGATATACACACTGGTACAGGTTTCGAGCTCTGTCACGCACTTTTCAATTTTGATCACTAAATTGATCCCCTGGATCACTCCTCCCCAATGGAAGCTTTTGGACCTACAAAATAATACTTTTAGTTAAAAATTATATGAGGGTACAATTCCCTCACCCTTCCAACCTCAATCCATTTAGCTTTGCTTGGATTTTTGCCTTTGATACCAACATGAAGGTACTCCATATTCCCTCATTTGAAAGTTCTTCAATGTGTCAAGGATAATATTCTGTTGCAATTCTTCAAGAAATTCTAGAGAGAAATATTCTATTGAAGGAATCTAAACATGATCATCTTGATCATCAATCAAAGGAGGCTCATAAATATAAAATAATCAACATTAAAAATTGCATACCTTTGCATGTATGGAGGCAAATTCAAGTGGAAGGCATTGTTACTAATCTTTTCTAGAATCTTAAAAGGTCCATACCTTATTAGTTTCATTTTTTACCTTCTCCTTTAAGCCTCTCCTTGCTAATGTAAAGCAAAACTTCATCTCCAACCTAAAAATTGTGGTCAACATGATGCTTATCATGCCTTGTCTTGTACTTGGCTTGGCTCTTTTCCAACTGTTCTTGAAGCATCCAATGCACCAATTAAACTTGTTCAACGAATCACTTGTCCATATGAACATCACTATGACCATCAATAACAACATATTTCCCAAAGATAAATCTAAAGGATATTTTGGTAAGTAACCAAATCATGCCTCAACGGATATGTTTGAGTCGATGAATTCTTTTCCAAATTATAAGTGTGTGGAGTGTAGTGTAAGTGTTGATCCCAAAGCTTGGGATGTTTTTTGTAATAACCATGAAGAAGATGTATTATCATTCTATTCACCACTTCTGTCTGACCATCGATTTGTTGATGGAATGTTGTACTCTTTTTCAACTTGGTGTCCACAAGTCCCCATAAGATTGACCAAAATTTTTCAACAAATCAAGAATCTCGATTAGAAATAATGGGTTTGGGAAACCCAAAATGTACCCATACATGTTGAAAGAACATTTGTGCAGTCTGTTCAACTGTAACTTGCTTCTTACAAGGCATCAAAATACACATCTTGTTGAAACGATCTACCACAACATAAAGATAATCATGATTCTTTTTTGACATAGGCAGTCCTCCTACAAAGTCCATAGAAACACTTTCCCAAGGACGAGAAGAGACTAGAAGTGGTGTATACAATCCTAACTTTCTATTTCTAGGCTTACTTGTAGCACATAAAGGACATCCTCTTACATATCATGACACCCTTTCATTCATTCTAGGCCAATAACAATTCCTTTGTAATTGTGACATCATCTTCCCTACATAAAAATGGTCAACAATAAGAGAAGTATGTGTCTCCTTTATGATGTTGAATCTTTCACCATGTGGAATGCATAACTTTCCAAGATTATACAAAATTTTATCATGCACATGGTAATCCAATTCCCATACTTGGTTTCCTTCACACAAAGTTGCATATACATAATTAAAGTCACCATCTAAAGAATATTGTTCAACATAGCTCTCATGCATGATATAATTATGCTGAATAATAATTGAAGCACTAACAATTGGTCTAGAAATTATGTTAGAAACTTTGTTATAGATATATTTCTTATACCTTATCACCAAGTGGAATTTCTACAAGAAACCCATCCATTTGAAGTGCCTCGCTTGTTGTAGCTTAGTTTGTGATTGCAAGCATTGAAATGGTTGATTATCTGTGTGAATGATAGTTTCCTTTCCCATCAAATAGTGTGTCCACTTTTTAACACTTTGCACCAATGCATACAATTCCTTGTCATATGTATGATAGTTAACTACTGCATCATTAAAAGTTTCAAAATGGTAATATTAGGCATTAGGATAAGTTTTAGAATGGTAAAATTTTTATTTTGTGGGCTTAGTTTGAGTCCCTGTAGCTTTTGTTTCATATAATTCAGTTTGAACTACTGTGTTTATTGTCTTCGGGGTTTTTTCTAGAACATTCCTTGCTGATAATTTTCTTATCTTTCATCTAAGCCTTTTTACCATTTTCTATAGCCTTTGTTGTTCCTTCCTAAGCTTTTTAAATTTGTCTCTATGATTTTTAGGAGGAGCAACTATTTTGTTAATCGTCTTTGCTCCTAATGATCCTGGTTTCTCATCTTGGCTCTATTTTAAAAGAACCGTGTCCCTAGATTGGTAGTCGTATTCCTGGTTTATTTCTATTTCTTCTGTTTGGCATATATTCTTCGTATTTAGGCCTACCTAGATGGGTTCTCCTGGAGGCATATCACCAAGTTGGTTCACCTCATCTTGAGTGGCCTTTGCCCTTGTTTCTGCTTCGTAGCTTACATTTTATGATATAATTCTATCATGGCCAGAGTTCTCTACAGATTGGTTTGCTCCAATGTTAAAATTGAGCAGGCTTTCGCGCTGTATGAAATCATCCATGTTGGCCAGGATCTGGGCCAATTCAATATTGTGCAGTAAATCAGCTTGGGGACTCGTGCTTGGTGTTGAGGGAAGTCCCCATTCATTTCTTAGTTCATCTCCAGAATGCCCTGATTCTTCCTCATGATCTGATTCAGGGCTATCCTAGCCTTCTATCTTCAAGTGCTGTTCATTTCCTAGGCTAGAAAATTCTATGGGTTGGCTGACACTACCTTGAGGATTCTCAGCTGCTCCGAAGTTTGTCCTCAGCCTCGTGGAATGTCTGTGCTTTTGGGGAATGTTCGCTGTAAGGGTAGTCCTCTTCCTTTTCAGAACAGGGTTAGGGGTAGATAGAGCTAAACCCCCTTCAATAGAAAATATTAATTCCTCCCAACTTGATTGCTATTGGGCGAGGTTGTAACTAACTATCACCCTAATCAAACAATGGTGGCTTATGATGGTTTCTATGTGTTGGGACTTTTTTATCCTTTCAGCGGTATCATGCAGTAGAAAATTCAAATATGTAGGTTAATTCATAGAACACTTTTGTTTCAAGACTGCTAAGAGTTTAAGTTGATGCAGCCTTACCACATCTTTTCACATATCACATGTAATGTAATTTTGGATGAATCTGGCTAGCTCTCCCCATGGTTCTCCAAGGGATGATGGTCGAACTCCTTTGCCTTTGATGATCAGTTCCTGTCCTTCATCCTTAAAGAGTGCAATAGCATCCTGCAACTTCAATATTTTATTAGCCCATACAGTTCCTTCTGCTGGTAACTTGGATACTTCAACTATCACAACATCTGACACTGTGATTTGTCTGCCTCTTATCATGGATTGTTTGTTATGTAAATTTTGTAGGAATTAAATGGTAATTGCTTCGTTGGGTTGCTGAAATCATGTGAAGTATGTTATCTACCTAGCTCGGGCTAGAATTTCTCTAGCTGCATCAGAAATAGTCAGTATTAGGGGCTCCCTACGCACTGTTCTTCCTCCCATACTACCTGAATTCTACAAACAGTTAGTGTAGCAGAGATATCACAGCAATAGACAGAGTTGAGTGATGGAACAACAAGTTGTTATAATGGTTATATCGAATGATACTTTACAAGCATAAATACTGTTATCTAGGACTTGCTATTATACCACATACTCCGTAATCATGGAATGTCGTATTGCCCTGCAAAATCAAATAAAGAACTAACACACATTCATAAGTACACTAGAGGTTGCTTCTCACCCCCCTTTGAAATAATAGGTCACCTTCGACCGAATGAGTGAAGGAATAACATGCTGGCAGTGAAGTACATGGATGATAAAAGTGGCAAGGTACACATATTAATGAAAGGATCCCAAAATATATCAGAGTGTTGAAATCAATGCATATAACAAGAATTATCAATAAGTGAGGAGATGCCGTGAGGTGATTCGAAAAGGAAAAATGACAACTAACACAAGAAAGATACTTTGCCATCATCATTCCACTTAAAGCTATTATGATTGATTTTTAAAAGATATCGCATGCATAAAGGTTCAAAAATAGATTAGGAACATAATCTCTCTGTAGTAAAGGTAAAAAATAAGAAAAGGGAATTATAATAACTATTGGTATTGAAAATACTACTTCAATACCATCAGTAGAGCTTTTGTTGCCCGCAGGCGTCTATAGCCTCGATAGAGTTGCTTTTTCACCTTTTGGAACCATCATCCTCTATGTATAATTGGGGAACTGCATTATGATATTAAATTAGAGACCAACGTGCTGGCTTGTTAACCAGATGAACACATTGCCATTCACTGGGAAGGAGGGAAAGGTGGGCATGCCAACTCGTAATGAGACCTCATGTTCCAAGGACTTGTATTTGTTCATGCATCCATTGGATCATATCCCTGGTGTAGTGGCCATAGTCAGAATGCCACTTCGATGCTTCCTTATGATCATGGTAGGTTGGCTCGTGATGAGATCCCCTATCCTCCATCTGTAAAAATCATAGAATTATCAGTAAACATATGTATATGTTTCTATTTCATATTTTTTTTTTTGGAACAACACTTCCTATTTATATATAGAGTGTGGCTCAACACTCCTTACGAGTAGGAATGGCAGAAGAAGTCTGAACATATCAATAGAAAAAAAAAGTATGCCATTAACCTTATTTGATGATAATGAAAAGAGAGAATTATAGGGGTTAGGGGAGAACCAACATGGTACAAATAATCAATCAGTTTGATTTATAGTGGAAATAAGGACAGTGAAGTGATATGGATGGTTGTGTCCTTTCTTTTTCGATCAATACAAAGCAATCTTATTAAAGATGATAATATTCGATTTGCTTGTTCCAGTAAACTTTAGATTTGTATCCTGACATATATATTTGTACACTTGTGCCCTATAGAGGAAAGAAAGGATGTTCTCAAACAAATATTCACAAAGTGTTATTTCCTAAAGGAAACAGCAAAAGAAAACCTCACACAAAAAGTGTTTTTCCTGTTAGAAAATTATATATTACAGAGCAATGGAACACATAAAATATTGCAGAAATATAAACACAGAAAATGCATAAAACAAGAGAGACACAGATATATGTGGTTCACCTAGTTTGGGCTACATCCACGGAGAAACAACTAGTCCTTCTTTTATTATATTATCCAGCAAACTGAAGAGATACAACCTACAATAGATTCGCTATAACACCCTCTTCGCTCTCAATATCCTCTCTCTTCCTCCCTCAGAATACAGATATACATAGACGCAATACAATTCCCTCATATATAGTGAGGGGTTGCCTTCTAGGGCAAAAAAGCCTAAATTAAACATAACTTCTACCATCAGATCATCTTCCTAATGAACGACCCAGATTGACTAGAAATTACTAGACTTTTACAAGGAAATTTTACATCTTCTTTTAGCTTTGGGGGCGCTGCCCCCCGAACCCCCGCCGGGGGACCACTGGCCCCTGGACCCCCCAGTCAGGGGGGATTAGCCCCCCTAGACCCCCGTGGGGGGGACAAGTCCCCGCTCGCACCCCCCCGAGTGGAGGGGTGTACAGTCTTCCTG
Organism: Pinus tabuliformis; assembly: GCA_031772625.1. NCBI lineage: Eukaryota > Viridiplantae > Streptophyta > Pinopsida > Pinales > Pinaceae > Pinus > Pinus tabuliformis. The sequence continues at coordinate 1,837,038,868 of CM062817.1, read as the reverse complement.
GGGTATACATCTGATTGAAACCTTTGAATACAAAAGATAATCAGGCTCCACACCCAACAATCTCCCACTTGGAGACTGATTATAGCAACTCCACCGCTGCTTCATTTGCTAGACAATAACTCCACTTTGGACCTAGCTATTTCTCATCTTCTTCATCATACTTGAAGACCAATTGAAATTGAGTAGATTCTTAGTTTCTCCCTGGTTACAACTGTTGTTAACATATCTGCAGGATTCTGGTTAGTGTGTATCTTTTACAGCTTCAACTGTCCATCTTCCAATGCTGACTGTATGAAGTGGTACCTAACCTGTATATGTTTAGTCTTGGAATGAAATGCAGAGTTCTTTGCAAGATGTATGGCACTCTGGCTGTCACTGTATAACCTGCCCAACTCCTGCTTCTTGCCCAATTCATCCAGAAACCTTTGTAACCAAATCATTTCTTTACTAGCCTCTGTAGCAATAACATACTCTGCTTCTGTTGTTGAAAGTGCAACAACACTTTGGATTTTTTAAACCCAACTAACAATTGTTCCACCTACAGTAAATACATATCCTATAGTGCTCCTCCTGTTATCTTTGTCACTTGCCATATCTGCATCAACATATCCCTGTAGAGCAATGTTTGAACCACCAAAGCATAATGCTTGATCTATGGTACCTCTCAAATACCTGAGAATCCACTTCATGGCCATCCAATGTTCTTTTCCTAGATTGTTCATGTACCTTCTTACAACTCCCACTGCATGTGCAATATCAGGCCTTGTGCAGACCATTGCATACATTAAGCTTCCAACTGCTGATGCATATGGAACTTTAGACATATGAGCCATTTCTTCCTAAGTCTTGGGACATGCCTCCTTACTTAATTTGAAATGTTTAGCCAAAGGTATACCAATTGGTTTTTCATTCTGCATATTAAACCTTTTCAACACCTATTCTATGTACTCACTTTGAGACAATGTTAATTTGTGATTCTTCCAGTCTCTAGTTATTCTCATACCAAGGATTTGTTTTTTAGCACCCAAATCCTTCATTGCAAATGAGTTTGCCAATTTTCTTTTGAGCACATTTATTTCCTGCATGTTAGAACCTGCAACAAGCATGTCATCTACATACAATAACAATATAATATAGCTGCCATCATTTTTCCTTTTGAGATAAACACAATGATCAGAGTGACATCTAGTATAACCTTGTTTAGACATAAACCTGTCAAATTTTAGATACCACTGCCTTGGAGCCCGTTTTAAGCCATACAAGCTCTTATTCAACCTGCACACTAGTTTCTCCTTCCCTTTTACCTCATATCCTTGTGGCTACTACATATATATATATATATCTTCCTCCAAATCCCCATGGAGAAAGGTTGTATTTACATATAACTGCTCAAGATGCAAATCTTCAGCTGCTACTAGACTTAAAATAGTTCTGATTGAAGTCATTTTAACAATAGGAGAAAATATTTCATCAAAATCAATACCTTTCTTCTGTGCAAACCCCTTCACCACAAGTCTAGCTTTGTACCTCTGTTTTCCTCCATCTTCTTCCTTCAGCTTGTAAACCCATTTATTCTGTAATGTTGTTTTACCTGCAGGCAACCTGACTAAGTCCCAAGTCTAGTTATGTGGTAAGGAGTCCATCTCTTCTTTCATGGCTTGCTCCCACTTCTTCCTGGTTTCTACCTGCACTACTTCTTCATAACATTCTGGTTCACCAGAATCAGTCAACAATACATAATATAATGAAGGAGAGTATCGTTCAGGGGGTCTACTTATCCTGGTAGATCTTCTAACACCACTTTCAGGTGTTTGAAGTGCTTGTTGCTATTGTGGTTGTTGTTCAAGCTATTGATAATTATGATTTTCATGCACCATCACTTTTTCTGTGATATTGTCAAGCACTGTGTATTCTCTGTTTTCTTTTTCTTGTTTCTTTTCCTGTAACTGATTCTTATACAAGACCTTTTCATTGAATATTACATCTCTGCTCCTAATGATTTTGTAATTTTCATAATCATATAAGTGATAACCAAAATCATTAACACCATATCCAATAAAGGTACATTTCTTTGATTTTTCCTCAAGCTTTGTTCTATTTTCTTTGTTAATGTGGAAAAAAGCTTCACAACCAAAAGTCTTTAAAAATGAGTAGCTTACCTTTTTACCTATCCATGTCTCCTCTGGAATACCACCATCCAAGCAACTTGAAGGCCCTCTATTTATTAGATAAACAACAGTATCTATAGCATTTGCCTAAAATTGTAAAGGCAATCATGCATGCAATCTCATGCACCTTGCACGCTCCATGATTGTCTTGTTCAACCTTTCTGACACATCATCTTCTTGTGGTGTTCTTGGAACTATCTTCTCTCTGTGAATTCCATTCTCTGAACAGTACCTATCAAACTCTTTTCTACAATATTCACCTCCATTATCTGATCTGAGACACTTCAACCTTTTCCCTGTCTCATTTTCAACCAAAGCTTTCCATTTCTTGAAAGTATCAAAAACATCAGATTTATTTCGAATACAATAAATCCAGGTTTTTTTTGGTTGCACCATCAATAAAAGTAACATAATAACGAGAGCCACCAAGAGATGATACCTGAGTAGGTCCCCATACATCTGTATGCACAAGCTCTAATTTTTCTCTCTTCTTTTCCTTTCCAACTCTAAGGAATCTGACTCTCTTCTATTTTCCATAAACACAATTCTCACAGAATTTTAAATCAACATGCTTCAAACCTGGTAACAAATTTCTTGAGTGAAGTATCTGCATCCCCTTCTCACTCATGTGCTCGAGCCTATGATGCCACAATGCCGTATCTTCTCCTGTAGAGGCTAAAGCATTAACAGAATTAGAAATACCATTGCATAAATACAATGTACCAACCTTTTCTCCTTTCATTATTACCAGGGATTCTTTAGTGACCTTCCATGTTTTATCTGTGAAAGTAGTTGCGCAACCTTCACCTCCCAACTGCCCTGTTGAAATCAAATTTTTCTTTAGATCTGGAACATGCCTTACCTTCTTCAATAGCCACTGATTTCCATTTTTTTGTTTTATGAAAATTGTACCCATTCCAATGATGTTACAGGGTTTATCATCACCCAAACGGACTTGTCCAAAATCTCCTTGAACATAGTCATGAAAATATTTCTTATCAGGTGTGGCATGGAATGAGGCCCCTGAATCTACCACCCAAGCATCAATAATATTTTCTAATGAAAGAATCAAAGCATCTTGCAACACATCACCTGTTACATTGGCTTCATGATTAGCTTCTTGTTGCGCGTCTGCTTCTTTTCCCTTCCGAGACTTGCAGTCTTTCTTTAGGTGTCCTTTCTTCCCGCATTTCCAGCACACTATGCCCGATTTGGACTTGGATCTGCCTTTTCTTGACTTACTGTGATATCCTGGGCTCTTTCCTCTTTCCATTTTTCTTCCCCTAGTCTCTGCATTCAAAGCATTACCTGATGTCTCACCAGAGCTTTTCCGTCGCATTTCCTCGTTGAGGAATGCACCGACAACATCATCAAACTTTAAAGTACTAGATCCAGAGACAGAGTTACTAATGGCAATAACTAAACCATTCCAACTTTCTGGAAATGAGCATAGAAATAACAGAGCCCTAACTTCATCATCAAAATTTACCCCTAGAGAACTTAACTGACTTGTAACTGTATTAAAATCATTTAAATGATCTACAATAGATCCACCTTCTAACATCTTCATATTAAATAAATGCTTCATAAGAAATACCTTATTTGAGGCCGAGGGTTTTTCATATAGTTTGGCCAATGCCGACATTAAACCCTGTGTTGTCGTTTCCTTTGAAATATTAAACGCTATCGATGCTGCTAGGCACAGCCGTATTATTCCAACTGTCTTTCTGTCTAGAATATCCCATTCTATGTCTATCATACTCGTTGGCTTCTTTGTCTTTCCACTCAATGGTAGGTACAGATCTTTTGATACAGATAATCTTCCATCTGCATCTTCCACAGCTGGTAGTTTTGGCCATTGAATTTTTCGACCCTAAACCTACCATCTTCCGCCATTGCTCCCACTCGAACTAGGAACCCTTCTCTCCTGTGAGTTTATTATCCAAATAGACCTTCGACTCTAATACCAGTTGTTAGAAAATGATATATTATGGAGCGATGGAACACATAAAATATTGCATAAATATAAACACAGAAAATGCATAAAACAAGAGAGACACAGATATACGTGGTTCACCCAGTTTGGGCTACGTCCACGAAGAAATAGCCAATCCTTGTTTTATTATATTATCCAACAAACTAAAGAGATACAACCTCCAACAGATCCACTATAACACCCTCTTCGCTCTCAATCTCCTCTCTTCCTCACTCAAAATACAGATATACATAGACACAATACAATTCCCTCATATATAGTGAGGGGTTGCTTTCTAGGGAAAAAAACCCTAAATTAAACATAACTTCTACCATCAGATCATCCACCTAATGAACGACCCAAATTGACTAGAAATTACTAGACTTTTACAAGGCAATTTTACATCTATTTTTAGCTTCGGGGGCGCTGCCCCTGAACCCCTGCCAAGGGATCGCTGGCCCTCGGGCCCCCGCTGGGGGACAAGTCCCCCCCAACGTGGAGGGGTGTATAGTCTTCCTGGGGTGTACATCCGGCTGAAACCTTGAATACAGAAGATAATTAGGCTCCACACCGAATAGTTCCTTATAGGGAACAACAAGGAAAAACACACAACAAGGTGTTGTTCCTTAGAGGGAACAACAACTATTCCATGTAGGGAACAACAAGGGAAATACACGCCAAAAATTTACTGTTCCTTGTGGGGAACAACGAAGAAAATACATATAAAAATTATTGTTCCTTATAGGGAACAACAGTTGTTCCTTAGAGGGAGTAGCAGTTGTTCCTTAGAGGGAACATCGGCTGTTCCTTAGAGGGAGTGACAGTTGTTCCTTAGAGGGAACAATAGTTGTTCCTTGTAGGGAACAACAAGAAAAAAGAAAAAAACTAGATGTGAAATTGTTGTTCCTTAGAGGGAACAACAAGAAAAAATTGCACAAGAAATCGTTGTTCCTTAGAGGGAACAACAGCTGTTCCTTAGAGGGAACAACAACTGTTCCTTAAAGGAAACAACAAAAAGAAAAAAAATAGAATATTTCACTCGAAATTGTTGTTCCTTATAGGGAACAACGACTGTTCCTTAGAGGGAACAACAATTTTTCCTTAAAGTGAACATCAAAAAAAAGAAAAAAATTGCACGCAAAATTGTTGTTCCTTAAAGGGAACAACTCTGTTCCTTAGAGGGAACAACAACTGTTCCTTAGAGGGAACAACTGTTGTTCCTTCAAGGGAACAACAAGAAAATTTACACACGAAATTGCCCTTCCTTAAAGGGAACATCGACTATTCCTTAGAGGGAACAACAATTGTTCCTTAGAGGGAACAACAAGGAAATTTACACACAAAATTGTTGTTCGTTAGAGGGAACAGCAACTGTTCCTTAGAGGGAACGGAAAGAAGAAAATCCACACAAACATTGTTGTTCTTTAGAGGGAACAACAACTGTTCCTTAGAGGGAACATCAATAGAAAAAACAACTTATATAAAATTTATACAAGCAAATTCAATCAAATAGAAAGGAAATTTTATGTACAAATTTAAAAAACAAATAAATTTTTCACAGGACCGATGTTGTGGACGGGTTGCCCTCCTCAACAAGAATTTGTATAGTGGAATCTTCCCGTAATTGTTGGCAAAAGGACTCCCTGGTAAGCAGTTTGTGATAGAGTCGTACTCGATGTCCATTTGCTTTAAGAGAGTAGCCAGACCCATCAATGGTGGCTAATGTGAGGGTGCCATTATCACGCACCTCTTGTATCTCATAGGGGCCTAACCATCTAGTTTGGAGTTTTCCCGGGAAATCCTAGAACCTAGAATCATACAAAAGTGCCCAATCACCTTCGTGGAAGATCTTCTTCTTGATAAGGGCATCATGCCATTTCGCTCTTTGTTGTTGGATCAGTGCAGTATGCTGAAGAGCTGATAGCCAGATTTCATCCAATTCATTGATTTGATGTAGCCTATTAATCTATGCTTCATTTAAGTCCAAGCCTACCTCCTGAGCTATCCTCAATGTCTAAATTTCAAATTCGATTGGGAAGATAGGTTCTTTGCCAAACACTAGCTGATATGGGGAATATCCTGTGGTATTTCTCCATGTCGTGTGGTATGCCCACAGGGATTCTGGCAATTGGGTAGCCCAGTCACATCTATGTGATGCAATTGTCTTTGTGAGTATTGCCTCGATTACTATATTGGTACTTTCTACCTGGCCATTTTCCTGCGGGTGGTATGGAGTTGTGATTCTGTGCATGATATGATGATTTTTTAATGTCGCAGCAATCTTATGGCCTATAAATTGTGGCCCTCCATCCATGATTATTTCTCTAGGCAAGCCATATCACACGAATAGTTGGATCACTAAGTCCTCCATTGCCCTTGGTAATGCTTCTGCCTCCACCCATTTCATCACATATTCTGTTGCGACTAGTATGTATGTCTTTTGTTAGATGATGGGTTTATTGGACCAATGAAGTCTAACGGCCATCGCTCAAAAGGTTCAATGACTAACTGCGGATGTAGGGGCATCTCATCAGACTACCCAGGGCATCTAATTCTTTGGCAACTATCACATGCCTGGAAAAACTTTTTAGCGTCTTTAAAAATGGTGGGCCAATAATAGCCCGTCTGTAAGACTTTGTGACCAGTCCTGCGGTTTGCAAAATGTCCACCGCAAGGCCCATCATGGCAAGCTTTTAGGATGTCGAAGAATTCATCTTCCCTGACACATCTTTGAATGTGCATATCAGCCCCTATATGAAATAAATATCCTCCGATCTAGGAGAACCGAGTGCTACACTGTACTATTTGTTTTCTTTCACTGGGCATCAGGTGCTTGGGTAATTTTCCCACTGCTAGGTATTTTGCGACATCCATGTACCACGATGTTTTCACGGTTACATCAAATAAATGTTCATTGGGTAACTGGTATTCTACTGCTACCGAGTCGTATGTCTTTGCCATACGTGAAAGGAAGTATGCTAGTGGATTTTCTTTTCTTGGTCGATCTTTGATTGTTATGTCAAATTCCTACAAAAGGATCAACCATCTTGTCACTCTTCCATTTGTAACAAGTTTATTAGCTATATATTTAATAGTAGAGTGATCAGTATACAAAACCACAGGGCATCCCGTTATATAATGTCTGAATTTATTAATAGCATAGATTACAGCCAAAAATTCTTTTTCGGTCATAGTGTAATTCAACTCAACCGGAGATAGATTCTTGTTGATGTAATATATCGCATAAGGTTTCTTATCTTCCTCCTGGCTGAGAACTGCTCCAATGGCCATATCTAAAGCGTCGGATGAAATCTGGAATGGCAAATCCCAGTTTGGGCCCCGTAATACTGGGGCTGTTGATACAAGCTATTTTAAATCTTCAAAAGCAATGACACATTTATCAATCCAAATGAAATCGATATTTCCTGTTAATGCATATAATGGTGCAAAAATTTGAAAGAAATTCTTTATAAATCTCCTCTAATATCCAGAAAATCCCAGGAAACTGCGTACCTCAGTTTGTGTAGAGGGGGTAGGTATTAAAAGAATTATCTGAATTTTTGTTGGATCTACTTGAATTCTAGCTGCTGAGATGTAGTGACCTAGGATGAGGCCCTCGGTCATCATCATGTGGTATTTTTCATGGCTTAGACAGAGCCTAGTAGCAATGCATCTTTGCAGAACTTTCTCTAGAGTTTGTAATGCCAGCTCGAAGTCATCTCCATAAGGTGTAAAGTCATCCATGTACACCTCGAGCCCTTCATTTTTCAAGTCTGAAAAATGTTGAGTATAGCCCTCTGGAATGTGGTAGGTGTGTTGCACAATCCGAAAGGTAAGACCCTGTAAGAAAATGTCCCCCAAGGGCAAGTAAAGGTAGTATTATCTTGGTCTTCAGGGGCAATTTGAATTTGATTGTAGCCGCTGAAGCCATCTAGGAAATAAAATAAATTTTTTCGTGACAATGTGTCCAAGACTTGGTCAATGAACAGAAGGGGAAAATGGTCTTTTTGGGTTGCTTTATTAAGCTCTCTATAGTTAACAGATATACGCCACTTTCCATTCTTTTAGTCACCACTACTAATGGAGAGACCCATTTGTTATCAGATATAGGATATATGAAATTTACATCTAATAGTTTTTGTAGTTCAGCTTTAACAATATCTTTAAGGTGAGGGTTTAACCTCTGTTGAGGTTGTCGAATAGGCCTGGCATCTTTCTCTGTATAGATGTGGTGCATGCATAATTGGGGATCAATCGCTTTCATGTCTGGGTAATCCCATGCCAAAGCCTCTTTATATTTTCTTAAAAGTTGAACAAGCTTTACTCCTGGTCATCAGTCAGGTTTTTGTTGATATTTAAGGTTTTCCCTGGCTCTATTTCTATGGTTTTGCTGTTACAAACAGGAGTTGTTGGTATTGACTGGTCGTTAATGTCTTTTAAGGGGTCTTCTTCAATTTCGTTATCCAGAGCTTCTTCGATCAGGTGACATTTTGGATGGGATATGACATCTGGTTGGTTAATGTAAGTGTTAACGATGTCGTCTTCTGTTTGATCCTTGAATTGAAGAGAATCTTCTATAGTTAGTGGTGATCTAATGTTTTCAGTTAGATATGATACAGGTTGTTTTCTAGTTTTTATTATTTTTAAACTTGGCTGAGCTGGAGGATATAAGGCTAATTTCTTCACATTACTTCCTCTTGCTATAGTCATGCTGCCTGTTCGACAGCTTATGTAAGCATTTTTGGTTGCTAGCCAAGGTCATCCTAGAATTAGGGGATGTCCATCTATCCGGTTTCTAGAATTGATGATCAAGAAACCTGCTGGGTATTCCCAAGATTCTATGGACACCATTACATCCTGTAATGTGCCAACTCCAACAAGGTCATGGTTGGGTCCAGGTATGTAATGCCAAGCTTTTGACAAGTTGTTGTTGTGAGAATATTGATTACTGCTCCTAGGTCAACTAATGCATTCGGGAAAGAGCATCCATTTATTTGTACCATGACTATAGGGTTTCCTAGGTCCTCATATTTTATCAGTGTTTCTCTGCCTGATAATAAATCAGACAAAGTACCGACTACATGGACAATTGGGGTTGTTTTCATTTTTCTCTTCGGCTTTTTCTTACACAATTCCTTAGTGGTTTTTGCATAAATTGGAATGTCCTAAATAGCCTGGAGGAGACATATTTTTACACACAAATTTTTTAATTCTCCCAGAAGATCAAAATCGGGATATTTGATTTGGAAGGGTATGATTAATATTTCTGGAAATGGTGGAGAAGAGGTGATAGCTTGATTGTGAGTTTTTTGTTTAACCATGTTCTCCACTTGTGGTGCTTGTTCTACAAGTAACAGATCTTCAATTTGTATATTTTTATCTCAATTTGATTCTATTATCTGTCCAGACCTTAATTTAAGCTCATTACACTCCCTCAACTCGGTTTCTAGCTTTGGTCTATTGTTGGGGTTTGGATTGGGTTGGGCTAGCAGCTATGGTCATAGGTTGGTCTGAGGGTTCTGTTGTAATGTGTAGGGTGTTGGTAGTGTATGTTGATGTAGGGGGATTGTTCCTGCTGGCTGGTTTGTAGGACTTTGCCAGCTTGACTGCCAACCCTGGTTTTGTGAAGTGGAGGGTGGCCATTGAGATTGATATGCATTATTCTGCCAGAATGGTGGGAAGTAAGAGGAATTTGGCCAATTTTTATTTTTATTTAATTGGTTGGGCCAAGGTGGCATAGAGAATGGTTGCTGTGATCAATTGGAAAAAGGTGGCTGGTTCTGCCACATAGCTCCTGGGTATTGTTGTGAATTATATTGTGAGGCTGAAAGAAAGAAGATGGGTTAGTAGGCGTACCTATTTTTCATGGTTGCCATTGGCGACACTGATTTAGCAGGTAGACTGGTTCTGTTTCTTCTTTTGCCTCCTTATAGACTGCTTTTAACCCTGGGAGTGATGGGTAGCTTTCTGTGGTGTGATCTTTAGTACATATGGCATAGGTTTGTACCATATCTAGTGGGCATTATTTATGACTATGCTTTTTCCTGCATCTAGGACAAAATATCACCAAGTTTTTTTCTGCATTATCTTGCTTCTGCTTGGCTTGCATGATGTCTAATTGCATCATCAAAGTTCCCAAGATATCTATTTTAAAATCCTCTAGCAGGTTGCCAATTTCTGCATGAGTTATACTTTTGCTAGAGATTTTGTTGTCCCTGGTGGTCATGTTGTGTTCTGTTGGTTTCAATCTCGTACTGCCTCTTGTGCACCTGATACACAATTTAATAATATCAGCATAGTCTTCTTGATATATATCATTTTTACACATAATATTTCATGTCCCTATCCATTGTTCTTTCATCCCTTTAATCAGTGTAGGTTTTAGCACATTATCAAGCAAAGACAAATTTTCATAGGGAGACATTTGGAGGTTATGTTGGAAGCACTCCACATACTCTTCCAATGTTTCACTGGGTCTTGCTACCATTTGGAATATTTCATCTTTCAGTTCCCTAAATTTGCAATAATCCTGATATTTCTTAAGGAAAACATTTTTCATTTGATCCCAATCATTTATGGTTCCCCCACCTAGTCCCATAAACCAATGCAGGGCTGCTTTTTTTAATGTAGAGGGAAAAAAACTTTAGTTTTTGGGCATCGGTGGTATAATCATAACCCCGACATAATACATCAAATTCAAACAGAAATGCATCTGGATCCTCTGATGTAAGTCCATGAAAGGTGGGAATATTTTGTAAAGGGATAACTTTCATGGGTGCATTGACAGTGGTGTCAACGATGGGATATTGTAATGTAGAGGTCTGGGGTGCTTGTGGGTTGTTGGCCATTTGATCAAATATATGCCAGTACCCTTCCGGGATCTCTAGAGAGTTATTCCTAGGGTGATTAGAAGGGGTGGGAATGATCTTAACAACACTCCCTTAGTCTGGGATACTAGGTGTTCCTTGCTCAATTACTACTTAAGGATATCTTGGCTCCTCTGTTTCCCTTGCTTCTCCTCCTCGTTCACAAATATTACAAGAATTCCCTTCTTGTGAGGAAATTGGGCACAAATTTTCAATTTCTTGAAAACTCTGCTCAGTTTCTACTGTTTTGTTGTGGACCTTAGCGCAGGCTACAGATGGTGAGCCTATGGCCCGACGGGAGACAATAGGTTGTCTAGAGGCAACGTTTCAAGGACCTATTGATGGCTGAGATTTAGCTTTCTTTAAGATTTTGTCTATGAAATTTGATCGTCCAAGGGTCACTGGTCCCTTAGATTTGTCAATTTTGGGTAGTGGAATTGGATTGTTTTCGGGTTTTTTCTTCTTATTCATTCATGCAAACAATTCAAATGTTTATCTCTACCGAAGGTTCCTAACAATTCTGCTGGAAAGTGGGTGGGGGAGTAGGCATTACGTGCTCCGTACGCAGGTTCTTACCTTTCGTTTTTAATACCCAGTTCTCTCTCAACAGAAAAGCATCAAACACCTACCTTAGTTTTTTGTAATTGTGCTGAAAAGCAGGCAGAGGAGTAAGCACTTTACTTGCTCGTTATGTAGGTTCTTACCTTCCGTTTTCAATACCCAATTATTCTTCAACACCAATAATCAAATGTACATCACTCTTTGTAAATTGCTACACTCTCTGTGGAAACGACACAAAAATGTTCACTAATAAAATGTGCCTTTTAAAACTCCTAATTATCTTCACATTAATTATCAATCCGGGCAAGTCCTCTTATTTCAAGAGCGTACACAGTATGTGGCTGCTATTTAATTCAAAGAGTAATGTTTCATAGATTTCAGTATAGATATTTTAATACAAGATTAAATGGATGCATCTACTAAATTCCAATTGCAATTAAAGAAAACTCAATCCTCTAACGAAATCAAATCCTACAGCAATTCAAGTAACATCAGCATCAGTTGAGAGTACAATAGTGATAACTCATCTCTTCAGAACTGATTTAATCTAAATCAAACTTACTCTTCAGTAAATAATCTAGAGAACAATGATATCAATTTGAGAGTCTAACAATCATAGTTAATACTCTTTACAGTTGATTACATCAAGTGGAATATTTATCTAAGTAACTCGATCTGAAATGAAAGTAAACTGAATCAACAACAAAGATGTAAATTATATAAAGCAAAGATATTCTGTCAACACTGGAAAACAATAAACAACGAAGGAGATAAAATCACAGAAAGCAAGAATACTATCAAACCATCACACTTGCAAGAATTGGAAATGTATGACATAAAGAAAGAAGTTGAATCCACCAGAGGTCGGGCCCTTAGTTGCCAGCGAACACTGCTAAGCTACTTCAGATAACACGAGGGAACAACAAGTTCACTTATATATTAATCATCAAACTGAATGAGCATTACAATATATTCATGTTCTTCTCGATAGCGAGAGTCTGTAATTAAAATTACAATTTCAATAGTAACAGAGATTCCTCCCTTTCTTCTTACAATCATCTCCTTTTATAATTAGAAAGGGTAAAAGATAAATGGTAAATGCGATCCCTTAGGATCTCTCAATCTTGAGGGATTCACAACAGATTTCTAACTTCAGCCATCCTTTCCTTTCTCGCGCCGATCCTTTTGATTTGCTTTGGCCTCATCCGCAACCGCTGCGTTCCTTTCTTAGCTTGCCGATTTCTTTTGTTCCTTCATTAGGGAACAACATTTGTCCCTTTTGTTGTTTTCTTTCATAAAGAAGGGTAATAATTAGCTAAGTCGTAACTGCAGATAATTCCTTCATTTCTTACCATAATTCCTTAATAGATTAACACATTAGGTCCCAACCCTCCTCTTAGTAAATAATGAAGTTTGCCTCTTGGAACTACAGAGGACTGGGGAACCCCTCTAAACTAGAAGCAGTCAAGGATTTACTCAAAACAGAACCCTCAAATATCCTCATGCTCCAAGAGACCAAGATTGAAGGGCAAGCCCTTCTAGATATCAGTAATTCAAAATGGAATAAAAATATAGGCAAGGCAATCAGTGCCAGGGGCACTTTTTGAGGCCTGGCTACTCTCTGGTCAGACTGCACCTTCCAACTTCAAAATTTCAAAGAAACCCAGCACTGGATCTTCATAGATCTCAAGAACAAAGCAACTAAGTTGAATATTTCTCTCTTCAATATGTATGTTCCTGTAAACTATTCTAAGAAAAGAGAATGTTGTAATTCGCTTTCAATTTTTCTAGAGCAGCACTCCCCAAGTAACATTATCTTAGCGGGAGACCTTAACATAGTTTTAAAACCAAAAGAGAAAAGGGGTGGATCAGGCAATAGAGACCCCATGCTGGAATTTGTGGAGGAGCTCTCCCAGAGTTGGGACCTTCTAGACTTCAACCCAATCTGCGGGTGGTACACTTGGTCAAATAATCGAGCTGGGATGGAACATATTGCTGCTTGTTTGGACAGGTTCCTGGTCCAAAGCGTTCTTATGATGAACAAAAAGATCATCATTACAAAAATTCTGCCTAAATTAACCTCAGACCATAAACCAATTCAGCTCCTATTGGAAGATGAAGAAGACCTGGGGCCCATTCCCTTTCGCTTCAGCCCGCTTTGGTTCGAGAAAGAGGGATTCATGGAAACTGTGAAAGCTGCCTGGGCTAAACCCTTCTCAGGCTCCTCCAGCTATATATGGGAACAAAAGTTGAAGGCCACAAAACAAGCACTGAAGGATTGGATCAAAAATCCAGATCCCACCCCAACCAATCAAAGAAAAGAGGCAGTCCAGATGATGCACTCCTTGCAAACAAATATGGAAAATAAAGACATTACAACAGAACTATTGGATAAGGAAGTTAAATCTCAACATTCCACATACCAATCCTTCCGAGCTGAAGAAGAACATTGGAGGCTAAAATCCAGAAGTCTTTGGTTAAAGGCTGGGGACCAGAACACCTCTTTTTTCCATCGACAATACAGAGCTAGACTGTCCCGGAACTATATAGCTGAAATCAAAACCACAGAGGGCCAAGTTTGCAAAGGTTTCAACCAGGTTAAAGACGCTGCTGAAAACCATTTCAGGAACTTATTCAATGATGGAACCCAAGGTAGCGATGAGGAAACAGCCGACTTCATCACCAAAATCCCTCTTCTTGTTAACATTGAAGATAACATAGCTCTCTGTAGACCCATCTCAAAGGAGGAGATTATCAAAGTAATCTTGTCCATGGAAGCTGATAAGGCCCCTGGGCCTGACGGATTCATAATCCATTTTTATAAAGCATGCTGGGAAGTCGTCAAAGTTGATCTCCTTAGAATGATAAGAGGCTTCATGAAAAAAGCTAAGATAGGAGGAGGAACCAACTCCACCTATTTAGCTCTAATCCCTAAAGAAACCAACCCTGAATCCTTTGCAAGATTTAGGCCTATTTCGTTGTGCAATGCATCTTACAAAATTATAGCCAAGCTCTTAGCTAACTGAATCAAGCCTCTGCTCAAAAGATTGATCTCCAGCTCTCAAGGCGGATTCGTGGAAGGCAGGTACATTTTGGACAACGTCATTCAGGTGCAGGAGACCATCCACACAAGCAAACAACGAGGGGAGAAAGGTATGTTGATTAAACTTGATATGGCAAACGCATTCGATAGAGTTAATCGCTTGTTCCTTTGAAAAGTTTTGCTGTCTTTTGGCTTCTCTCAGCAATTTGTTCAGCTCATAAAAGCATGTATTGATTCCCCGTGGATCGCTCCCCTTATCAATGGTCGTCCAACTAATTTCTTCCAAGCTCGGAGAGGCATTCGGTAGGGATGCCCCCTCTCTCCCTTTCTGTACATTCTCATGGCGGACTCCCTTAGTAGAAAACTATCAGCTGAAAGAAATGTTGGCTCCCTTCTAGGTCTCAAACCTTCCCACAGATCAGCCCCCTTGAATCACGCACTCTTTGCAGATGACTCCCTTCTCCTTGGTGGTGCTTCCTCCATTATAGCGAAAACCTTTGACAAAGTCCTGAGAAGCTATTGCAGGGTATCTGGCGCTCTTGTCAATGAGAGTAAAAGTGAAATCTTCAGCTGGAATACAGAATAGCATGAGATCAATAACATCACGAAGATCTTAGGGTTCAAAGGGCATGCACAATGGGATAAGTTCAGGTATCTTGGACTACCAATATCCTCAGGTGTAAATAAGAGGTCCCTCTGGATTGATATCATCAGTAAAATCAAATCGAAAATCAAAGCCTTGGGAGGCCACTGGTTAACAAAAGGTGGAAAAAACATTCTAATCAAAACTCAGCTGTCAGCCCTTCCTATTTATCAAGCAGCTTTCCTCTTGGCTCCCAAAAATGTTATGAAACAGATCTCTTCACTCCTCAGGGACTTCTTATGGCAAGGAGGGAAAGGCAACGAAAAAAAAATGCATCTTGTAAACTGGGACTTGGTCAAGAGGCCGATCACTGAGGGTGGATTACAAATTCGTGACCCCTCCCTAGTTAACACAGCGTTGGGAGGCAAGCTTCTGTGGAAAATGATCCATGACCCTTATCACCCCATCAGCATCACTCTACGGTCCAAATACGCAGACATCGCCACCCTCAGGAAAATGCAATTAGACAACACAACTTCATGCACACAGGTCTGGAGGCTCTGTTGCAAAAGTAGCAATTTTTTCAAGCAACACTTGTACAGAATCCCTGGAAATGGCAAGTGCACGCACCTGTGGAAAGATCGCATAATGGGGTGTGATCCTTTCGCTGAAAATGAAGAAATTGTAGCTCAGGGACTGGTTAGAAATAGCAGGCATAAACAACATTTATGATTTGTCAATTTGGGACAGATGTGCTGAATGGGCAGGTTGGAATCTTCATGGAGCCCCGGCGCATTTAACTGACCAACAGAATCACCTTGAAGATCTGCTCAAAGAAGCCACGCCGGTCAACAGAAACATGAGAGACAGTTGGGGCTGGGGGCGGACAGGTATTTACACTTCAGCTGAGGGATATAGAGCACTTCAAGGATCGAAGAACAGTAATCATCCTCCCACATTTTGGAAACAGGTCTGGGAGCCGCTAGCTCTTCCAAAAATAATTTTTTTCTTCTGGACTTTGGTGCACAACAAACTATTAACAGGAGACAATCTCGTAAAGAGGAAGATTGAAGGGCCTCATAGATGCGTGCTATGCAGAAATAATCTTGAAACTGCCCAGCATCTATTTTTGGTGTGCCTCTTTGCCAAAGAGGTGTGGGGACTCATTCTGCAAGGTTTTCAGATGTCTATACCTTCTCAGAATTCTGTCCCAGACTTCTTTGCTACTTGGAGTGCCTGCTACCCTCAGCGTATCCCTCCCAAGTCCTTTTGGTGCAAGGCATGGATAGCGATACCAAAATTTTTCTACTGGCAGCTTTGGCTGGCTCGTAACCAGCAGATCTTCAAAGACATACAACACTCCCCGGTTCAAATTGCAGCAAAAGCAAAGTCTCTACTCTTGGAAATGGCCCAACAGCAATACTACAAAGATGATCCTCTACTCACGCTGGAAGAAAAGAGGTGGTTGGCCCTAGAGCCACATCCCCGAAAGTATCTACTGCCTCCCTAGAAAGCTAATCCGGACTGGCGAAAAAGAGAACCAGATGACATCTTCCAGAAATGGTGGAGGGCCCAAAAATTAACTACCATATTCTTTGACGGGCATCCAAAGGGAACCTCGGAGTCGCAGGTGCTGGTGGGGTCATCTATTCCATGGATGGGACTGAAAGAGATTCTATTGCATGGGGCCTTGGCCTGAAAACTAACAATCAAGCTGAGATCCTTGGGTTACTCAAAGCTTGTCTTATTTCTAGAGAGAAAGGTGTTAAAGATCTCCAAGTCTTCGGAGACTCAGAAATTATAATAAAAAATTTAATCAATGGTGAACTCTTCAACAACGTTGGCCTCAACAAAATTATGGATAGACTGAAGAGAGTATTACAAGACTTCAACTCATACAAGCTCTACCATATTCTCAGAAACTCCAACAGCGAAGCGGACCAGATGGCGAACATTGGATGCACTCTCAGGAAAGGGAGTTTAATTGTAAATGGGGAAAGCTTCTTCCAAAAACTGTGAAATTGTAATATCTCAAAGGCTGCAAACAAGGAAAACGGACATGTAATAGGGGTCGCTACGGCAAAGACCCACTATCCCTTTTGCAATAAATAAAAACCACAACCGTTACAGTTAAAAAAAAAAAAAAAAGATATAGGAAAGATAAGAATAAAGGAAAAGGATGATGAGATTAATAGTAAATGCATACCTTTTCCGTGACTCAACACTTATGAAACTTTGTATAGAAAAAGTTATAGCAAAAATTCCACGCTGACTTGTTTGGAGCAGCGAAACCCTAGAATCCAAAGCTCTGATATCAAATGTTATGTAACAAGCTCAAAAAAATAGAAGAAAAAATAGATCAACGACTTCAAAATCAGCCTCTTCAAGGAGAAAACCTCCTTTTACATTATAGAAATGAACAATCCTTGGATGATACAAATGACAAGACCTCCTTTCTATATATGGCAGTCTAAGGTGTCATAATATAATTAGAGTCGACATAACAATAATAATGTAAGGGCACAACAATAACAATAGTGGGCTTCTATGGGACACAATAATAACAATATGGGGACTACATGGGCACAAAAATATAATAAGGGGGTTTCACTAATAACAATAAGGGGTTACACTAGTAGTATAGGGACTTAATAGGGTCTCATAATGATTTTTAGAAAAATGACTAAATTAATGTTTAGGTGTTAAAAGTCAGTTTATAATTGATTGATTATGTAGAATGGTACTAAAAAATGATAAATCTTTGTTTTCATTGATGAGATAATGATTTATGTTGACTTATTTCCACAACAGGGTAAACACTCGCACCCTAGGCACGTCTGCATGAAGGCGGGGAACCCAGGAACCCATGGGGTCGTAGCGTGTTGGGAACGCTGGGACGCCCGCATGGAAGGGGTGCCCATGTGATGAGTTGGTGGGTCGAACTGACTTGGAAATGGGTGTCCACACAAAAAAAGTAAGGACGGGCCATGAATTCCCATGAAAAAATTTCCCACAAGAGGGTCTCATAATGATTTTAAGAAAATTGACTAAATTAATGTTTAGGTGTTAAAATCCAGTTTATAATTGATTACTTATGTCAGTTTATAATTGATTGATTATGTGGCATGGTACTAACAAATGATAATATTCTGTTGGCATTGATGAGCTAATGATTTGGGTTGACTAATATATTTGTTTCTCTACTACCAGGAGGCTTCACCATTATTCTCATCGCCATAATTATCAATTGAAATTGTTATTCGTGGATTGTCTAATTTTTTTTTTTTGCACTATCTATTCTTTGCAATTTTCAGTGAATCAATTTCTAGAGGGCTAGAGAAGTCCCTTGAGATTGTCATGACGTGACTTGAGAATGGAGCCAACATAAATTTTTTCAGTTTGTGCTCGTATGCACTGAAATTTGACATGGTTATGGTAGATGAATGCATTGACGATATGGGAGGGTTTTGAGACTCAAATACGACTCACAAAAACAATTCGACAATCAAATGAAAATCAAATTATTGAATTGTATATAATTACTCAAGCAATTAATTATAAACCTATTGTAAAATGTATAGAAGGACTTTTCGAAAAGTGTATAAGTTTTTAATGAATTTGGAAATTCATTAAGGTAGAAATATTTTCTTCAACAATTTTGGAATTCTACAAACATAATTCTAATCAAAATATTTCTTAGAATCAATAAATTAAAACAATCTAGTTGTTAATATGATTTACCTTAGTGGCTAGGAGGCATGATTGTTATCACCCCACTTATGTTCAATTCCTACAAGTGACATGTTGAGATTTTAATGAGTATACCATTGTAGTGGCTTCATACTACCCTTGAAATGAATAGCTTGTGATGCATTGCATCAAACTGTTTCTAAAAGAAAGATTTTGTGATCTTTCCTTAATATTGTTTTTTCAAATGCATAAAATTCTTAATTCTATCATGCCATGACTTGTGATATTGCATGCCTATAACTCATGCAAATATAAATTCTTTGTTTTCTCAACTCCACAAAATGAAAAATGTTTCAAAGTACAAATTGTATCAATCTATTAGATCTTACTAAAATCGAAAATAATAAAAAATAAAAAAAATAATACCTCAAGTTAAATCTCCCCCATAATGCATTCCAATAAATAAACCTACGTTTATAATTTGTAAAGATGACTTCTCTTCTAAAGGATTTCTACATTCACAAGAATCTTGATAGATTGTCCACTAACCAACCTTGGTTTTTTGTTTGTTTTTTTGTCAAGTGGTTTGAGTTCTCCAAAGATTACATTAGGCTTAACCTGTGGCTTGAGAAACTGCGACCCATGGGCATCTAAGCCATCAAAATCAACTCGGGATCGCACCCAACCTGGGCCACACTAGCGCTTAACATGATTGGATTTTTTCCCATAGAGTTTCTAATCAATATCCTTCACATCATAGATTGACTTAACAATACATCCCATCACCATCTATTCTATACCACGTGGGAAACCAACCTTGTGATTGAATGAGAAGGGATCATCCAAGTGAATTTCGAGTTTTAGGATGATTGGAAAATACATTGTAGGGCTTGGATGCAAGATATGTTTGAGGGCTACTATCTTGATATTTGAAAGCTAATGTAGAGGTTGATATATAAAATCACAAGACAATACATGAAGATTATCATATTATGGTTCATGGATTCTTATGGCTAGCTAACACCTTCTACTGAGTATTGAATGCCATGAATTGACATTATCTGTTTCAAGATGCTCTTATACTCACAAAAATATGGATTGAATGTGTATTAATGATAGCTATTTAAGACATCCTATAACAATTGATAAAATTATCAAGTAAATTCTATCTCTACTAATTCAACTTACATGACTTTTTTTTTTAAATGTAGCCATTAGTGTAAATTAATTATTATTTAATAAAATTAATAAATACTATCTATCACATAGTTGTTGATTTTATTTTTTTGAAACTAACAATTACAATATAAATTATATTATTAAATCAAAACCCATATACCCAAAAATGTAGAATTCCTAGCTCGTCTCAATATGTGGTTTTGGCATGTCATCGCATAGACATAGAGATATATAGACCGTGAGTGTTTCTCGGTGGCTCCACTCCCTACATTTGATTCTTGTAGATCTGAGGGTTTCTTAGTGGCTATGCTCACTCCATTTGATTCTTCTAGACCTGAGGGTTTCTCAGCGGCTCATCCCTACATTTGATTCAACGTTAACTTTAGTGTTTCTTGGTGGCTTCTCACTACATTCAATTTGACATTCCCTTGAGTGTTTCTTTGTTGCTCCTCCATACATTAAATTCGAAGCTCCCTTGAGTGTTTCTTGGTGGCTCCTCCCTACATTCAATTATTGTGTATTCTTCCTATAGGATCAGGAAAAAGCCTCAGTAAAGGGTTCGGGGAAGGGAGAGTGGTCACTTTCGGACTCCTTTAAGAATCCATAGTAGCTAGAAAGTTTGGGAATCAAGGTTAAGAAATGGTAAGTCTACATTCCTTCTTGAACACCTGTAAATCTAATGTCTTAAAAAAATTGTAGAACTAGCACCTAGCATAATTTGATTGCACCAAATGAAAGGTATCTTAGGCTTCAAAATGGCATGAATTGAAATTATTGACCAACTATCTCATCTGCTTCCTCGTATTTCTTATATACCACCTTTTTAAACTCTTCTCAATTGTTTCATATTTCTTTTGCGTGGATATTAAGAGGAGATTGATTATTTGGTTCTCCAAAAAACTCTGAATAAACAACATAATAGTTTGAACCTCATATGCATAGGACCATTCGTCCTTACACTGGACTTGAAAAGTGTTGGTGGCTTGTCAAAATGTGTCCCCGTAAATTCACATTCAAGAACATCGCTTCAACCCTTTCACTCTTTAATTTACTACTTTGACAAGGAAACCTATCACATTAAGTCCCAACTATGAAAAATGTTTATTAATTTTAACAAGTTGCAGAGTCACACAACCTCTTTCTCCTTCTCTATGCATGTTTGGTAAGTTGTTTTTTTCCGATTGAATTCTATTCACCACCTCCTCCTTCTAATGGAGAGGGATGGAAATTTCAAATACCGTTTGAAACAAGGATGAACTCGCAACCCATTCACCCATCTACCTACATATCTTAGAATGCTTAACCCACATGGGAAAGGAAATTAAGGCCCTACCTCATACTTCTTTTGCTAGGATGAGAATCCCCTTGTATCGTATTGTTGGGCTCATAATCCCCTTACCTATGCTAGTTTCTAATCAGTGACCGGATATATGGAGGAGTGAAGCCTCTAGAATACTTCATGATATAGTGGATTGTACCCTTCAGATATTTGAGTACGTGCTTACCATCTTTACAATGATATTGTTGAGGCTCAACCATACTTTGGCTCAATGTATTCACTATATCAAATGTATTTCTTAGATTTTAGATATTTAAACACAACATCCTATACCATTAAGGTATCCATGTGCATGTATATATATATTTGGTTTGTTAGGTAATGATTTACTTCTTCATGTGAAAATTATTACATAAGAATGGATGTTTTCTCTTCTCAAAACTAGTTTGCAAACGTTTTTTGTGATTTATAACATGGATCCATTAAGAAGGTGCTAAAGCATGTGTTTATATATATATTTTTTGTGCATTAACATGCCTATAACTTTCCCCCTTGTGCATGACAAAAGATTATTTTGTTGTGGTTTCTTCCTTGCATAATGGTTTGAGAAATAATTTAGTATTTTTGTGCCCTTCTCTCAACTGTTAGAGTATATATTTTTTCCTCCGTAAACATTCTTCTTGAATATTATGAGCTATAATTTCTTCACAAATCATATTTTCCTCATTTTATATTTCCATTATTATAGTGTTCATTATTTCCTATTGTGCTGAGGCTACTTATTTTTCCAACTACATTTTGTCCGAGAAGGTGTTACCAAACTCTCATTTGTGTGATTCCTTAAAGTTAGCCTTGATGTTCTTGAGAATTTGTTGGGAAATGTACATTTTTTTTCCCATGATATTGATGTTTTATTATCACTAGAGCCACACGTCTTCCTTAAAGTATCGTTCATTAACCAAAACTTTTGCAAACTACAGGGGGTTGGACTCAAGGATATAATATTGTTTCATTATAAGAAACATGCCAATATTAAAAAAGAGTTCTTTGCAGTAGTTATATTGCTACTTTGTATCCCATTTCAAAAAATACTTTAAATACCAAGAAATTATCCAAACATACTTCCTTTGTTTGATGTCTTCTTCTTCTATTTTTTCATGTATCAAGGCCA
This sequence comes from Pinus tabuliformis, assembly GCA_031772625.1. NCBI lineage: Eukaryota > Viridiplantae > Streptophyta > Pinopsida > Pinales > Pinaceae > Pinus > Pinus tabuliformis. The sequence continues at coordinate 1,837,016,353 of CM062817.1, read as the reverse complement.
TATATGGTTTGGATGTTTATGAGATTAAGGTTCTTATTGAATTTCTTGAAACAGGTTTCATTTTCCCATAGTTTGTGAACTCCCCCTATTTTCTGAAATAAAGTGTTGAAAATATTTTTCTCATTGCATTCTAATGTACCAAATTTAGATTGTTGAAAAACATTGACAACACACTAACTGAAAGTTTTATGTCTATTATAGTTATAATATAAATCAAAATTCCTACATGACACATGCTCTCATTTACATATTTAAAATTTTCATATTTTGAAATTTTTAATTTTACCTCCATTATTACCCAATCAAAGTCATCTTGAAATTTTCAAGGAATACTAATTCATACTAATTTTCCTATTTAATAAACATCATATTATTTTTTCTACCAAGATTCTATGTGTAAGAAATATTGCATTGATGCCTGAATATATCATATCTATTACTTCACAATTATTGGATTTTTTTCCCTCTATTTAAATGGACCTATTCATACGTTTATCGAGTTAATAACTAAGGCATGCATGGTATTAGGGGGAGCATATGGCTACATCTTGAGTTGCATGAATATTTTTGGATGTTCAACCATATTAGAAAGAGTGCATGAAGACAAATCTGTGTATTGAGAGATGCACGTGTTCAGGGGAGGTTATAAGGTTTGAAGTGTTGTTTCTATTTCTGATCTATTCTTTTACGTTATGTTTTTAGTTGGATTATCCTTTATTATTATTGATGATTTTGGAGCAGCTTCACGTTGAGTTGTTGTTGATGTTTTGGGAGGTATGACAACCACATGTTTGTCTTATGTGCATGGTAAAGTTGTGATGGAGGGTCACAAATTCAAGGGGATAATTAGTGCTTCCAAATGGACATGAGTGCTAGCATTGAAGAGATTGTTGTGCTTACTTGATATGAGTTTGTTGCAGGAAGGATGATGAGTTAGTTTTTGATGTTTCCGCCATACATGTTGTTAGTAGGATGGTGATATGATAGCATGAAATAGTTTTATAATATTATATGTTATATATATATATATATATATATATATATATATATATATATATATATATATATATATATCATTTGTTGGCATGCATGTGTGTTGCTACTATGAAGACCATATGGTGTGTTGGAGTTGGCTCTTCTAGAGTATGCACTTTATTGCTCATGATATTTATTCTAGATGTATCATGCTGCTAGTGGCATGTATTTGGATGGATGAGTTGTGATATTTTTGTTTGCATGGAGAGAGAATATGTTGTTGCCTATGGTTTATTGGATGTTATACACTCATATGGTTGAGCCATGATGATTTATATTGCTACTCATACATGGAGAGAATACATTGCTGATTGCTTTCTGCTCTCATGAGGAGAGAGAGTGTGTTTTGATGACATGAGGTAAAGGATATGATGAGTATGTGTTGTTGATGGTGTTATATTTCCAAATATTATATTTTTGTTGTTGATATTTAGTTCCTAGTTGATGCTTCTTGGATACAATGCATACTGATTCATTTGTCACTCAGAGCTTATGTTGATGTTATTATATTGATGAGCCTCATGGATGCTTTGTGATGATATGAATATACATATGTCGCTACTTCTATGTCATATTGCCAGTTTTCTCCTATTAGTTTATTTTGTTGCTAATGTCTATGTGGAGCATGGCAGTTTCTAGTGATTATCATGATATTGCTATAGGATCTTCATCGTTGTGATGGTGATGGCCAAGCAGTTAAGTGGCCATGCACTAGCATATGTTTTGGATAGTACTTCTATTATTGTTGCTATATATAGAGCTTATGCAATTTCTCATGGAGGCCTTGTATTTGATAGATATGCCATGTACTCATGTTATTTCATTATTTTGGGCATGCATAGAGGAGAGCATGTTTGTGTGCATTTGTAAAAGCCATGTATTTTCATTAGCTATGTATGGGCAATGGGTGTCCATGTCATATTTAATTTTGTATACCATTAATATAGCCCTAGTACATTGGGTGAATGATGTAATAATGAGTCCATAGAGTCATTGGTTGGGGAAAGGTGTGTTTATAAAGGATTTATATGTCAGTCCTATGTACCTATTATAACCATGTATTTTCTCCATGAAACATTGTATTGTATAGTACTTTGATGTACATCATTGTATATCAAAGTGGTGTAGTGCATGTGTTTCTACAACAACAAAGAGTGTGTGATTACAGCTTCATTACATGCTTTAAAGGGGGAGCATGTTCAATTTTCAGAGATTTCATGACATTGGTTAGAGACTTTTTGGCAGTTAGTTTCTTTGTTTTACATGCTTATCTTACAAGAGAGACTTCTTTAATTTGCATTTACATGGTGTTGGGTATGAAATGGGGAGTACTTCTCTCATATGAAACATTATTGGCATTGTTATTTATTGTTGGTATGGCCCTTTTGCATTAATGTCAAAGGGGGAGATATTTCATATTGTGGAGATCAACTTCACAGTTGTAGCTTCAGAGTTGGAGCGTGTATGGAGATAAACCATAGATGTTGGATATCACGTTGAGGTTGAAATCAATGGAAAAGGGGCAGCTTGTTGGCTTTGATGTAAACAAGGTCATGGTGCTGCTTTCCATATGTATTATTTCAATATGATGATGTTGGTAGTCCTCCTCACGATGGGTGCGATGAGTGTTGGGTTGTAGCAGTGGTCAGATTATTGGGCTTGTTGATTGACATTGATGTCAACTTAGTTGTGTTAAAATTTAGTGACGAACGTAGTGCAGGACTTGTAGGTTGAGTAGATATGGATGCAGGGCATGTTTATATCTTATTATAATTTTATGTTGCTGCAAGTATTGGAGGTGCCTATATAGATGTTGGAGCAGTTGGGTGACTTGATGTTGTTGTCACAGGTGTTGGAGATGTTGATACATTTGTTGGATATGCGTGTACACGTGTTAGAATCATTGGAGATGTTGCTACATGTGTTGGACATGTTTTTATAGGTATTGGAGACTTCTTGATGGCTTGATGATGTTGCTAGAAGTTTTGGAGGTGTTTGGCTATGTATTGGTTATGCATATGATTATTTGGTTGTACAATGTTACCAAGGATGGTTCCCATGGTATTTGGTATGGAATCTAATTGGTATTACCATGGTACAAGTGCCCTTGGTATTAGAATTACCATGGTATTCACACATTGTATTTTGGCTTGTTTCTTTGACAATTGTACAGGTGCCATTGGTATTGGTATTTCCACGGTACAAGTGCACTTGGTGTTAGTATTACCATATTATAGGTGCCCTTGGTATTTGTATTATCATGGTCTTTTCATTTGGTATTTTTGCTTGAACATCATTACCATGGTATTTAAACTTGGTATTAGTATTAACTTAATTTTTTCCTTGGGTATTGGATTCAAGATTGATGAAGATATTTTTCAATTGAGTTAAAAAAATGAAAATAAATAAATAAATTGGTTTGAAGAGTTATGTGTTGAGTGAGAGTGAGAGTGCAGTAGATGGTGTGCAAGTTGTGTGAGGGTTGTGTTGTAGCTTATTTGACGCAGTTTGCAGGTGTAGCAGTAGATAGAAGAAGTATGTTTCGACCAAAATTTTGTGCATTGAGCGAGGAAATGGTGTAGAGTATTGTTGTAGGTCTTTTTGGTAATTGGTAGTAGCATCTTATTGTTGTTGTTTGTTGTTGAGAGAAACATTTGTTTTGTGAGCAGTGTTATCTATTGCAAAGAGGTTTTTGTTCATGAACTTTTTAGATTTTATGCAGTGTTTGTGTTGATTCATTTTATTTTGGAGTTTTGATTTTATTCCTTGAAGATATTGTTGTTGTATTGTTCATGTTGAGAAGTTCTTGGTTCCAGTCTTAAAATGTATGAAATGAGAACCACATAGAGGAGTGGAGTTGGAGGAATCTAGTGAAATTAATATAAGTGTAAAATTTCCTCAATCTGATAGTTCGGAACAAATTGGGTGAGGCTCATTGGTCGTGGTGGCTTCCAGTAGATAGGAGTTTGTAGAGACTTTTGATAGTTTAGAAGTAATATGGCAATGGGCGTGGTGCCTTCCAATAGCTGGTAGTCTAATAGATCCACATGAGAAAGAGATATCTATTTGATAGTAGCCATATGAATCTCTATGTAAAGAATTTTCTTCACATAATAAAATTTATTTAGCAGCGCAACAACAACAGGGTGGTTTTTGACCTAGGAGGAGAGTTTTCCACCAGAAATATTTGTGTATCTTGTGTTGAATGATTGCATGGTTTCACGTGTGTTTGATGCTATAATATTTGCTTATGTGCTTTAGTTCATGCATGGTTTAAAGGTTTAATTAATTAAAGAAAAAATTATAACTGCATTCACTATTGATTTACCCCCCACCCCCCGAATAGTGATATAGTTTATAATAATTTTGTAAGCTCATATGGAAGGCTAAAGTACTATATAATTGTCTTAAATAGGGAAAAATGGCAAAGAAACCATTTTTACCTTCATCGGTGGGTTTAACTCTTTTTACTTTCATCGGTGAGCTCAAGTCATCTATCACTTCATTGTTGAAATCTATTATGTGAACTCACCTTGCATGGGAGGTATAGGTGTTAGGAGGCAAGAAAAATAAGGTGGTTGAGGTATTAGGAGGTTAGCCAGAGAAAGAGGTTGAGGAAGTTAGGTTCCTCACAACTTAGGCTATTGGCTCCGGCTATTGAGGGATAATTCTATGACTATGCAGTAATTTGTGGAAATTCGAGTGGAATGAATGAGTTCAGTATTAGAATGAGAACCCCAATTTATTTCTCACTCACCCAGTGAATGAAGTGAAGGAAAGGGCCCAAAATGGTTCTATGTTCTTTAGTTTTCTGAGGTTAAACTAATATTGGCATCACCCACCACATTTCTCGGCTTAAACACCTTGGAGTGTTGAGAAAAGGGCAACAAATGGGTATTAGCAAGGTTTTTAGAGTTTTCATAGTTTTCTTAAGGTTTTTAAAGAAACAAATCTCTTTTTCATTACCCTTTGAACAATATTTTATCGATATAGTGTCATCCTCTCTCTACTAATCAATCAAGATTTCATTGCTTAAGTATTTAGAAGCACAACCACCCCTTGGATTTGATCCTATGACATCGCTGGTAAGAATAGTCTTTTGGTTTCATTTGATTGTTTCCTTTAAAGAGGTTTCCTTGCTTATAGTATCTTTTAGTTTCCAATTAAAAATTAACACGAGGGTTCCTTCGATTTACAAGTAAAATGTGGGTTTCTATGCTCGAAATCTTCTCAAGTTTTAGTGGAAACAACACAGATAGAAGAAAACCTTCTCTATTAGTGTCATTCATTTTCCAAATTTTAAATAATTTCTACTAGGTAAATACTTCTTCATTTTTTTTCACTACTCTCTCTTCCTGAATAGCTAATCTTATGAAGGGTTTTTGTTATAATTTTTTTTTTTATGATGATTAAAACTGTGAAACCATTCAGGGTATTTGGGTGGAGGTATCGTAGAGAAAATAAATTCTTGGTTTTACAGTATTAATGCTCATCAAGAATGAAAAAAGTTTTATATAGGTGATAAATCATATTTCCTTTGTTCTTAGGTAAGGTTTTCTTAAGTAATCAGTTAATATTTTCTTTGAAGATTAAAAACTTGAAAGTATTTTCAAAACCAATAATCATTATGACTTCAAATTGATTTTATTTTTATTTTTGATGTTTCTTGCATTTTCTTTGGAGCTATAACAATGTCTCAAGTGCATCCTCGCATCTTCTCCTCTCTCACGATAATTTTAGTATCCATTGGCCATGATAATAAAATTTATGAAATGAACTCCCCCTCTCCCTCTACCTTCACCATATGGAAGAGATCTATCCTCTTCAATCACGTTGGCTTCAAAACCTTTGATTTATCTAGAAATGTGGTCATGAGAGTTGATAATTATGCATCTCATCCCAAAAAGCAATTATTTCTCATGGATGTTATGGGGAAATTTGTGCTCAAACTACGCCACAAGTACACTCAATTTAAATCTTAAAATTTACTGCACCATCATAATATATATTTCATAGATTTGGCTATATCGATTAGTTATTTGGCTACACCAAATATTGAGTTTTGAGGACACATGGGAATAATTTAGAGGATATGGCCATGGTTCTTGGATTAAGCCAATTATTAGTGTTAAGAAGTTGGCTTGCAGACTTATCTATAGAAAAACCTTTTCCATTGTAGTGTTAAACCCATTAAAGGTGGAGAAGATGAATTTTTGGTATTATCAAATTGAGGGATCCTTCTACAAGCCAAGATCGTCATTCACATAATTCAGTGCCTCTAGAGAAACTGTAGATAAGGTTTCTTCTCATCCAATATAACTTAATTATTCCAAATGTTAAAAGCAAAATGTCATTTTTATCTCTATTACAAATTTTGAGATTATTTTTTGAATCCAAAGCAAAGGACCTAATTCAAACAATTGACTTCACTCATATACAAAATTAGCTACAATAGAATTAAGTTCAATTGATAATTAATGTTTTATGGTGTAGGAAACATGAAAAAAAGTAACAACAAAAATCATGTTAGGAGATGTTATACTCAGCTTGGTGGTGCAACCTAGAATTGATCAAACCTTTGCCATGACAATCCTCATTATATTCAATCATATTTTCAGAATGTAAGAGCCAAACAATTTGCAACATTATATTCTCTTTTTAAATCCCCAACATCACGCTTCTTATTTTATTTACAACTTGTCCATCTATATGATTGTTGAAATGAATGTAAAAATTAAATCCATGTTACAAATGGAAATAGTAATGATAATAGAGGTATTAATTTTAACAATGTTTGTAACTAGTAGAGTGTACCTTGAAAAAGTCATAGGGAAATCCATTTGATATGGTTTCTTATACCTGTATTTTTTTTATATTAATATATTAACACATTACAATGAAAATTAAAGTAAATTCAATGATTATTGGGTGTTTAGAGTGCTTCAATTTCATTTAGACCTAGTGACTACTATCCATCGAATGTTTTTCTCACTGCATGACCTCCCAACATCTCACATTCTCCATAACCTAACCCAAGTTGAGTATATTGACCAACCCAACCACAAAAAGAACTATATATTATTGTTAGGAGCCTAAAATTTGTAATTAAGCTTAAAACCCTGATCTAACACATGAACATGCCCATCCTCTAATCTAACCTATGCAATTATGGCCACATCCTTCATAAAAGAAGAATAAGTTGATATTTTTTGGTTCATTGAGTGCCATGACAATTTACTTTTGGAATAAACCTCATTCCTTTTTACAGCAGTGCCCACTCTATATCTTAGGCTTCTAAGAGTGAAAACAATCAAATTAGATGTCACGGGAATGAAAATTGTGTCTTCAATGATCTATGCATCGAATGGCGGAATCAATGACCACCATCCAATATAATCTTTAAATAATCCTCTAGATGCTTTGGAAGTTGTGTGAAACTCAACACATAGGTGCACATTGTGTCAACTTTTTTTCTTTCTAGAAATCAGGGCTCAAGCAAAAAGAAACAATGGGTCTTCTCGCACAACAACAATGGATCTTCCTACACTAGTACAAAATAGCTAATTAGTTACTAAAAAAACAACTAAAATTTTCATATAAACAACATTTCTTCAGTCGGTGACCAATAGTAGCTAATTTACAGTATCTTACAACACGACCAAATTTTAGTCGTATTGAGCTTAATCATTAATTGGCTTTCTCAATTTTATTGTCTACTAGTATATTTAGTCATAAATTTGGTCGTTAATTTAGTAATTGATTTAGTCATTATTGTCACAATCAATGACCAAATATACAACAAAATATACTACTACATGATCACCTGAGAAAACCAATTAATCACAAAAGAAATATGACCAAAATATTGGTCGTGTTATAAAATACTATAAATTGGCTACTAATAGTCATAAATATGTAATTTTTAATCATTTTTTAAAACCAATTAATGACCAAAGAAATATTGCAAAAATTCCGTTGAGTTATAAGATACTGTAAATTAGCTACTAAAAGTCATATATATGCAAAATTTAGTAATCACTTGTAATCACAAATTTATCATTTATAGTAGTCATTTGTCATTTTTTGATAGTTTCATATTCATTATATTAATGACTGATTTAGTATTTTATATTTAGTTAATTTACATTCATTGATAATCATTATAAATGACTAATTTAGTCATTGTATATTCATTTTATTTGTTTTCATCATTAATCAATATAAACTACTAATTTAGTAGTTTTAGTTTGATTTTATGTGTCCACGATTAATCAACATAAATTAATTAGTATGAATTTTCAAAAAAAAAAAAATGTCATACAATGTGCATGCTCATCTAATATGAAAACGCAAAGTTACATGTGTTAATTACAATTATAAATAATATCATGTAAAACTATAAATTCCATCAACCACATAAATTATATTATATTAAATGACAATTATTACAATATGAGTTTCCAACTTAATATTGGTTGGACTATAATTTACACATGAAATATTGTTTCATGAGTTCATCTATGATATATGTATAAAGAAGTATCGACTCATGGAACTCTTCATTAAAAAATGAAAGATCATAAAGTACACTGTTACACATCTCCCTGTATAAATGAATCACAACTCCACTAAAAGCTCAAATAGTGTACACATGATTGAACTTAATAGACAAAGAAATCTAAAAGCTTTCAGACATTCTAGTTTCTTAAATTGAAGAAACTAGAAATTGAACATCAAATATCATCTAGTAGATAAAATGAATCTTTGGATTCATATTTTGGTCATAGATGTTATACTACATCAAAACAATCAATTTTGATCATCAAATTCAAGGTTTCCTACATCATGTCTGTATTAGCTTTTCCTTATTAACACACACAACTGAACTCGTAATTGAATAAAGCTTTCTTGTTAACAATAAACCCTCAATTTTCTATACATGTGAAATGATATATTCATGCTCAAGGCAAGTTTACAACCTACAAAGTGTTATCTTCAATTGGTCGGCTCTCTGGACTTTGTTCACTCAGTTTCTTTGCAAGTATCAGAAACTGAGGCATTCACCAACTTTCTGATGACTTCAGAATTGGATATATTCTTTCAATCACTGCTAGGGGATTGATTTTCGTCAACCTTGAATTTAATTCCATTGGTCCCTAAACTAGAGCTTCCTGAACCAGTTACCATATCAGCAAATATTGCTTGACGTGAACCATTTAGTGCATGGAGGTGTGGGCAGTAATATGTTACGTATGGAAAATATTCTTTCTTAGCCAAACCTACAAGTAAAAATAAAACACCCATTTAGACCTATTACCCACAACATCATCAAGTGAAACTCACTTTCCACTAATGTGTTCATATGTTATGAAACAAATTAGACCTTCTACAAATATTTCCATGTATTAAGGTGAAAATTCAATGGAAATAAATTCCAAGAACATTTTGAAATGCATATATGAAGGGATAAATATGTAGTGAAACTATGTGGACTTCCATATATCTGGAATAATTCAATAAACCAAATCATATAAACCTATAGAAAATACCAAAGGGGTTCAACTCAATGATGAGGAGCAGGGAGTTTTTCACCATTGGACAAGGTTCAATTCCCATGAGAGATTTTCTTAGAGTGATGGGATCACCTTGAAGTAGTGGTTGATGTGTAGTTTCACCAAGAGGGATTATATAAAATGAGCCTGTGATCCCCACCAGACTGTGGTCTAGTAGCAACTTGGAGCAGTTGTTGTAACAATGACCCAGGTTAAAATCCTAGAAGGCATGCTCCTCCACTGCGTGAAGTTCATAGGCTTTTCCAAATGTGACTACTGATCATATTGAATATTGTTGAAGTATGATCGAGGAGGATTCTGTTGATTCAGTTACACATGATCAGTATGGTTCCAGTTACATCGTCAGTGGCAGATATGGTCGATGGGTGATGTCACACAATGATAATTTATGGTAAAAGGTGTTGAAATTTCATGTATTGGGCCCAGAAGGCTTGTATTCCTACATTAAAATCCAAACCTAATCTAAAACCTAACAAAAAAACACACCATGCTATGTGTTAAACTATAAACATAAACCCTAAGTCAAAAAACCTATCACCTAATACCTCTCGAGCCTATGTATTAAATAAAACATTGTTAAAACAATATAAAAACAAAACACATATTAGACTTAACCGCGAGGTTGCCTAAACTGCATCGGGGAAGCATGTGACCATCACATGTTATGACCATCGGAGTTAAACAGTCAAACTGCCATCCTTAACCACAGCGGGACCGTGGCTCATGTGATCGAGTCAGTGGGCAGAGGTTAGAGTTCACCACAATGCTAAACCATCAGCAAACCGTATTGGAGGTGTCTGGACATGTGAACACTGTAAGGTAGCCGCCAGGGTTAGTTCCACAGTTTCGGTGGATGGTTATGATTAGGCAGTGGCAACACTATGTGAGTGCCATGATAACCACCACCTCCAACCACTATGGTAAATAGTCAGCGCCTGATTACATGTAGACTATTCCTGTTCCACTCAGTTAACTAACAGCTAATGATTGGTGGGCTAAACCAAAGTCCAAAAATGGATTTTGTGTGATTTTTATTAAATATTTGTTCAAACAAACTTGTAATGTCACTATGTGACACACCAATAAATCATCAATTAACCCCTTAAGTCAGCTGATGCATTCTGAATGAAAGAAAGTTGTTATGATGCATCTAACCACTGTATAAATGTACATTTGCAGACTTGAGAGCAGTTAGTGAGGATTTTTGAGTGTTTTTGTACTTGTTATTCAGAAGCTGAGACAAAGAGGCGGTCAATGTTTTGATCATATCTTGGGCATTTGGAGGCAGAATTAGAAACCGTAAGTGGTGTTGGAAAGCTAGTTCAGAGAGCTTTTTGGTTATAGAGGTCAAAATTTACTATGTTCAATTTCAGTCTGACAGAATTGATGTGTAAACATCGCCTTCTTTTCATTCCTAATAAAAATGGTCGCTCATCTTGAAAGTGGACCCGGAGACATAGTCTGTCAGGGACAAACTCCGTCATCAACCTCACTATCTGGTATAACTGTGTTTTTACATTTTATTGATTTATTTCTCATGCATCCAAAGATTTAAGTTCTGTCGCATATCCTTCGTCATTGTTTATGCCTTCTCTCTTAACACACATTTGGTTTCATTCAATTCACTATATGGCGCTAATAACTTCTGCTTAAGTTTTAATATAGTCAATCAGATCATATAATTTGTATCAGAGCAGGTTATGATAGCAAAGTTAATCAGTGAATGTTAACCAGGTCAAGGTCACGACGAGGAGAAGGAACAGTTGAAGAAGGCGATCCCAAAGTGGGAAAGCGAAGGACTGTTCATAAATCAACCATGTCAGAGCCTAATGCAGGTGAACACACTGAAACTAAGATGAGTGAAGAACAGTTTTAGCAGGAATTCATGAATATGCAGCAAATTTTGGGAGAGTTGTACGAGGATAAGAAGACGAGATATGCTTCTTCTTCAAAAACATCGAAGAAGGACAAAGGTAAAGGCAAGGCCAATAAACCTCCTTCACCGCCGTCATCTCCATCATCATCTTCTTCATCTTCTTCTTCCAGTTCAGAGTCAGGTGAAGAAAAGAAGCCTCATAAAACTTCTCTTTCAAACTTGACATTAAATTTGAATTTCCTATTTATAATGGAGAAATGAGTCTTGAGAAATTGGATAATTGAGTAAAGCATAGAAGTTTATTGTCAAATACAAAACATAATTGATGATAAAACTAAGATACAATTAGCTACCCTTCGGATGGGAGGTACAACCCTAATTTGGTGGGAAAGTCATACTCAGTCAGATTTAAAGCATAAGGGTAAAGTAATTTCTTCATGGACCAAGTTTCTGAAAGCCCTTAGAAAGAAATTTTATCCTTTAGGGTATATGCAACAAACCGTAATTGATTGGAAACATTTGTGACAAAGAAAAGGACAAAGTGTTCAGGATTTCACCTAGGAATTCCGCAAGAAATCACTTACACTTGGAATCTCAATGAAGTCAAAATAAACTTTGTTAAAGTATTGGTAGTCTACATTTATATTTACAACATACGTTGTTAATGTTTAATCCCGATGACTTTGATCAAGTTTGTGTACAGGCTATTTATGTTGAATCAAGAGGTATGCCTTTCAAGTTTTCACCAAAAACTTCCAAGCAGTTGGAAAACAAAGATTCAAAGGATGGTAAGAGGAAGGGTTTTAACAAAGGAAAGAAATCAGCAATAGTTCAAAAAGATAGTGATCGACCTACATGCACACATTGTTAGAGAGTTGGCCATGACCAAGCTAGATGTTGGAAGCTTCATCCAGAACTCAGACCTCAGAAGTTTCGGAAGAAGGGTGAGAAGAAAGCTATCACAGTTGTCCAACATGATCTTGGTTCGGATTCAAGAGATGAATCAAAGGTAATTTCCATGGTGACAACAGGTAAAATTTCTGATGTAGCCTCTAGTTCTAATGCTACCACTACCTCTTCAAACATAAGTCCTCCAAATGAGGATAAAAGAGTTGAACTCTTCCATATAAGGATTGTCTCTAAGCATAAGAAAATAGACACATTATTTGATAGAGGGTCACAAGCTAATCTAATATCTGTAGATCTAGTAAAGAAAATGGGTTTGGAAACTTCTGATCATCCAACACCATATCCATTAGGATGGCTTACTAAGGATACATAGCTGAAAGTAACTAAGCAGTGTCACTGAAAGTTTGCCATTGCAAATCATTTTATTGATGAAGTAGATCTAGATGTGATTCTAGCTGATATATGTGGGGTTGTGCTAGGGAGTCCTTACCTTTATGACCATGATGCACTATTTTATCGAAAGGAGCATAAGTGTATCTTAAAGAAGGATGGAATTGGATTTATCATTAAAGGACATAAAACTAAAGCTCATCTGGATTTAGTCACTAGAAATCAAATGAAACGATTGATTAGTTCGAGTAAGAAATATGTTCTCTTAATGATCAAAGAACAACCTAAGGAATTTAAGGATGCTTTTTCAAGTTGTGAAATTCCCCTTAAAGATAGTTTGGTTGAAATCGTAGAATCTTTTTCAAGTCTTTTTGAAGAACCCAAATATCTTCCTCCTAAGAGAGAAATACAACATGAGATTCAGTTGTTATCAGATGCTACTCTTCTGAATTTTGGAATGTATCATATGTCAGTCATAGAGAATGAGGAAATCAAGAAGCAAATCCAAGACTTGTTAGAAAAAGGTTTTATTTGGTCAAGTTCTTCTCCATGTGGCTCACCCATAATCTTAGTGCCAAATAAAGATGGTACATGGAGAATGTGTGTTGATTTTAGAGATTTAAACAAAATTACCATCAAAACCAGGTATCCTCTTCCAAGAATAGATGATTTGCTTGATCAACTCAAACATCTGTTTATTTCACTAAGTTAGATTTAAGAAGTGGATATCATCAAATCCATATTGCAGAGAATGATATCTGGAAGATTGCATTTAAAACTAGACAAGGATTATTCGAATGGTTAGTAATGCCTTTTGGTTTGACTAATGCACCAACAACTTTTATGTGGGTAATGAATGATGTGTTCCGTCCATATCTTGACAAATTTGTTATAATCTACTTAGATGACATTCTCATATTCAGTAAAAGCAAAGAAGAACATGTTAGACATGTAAAACATGTATTATAAATATTGCAAAAGGAACAGTTAAGTCTAAAACTTGCTAAATGTGAGTTTGGAAGAACTTCACTAAATTATCTTGGTTACATAGTTGGAGGAGGCAATCTAAAAATAGGTCCAGCTAAAATTGAAGCAATTCTTAAGTGGCCAAGACCACAAAATGTAACTGAAGTTCGAAGTTTCTTAGGTTCAGTTCAGTAATGGAGAAAATTTATCTCTCAATTTTCTTTAATTGCAGCACCACTACATGCTTTAACAGGGTCTAAAGTTATTTTTCAGTGGGGAGGAAAGCAACAAAAAGCTTTCAATAATCTTAAGCAAAAGCTAGTTACAACTCCAATCTTAGCTTTGCCTAATTTACAACAGCCATTTGAGATAGAGAACGATGCTAGTGGTTATGCCATGGGTGCAGTTTTATTACAAAAAGGAAAACCTATTTGTTTTCATTCAGAGACTTTTTCCAAAGCAGTGATAAATTATCCAATTATGACAAAGAATTATTTGCCTTGGTAGAAAGTGTTAAAAAATGGAAACATTATCTAATGGGAAAAGAAACCATAATTCATACAGATCATCAGCCACTTCAGTACCTTCAGTCACAAACTAAATTGCAACAATATCACCATTATAGGTGGATGGGATTTCTTCCCACTAGGGCCATTTCAGTGCATGAGCTGTTTGGGGGCTATGTTCATCTGTTTTTGGTGATTCAAAAGCCTATGTCTGCTATTTTCGACCTTCTGAGTCTAATGGCAGAGGTTTTAGAACCATTTGAGGTCATCTTCACCTCAAAATTCTCCATGCAAGTTTAAAGAGCCACTAGGGCCAATTGGGGAAAGTACTGTATAAGGTACAAATTTCACTGTTTAGTGTTTGGGAAAGAGCATGTTTAGCTAATTCCTATCTTCTGATTCTGTATTTACAGTCAGATCTGTCTTTTGAGACATTCATATTCTTGTATTAGCCTTTGTAGCATTTTAAATACAAGAGGACAAGCCTAGTTTGAGAGGTTTGGTCCAGCAGATGTAGCCTAGAGGGGGTGAACTGCTTTATCATTTTGATGTCTTTATTTGCTGAAGATGATATGCTAAACAAAACTGATATAAAGTTTTAAACAGCAAATAAATATAACTTGCATACACACATAATCACCTGTTCAGCTGCAGAAAGTTATTTGTCTTATTCCGCAAGACCTGAAACTTCAAGTATGTGTATGTCAAAGACTTCTAAGTGTTTACTTTGTTATTTCTTTAGGCAGAGCCTATAGAGGGCTAGGTAGCCTCTAGAACTCATCCTCTTTTTAGAGGTGACATGTCCGGTGAATGCCCCTACAGTCTATCTCTGTATAAGAAATAAGAAGTTTTCACATTTTCAGAGGTCACTTGGAGTGTATAGCTCACAGTTGAAATTATTGGAAATGGATACCTTGCACCCTTAAACAAGTACATTCTATTTTCATATCAGATGGTATCAGAGCACGGTTTGCTTGACTGACATTACTAGCTTGATTGTGTAGCTTGAAAGGTGTCTTAAGCAGTGTTGAAGATTGACTACTTTATTATTCTGCAAACTACTTGTTGTTTGATTTTGCTGAAGCTCTTTTGTTCATTTTTATAATGTCAACTTCCATAAGTGAGTTCTCAAAATCATCCTCCTTCACAATATTCTTTGATGAATGCTTGAAGCAAGAATTTTTCATCATGATGAATATGGTGAGAGAAATATATGAGGATGAAAGAAAGAGCTCTAGACTTCAAGAGCAGTTGAATTCCATGAGGGAAGAGAAGCAGTTGCTTTCTGACCAATTGCAGGAAATGGAAGGCCAACTCCATATTGCAAACATGAATCTGGAAAGGATGCATGAGTTGGAGACACAACTCCTTGTTGCCAAAGAAGCCTTAGCCAAGTATCAGCTTGAAGAAGAGGTAAACAATTCTAGTTTGTCTTCAAATTCTTATAAGAATGTTTATGTTGGTTCTTTTGAGAAACATACCAGAGGCATAGGGTCCAAGTTGATGTCCAAAATGGGATATTAAGGAAAAGGATTGGGCAAACATGCACAGGGTATAGTTGAGCCAGTAATGGTTGAGGTAAGGCCTAAGAATTTGGGTCTTGGCTATGGACAATCTTATGGAGAAAGTTCCAAAGCAGCCATGAAGGCAATTGAAATAGTTCCTAGAAGGAGTTTCATTTCAGGTTCTCTATCTCAAGGTTGTGAAGGTTGTATCCTTGAGGAATGCAATAGTTTGAAACATACCTTGCAAGAATAAGGTGTGCATAAGCATGCACTTGAACAAGAGAATTGTAAAAGCTCTAAAACCATTGAAGGGATTGATGGTGTTCCAAAAGGAGCTTCTTCTTCATTCGATTCACGTCCTCATGAAGGTAATGAAGGTGAAAGAGAAAGGGATAAATCTGATTTCAATCATATTTCCTTTGATCATGTAAAGCATGGAAAATTTCCACACAAACATTGGAAAAGAATTGCATGTTCTTTTCTTGGTTTGGTTAACCATAGTGTTTCTAGATGTTGGAAAAGAATGGCAACATACAGGAAACTTTTGAAGGAAAGGAGGCAAGAAGCCAAAGTTCCATTGAACAATGCAAATCATGCTATCAAGAATATGAACATGTGTTGCACTTATTGCCATAAGCAAGGACATACTGCTGAAAGGTGTTGGACTCTGAATCCAACAATGCTTCCATGAAAGTTAAAGAAATTGGAGAAAGAGTATGGCAAGAACGAGAAGGAAGTTTCCATCATTGATATGTGTAAGGATGATACACATGTTGATATTGATGTGCAGTTAAAGGAAGCGCCTTTGAAATGGATTGGTAAGAAATGGTTAGAATTCTTATCCAATTAAAGTTGCATGTCTTTTGATTGAATGCATTTCTTGGTTAAGGGAATGCAAGTTGCAGGATGGAAAAGCTGAGTATGAGACTCACTCTATCGCAACGAAAGTTATATTCATTTCAGCTTTGAAAGTACATGTAAATGTGATCGAGGATCTTGTACTTATGATTGTACTTAAGGGAAAATTAAAGGATAAATTGCATGCATGAAAATGATATGCATGAGCACAGGGATCATGATGATTTCCTTGTATTTTAAACATGTATGTGTGATTAACTTGAAGGGTTGATTACTTTGTTTTTAACCATGCATGTAATGTATTATTGACTTGGAAAAAGTTAATTTGATCTCCAAGATTGTAAAGAGGAGAAAGGATGAAGTGTTTCATCTTTGTAAAAGCCTTCTCATTTGGGTGAGGCAGCTCTTCTTCTGGAGCGGAGGTGCCATGGATGGGCATCGTGACAGTTGGCAAGCCCACATGTTTAGAGGGATATTTCAGCTCATATATCAGCAAGTTTCATTGTTGGTTCCTGCAAATTTTCAGTTTGTCTAGCGAACAAGGTTGGTTGGGATTCGACAAGTACTTGGCTTATGCAGCAAAAAGTCGCCATGACGACAGTTGGCAAGGCAGGAAATTTTGGCATCAGTATGTTGTTTTGGCTGAACGGAAGAGGATATTTTTGTTCCTTAAGTGTTGTACATTTCAATTCAAAGATTCAGTAAGCTTTTGGGGACCAAAAGCCTTCTCATTTGGGAGGTGTGATCAAGAGCTCAGGACCAAGTGCCGTAAAATGGTCAAAAATAAAAGTGCTCAGAACTAATTGGAACCTAAACGATCGTATAGAGCTCTTCTTCCTAATTCCAGCGCTACAAACGGTTTGAAAAACGGTTGCCGTATGTGAAAGCTATGCCAAAAACAAAATCGCCCAATAACCCTTAATTTTTGAATTTTTAAAAAATTTAAAAAAGAATATTCCTTGGAATATTCTGGGGAATATTCCTTTTGGGCAGCGAATCAACGGCTGCCACGTGGCAAGCCCAGAGGCCGCCACGTGGCCAATGATGACCTCAGCAAGTGTATGTTGGTATTGTCAAAATTTTATGGGCGAATGGAGGATTGAATACACAACCTTTGATCTACTATCACAACATCTTACCAATGAGCCATGCAATTGGGACTTGTTAGGATTGTGGTAGAAACTTTATATGAATTTTAAACTCCTAAGGGCTAGCCCCCATTTCATGTGACCCTCGGCCCATAACCGTGGGCTCAACCCCCTAAACCGCCGGCGCGCAATCCGATGCAAACTGCCAGCCGGAATTTTTGATCACATGTATATTAATAACTGCAGTCAAGTTGGCGGAAATTTTGGCGGTCCCGCCATATTTGGCGGGCCTATCTGGCCTCCAACTACAGTTAGCTGGAGTTTTTCTAGGGGCAGACTGGAGAAACTTTAAATGGCCATAACTTTGGCTAGGAAAGGCGGTTTTGGACGAATTTGTTTTTGATTTTGGGTATTTTGGACCTTATGAAGCCATTGGCATAGGTTTCACAGCCATTTGAGGTCATTTTCAGGTGTTTTAGCTTCATGGAAGTTCCAGGAGCCACCAGGGCCAAATTAGTTTGGGAGCTGCATTGGGAATTGTGCAGCCAGTGAATTTGGAACAAAGGTCATTCCTGAAGGTTTTCAGCATTCTAAATCCATTTCTGCAGCTCGTTCTGCTTTTTGAGGCATTCTTCTCACTGTTTAGCTTCAGGGAAGCTTTCAGGGCCACTAGGGCCATTTCAGTGCATGAGCTGTTTGGGGGCTATGTTAATCTGTTTTGGTGATTCAAAAGCCTATGTCTGCTATTTTCAACCTTCTGAGTCTAATGGCAGAGGTTTTAGAACCATTTGAGGTCATCTTCACCTCGAAATTCTCCATGCAAGTTTAAAGAGCCACTAGGGCCAATTGGGGAAAGTTCTATATAAGGTACAAATTTCACTGTTTAGTGTTTAGGAAAGAGCATGTTTAGATAATTCCTATCTTCTGATTCTGTATTTACAGTCAGATCTGTCTTTTGAGACATTCATATTCTTGTATTAGCCTTTGTAGCATTTTTAATACAAGAGGACAAGCCTAGTTTGAGAGGTTTGGTCTAGCAGATGTAGCCCAGAGGGGGTGAACTGCTTTATCATTTTGATGTATTTATTTGCTCAAGATGATATGCTAAACAAAATTGATATAAAGTTTTAAACAACAAATAAATATAACTTGCATACACACATAATCACCTGTTCAGCTGCAGAAAGTTATTTGTCTTATTCCGCAAGACCTTAAACTTCAAGTATGTGTATTTCAAAGACTTCTAAGTGTTTACTTTGTTATTGCTTTAGGCAGAGCCTGTAGAGGGCCAGGTAGCCTCTGGAACTCATCCTCTTTTTAGAGGTGACATTTCCAGTGAATGCCCCTACAGTTTATCTCTGTATAAGAAATAAGAAGTTTTCACATTTTCAGAGGTCACTTGGAGTGTATAGCTCACAGTTGAAATTATTGGAAATGGATACCTTGCACCCTTAAACAAGTACATTCCATTTTCAGATCAATTATCTACGAAAATAAAAATAAGATAATATTTTTTTTTATAGATTAACATTTTTTCATAATACAATATATTTAAAAATAAGAAAATAAATTTTAATAAGAAATCAAATATATTGTTGAATTTAAAAAATAACAATATTAATTAATAATTAATATAATGTGAATTATGAAATCATCTATAGAAATAGAAATAGAATGATCTTTTATAATTAAATTAAAAGTATTATGAATGAAGTAGAAAACACTACAAGACATTTAAAATACCATTCCATCTACGGTTCATTATTTTATTTTTTTAAATTTAAAAAAGAAAAAGAAAAAGAAAAACAATTCGTGATAAAGTGTTTTCTACCTTAAAAACTTAAAAATAAACAAGTTACAATGATTAACTGTCTATGAGACTTTAACAAAAATGTTGCTTCCGTGTCTTTGGGAATGGACATTTCCGCAGATTGCACATTTCCAGTACTCATCACCAATAACTTCTGGTGCCAGTGCATCGCATAAATCCATGGTGTACTTCACACCACCATCTGTTTCTCTCTCTATATATGTCGCTATGGTTGTCCCAGATGATAAGGTACTTTCTGCAGATTGCACATTTCCAGTACTCATCAACTATCTCAACATCAATCTCTTCTGGTGCCCCAGGCCCTCTATTCTTTTTAACTTACAACACATATCAACCTTAATCGTCTTCAAAGATATTAACCTTTGAAGACACAGCAACTCCTCCAACTCTTTACACTCCCAGATGTGTAGTGTTTGAAGGTTTGTAGGATTATGAAGCCCTTCCATTTTCCTCACCTTATCAAAACCACTCAAAGAGATCATCTTCAAAGTTATTAACCTTTCAAGACACAACAGCTCCTCCAACTCTTTACACTCATGGATACGTGGTGTTTGAAGGATTGTAAGATCATTGCAAACTCTGATTGTGAGATGTTTAAGGTTGGGACAAACACCCTCAACCAAAGATATCTCTGATATTTTTGTGTGGTCCAGCTCTAAGAATTCTAGTCGAGACAGTGCTCCTTCCATCCCCTTTTTCAATAGCAGGTCGCAAATGGGACATCCTGTTACTTCTAACTTTACCAGGTTGCTCAACTTCACCATTTCTGCTAGTAAGGACTCTATTCCACATTCTTCTATGTTCAACTCTGACAGCTGAGTCAGTAGTCCCAACGAATCGGGCAAAGATTTCAGTTCTCTGTAATAGACGAGCTCCAAGTGCTTCAATCTGCTTAGGTGACCCAACAAACATGGTAGTTCTTTCAAGGAATGGCTTCCCACACAAAACACTTCCAGATTCCTGAGCTTTATAATATACTTGTCTTAGATATTTGCAAGTCCCACCAGACTGTTCCAGCCTGATCCATCCCATATTCTTATCACCATATCCCTGTCTTCCATAATGAAATAATAGGAAATGTCTAAGAATATTTGTCTTTCCTCTTCTACGTCTAGAACATTGTAACTTAACTTAAGCCTCTCTAGAATCTCATTGGGAAGTTTGGTTTCACGAAGCTTATCCAAATGACCTTTCCAATAAGATTAGTCATTCTTTCCACAGAGAAGTGCCCCAAACACCTTCAAAGACAAAGACAATCCATTTCAGGCTTTGCAAAACATGCCTACACGTTTTTCGAATCCTACCAGTGGATAAGGTTGCAAGAAGGCATGCAAATAGAAGAGCTGTCGAGAGTATTGATAATCGAGACTTCTTAACTGATATATTGATGACTCTGCTATTGCTGAGCTTGTGAGGACATTCTTGTAGCGTGATGTAACCAAAATCAAGCTATCAAATGGAGGACCTTTGCCACTATAAAAAATGCATGTAACTGAGATGCTTCATCTACATCATCTAAAACTATTAAAGCTTGTGCAGATGAAAGATGTTCTCTAAAAATTTCTATGCATTTTTCAATGCTATCTGTTGGCTTAGTCCTCTTTGTCAAATCCTCAAAAAGTTTTCTCTGCAAGGAGTTCAAAGAGCTTAGACACGCTGTCTCTCTGACATCATATAAGAAAGAGGATTTGTTGAAAGTGTTGTCTTGCCTAGTCTGCCCAAGCCAACAGTCCCCAACACCTGAGCTTTTTCATTCTTTTGTTGCTGCCATAACACACTCCTTTCAAAATCTTCTATTTTTTCTTGCGGACCAACTAGAAAATCAACCACATGCAGCGGTGTCTTCTTGCGCTTTTTAAGCATGTATTTCACAACCTCCTCCAATAGCTTGTCTTCATCCCTGGAAATTCTCAACAAAGCACATAAAAGCATTGTAAAATCCACTCCAAACAAACGAAACATTAAGTGTATAGCAATACCAGTTAGATAAATAATATCGAAAAGAAGAGTTAAGAGTTCCAACTCATTATCGGGCTTGAGTTCGAAGTCGTTTATTAACAAGGCTTTATTGAGGGAAATTCTCCAGTTCTCAAGTCTTTGATGGTCGTATCTGCCTTTCCGTTCATGATCACTCAGTGCTTTAGCATACTGGTTTTTAGTCCATGGCACCTCTGAAATCTCCACTTTAAAAAAGATGGGAAATATGGTATCCCCAGACTTGTTCAATATAAGGAGCAACTCATCTAGACACCATTTAGACTCATCATATATGGGTTAGAAAATGAAAATGTGGATAGAGGCAGTTCGGATGGCATTTTCAATTTGAGGATCTATGTAATCTCCCTTCTCTAGTTCATACTTGTCCAGGAAAGGTCGCAATTTATGTAAAAGAAGGCATTTGTAAATGTTATTACTGCAATAAATTTGGTCATTATGCTTGTGATTGTAGGAAGAAAATTGTTGTTCAAGGGAACCAGAGAGCTAATGTCCATAGAGTACTAACTCCATGTTCCTGGCTTACCATACCAGGCATGAACCTTCTACTAGTGTGTGGCTATTAGACAGTGGTTGTAGTAACCACATGATAGGCAACAAGGATTTGGTTGCAAATTTCGATCAATATATGAAAATAGAGGTAAAGTTGGGGACTGACAAGATTGTGGAACTAGATGGAAAAGGAGTGGTCAACATTCTGACCAAGCAGGGGGAGCTGAAGACAATCTCAGAGGTATATTATGTTCCTAGTCTCAAACATAATTTGTTAAGTGTTGGTCCATTTAAACAGAAATGATATAGAGTTATCTTTCAAGGTCAAGAAGTTGTTATTGTTGGCATTATGGTTCAGGTGTTGTCCTTGATGGCAACCCATTCAGGTGGTAGATCACTGTTCTTCATGTCAGCAGCAAAGATTGATGATCAGCTCTTAATTTATTGAAAAATTTAAGAAGGACGCAGGTACACCTTTCAGAAAGTGCGTACCCGCAGGTAATCCATGCATAAACCGCGTCTAGGGACGCAGTCCAGCCGTTCAGAAGGTGCGTCCACCCAGTGCACACTTTTTAAGGCAGATAAAAGCACACGTGGGGGTTTCTTGTGATTTACTCCTGGTATCTAGCTGACGGTATTGTGTTTTTAAGGTGTCGGCTCGTGGTAATGTTCCTTGATTTGAGGAGGAGCTTGCCTATATAAAGCAAAGGAGATCATTTGGTTTGAGCATGTCTTTGTTGAATATCTTATGGGGTGAGATCTGGTCTAGATCTAATCAAGGCGAATCTATTAATGGACCGAGATCTCTTGGCGCATGTTCAGATCTGTGGATCTGATTGTCTGGGTTACTTCTGAAGTCTTGAAATCATCTATGCCCGGAGGGACGCAGGTGCAGTAAGGGTTCAGGTGCGTCCGGGACGCAGGAGCGAAGAGTTTCAGGTGCGCCGGGACGCAGGCGCAGAAGGGTTCAGGTGCGCTGGGACGCAGGCAGTTCAATAGACTCAGTGCGAGGGACGCAGGCTAGCAGTTGAGCAGGGTGCGTCCGGGACGCAGGCTAGCAGTTGAGCAGGGTGCGTCCAGGGACTCAGGCCAGCAGTTGAGCAGGGTGAGTCCGGGACTCAGGCTAGCAGTTGAGCAGGGTGAGTCCGGACTCAGGCTAGCAGTTGAGCAGGGTGCTTCCTTCTCTTAAAATCTTTGTTTATCATTGTTGTGTTCTGGGTTTGGTCCTATTATTGTTGATCTGGTTACTACAGTTGATTGGATGATTCTCTTACACTTGATGATCGATTGATGCTTATGGATCCAGTTTGAAAATTTATGAAAAGTGGTCCTTGTATGAAAATTAGATGAAATATGACCTTTCAGATTATGGGTTGTGCTTCAGTGTATCCAGTATGAAAATTGATGAAACGTGGTACTTGGAGGAAAGAAGATTGTAGGCCGGCGCCTACGTACTAGTATCTAAGCTAGTACAAGAGCTAAAGGAAATCTTTGAGCATTATAGCAGGTAGCAGCCTGCGTACTAGTAAATGGATCGGCTAGTACAAGAGCAAAGGGGGTTGTAGCTCCCGTACTGGTATAAGACTGCACCAGTACAAATATTGTAAAAGGATTTTCTTATTAAGAAGAAGATTGAGATGACTTGCAGCAGGTGGTTTTCTCCCGCATTGGGTTTCCACCTTATATCATTGTGTTCATGTGTGTGCCTTATGTGTGATGATCTACTTTATGTTACTGCATCTGTTAACTGATAGTATGGTTGATAATGTCCTAATGCACTCATTGAAGATCGATTAAATTAATCTTAAGAAGTTGTGGAAGTAGCATATATGAATCTGATTATGGAATTGAAAAAGTTTTATTAATGTGATAATACTGATTCACCCCCCCCCCCCCCCCTCTCAGTATTATTTCCAACAGTTATATATGACAAGCCCAAAGAAATCAGCTGTTAGCAAAGGTGCAGATGACGAGGAACAAAATCTTTCCTCTCATTTTGAATTACAGTGGTCAAGTGAGTTCTTTTACAGTTGCATGTTTTGATGACTATTGGTTATGGCACTTTCGATTTGGACACTTGCACTTTTCTGGTTTAAGATTGTTGCAGCATAAACTGATGGTTAGAGGATTACCTCCCATCAAAGAGCCTACTAGTACTTGTGAGTGTTGCATCTTGGGAAAGCAACACCATGAAAGTTTTCCAAAGGGATTTTCATACAGAGAAAAGCAACCTCTTGAGCTAGTGCATACAGACTTGTGTGGACCTATGAGGACACAGTCAATTGGTGGAAGTTGTTACTTCCTCACTTTCATTGATGACTACAGTGGAAAGACTTGGGTTTACTTCTTGAAGCAGAAGTCTAAAACTTTTGCAAAGTTCAAAGAATTCAAAGCCTTTGTAGAGAACCAAAGTGATCGATAGATCAAGGTATTGAGGTCAAATCGTGGTGGAGAATATGATTGAAAGGTATTCCATGATTACTACAAACAACATGGGATCAAAAGACAGTTTACAAGTAGGTACACATTGCAACAGAATGGTGTAGTAGAGAGAAATAACATGACAATTATGAACATGGTAAGAAACATGTTGAAAGGTAGAAACTTGTCTAATGAGTATTGGGCAGAAGCAATTGCATGTTCTATTTATGTGATCAATAGATCTCCTACAAAGAGTACCAGAACAAGCATGGTCAGGTATGTATTGTAGTGTATCTCATCTCAGAGTATTTGGATATGTATCTTATGCACGTGTGCCTAAGGAGAGAAGAGGCAAATTTGATGATAAAAGTGAAAAATGCATATTCACTAGTTATAGTGAGCAATCAAAAGCTTACAAATTGTATAACCTCATCACAAAGAAGACCATAATTAGTAGAGATGTTGTGTTCAAGGAACAAGAGTCATGGAATGGAACTGTAGACAAAACAATTGATGCACAAGTGCAACTGATGGAAGAAGATGATGTAGCAGAAAAGGAGTAATAAGAATCACAGGTGAAGACACCAAACAGAGACACACCAACAAGGACTCCAACATTTTTAGAGTAGCATGGATCCTCAAGTAGATCAACAGATCAAGATTCTCCCAGCAATCAATCAGGTGATGAATCAAGCAATGGTAAGAGAAACATGAGAAGTTTGAAAGATATTTATGATGATTTGGATGTTAGTTCAAATTTTGCATCATTGTCATTCCAACCTTCTTTGTTTGAAGAATCAATCAAAGATGAAAATTGGGTGCAAGCCATGGATGAAGAAATTGAAGCTATTGAAAAGAATGACACATGGGATTTGGTTGATTTGCCAAAGGAAAAAAATCTCATTGGTGTGAAGTGGGTGTACAAGACAAAGTTGAATGAGAAAGGTGAAATTGACAGATTTAAAGCAAGACTTGTAGCAAAAGGATTCTCGCAGCAACCGAGAATAGACTTTGGAGAAACGTTTGCTCCAGTAGCCAGATTGGACATTGTAAGAGTAGTTCTAGCCATAGCAGCTCAGAACAAATGGAAAGTATATCAGATGGATGTGAAGTCAGCCTTCTTAAATGGAATTATAGAAGAAGAAATTTATGTGCAGCAACCTCCAGGATATGAAGTTGAAAGTAACGAAGACAAAGTTTACAAGTTGAAGAAAGTGCTCTATGGACTGAAGCAAGTGCCTAGAGCTTGGTATAGTAGAATTGATAGTTACATGATCAAGAATGGATTTTGCAGAAGCAACATTAAGCCTACCTTGTACACAAGGGTAAATGAGCATGGACATATTTTGATTGTTTGCTTATATGTTGATGACATGATTTTTACAGGTGATTTTGACATAGATGAATTTAAAGCAACCATGATGAAAGAATTTGAGATGACAAATCTTAGTCTCATGAAATTTTTTCTGGCATAGAAGTTGAGCAATTTGAAAAAGGAATTTTTATTTGTCAAAATAAATATTCCAAAGATTTGTTGAAAAGATTCAAGATGGAAAATTGCAAACCTGTCCCTACACCAGTTGCAACAGGTACAAAGTTAAGCAAGGATGATGAAGGATCAGATGTCAATCCAACATTATTCAAAATATTGATTGGTAGCCTCGTGTATCTCACAGCTACAAGACTAGATATCATGTAAGGAGTAAGTTTGATTTCCAAATTTATGGAGACTCCAAAAGACACACATTGGAGTGCAGGAAAACGAATTCTGAGATACATAGTAGGAACTAGAGATTGTGGCATAATGTATGCAAGCACAAAAAAGAAAGATTTGATTGGATACAAAGATAGTGATTTTGCAGGTAGTTTGGATGATAGGAAGATCACTTCTAGTTTTGTGTTCCACCTTGGTTCATGTGTGATTTCATGGGCATTTAAGAAGCAGCCCATTGTGACACTTTCGTCAGGAGAAGCAGAATATGTTGTAGCAACATCAACAACATGTCAAGTAGTGTAGTTAAGAAGAATACTTGATGAACTCAAGTAGAAAACTTAAAAAAAAAACTTTCTATAAAATCCTTTCCCAAATTTTGTTTTCTTATTAAAAAATAACTTTTAAAATAAATCCTTTTCACCATATAAACCAATTATGGGAATATTTTCACTATATAAACCAGCCTCGTATCAAAAATACGCTCTTTTCATTGACTTTTGAACACTCTAAGTGTCTATCGCAATGAGAGCACTCGTGCATTGCACGACAACTCCAATGTTAGTCCTTTAATGCAATGAAAAATAAGTTTAACCCGCGTGTTTCTTAAAATACATAAGTTTGAGACTGTTAATGCGGATTTCTGGTAAGCCTTTGTGCGTTAACCACGAGGCTCTCCTCTCACACAGATTGTTGTTGATCTATTTTCCCTCGCTTTGATACTAATTTGTTGGAAAGGCAGAGGAGACAAAACATAAATTCACACATAAAACACGAGTTGTTGCTCTTCTATTGATCACACAAAACATGATGATTATAATGAACCTGGTGAAGGGTATTTATACCTTTTCGACTAACTAACTGCCTAAAATATCTTGGCATGCAACCACATGCAATCACACACTCAGAGTCGTCTATCACTTAAACTTGACTCAACACTAACACTCAATCATGCAATCAATCAGTTCACTGACTCTCTATTTTTAGCTAACTCCTCATGCAGGAGTAATTATCTTATTTTATCAATAAAAATGGGTAGCCAAAGTTTCTTTAACGTCAAGACCACGATGATTGATAAATACATCGTGGTAGTAACTGTTTGGGTTCGTGAAGGTTGATGGAATATCCACTAATTAGTGGAAGTTTGCAAATCTTCCATTGAACAGAAATACAAAACTGAAGTGAAGCACAGGTTGATAGATTAAGTAAATGAAGGTATCACAAACTAAAATCTAAATCTTATTTATATATAGCATAGCATCTTAGTCTTGAGACCAACATGGCAATGGCAATGGTGCCAGCAAGTGGGCACACGATGGTAATTGGTGCAAGCTAGAATGAGATTAATGATTCAATCTCTCACCTCCTCTCAATTTTCTATGGATAATTGACTGCAAGCTTAATACCATCCGTCTCTGACTGCAAGCTGGATCTCAATACCACTAGTCTCTCAATTTTCAATGAATATTTGGCTGCAAGTTGCAACTCAACAGGAGTACAACGTAAAGGAAGGATTCCATTTGCTACTAGTGCTCAATTTTCTATGAATACTTGATTGCAAGTTGGATATCATTAGGGGCACAACGTAAAGCCACACATACCACACTTTTTTTTATGAAGACTTACTGCAATAACATAAAATAATCATTCCATTTGCCACCCGTCGCTCGCTACTTGACTTTGCAGTATGTATCGTTTACGAATGATTCTTTTTTTCTCACCACGACTCCAACACCAGCAATTTAATATGCGTTTTTTAATTTGCATTAGAAAAGAAATTGAAATGTTTGGAAACATATTACTTTATCATCAACTTTTAAATGATTTATTGGCAATATTAATTTTAAATTTGAGTAAAGGCAATTTGCAGGGTTTAGTGGAGTACATTAGTGATGATGCTATATAGAATAATAATAATAACGTAGTGATCCTAGTCAGACTATGGTATCATTCCAACCACTATCAAGTGTTACCTTTATTAACTTATTTTTATTTCTTTTTATTTTACAGAAAAAAGATATTTGATTTTAGTCACACTTTAGTATTATTCCCACAACTATCTCTATTTTCTTTACTTTACTTTTATTTTAGAGAAAAACAACATGAAAAATATTTATCTAATTACAATTTGTGCTTAAAAATAAGGTCATGATTGGTACTACTCCAATCACAATTTATATTTTCTTTTATCTTAAAAAAAAAACTACATAATATTCTTCCTCTTATTTACTTCTGGGGGGTGTGGATTGCGAGAAATAAGAGCCTGTTTCAAGATAAAGACATCCCCACCGCTGTCACGGCGATAAACTGTGCAGCTATCTACTCTGCCATTCCTGTTCCCGTCCCTAAACCTTCCCAAAAAGTCTCAAAGCCTGTTAACATCCAGGAGGGTATTCCTTGGGCCTTTTTTGACGGGGCCTCCCAGAACAACAAGGCAGGGGCAGGACTGTGTATTCACCTTAATCAAGATCATTCCCTTAAAGCCTCTGTAGGCCTTGGATCAGGCTCAAATAACTTTGCTGAGATATCTGCTTTACGCCTTCTTCTATGTTGGCTTCTTCACCGAAATATTTTCTCAATCCAAATTTTTGGGATAGGAACGAGGATGCCGACCGGTTTTCTAAGGCTGGTGCTCAACAAATTTTGGGAAGCTGGTCAATAACTGAATACAGACAGGGGCAGACCATCGTTTCGACAGATCCACCTTTTGAACAGCCTCAGTGAGAACGACATCATCTTATTTTTTGCTTTTTGGCCACGGATATGTCCGTCAATACAGCCCCGTTCATTGTCTTATTTTATAATGTTTTCAGTTTGATGCCAGAACTCAAGTATAATGTCCTTTTATTTCTAATCATATCAGCATTTCTGAAGAACTGTTAATAGTTTTGTAAGAGGTTTTTTTCCTTCTCTGAAGGAGACCTCAAACCTGCAAAAATGTACATATGTTTAGTGTCCAAAGACTCGTTATCAGGATGAAGACCAAACAGAATTATATATGACCACAATAGAGGAAGGTCAGATATATAAACCTTCTACAAACAGTCGAAAAGGACTGTGAATTTTGTGTTTTTCTTCAGCAGAACAGTCTTGCATCTGGATTGCAAACGGCTCATAGTTTGTAACTTTTTATTATGCTTAATAAAAAGTTGGTTTTTTTTGTTCGGAAAAAAAAAATACATAAAATAAATATTTATCTAATCAAAAATCATGTTCAAAACATAAGGTTATGATTCTTTTGATATGATGTCAAAATATAAAATCTTAGACATTTCACCCAAAAACAACTTTAGTCAGAATACATATTAGATATCATTTTTTGGGATTCAACTGCGTTAAGTAAGTTATTCATGTATGACCATTTCCATTAGAGGTAGTAGTAACTGACTAATTTCTCATGATTTTTTAATAGTCCACTCAGCACTCATTGCATCCGGTGATGCTCACAAGGGTGAAGAATACATATTATTTACATTCCACAATGCATGCATTATGTATTGTTCACATTGTTAATGCTAATATTGTTTTTTTATATAATATAATTTTTCTATTTCATATTTAAATTTATAATTTTATTTTTTAAATTTAAAAAGTTTTGAAAGTTAAAAATAACTAAAAATGCCATAATTAGTATAAAGAAGTGTGATAAGAGTTTCAAATGGTTATATTTGATACTATTAGAATTAAATGCTACTTTAACATTTTCAAATTTATAAGTGGTTAGTCTTTTTAAATATTTTAATAATTATTTAAGAAAAAAATGTATCTTGTAAAAAAATAGAATTTTTATATAATTAAAAAAAAATTGTATATACAAACCCATCATTATTTGCTCATTAATTTTGAAATAAAACAACAACAAACAAGTTTACTGTTCAAAAATTGAATGGATAAACCTATGCCATGTCTCATTTATAATTGAAAAAGAAGAATCAATGCAATGAATGGATAAACATATGCCATGCCTCATTTATATTTCTTAGAAAAAAAATCAATGCAATGAATTTGGATAAATGCACCCTAACCATAAAATAAAACTATAAAAAATGCAAACTATAGTAAATAGTTAAAAAAAAAAAACTTGATTCTACCCAATAAACAATTTATTTTGGTAAGTTGCACCTCCGTTTTATAATACTTTTATAATATCCTAAAATTGTTAATTAACTCAACAAATAATCTTACTATGCTAGCTCATAATAATATGCCCAACATATAATCTTACTTTGTTAGCTCATCACAATATAGACAAACGTATATAGAATATTTTGTTAGCTCATCAAAATATATATAAACGTATATCAGAATTTGCAGTGGAATTTTTTGAGAGCATCAAGTAGAGTGTGAAATTGTGAGAGAAAAGTGATGCAGCTAAATGCATGCTTATAAAGTCTGCTAAAAACATGAGAACAGTTAAACAATAAAAAAAAATATTCATTCTTCACCACTAGTCATTCATCACCACTAGTCAATATATTCATCATGAGAAAAGTCAATGTATACTAGTTGCAAACATCACCACTTATACACTTTTATACACTTCTCTAATATAGGTGAAGACTTGGCACTGAACAGTAAAACAACAAAATTGAAATTATGTGCTCCATCCAAAAATACTTTTATAATATCCTAAAATTGTTAATTAATTCAACAGATAATCTTACTATGTTAGCTCATAATAATATGCCCAACATATAATCTTACTTTGTTAGCTCATCATAATATAGACAAACGTATATAGAATATTTTGTTAGCTCATCAAAATATATATAAACATATATCAGAATTTGCAGTGGAATTGTTGAAGAGAGATTGAGAGCTAGTTGTGGAATTTTTTGAGAGCGTCAAGGGTGAGAGCAAAGTGATGCAGCTAAATGCATGCTTATAAAGTCTGCTAAAAACATGAGAACAGTTAAACAATAAAAAAAAATATTCATTCTTCACCACTAGTCATTCATCACCACTAGTCAATATATTCATCATGAGAAAAGTCAATGTATACTAGTTGCAAACATCACCACTTATACACTTTTATACACTTCTCTGATATAGGTGAAGACTTGGCACTGAACAGTAAAACAACAAAATTGAAATTATGTGCTCCATCCAAAAGATTGGGGAACTTGATAACTGTATAAGATACATAGAGATCCAACCTGACATGTTGCACTCTTACCACAAGCTAACAAAAGCTTGACATAAGGACCTCTCTGATCTTAAAGAACCAGGGCATAAAAATGTGCTCATGTGTTGTATTTGACGAACAAAAATATATGTTGGAAACTACAAACGATTAAAATTTCACCAGCTGCAATGCCATTTAAGAATATATTTTGAGAAGCATATGATCATCATTGAAAAAGCAGGTGCCAGCTCACTTTTTTTAGAGGAGAAGGCCAATCAAATATCCATTTTTGGAGCACCTTTTTTGGGAGAAGGCCAATCAAATATCCATATTTAGGGTGCTTTAACCCCTCCAACGTCTTTGCCGCTAGCTCAGCAATTGACTTTTGAAGTTGTACCATTCTCTATTGTTTGAATGCAGAATTTATACTTGATCTAATGCTTCGAGCCAACCCTAGGTTGTGAGGTGGAGAATTTGATTTTGCAAGCCTTAATGAATGAGGTGTCTCTCCTTTGTTGGTGCTTTGCATGCTTCTTCTATAATGAATGCCAATAACATCCCCAATTTTTACCTTACCATGGTTACCATTAACAAAAATGTTATCACAATTTAAGTCTCTGTGAATAATAGGTGGATTGCGACTATGGAGATAACTTAAACGCTGCAAAAATTTCCTTTCCCAACCCAACCCTTGGATTTCTGACTTTACAAAAATTCACACTCGACAGGGCTTTGTATAAATTGTTGAATTCTAAAGCTGGTAATAGGAAAAGTAAAAGTTCATTTAGATCAGATGTTTGGAAGCAGATATTCGGCATTTGATTTTCTTTTTTGAAAAAAATAAAGAAATGTTATCATGAAACTCACGCAATCAGATAAGTGTTCTTCACAGAAAATAGAGCCCTTTTTTCAGAAAAAAATATGATCTGGAAATTCCAGTCTGGTACAAAAATTATCATTGGTTTGGATGAATTTGCAGGTCCGGGTGGAAAGATCCATATATCTTCGCAGCTATTAAAAGCTTTACACAACAGAGGCATTTTCTACTGGGCCAAAGCCATTCGAAAATGGGAAGGTGCAATTCCTATTTGGAAATCTGCTACAGAATTGCAACTAAGCGGCCCACTGGAAATTCAATGGAGCTCTATCATATCATAGTTGCGGGCACATGGTATATTTCGCTGTGCAGACATGGATTACCTCATTTGGAAGGGTCATGGTGGCTCTTCGTCTGTTTTTGTCAAACATATATACCTTCAGTTACAAAACTCAGAATATGAACAAAAGTCAACATCTTTCCAACATCTATTTGGAAAACAGGCTGCCCCTTAAAAATCATAATATTTGCATGGTTGGTTTTTTACAACAAGAACCTCACATGGGATAATCTACAAAAACGTAATTGGTGCGGGCCTGCCATATGCCCTCTATGTAGATCTAATGCTGAGAACAACTTACACATCTTTCTCCTTTGCCCTCAATCACAGATGATATGGAGGAATCTTGCTGCACACTTTGGCTATACCAACACCTCTTACCCTTCCATTTCTGAGGTGTTCAAAGGATGGAGTAACATGATCATTGATTGGAGGCCCATTCCATTTATAACTATCTGGACCATATGGAAATGGTGAAATGGGTCGATCTTCAAATCCAAAAGAGAATCACTTTCAGCGGTTTTTGAATCTATCCTTTGCCTATACAATGTGCTTGGAATGCCTCACCAATCCAAAGTCAGAAAAGGAAGGTGTCCACAAATACTGGAACCCACAAGTATTCCACGTGCATATTTCGACGGAGCTGCTCAACATGGTACATGCGCCTGCAGGGTATTCATTATTCCAGAAGCTGGTCAAGCTTTCGATATTCATTGAAATGGAGGATAGAGGATTTATGGAGCTACAGGAGGGACTACACAATTACCCACATTGCCAGGGACAAAAACTGGAGGGCAGATGCTTTATCAAAAAAGGGCCTATCAATTCCACAAGGCACTTGGAGGATGCAGATAATAGTGGACAACATCTCTCATCAGATCCAAGACTATTCCATATCAAGTACATAAATTTCAATATTTTGATGACTATCTGGTATATCTATGTTTCCCAATATTTTGACTTCTTTTTTGAAAAATTTCCATATAATTTTGTCTCATAGGACCAATCTCAACCTCAATTGATGTGTCATAGCAGACAACTCTCCATATGAATTATATGCTACAGAACAGAAAATATTATTTTTGTACCTTTCCTCATATGGGACTTTGATCCTTTACTTTCAACCTTATCTAATAGTTCCTATTCACCGCGACATTGCAACTTTCTACCGTAATTATCGGAAATCCAATGGTTAAATGAAGGAATCGGAAATTCAGGAGATAAGAACAAGACCGACATTCTCCAACGCGTAAATATTGTACACAAAATTTATATTTTATAAAATATTTCATATATATATTATTTTTTTCATATAATTTCATGTTATTTAATTTAAATTAAAATATTTACATTATTTATGCGTTGGAAATTAATTCAGCTTTAAATGCATTCTAAATTTGTAACAGGTTGAAGTTCATTTGTAGTTGTAGATAATATATTGATAAAGCCTTTATATGCGTAGGTAATGGCCTTTTATGTTTTACTAATTAGATTTATTTTTATAATATTATATGAATTGGATATATTTAATATTAATTTTTTTATATAAAAATTGTAATAATTATATATGGTATAGTTTTAAGAGTTAGTTTAATGGGATGAAAGAGATTAGATAGTGTTTTGGGAGTGTGTTTTAGGGTTCCGGTTAATTTTTTATTATTTATTTATTGTTTTTTTAGTTTTCGTCTTTGTGGGGTCTTGTAGCTGAAACTTTAGTCGTCACGACCCTTTATCTGTATCTAGCATTTGTGTTTGATCGTGTTGCTTTTAGTAAGTTCATCATTTCACTCGTTGATGTCATCGGTGGGTCGTTGCTCTACATTCACCCGTGTGTTGCTATATGATGTGGTTCATTTTGGGGTTTGTGGCTTTGTCGGTTTGCTTGTTGGGGTGTGTGTGCGGAGTTGAGGGAGTGGGCTGAATTGTGGTAATCTCCTGTCACAAACACCCATGTTTTGCGTCTCTCTACATGTTGGTCCTTTGTTGCCACAATCCTTCGTTGATTCTTTGTACCATTTCCTACCTAGGTGATTTTGTTGAGTCTCGTTTTTACATGGAGGCCTCTAGACTTGTTTTATTGGGGCATCATTTTGGGCTATAATTTTTATGGCCCTTTTGGGGTTTTTTCATTGTCAAGCGCATGTGCCCTTTTTTGGTTATGTGGGTTGGCCTTTTGGTTGATTGAATAATATATATAATTTTTTTAATTATATTAAATATCTTATACTTATTAATAAATTATATATATATATATATATATATATAGAGAGAGAGAGAGAGAGAGAGAGATAATACGCATTAAATTAACCTACGCAATAAATTATGAGTGGTTAAGTCTTCATCTAGATGGCCAAAGTCCATCACTTGCTTTTATTTCTTTTCTTTTGAGAAACAACACAGTATGTACTATTAGATTAACAACTCTTCTCTTTGTGCTATACAAAATAAAGTGATGAAATAATAATGAAGGTGGGAATTCCAATGAGATTGGAATTTTATAAGATTAAGTCTATGATATTATATTTTGTATAGTTATAGTTTAATGAGGCTATAATTTGGTTTGGAAAATAATGGAAATTTTGGTAAGATTTAAGAAAATCTAACTGAAATACACTTTTAAATTCTTTTCACTAGATTAAGATTACGTCTATGATATTGTATTTTGTATAGTTATAGTTTAATGAGGCTATAATTTGGTTTGGAAAACAATGGAAATTTTGGTAAGATTTAAGAAAATCTAACTGAAATACACTTTTAAATTTTTTTCACTAGATTTCAGTGAAAATTCCGTCTTTCAATCTAAATTGTGGGTAGACATTGCCACATTCCACTAGGTACAATCGGGCTTGAACTCATGCTACTTGGGACACAAATCATGAACCATACCACTTTATTTGAGCTTACTTTCTTTGACAATTGGGGAATCAAAATGATTGAGCATATATGTGATGGCTAAAATATTTTGTAAAACCTTTATAATCTAGATATGTTTGAACGGGAAAACAAAATTATTTAGCATATCTGTGATCGGTAATAAATTTTGTAAAACCTTTATAATTTGGATATGTGTTGGAGGTAAATGTGAAGTACAAGCTCTATGGAGCAAATTAATGATTGGAAAATATCAGGGTTTATGGAAATTCATGATATAATGGTTTTTGGTGATTCCATGAATATAATTCATCATTTATAATTAGGATATCTCCTCTAAGATACAAAGTTAAATAAAATTTTCAAACAAATTTATTAGCTGTATTAATCTATTTCCAAAAAGAAATGTCTCAATATTCTCAGATCAAACAACTCCTAGACTTATCACATAGTCAATTTGCGGTCAAAACTAAATCAAAATAAATTTTGATAACAAATATCTATCTATCTATATATATATATATACCCTGCCATAAACCAAACATTAAAAATAATACTACACAAAATTGATTTATAATAAATATTAATTTTTTTATATAAATATTTTAATAATAAATATCATCTTTTAAATAGTAATAAATATTATACTTCTAATAAATTATATATTTTTAATAATTAAAATTATAAACCATCACAAATATATGTAAGGTAAAGATTAAGTCTGCGGGTAAAGGACGAAGATGAAGAAAGTCCATCAATTGTGTTTATTTCCCTTCTTTTGAGAAACAAACAATCTAGGACGAATTAAATTATGAGTGGTTAATGTCTTCCAAGAAGGAACCTTTTCATTGGGTACAAAATAAAGTAATGAAATAATAATGAAGTGGGGAATTCCAACCTGGTTGGAATTTGAACATAAATTTTTATTACTTGGTATTTTGCATATTATATATTGTTAAACTATTTTGTTATTTATTTGAATCTATTTGAATAGATATTTAAATATAATTTTTTTATAATTTGGATAGGTATGCGAGGTAAACGTTAAATATCAATATTATGAGTAAATTAATGATTTATCAGTCAATTTCATTGAAATATGTCTTATATCAGGGTTTATTTGTTTTTAGTGAGATTTTTGGGAAGCTTTTTTAATTTCTCTAAAATTCGATAGGAATTTATTGAAATCACAAGCTTGATGGGTAACCTCTGCACAATTGAGGTGTTGGGTAACCTCTACACAATTTAGGTGCCCTAAGAGTTTTTCAGGGTGCTGAATTCATATATACACTCAAAAAACTAGTTTAAATAACACAAATCAAGATTTCACCTCAAATTTTTCCGCCCAATTCCGGCACCGAAAAGTCAAAAAAATCGCACTAAAGACAACTCCGTAAGGAAAATTGTGAATTTGGGAGTTCAAGAGGTGATTTTTTTTTGTGATTCTTTGAATATAATTCACCATTTATATTTAGGATATCTTCTCTAAGATACAAAATTACGTCAATTTTTCATATTAGCTATATTAGTCTATACCAAGAAAAAATATATCCATGTTCTCACATCAAACAACTCCAAAGCTGATCACATAATTAACTTAAGCAATTTTTAAAATTATAATAAATATTCAATATACATTAATAAAAATTTATTAAATTTAAATACTCTAGTAATTAAAATAATATAATAATTTCAAATATAATTATATAAAACTTTAATATCTTAAAATACATTAAAATTATTAAATTTAAATACTCTAATAATTAAAATAATATAATAATTTAAAATATAATTATATAGAACTTTAATATCTTAAAATGCATTTCCTCATATGGGAATTGAACATATAAGGGAAAAATCCAATTCATTTATATTAACCTTAATATGGTAACCATCCGCAATATGTGTAATGTAAACATTAAGTATGTTGGTAAAATATAATCTAAATTTAACTCAACATAGAGGTGTGAACCGGTGAGTTAATAATTAAAAATTTTAGTTGTGGGGCCAAGAAGACCAAAGTCCATCCCTTGCTTTTATTTCTATTCTTTTGAGAAACAATCAAGCACATAATCATTAAATTATGAGTGGTTAGAATCTTCCAAGAAGGAATCTTTTCTCTGGACGATACAAAATAAAATAATGAAAAAATAATAAAGGTGGGAAATTTTATATTAGGCTAGAATTTGTCCAGAAATTATTTGTCACATGATATTTTGCATATCATATCATATAATGGGGATTCACACTTGGAATTTGACTAGTTGTAGTTTGCTATTGTAATTTGTCAAAATCCAAAGAAACAAAAATAATAAATTCAAGTTGTCTTTAGTGAGATTTTTTGGAAGCTTTTCCAATCAGGTCGAATTTCTCTAAAATCTAGCAGGAATTTATTGAAATCTTGATGGGAAACCCCTACCCCTGCACAATGAAAGTGTTGTAGGGATTTTTCAGGATGCTAAATCCATATATACAGTCAAAAAACCAGTTTAAATAACACAAATTAAGATTTCACCTTAAATTTTTCCATTAAACTCCAACAATGAAAAATCCAAAAAATAACACTAAAAATAACTCCCAATAAATTTTCTTTAAAAATTCACATTATACCTTGCCAATTGTGTCTTGCAAGTTGTACAAATCAGTGTTTACTATGTTCGCGTTATTTCTGATTGATATGGTATTAATTACCAAAAATTTCATACCATAATACCTATTACCACATAATTATTACAGACCTTAACATCCTTTTATGGCAAAGCAATTCTGGTTCAAAGTTTGAAGGGTTTACTTTGCACCCCATTTTCAACAAATCAGATGAGCTTGATGGCCAAAGAGAAATGTGTAAAAGGTCTCTGACTGCAACCTGGATCTCAATACCACCAGTCTCATTTTTCAAGAATATTTGACTGCAAGTTGTAGCTCGATGGCCAAAGAGAAATGTGTAAAAGGTCTCTGACTGCAACCTGGATCTCAATACCACCAGTCTCATTTTTCAAGAATATTTGACTGCAAGTTGTAGCTCAATAGGGTACAACGTAAAATAAATACCACCAGTCCTCAATTTTTTTATGAATACTTGATTGCAAGCTGGACATCATTAAGAGTACAATAGTCCCTCACTTTTATATGAATGCTTAACTGCAATAACATAAACTAATCATTCTATTTGCCTCCAGTTGCTCGCTACTTGACTTTGGAGTATGTATAGTTTAAAAAGGAATGGAGTATGTAATGTACGCAAACTTTATATTTAATAAAATATATCATATATATTATATTTTTCATAAAATTTCATGTTATTTAACTTAAATTAAAACATATTTGCATTATTTTTTGCATTGGAAATTAATTTAGCTTTAAATGCATACCAAATTTGTAATATGTTTGAGTGTATTTGAATGGCATATATTTTAATCTTAATTTTTTTATATAAAAATTGTAATAATTATATAAAGTGTAATTTTAAGGGCTTGTTTAATTGGAGGAAAGAGATTAGATAGAGGGTCTTTGGAAACCCTTGTTAGGGTTTTAGCAATTTTCAATTTCTTTGGTTGATTGGTTTTTTTAGGTTTTGTTTTTGTGGGGTCTGGTGTGCCAAGCCCACGAGTTGCGAATGCGATGTGCGACGAGTTGGGTGAGCACTCCCGGTTATGTGCGACAAGCTGGGTGAGCGACAAGTTGGCGGGTGCGACGAGTCGGCGAGCAGGCACGTTTCTTGCCACGTTTCGTTGCAACAATGGGAAGAGTTGGAGAAGTGCGACGAGCTAGGGCAGTCAGTTAAAGGTGCCCAAGGCACAAGCGCGATGAGCCAACCGAGGTGTTGAAAAATCGAGAATTTGAAATTTGGCTAAGTATGGCAAACTTTGCGAAGGTCGCCTTATATCGTGCAAGTTTGGCATGTTGACTTGACGGGGCAACGGTGTGGGCGAGCCGATGAGTGAAGTGGGTGAGCCAACATGTTGGCATGGGCAAGTTGGTCTAATGGACAGGTTGGCCTGGGTAGGCTGACCCACGAGCATATATATTAGTGGTCGAAGTGGATGGGAAGGCATTCAACAAAATCTTACAAGTCTAACACAAGGTGACCTAAGTTGATAGGCGAGTTGCAATAGTTGGGTGCATAAGGTGAAGGGCAAGGTGCAGATGGGTACCCTAATTGAAGCACCAAGCCGAGTTAAATGGGTCACAAAAGTGTTGAATAGTTCTTGGTCATAGGTAGGTCGGGTGGGCAGACGAACCGCATGCAGGTTGGGCGGGAAGACGAGCCGCGGCCGGGTAGGGAGGCAGGCGGATGAGTCGCAGGCAGGTGGACGGGCGGACGAGCCGCAAGCGGATAGGTAGGCAGGCGGACAAAACGATATGCGAGCGAGCTGGTTAAGTGGGCGTCGTGACAAGTCGGGCAGGGCGACCCCCGGTTGGGCGGTGTGCCTGCAGACGAGTTGAGCGAGCCGAGTAGGTGACCCGGGTGGGTGGTGCGCCCACGACAGGAGTGAAAGGAGAAGTTCGGGTAGACATGAAACAGGCGACACGATAGTCGAACGAACAGGCAGACTGCAGGTGTGCACCAGGTGGGCGATATGGCGTGGGTGAGTCTGCACGGTGGTAAGTTCAATAGGCAGTGTTGAACAGAGGTGGGTGCGCGGTCAGACCTGTGAGTTTTGTTGAATCGTTAATGATGGTTGGTGTAGAGGGTGACCCGGGTGTGGACGCCTCTACCCGTGTGTTGGGCGACTCGACTCGGTGAAGGGCGGGGGCTCTGAATAATAGTTTGGCAAGGCTGCATGATTGTAGGCCGACTTGTGAAAATTAATTGTTTTTGTGAGCAGGAAGTTGGGGTTCCTCTCCAAGAGTTGATTTTGTATAATGGAACTATTATCATTATTATTGTGGGAAGACTCATCTACAAGGAGTTGCCCCTCCCGTTATATTTTCATTGTGCATGTGTAAAGTAATAATGATGATGAAAGATATGTAAATGAATGTTTCTGTCATGCTTATGAATGTTTATGCTTAGAAAGTGAAAAATAAGCTAAGTATGGAATGTTAGGTGTAGTCCACACTTGAAAGTATTGCTGAAAAGAAATCGGGTGGTGGTATCGCACCCCCCTTCATGCAGTTGAAAGATTACCGTCAGGGAAGGGTGTGACAGGTGGTATTAGAGCCCTGAATACTTGATGAGGAGCTATACTTCATGACAGGTGATTCAGGTTTGTTGGTGATATTGATTTATGGTCTATACCATACTACAAAGAAAGGAGACAGTTGAGATGGAAGAATAACCTCAGGTAATGACGGGTGAATCTGGAAGGGATGCTGGAGATGCTTTCTTGGACAAGGTATTGGATCAAATGGAGCAGCTGGCTTCTGAAATAGCTTTGATGAAGGCCGAGAACATTGAAGTTTAGGAAGGCTATGCAAAGGTGAAAGGTGAGCTTGAAGACCTTAAGGTCCGGTACAATTATACTGAATG
The DNA here is from genome assembly GCA_031772625.1 of Pinus tabuliformis. Taxonomy (NCBI): domain Eukaryota; kingdom Viridiplantae; phylum Streptophyta; class Pinopsida; order Pinales; family Pinaceae; genus Pinus; species Pinus tabuliformis. Next base: position 1,836,975,571 of record CM062817.1, on the reverse strand, counting down.
GTAGTTTATACAAACGGAAAAGGAAGTCAAAGAGATATGTGAAGCAAGAGATCAGGGTTTGGTAGAAATCTTGAAATTGCAGAAAGATCCTGATGATGCTTGGAATGAGATTGCGGTTTTGAAAAATTTTGTTGGGCACAACTCAGGTGGAGGAGTGGCTCATGTGAAAGTCAAAGAACCAGATTCTTATGAAGGGACAAGGAGTGCGAAAACTCTTGGTAACTTTCTATGGGACATGGAACAATACTTGGAACGTTTGGGGATGTTCCATGAGGAATCCAAAGTCAAAGTAGCAGCTCAGTTCTTGACAAAGGATGTTAAGATGTGGTGGAGAAGAAGGATGGAACAGATTGCCAATGGTAATGCTACAGAAATCACTTCGTGGGATGAAATGAACAAGGCTTTGCAAACTCATTTTAGTTCATAAGACGAAACATGGGATGCAAGGATGAAGATAAAATACATAAAGAAAATGAGGAGTCTACAATCTTATCAACAAGAGTTCTCAAGTGCAGTTTTGGAACTTCCAGACATGGCAGAAAGGGACAAGGTGTTTAATTTTATCATAGGGTTGAAACCTTGGGCATGTAATGAAGTGAAGAGGCAAAAGATAAAAACACTTGAAGAAGCATTTGTTGTTGTGAATTGCTTGGTAGAACACTATGATGAAGGAACCGAAGAGAAGAAGAAAAACACTAACAAGCCGAAAGAAAAGTCTACAAAGGAGGAATCTTTGAAATCACATGATAAGGTGAAGATAAAGAAACCCTTGAAGTGTTAGATATGTGAGGAACCACATATGGTGAAGAATTGTCCTTCAAGACCCAAAGTGGCTGCCATAGCACAATCCAATGTGAAGAAGAAAGAAGAGACTTCTGTGGGGGTCATACAGATTCTAGGAGCTGCGGTGGCTACAGAAGCGATTTCACAAAGAGATCCGGAAAGAAACAAGTTAGAGTATGTTGAGATGAAAGTTGGGAGTGGTGTTGTACTCACTATGGTAGATAGTGGGGAAAATAAAAAATTTATGAGCGAGGATACTGCAAGAAGGATTGGACTAAAGTTTGTACCGGTGCAGGCACAAATGAAGGCAGTGAATTCTCCTCTAGATTTTGTGATCGATGTAGTTGAGAAAGTGGATGTGACACTTGGTGAATGGATGGGGAAGGTCGATTTCACTGTGGTGCAGATAGATGTCTATGAGGCTGTACTGGGCATGGAATTCATGAAGAAATTTGAAGCTATGGTTGTTCCCCATATCAAGAAACTGTACATTTACAATGGACGAGAGGATGTACCTATCGGTGTTATGACCGTGGGAGTTACAAAGGCCGAGTGTAAACTGATAACAATGAATATGGAGAATGAGAAGTGAGATGAAGAGGTCTATAAGCAATTTTCTATTGCAGAGACAAATCTTATGGAGCAGTCACAGCTTGTCAGGACATTGTCTGATAGTATCTTGGATCTATGAAGGAGGCTAGAGGCAGTGGAGGATGATGATGACGATGAGGATGTTAAACTAAATGTTCAGATGGAGGATCGGGAAGCATACCTGCAGAGATTAGAAGTGGAGGATCCTGATAGCTGGATTGAGTTAATTAATGAGGGGAAGCCTTCAAGCTCTACTCCCTCCTTGTCTTCTTAAGCTATCATGGAGATGAGGCTCATTATAAGCTACTCATAGAAGTGAGTCTCCAACATTTTGAGCAGACATCTAGGGGTGAGATGACACAAATTAACAGGTAGCATGTAGTGGAGAGTCATGATGATGTAGGGTAATGAGTTCTTATGGAGGCGATGCATGGTTGGATTAACTACCCAACTAGTCACTGACATGAGGGGTACCAGCACATGATTCCTTGTAGAGTATTAACATATCTATGGCGTCAGGCAGGTTGAGAGGTGGACACATCTGGATTACCCATACACACGGTTTGTGTGGTTGGATGGTCTTGGCGACATATGGTTGCTGGGATGGAGAGTTGTCGAGGAAGACAACCATTTAGAGTGGGGGAGTATGTGAAGCCCACGAGTTGTGGATGCGATGTGTAACAAGTTGGGTGAGTGCTCTTAGTTATGTGTGATGAGCTAGGTGAGCAACGAGTAGGCGAGTACGACGAGTTAGTGAGCAAGCACGTTGGTTACGACGTTTTGTTGTGACAATGGGATGAGTTAGGGAAGTGCAATGAGCTAGGATGGTATGTTAAAGGCACCTGGGGCACGAGCGCGACAAGCCAAAGAAGGTGTTGAAAAACTGAGAAATAGAAATTCAACTAAGTATGGCGAAGGTCACCTTATACTGTGCGAGTTTGGCATGTGGACCCAATAGGGCGACGATGTGGGTGAGTCGACGGGCGAAGTGGGTGAGCCGACATGTTGGGATGGGCGAGTTAGTCGAATGGACAAGTCGGCCTGGTTAGGCTGACCCACAAGTCATCCATGGGTGGGCATATATATTAGCGGTTGAAGTGGATTGGAAGACACTCAGCAAAGTCTTACAAGTCTAAGACAAGGCGAGCTAAGGTGATAAGTGAGATGCAGTAATTGGGCGCTTAAGGCAAAGGGCGAGGTGTACGAAGGTACCTTGACTAAAGCACCAAGCCGAGTTAAATGGGATGTAGGCAGGTCGGGCAAGTGGACGAGCTGTAGGTGGGTAGGCATGTAGGCAGAAGAGTCGCAGGCAGGCGAACGGGCAAACGAGCCTCAAGTGAATAGGCAGGTGGGTGGACAACATGGTAGGCGGGCAAGCTGGTTAAGTGGGTGTTGTGACGAGCCGGACATGGTGACTCCCGGTTAGGCGGTGCGCTCACTGACAAGTTGAGCGAGTCAGGTAGGTGACCCGGGTGGGCCCTGCGTCCGTGACAGGGGTGAATGGAGAAGTTTGGGCCGACAGGAAATAGGTGACACGACAGTCGAACAGGTGGGTAGACCGCGGGTGTGCATCGGGTGGGCGACACAACATGGGCGAGTCTACATGATGGTAAGTTCAGCGGGCGGTGTTGAATGGAGGTAGGCACACGGGCAGGACTGTGAGTTTAGTCAAACGGTGAACGATGGTTAGTACGAAGGGCGACTCGGGCATGGGCACCTCTACCCATGTGTTAGGCAACCCGACCCGGTGAAGGGCGGGTGCTCTGAATGACAGTTCAGGAAGGCTACACGGTTGTAGGCCAACTTGTGAAAATTAACTATTTTTGTGAGTAGGAAGTTGGGGTTCCTCTCCAAGCGCTGATTTTGTATAATTGAATTATTATCATTATTATTATGGGCAGACTCATCTCTAGGGAGTTGCCCTTCCCGTTATATTTCCACTATGCATATGTGTAAAGTAATAATGATGATGAAAGACATGTAAATGAATGTTTCCACTATGCTTATGAATGTTTATACTTAGAAAGTGAAAAATAAACTAAGTATGGAATGTTGGGCATAATCCACACTTGAAAGTATTGGTGAAAAGAAATCGGGTGGTGGTGCTACACCCCCATTCGTGTAGTTGAAAGACTATCGCCACGGTAGGGGCGTGACACGGTGGCTGTTGTGACTCTCTATTTGCATTCAACCCTTGGGTTTGATGGTGTTGCCTTAGGTGCGGTCATATTTTCACTTAGTTGATGTCGTTGGTGGGTTGTTGCTCTACATTCACATGTGGTGTGGTTCATTTTGGGGTTTGTGGCTTTGTCGATTTGCTCGTTGGGGTTCGTGTGGGGAGTTGAAGGAGCCGACTCGATTGTGGTTGTCTCCTGTCACAAATTCCCTTGTTTTGTGCCTCTTTACATGTTGGTCCTGTGTTACCACAATCGTTCGATGATGCTTTGTATTATTTCCTACCTAAGTGATTTTGTTGTGGGTTTTTGTTGGGCAACCTTTTTCATGGAGGCCTTTATGCTTGTTTAGTTAGGGCTTGCTTGTTGGGTGACCTGTGCCCAGCTAATCGTTTTGGGTTATATTTTTTATGGCCCCTTTGGGGTCGTTTTGGGCTATATCTTTTATGGCCCCTTTGGGGTCGCTTTGGGCTATACTTTTTATGGTCCCTTCATGTTTTTTCATTGTCAGGCATGCGTGCCGTTTTTTGGTTATGTGGGTTGGCATTTTGTTTGATTGAATGAACATATTAACCTCATGTGGGATTGAAGAAAATCTAAGGGAATGCACTACAGGCGCATATACAAAATGTCTTTTTTTTCTTTCTTTCAAATCCAATTTATGATGAAAATACGGGTTTTTTTCTAGGAAAAAGAAAGTGTTAGTTTCCATCATTAAAGCACCTTACTAATGGGAGTTCACAGGGTCAATTCTTCTTGATGTTCTTGGGGTTAGGCTCTACTAATGAGGCAACGAGAGGTGATCCCCTTAGGTGGATTTGTCTATGTATTGACCACTAGGGATGGAATTTGACAGGAAAATTGCTTGTCACGAGGTGATTTTCTCATCAAATACAATTAATATTTTTCAAACCTTCAAGATCCTTTTTTAAAATTGTGAAGATGGGTTTGGAGATCCTTCTTTAAAATTGTGAAAATGGATCAGAGAGGTGTCAAAATTGTCAAATTTAATGAGTGAGTCCATTTTTAAATTCCAACCTTAGTGATATTTGTAAACCGCACATAAAAAATAATAATAATATATAATATATTAAATTATAATTAATATATTTAAAATTTTAATTTTAATTTTTTTAGATAATTTTTTTAATAATATATATAATTTTTTAAATTATAATAAATATCTTGTACTTATTAATAAATAAAAATTTATTAAATTTAAATATTTTTTAATATATATATATATATTTTAGAATTCTTTTCCTCTTGCTCGAATTGAACATAGAACGAGCCAATCCAATTTATTTAAATTAACTTTAATGAGGTTACCATTCCTATTGTGTGTAATGTAAACATTAAGTATGTTCGTAAAATACAATCCAAATTTAACTTAGTAGAGTGGTGTGAACAAGCGAGAAAGTTAATAATTAAAAATTTGAGTAGTGGAACCAAGAAGGCCAAAGTCCATCACTTGTTTTTTAATCCTTTTTGTGAATGAGTGAAAAAGTTAATTAAAAATCCATCACTTGTTTTTTAATCTTGTGTGCGAATGAGTGAAAAAGTTAATTAAAAATTTGAGTTGTGGGACCAAGAAGGCGAAAGTCCATCACTTGTTTTTTAATCTTTTGTGTGAATGAGTGAAAAAGTTAATAATTAAAAGTCTGAGTAGTGGGACCAAGAAGGTGAAAGTCCATCACTTGTTTTTTAATCCTTTTCTTTTGAGAAACAACAAGCATGTATGCATTAAATTATGAGTGGATAAGGTCTTCATCTTCATCTAGAAGGCCTGTTTCTTTTCTTTTGAGCAACAACCAAGCATGTATGCATTGCATTAGATTATGAGTGGTTAAGGTCTTCAATGAATGTATCTTCTCTTTGTGTTGTACAAAATGAAGTAATGAAATAATAATGAAGGAGGGAATTTTAATGAGATTGGAATTTTGTGATATTTGGGAGAAGAGGTTACAATTTTGTTTGGAAAAATAGAAATTTTGGTAGGATTTTAAGAATGTGTAGATTTTTGGTTTTCATTTGGCAAGAATTTCAGCGGTAAACATTAGTAGACAATGCCACATTTCACTAGGTACAATTAGACGACATTCTACTAGGTACAATCGCTAAGATGGCTCAAGAGGCTTGAACTCATGCTACTTGGGACACAAATCGTGAACCATACCATTTCACTTGAACTAAGTTTCTTTGACTAATGGGGAATCAAAATTATTGAACATGTGTGATGGGCAAAATATTTTGTAAAACCCTTATAATTTGGATATATTTGAATGGGAAAACAAAATTATTGAGTATATCTGTGACGCTTAATAAATTTTGTAAAACTTTTATAATTTGAATATGTGTTGGAGGTAAATGTGAAGTACCAGCTTTATGGAGGTAATTATTCGGGTTTCTGGGAATTCAAGATATAATAGTTTTTTGTGATTCCTTGAATATAATTCACTATTTATATTTAAGATATCTCCCCTAATATACAAAGTTAAATCAAATTTTCAAATGAAATTATTAGTTGTATTAATCTATTTCCAAGAAAAAATGTCTCAACATTTATCAAACAACTCCCCTTCTTTTCATAAACCAAACATGAAAAATAATACTACATAAAATTGATTTATAATAAATATTAAATTTTAATATTCATTTTTTAATATAAATATTTTAATAATATATATAATTTCTTAAATTATAATAAATATTATACTTCTACTAAATTATATATTTTCAATAATTAAAAAATATAATTATATAAATATTTTAATATCTTAAAATTTCTTTCCTCGTGCACTTATTAAAATTTCTTTAGGAACATATAATGAGCGAATCTAATTCATTTAAATTAACCCAAATATATGTAATGTAAACATTAAATCTGCTCGTAAAATACGATTCAAAATTTAACCCAACAAATTAGTGTGAATAAGTAAAAAAAGTTACTAATTAAAACTTTGAGCTGTGAAACCAAAAACCAAAAACCAAATTTAACCGGAAGACCAAAAACCAAATTTCTTTTGAAAAAAACAAAAAAAAGCTCGTACTCGTTAAATTATGAGTGGTTATGATTAAGGTGCTTTTATTAGCTCAAAGACCAAAGACCACATTTCTTTTGAGCAAAAGAAGCTCAGACTCATTAAATTATGAGTTGTTATGGTTAAGGAAAAAAGCTCAGACTCATTAAATGATGAGTTGTTATGGTTAAGGTCTTTCAGAGGGAATTTTATCTTTGGGCAGTACAAAATAAAGTAATGAAATAATATTCGTGGAGAATTCTAATGAAGTTGGAATTTCACAAAAAAAATATATATCACTGGATACTTTGTATATTTTATTTATATATATAAACTATTTTATTATTTATTTAATTTTTTAAATAGAATTAAATGTAAAAATGGTGATTTAAATATGTGTTAAGAGGTAATGTTAAATATCAGAATTATGGAGCAAGTTAATGATTGGAGAGTCAATTTCGTTGAAACATGTCTTATATTAGGGTTTAAAGCAAATTGTGAATTTGGGAATTCAGGAGGTGATTTTTTTTGTGATTCTTTAAATATAATTCAATATTTATATTTAGGATATCTTCTCTAAAATACAAAATTAAGTCCAAGTTTCAAGCATATTTATTAGTTGTATTAGTCTATCCCAAAAAAAAAATCTCCATGTTATCAAATCAAACAACTCTAAGCTTGATCACATAGCTAATTTAATGCAACTTTTAAAATTATAAAACTAATTTAAAACAATTTTTAAAATTATAATAAATATTCAGTATACATTAATAAAAAATATTAAATTTAAATACTTTAATAATTAAAATAATATAATAATTATAAAATTTAATTATATAAATATTTTGATATCTTAAAATTAATTTCCTCGTTTAAGAATTGAATATATAAGGAGAAAATCCAATTTATTTAAATTAACCTTATATGGTAACCATCCCCAATATGTATAATGTAAATATTAAAAATGTCCGTAAAATACAATCCAAATTTAACTCAACATAGAGTTGTGAACGAGTGAGTTAATAATTAAAAGTGTGAATAGGGAGACTAAAAAGACTAAAGTCCATCACTTGCTTTTATTTCTATTCTTTTGAAAAACAATCAATCACATGATTATTAAAATCTTCCAAAAAAGAATCTTCTCTTTAGACCATACAAAATAAAATAATAATAAAAACGAGGAATTCTATTTTAAATTAAATTTTGACTAAAAATTGTGATATTTTAAGAACACTCCTCAAATTTCTATAAATACTTATTGCAACCGCTTCTCAATTTTCTTTGAATACTTGATTGCAAACTCGACATAAACTAATCATTCCATTTGCCACCCGTCGCTTGTTGCTTGACTTTGGAATATGTATTGTTTATGAATGATTTCTTTTTTCTGGCCACAACTCCAATGCCCGCCGTTTACTGTGCATTTTTTTTAATGTGCACTGAGAATAGAAATTGAAATGTTTGGAAAGAGATTACTTTAACATTAACTTTGGATGATGTAGTGGCAATATTAATTTTAAATTTGAGTAAAAGGGAATTTGTTGAAATATATAAGAGATTCTGTTATATGGAATAATAATAAAGAAGTAATTATAGTAACACCATGGTATTATTTTAACTATTATCTGTATTAATTTATTTTTATTATTTTGGTATTATTCTAATTACTATTTTTATTAACTTTTTATTTTATTTTATTTTATAGAAAAAACCATATTTTATTTTAGTCACACTATGGTATTATTCTTACTACTATCTCTATTTTCTTTACTTTTATTTTTTTAAATAAAAACTATATGAAAAATATTTATCTAATTAAAATTTGTGTTTAAAAATATGGTCATGATTAGGCACTCTACAACCCAGTATAGGGGTAGATCTCAAGTAAAAATGTAAAAACCTAAACGTAAATGTAAACGTTAATATTTAACATTTTTAATCTAATGTCAGTTCTATTTAAAAATCAATCTAATTATTATTATGTATAAACACAATATAAATTTAAAATATAAAGAGGTTTACGAATACTAAAAAAAGAGTTATGGTAGATAAATAAAAATATAAATAAATCAAAAGTATGGTAAATAAATAAGACTTTTTTTTTTATTTACTCCACAGGTATGGTAAATAAATAAAAATTTAAATAAACTAGAAGTATGGTAAATAAATAAAACCTATTTTTATCTTTACTCCATTAACCTCTTTATATTTATGAAAACTCAAAAAAGAGATTTTATAATCTTACTCGACAAATAATTATTAATACCATGGCCAAATACCATATTTATAAAAGAAATATGATAAATAAATAAATATAAAAGAGGTATAAATATGTATGGTAAATAAATAAAAGCATATCAAATAGGATTAGAAATCAACATCTAATATATACCATGCCTATGGGCCAAATACCATGGGCTAAATTATTTTTAATACCATGCAAAAAATACTATTAACCATAATATTAATATTAAAAGATTATTACTATTATTAACCATAATATTAATATTAAATTATTATTATTATTATTAAATCTAATATTCATATTAATATATCATAATATTAATATTATTAAATTTAATAACTTTGTTTTAATCCAATATTAAATTTGTTATATTATAGTACATATGATATATATATTAATATATCATGATATATATTAACTCTATATATAGGGGAGGGAAGAACAAAGACATAGAGTGATAGAGGTGGAGAGATAGGGGGAGAGACGATGGAGAGATGGAGATAAACTGAAAGATATTGGAGAGGAGTGAGAGAGGTAGAGAAGGGTAAAAGAGGGAGAGGGTGACACAAAGATGGAAAGGGGAGAGAGAGGAGAGAGGGAGGGAGATAGTGAGAGGATTGGAGGGCAGAGAGAGAGAGAGAAATGTAGGAGAGAAAGGGCGAGAGAGGAAGGATGAGAGAGAGGAGAGAGTGAGGGATAGAGATATGGAGTTGGAGGGGGAAGAGAGGGAGGGAAGAAGAAAGACATAGAGAGTGAGAAGTGGAGAGAGAAAGGGAGTGACAAGGGAGAGATGGAGAAAAAGAGTGTATATTTAGGGGTGAGATAAAGAGAAAAAGGAGAGATAGAGAGAACGGGGGAGAGAAGGAGCCAGGGGGAGAGAGGGAGGGATATAGTAACAAAGAGGGAGAGAGAGAGAGAGAGAGGAATAATGAGAGATAATACTTGAGAGAGAAGGAGAGTGATGGGGGAAGAGAGAGGATTAGAGGGCAGAGAGAGAGAGAGAGAGGGAGGGAGGTATGAGAGAAAGGCAGAGAGAGGAAGTACGAGAGAGCATATTTGAGAGAGAGGAGGAGAGAGGGAGGGGAAAAGAAATACATATATAGTGAAAAGTCGAGAGAGAGAGGGAGGAAAGATGGAGAGAGAGTGTGTATGTTTGGGGGTGAGATAAAGAGACAAAGAAGGAGAGATGGAGAGAATGGGGGAGAGAAGGAGAGAGGAGAGAGGAAGGGATATAGTAATAGAGTTGGAGGGTGAAGAGTAAGAGAGAGACATATAGAGGAAGGAAGAGAGAGAGGATGTGAGTGAGTGGAGTGAGGGAGGGAAAGAGAGATGTGGTTGGAGGGGGGAGAGAGAGAGGTAAGAAGAAAGAAATATAGAGAGAAAGGTGGAGAGAGAGAGAGGGAGTGATAAAGAGGATGGAGAGAGAGGGAGAGAGGAAAGAAGTAGGGAAGAGAGATAGAAGCAAGGGAGAGAGAGAGAGGTAAGAAGAAAGAAATATAGAGAGAAAGGTGGAGAGAAAGAGGGAGAGAGGAAAGTAGGGAAGAGAGATAGAAGCAAGGGGGAGAGAGAGAGAGAGAGAGAGAGAGAGGAGGAGGGAGGGATAGGTAGATAGATTGAAGAAATAGAGTGTATGTTGTAGAAATTTTGAATAATATGACACTTATTCACAGAGATTATCCTGATTATACACTATTTTCGGAATGCATGCATAATACATAACCTCCTCTACGTTGATCATTAATTTGCAGAATTAAAGAAACAATCACATGCGCACATTGAAACATCAGTCACACATATCAACACAGTATGTCATGGGGAAAGCATACAGCTGAAAAACCCCAACTATCTATATATTATAATGATAGAGAACATGTAACAATACATAGTACAATACTCCTCACAAGTACTTAGTACTATCTCCACCTGCTACACACAAACTAGCTCAGATCCGAACAAGTCACAGGTTCAAATCTCCTCCGTTGTTTGCCTACCTCTACTGCGCAATCTTGTTTGAGAATAGATCAGATCCAAGTTCGAATTCCCTTGGCTTGTACTGTGCAATCCTCATTGGCAATCTCAATCAATGATTGTGCAAATCTCATGCACAACTATAGTCACAACTGATAGTAGACTCACCCTTTCACCCACCTCTAACACTTGTCTCCACTGAACTGTCCATGCACTGAGTTAACTGATGTATTCTTGAGTTGATTTATGAGTTAATAATTAGTGAATTAATTAATAATTAATTCACACACTCATCACTAGTGTATTTGTCAGTTAGACTAAATACAACTAGTTCAACTAAGTCAAACTGAACACAACTCCATCAACTCCTCAATCAACTCCACCAAACTCAATCACTTGAGTTCTAACTGAAGTCCATCATGCAATAGCTCAACTAACCCATATGAAAAGCGTATTTCCTTCTGGAAGTTGCATGTGCCACATCTGTAGCTCGAACTGAAGTGCTGTAAGAGGATAAGATAATGTTTATAGTCCAAATATTATTAAGAGCTAATAATATTCGACTGTTCTATTTTTTGACTGGCAGTCTAAAAATAGACTCCGCCCATATGTCTAAAAATAGAGGTCCATCTATTTTTACCAACATGACCAGTCATCCATAAATAGCATCCTGCAACTCATAGACCATGATCCATATGTCTAAAAATAGACTTTGCGCCAAAAATAGCCTGCGAGCCCACTTAGTGAAGGCGACTTCTTTTCACTAAGCTCCATCATCTTGTTGCATTTTCAACACTCCCTTTCAACAAGATATGGATTATCTGCAACCCCTATCCTGCCTCTGTGGTGTTCGAATTTGCTCCTGGTGAGCGCCTTCGTCAAGATATCAACATCCTGATCCTCTATGGGAATGTATGAAAGTAACATGATTCTCCAATGCACACAATCTCTGATATGATGGTACCTAATGTCGATGTGCTTGGATCTATCATGAAATACTGGATTAGCCGAGAGTTTAATGCAACTCTGGTTATCACAATAAATCACAGTAGGCTCCAAGTGTGATCTGAACAACCCGACCAGGATCTTCCTCATCCATATAGCCTCACATGTAGCCAAACTTGCTTCCATATACTCGGCCTCTGCTGAACTGAGTGCCACGGATCTCTGCTTCTTGCTGTACCAAGAAACTGCTGTCGACCCGATACTGAAGATCCCTCTAGATGTTCTCTTTATGTCCGTTGGGCTCCCTGCCCAATCTGCATCCGTGAAGACACATAGCTTCACCTCATCCTCCTGTCTGTACCACAATCCATATCCCGATGTGCCTCTGAGATAACGCAATACATGCTTGCCGCCATGCATGTTGAACTTCTCCAGTATCTCCTGGGCATACTTACCCTGAGAAACAAATAGTCCATTGCTGCGCTGCCAAATTTCCAATCCCAGGAAATAATGAAGGAGGCCCAAGTCCTTCATCTCAAAATCTCTAGCAAGATCCTCCTTGCATGAAAGTATCAAAAGCTCATCTCCCGTCAAAATCAAATCATCTACATAAAGTACAACGATCAACAACTTACCCTCCGGTCTTGGGACAATCTCCCATGCACTGTTTCTGACAATCGAATCATACTCTTCCACCATGGCATCTACCCATGCGGGATCCTCCACAACTTCCTTGAAAGAGGATGGCTCAGTCATGACACATTTTCTCATAAGAGCCATGTATCCAAGTGTACCGATCAGGTGACTGTCTCTGTCTGCGTTGTGCTATAGGTGGTCCTACAACCTTCTCTGCATATTGAGCCAGTCGCTCAGCTTCTGTAGTGCACTTTCACCCTCTGATGGTTGTTGCTGCATGAGTGGTCTCTTCCACTCCATGAACTTCATCTTATGGCTGATCCACATCCTGAATCTCATCCTTGGGAACTAATAGCTCCTCATCTGCATGCAAGTGTGGCTCCCTCTCAAGCGAACACTTCATGGCTTTCTCCTCTTAAAATTTGATATCCCGTCGCACAACAGTCTTGCGACTGTCTAGCAAATACACACGATAGTTGTGGGGCGTATCAGCGTACCCCACAAATATCCCAACCTCTGTGGTCAGCTCCAGCTTCTTCCTGGCATCCTTCGTCACATGCATGTAAACAGGAGAACCAAAAATCCTCAAATGGGAAATATCAGGCCTCTTACCAGAATAAGCCTCCTCGGGTGTACTCATGCCAAGTATCTTGTGAGGACAACGGTTTTGCACATATACTGCAGTATTGCATGCCTTCACCCATAAGTGAAGGGGTAGGCCCTGATCATGCAACATCGCACGTGCAACACCCACGATCATTCTGTTCTTCCGCTCAGCAACCCCATTCTGCTGTGGGTTATGGGGAGTTATGAGCTCTCTTCAAATCCCTTCTGCACTGCAGAAGTCCTTAAACTCACCAGAGATGAATTCACCACCATTGTCGCTCCTAAGAGCCTTCCCCTTCTTCCCTGATTCCTTCTCGACCAGTGCTTTGAACTCACAGAACTTTGAGTATGTCTTGCTCTTCTTCTGCATGAAGAAGATCCAACACTTTCGAGAGAAATCATTAACAAAGATCACATAGGACTTGTGCTTTGTTGTCGAAGCTACTGAGAAAGGTCCACATACGTCTGTGTGAATTCTCTCAAGGATCGTCGTGGCGCGACTATCCTTCTCGTGAAAGGTGGCTTTCAAAAATTTTCCCAAAGTACACCCCTTGCGCTGATCTGACTGCACAAGAGTGCCTTTAGGAAGCCCAATAGAAATCTGCTGTAGTATCTTCAAAGCTTCATGGTGAAGGTGGCTCATTCTCCGGTGCCACAGCTCGCCATCATCCCGGCTCACCACTCCTTCTGCCTTGCATTCCGTTGCTGCGCAACCATCTACATGCAATTGATAAAGGTTCTTGACTCGAACCCCTATCTTTCAGGTTTCTCCAGTTGTCTTAATGTGCAGGAAAGCCTTTCCCTCGCTTAAGACAACATCATATCCCTTGTTTTCTAACATCACCACAGAGATAAGATTCTTCTTCAATCTTGGAACATGCATCACTTCCTTCAATACGAAGGGTTTACCAGACTCCCTCTCAAAGGAAATGGTACCAATACCGGTCGCACTGTATCTACCATCATCGCCCATCTTGATGTGCACTCCAAGATCTTTCTCATCCAGATCAAAAAACAAATCTCGATCTCCTATCATGTGAAAAGATGCACCACTGTCCAAGAACCATATCGATCCCATCACACTTGATACCAAGCATGCGATCAACGAAAAATCCAGCTCAAATTGCGAGGCTAAGGCCTCTCCCGCTGCAGATCCAGCAGCTTGCTTATTTTTCTTCTTCTGCGGACAATTTGTGGCATAATGTCCGTGCTGGTGACAGTGAAAGCACTTCACCTTGGACATGTCCTATTTCTTGCCTTTCGCTTCGGAATGAGAAGCTTTCTCATTCTTCCCCTTCTTTGCTTTGGCAGCCAAAGCACAATTTTCTTCATTAGATGCCTTTGATCAAGATCCGTCCCTGGTATTCCGCCTGATCTCCTCTTGCAAAAGATCCGACCAAAGTCTCTCCCATCCTGGCAATTTCTCCCGACCATTGACAGAGTCCTGATAGGAATGCCAACTCTTCGGAAGACCAAGGAGAGCCAAGCTCACCAAGTCCTCATCATCGACAGTCACCCCCACACTTCCCAGCTCATCCTGGCATTGGGTGAACTTCGTGAGATACTTGGGCATATTGTCTCCATTCTCACACTTAATGTTTCTGAGTTTATCCTTGAGCGCCAACTTCCTCTGGTCGCTCTTGCTTTGGAATAAATCTGTCAACACTTTCCACATCAAGTATGGAGAAGCATTTCCATGCAGGCTGGATACAATGTGATCCTTCACGCCCTCCAACAGATTTTGCCAAGCCTCAACTTGAGCAGCATCAGTAGGCTTTAGGACTTCAGCATCTATGAGCTCCTTCAACCCATTGTCATCTAACGCGGCCTCCATCTTATCTTTCCATGCAATATAATTCGAGCTGCCTTCAAGGGCATACTCCAATCACAATCCGTTGAAAGACATTTCAACTTCGACACCAAGAAAACACTGCTGCAAATTCGAATTCCACCAGCCCAAAACTCAACCGCTTCTGATCTAAAATTCGTGAGGACAAAGTATTTCTCGTATAGAGATTGACTGTATGGGCGCTTACCGGATATCTCACCTTCCAAAATAAGGATGAATCCAGTGGCTACCTGGCCCGATTACAGACTCTGCCTGAAGAAATAAAATGTAATCACTTTCTTAATAATAGATTTGATGATCAACTTTGCTCCGATACCATGTAGAACTTTTTCTACAAATCTGCTAGCTCTAATACCATGTAGAAATTTTGAATAATATGACGCTTATTCACAGAGATTATCTTGATTATACACTATTTTTTGAATGCATGCATAATACATAACCTGCTCTACGTTGATCATCAATTTGCGGAATTAAAGAAACAATCGCATGCGCACATTGAAACATCAATCACACATATCAACACAGTATGTCATGGGGAAAGCATACAACTGAAAACCCCCAACTATCTATATATTATAATGATAGAGAACATGTAACAATACATAGTACAATACTCCTCACAAGTACTCAATATTATCTCCACCTGCTACACACAAACTAGCTCAGATCCGAACAAGTCACAGGTTCAAATCTCCTCCGCTGTTTGCCTGCCTCTACTGCGCAATCCTGTTTGAGAATAGATCAAATCCAAGTTAGAATTCCCATGGCTTGTACTGTGCAATCCTCATTGGCAATCTCAATCAATGATTGTGCAAATCTCATGCATAGCTATAGTCACAACTGATAGTAGACTCACCCTTTCACCCACCTCTAACACTTGTCTCCACTGAACTGTCCATGCACTGAGTTAACTGATGTATTCTTTAGTTGATTTATGAGTTAATAATTAATGAATTAATTAATAATTAATTCACACCACTCATCACTAGTGTATTTCTCAATTAGACTAAATACAACTAGTTCAACTAAGTCAAACTGAACACAACTCCATCAACTCCTCAATCAACTCCACCAAACTCAATCACTTGAGTTCTAACTGAAGTCCATCATGCAATAGCTCAACTAACCCATAGGAAAAGCGTATTTCCTTCTGGCAGTTGCATGTGCCACATCTGTAGCTCAAACTGAAGTGCTGCAAGAGGATAAGATAATGTTTATAGTCCAAATATTATTAAGAGGTAATAATATTCATCTATTCTATTTTTTGATTGGTAGTCTAAAAATAGACTCCACCCATATGTCTAAAAATAGAGGTCCATATATTTTTACCAACATGACCAATCATCCATAAATAGTATCCTGCAACTCATAGACCATGATCCATATGTCTAAAAATAGACATAGTCTAAAAATAGACTTTGCGCCAAAAATAGCCTGTGGGCCCACTTAGTGAAGGCGACTTCTTTTCACTAAGCTCCATCATCTTGTTGCATTTTCAACATATGTTTTGGGGGTGATATAGAGAGGCAAAAGGAGATAGAGATATATATGGAAAGTGAAGAGAGGGAAGAAGAGAGAGATGGAGAGGGGGGGGAGGGACCGAGAGATTGATAGATATGGAATGAAATAGTGTGTGTGTTTGGGGGGTTGAGATAGAGTGGCAAATAAGGAGAGATGGAGGGAATATAGATATAGATGGAGGGGGGAGAGAGGGAAGACTATTTCTTGCACTAGATGCATTGATTTTAGTGTAGATGGTGATTTCTAATCCAATTCGATTTATTGCACTAGATGCATTGATTTTAGTGTAGATGTTGATTTCTAGTGTTATTTGATTGCTTGCACTAGATGCGTTAATTTAAATGTAGATGATTTCTAATCCTATTTGTTTTCTTGCAATAAATGAATTGATTTCAATGTCGATGATGATTTCTAATCTTATTTGATTGCTTGCACTAGATGCATTGATTTCAATGTAGATGTTGATTTCTAATAATGTTTGATTGCTTGCACTAGATGCATTGATTTCAGTGTAGATGGTGATTTCTAATCTTATTTGATTGCTTGCACTAAATGCATTGATTTCAGTGTAGATGGTGATTTCTAATCCTATTTGATTTCTTGCACTAGATGCATTGATTTTACTGTAGATGTTGGTTTATAATGCTATTTGCTTACTTGCACTAAGTGCATTAATTTCAGCGTAGATGTTGGTTTATAATCCTATTTTCTTACGTGCACTAGATGAATTGATTTGAGTGTAAATGTTGATTTTTAATCTTATTTGATTGCTTTCATTAGATGCAGTGATTTCAATGTAAATGTTGTTATCTAATCTTATTTAATTGCTTGCATTAGATTCATTGATTTCAATGTAGATGTTGATTTTTGATTTGATGCAATTGGATGTATGATGGTACATTAATTTTAAAGTGATTGGATTAACATTGTGCATTGATTTTAGTGTAAGGACAAAAAATTATTGACAATGTACATTTATTTTTGTGTTATAGTAATTCAACCTATTAATCTTGGAGTGAAAGAGAGAGAAGGTATGATGTTTGCTACAATAGATTGAGCTAAAGATTTAAATGGTTTATGATTTAACCTGTCATTTTCATATAATCGATATGAAAGTATGACAATCAATATGAAAATATGACAATCAATAGGAAAAGATGGCAAAAGTAACAAGGGTGGAAATAAGAATAATAGAAAAAAATAGTTTGGGATTAACCATGATGAAGACTATTTGTAATTGAGTGTATTCTTATCATTCACATTTTCGATCATTCAACACTATTACATTGTCCCTTTACATTCAAAATTTATATTTCATCATTTTTCATCATTAAATTATTATCATCACAACAAACTCAGTCAACTAAGAAAATTTAAAATTAAAATGGTCAAATTAATCTCAGGCATATTTGGCATATTTAAAATGATTATATTACTATTAAATAAATTCAAATATTATTGATAAGATTAATATACATTCATTAGATTTTCTTAAGTTATTATCATCACAACAAACTGAGGCAACAACAAATTTAAAATTAAAATGACCAGACATATTTAGCATATTTAAAATGATTATATTAATATTAGATGAATTTAAGTATTATTGATAAAATTAATCATATGTTCATTAGATTTTCTTTGGCCACACACGACTGAAACCAACCTAGATAACCAGCCTAGATCCAGCTTAACTGCGGATCTATCAAGCGCTTAGAGGGATCAAATCTCTAGAGGTGCAAACCTTTCCTCAAGTTTTGCACTCACAAAAGAGGTTTGCACCTCAAGAGATGTGATCCCTCTCGGCGCTTGATAAATCCGGAATTAATATGGATCTAGACTGGTTGTTACTACAACCACAATTTCTATTTTTTTTTATCTTGGAGGAAAGTTAAGTTACATAAAAGAAAATTTTAACCTTGATCAAAAATCATGTTGGAAAATATAAGGTCACAATTCTTTTGATGTGATATCAAAATCTAAAATTTTAAACATTTCACACAAAAATAATGATACTCATAATCCATATTATTACTCGTATGTATTGTTCACATTGTGTATGTAGATATTGTTTTTATATAATATAATTGTTCCATTTCAAATTTAATTTTTTTATTTTATTTTGAAATTTAAGAAATTTTAAAATTTAAAACCAATTAAGAATGTTATGATTAGTATTAAAGAAAATGCTATAAGAGTTTCACATTGCTATATCTGAAATTACTCGAATTAAATGAAAATGAAAGTTAATTTAACATTTTCATATTTGAGAAATTGTTATTCCTCTTAAATATTTTAATAATTAAAAAAAAAAGTGTATTTTTTAAGAAAATGGTTTATATATATATATATTAGTCAATTGGGATTATTTAGGGTGGTTTGGAGGCAAAAATTTAATCCTTTGCACCCATATTCAAATCCCACAAGTAACATGATGAATATTAACAATATAGATAGTATATCTATATTCCTCATGTAGAATATATACTAGGAATTGCGCCACATATTGCAAAAGAAACCCCTTAGCAAATGGAAGAATAACATAGATTAGAAAATATGTGATATGTTATGTCATCTAGATGTTGTCAGTCTCGAATTGTTTCCTTTGAAACATAAATTAATACATTTAACAACAGGTAATAAATAAATTTACCTTTACAATAGGCTTACCCAGGCCTACATGAATGGTCGGTTGACATTGATTTGCACGATTTGTAGAGATGGAGTGATGGATTTCAACTGAGACCAATTAGCTGGTTTGTGGAGTAACTCTTTGTTCGGGGAGTTTTCCATGTTCACTTTAAATTGTATTCCTAAGTTGTTTGTAAATAAGTGGACATTGTTTCAAATAAGTTATATAAAATATGATTTTAATTTTAATATATATATATATATATATATAGATATAGATATAGATATATATATATATATATATATATATATATATATATATATATATATATATATATATATATATATATATATATATATATATATATATTGTTTGAAAGTAGAGATTGATTTTCAAATTTATATTATAAAATATGTTGATTTTAAAAATAAAGGGTAAAAATAAATTTAATAGCAACATTTAAATTTTAGATTCGATTTTAATATTTTATCGAAACAAAACAAAACTAAATAGAATTGAAAAGGTGCAAAAGCGTGCACAATTTTATGATCAATTCACAGATAAACATAAACAAAGCAGAGCTAAACAAAAGTAATAGAGATGCAAAAGCATGTACAATTATGATCAATGGCTAGATAAATTGTATTTGATTTTGGTAAGGTGCACCTCACTTTTGTAATATCCTAAAGATATGAAAACTCTTATAGATGACAAGAAAAATTGTTAATCTTCTCAACATATAATCTTACTATGTTAGCTCATCATAATATAGAGACAAAGGTATATTAGAATCAACAGTAGAATTGTTGAATTGTTGAAGGGAGATTGAGAGCTAGTTGTGGAAGTTTTGGAGAGTGCTAAGTAGAGTGTCAAATTGTGAGACCAAGGTGATACTACTAAATGCATGTTCATAATGTCTGCCAAACACATGAGAACAATCAAACAAGAAAAAAAATACTCATATCTAAGAATTTAAAACATTTTATTTAATTTCTAAATATAGTTATAAATAATTTGATTTTTTTTTTTTGAAATTCAGCCATATAATATTAGATGATAGTTTGAACAATTTCAAAAGAAAACACATCCAGAAAATTTTGATATAGAAGTTTGCACTCTGTTGTATCTCTGAGATGATAATGGTCAGCTATCATGCCAGGGCATCTAAGATATTTGTTTTGGGGGGTTTTGTTTTAATTTTTGAGGACCAATGTATGAAACAGATTTAAAACAGTGATGCCTAACCTTTTGAATAATATTAATATTTGAACAAAGGGATGCTATTAAAATCCACACAGTGATTTAGCTTATCTCGTGATGAGCAGAAGTAGAATATGATATGACTATTACAGTTTTCAAATAGAAAATTAAGTAAGAAAACCTTCAAACAATGTTTAGAAAAGTTTAACATAATATGCTCAAGATTACACAGATACTGATGATTTTATGATTTAGAGGGAATTACTTAAAAAAACAGTTTATATAATTCATTCTCTTTAAAGATGATCACTTCAGAAAGCTTATAGGAGTAATTGAGACTCAATTACTCCTACCTGGTTATCTTTGTAAAAGTTAAGAATATGAAGAAAACACAGTGAATAAAAACTGGAAAAACTTATAGGAAACACGAAACTGTATGAATCAAAATTCAGAATCCTTTGCTTTGCTATTAATGATTCAGAAAAAGCTGAGTACATTTAGTGCTTACAAATGTTTCTTCAAGGGTGCAACCCTTATTAACTCATGAAAGAGAGTTATTTATACAAGTTTAGAGCTAAGAAAATATCTTAAACAAATTTACAAAAATAGCTTAATACAAAATCAGGAAAATGAACTGATAGTCGATCTGTCACTATTTTGCTATTGAACTGTTGATGTTTGTTCCCCAAAAATCTGAATTCTAATGATCTGTTGATGACTATTGCTCAAATTTCTGAAAGCTGATGATTTATTTCAATCGAGTATTGAACTGTTGATGACTGTTCCCCAAAAATCTGAATTCTAATGATCTATTGATGACTATTGCTCAAATTTCTGAAAGCTGATGATCTGTTTCAATCGAGTAAATCAGTTAACTGTTCCCAACATTTTTTTATCTAGGATAGATAACTTAGTTACCCTTCTGTAAACTTCATCCATTTCTGTGTATTTAGTAAAAGTGGGTTTTACTAAAAATATGTGCCTTATTTCATTAAGGATGAAAAATGTATCTATGAGTGCATTCAACACAAGCCTTGGTGTTACTATACCCTGTATATTTGAAACTATAGTTGCACTGGCCCTGACCTCTGTAAGCTTGCGGACATAGTCTTCAATAGGCATTAACTTATCATTAATCACAAATATGGAGGGAAAACCCTTACTGGTCAAGGGTTCCAACCTAATGAAAAATCATTCAACTATGACATTAACATTGCTGCACTTTTCCTCCAACTGA
This sequence comes from Pinus tabuliformis, assembly GCA_031772625.1. NCBI lineage: Eukaryota > Viridiplantae > Streptophyta > Pinopsida > Pinales > Pinaceae > Pinus > Pinus tabuliformis. The sequence continues at coordinate 1,836,954,161 of CM062817.1, read as the reverse complement.
AGAGTGAGATTTTTCTTTGTAATAATTTTCTTTTCTTCCAGTATGGCTGTTGTCCTGTCATTGATACCCAATTCTTCAAGCTCATAACTATCTTTAGAATTCAGAAACTTGATTATTTCAGTGGCTATTTCTGGCATGTCCTCAAGCTCTTTTGAGATTGTTTCAACAACTTCTTGAGCTCTTTCCAACAAGTCCTTTTGATCAAAGATTATTCTGATATAAGGCCATATATCTTTGATTGATTCAGTATCTCTCCCCATAAAATCTCCTTTACTAAACCCAGTGTATTATAAGGTAAGAGTCTTTGACTTCTTTCTGCAATACCTCAATTCAACCTCTTGCCCTCTACAACTCAACTACATGTGAGATTTCTGCAACTGCTTTCAAGCTTTTTAGCTGGTCCTGCAACTTCTTGATTTCCTCTGACTTAATAGAAAGATTCTGAATAGCTTCAACAAGCTTTTCAGCTCCTTCTGTTGTACCTATGGTTGTTGTTGTTCCTGAGGTAGAAACTGTAGTTATAGGGATTGCTGCAAGAGGAACTACATCCATTGGAATATTGGCCTTTTTCATAGCTTCGTCTTTCTCTTTGACAAGTTTTTCCATTTGTTCCTCCATCTATTTTATTTGCAGATTTTGTTCCATGATGAGATTCATCATGTCAGATTTTTGAGTCTCGATTTCTTCAATATCTTTAGTCATCAGGTCCTCAGAAGCTGGCAATTTGAGTTGCTTCCTTAATGCTAAAACCTCAGCATTTTTCTTCCTGACAAGTTCTTCTGCAGCATTTATATTGGAGGATCATATCCCATCTCCATCACCAGATCTTCCAAAGATTTTATCTTGGTGTCCTTTGCCAATGAGGAAACTTTTTCCAACTTGAGCTGTGACTGTGTATTGGCCAAGGTTACCTACAACTTTGACAAACATATGGCAGTGTTAGTTAAGGTAGAAGAAATCATTTGGCCAGTCTGTTTGTGCATCTCAATTTGGTCAATTGGATGTACATCTTTAACAATAAACTCAAAGGAGGTTTGCTTATGGTAAGGTGCAACAATCTTGGGCTGTGGAATTTGAGCTTGTAAGAAAGCCATCTGCATCTTACCCTTTTTAGAGTCAAAGAATGAAAGAAGTTTGGCTTGAGAAATGGAAATTTTTTCCAGAATTGAGTATAAGTATTCAAATTTAACTCCTGATTCTTCTTCTTAATTTCACTGAAGACATGGAAAATGTCATCTTCTTTATCCTTCTTACTTCCTTCACTAGTCTGAATCACTTAATGTTCCTGAGAATTAGTGGAACGAGTGGGGGACTGAGTAGACTGTCCACCAGACTGTGTGAAAAGAAATGTCTCTCCAAGTCCAAAAAATGTTGTTTTCTCTGATTCATTAGTTGCACTAACATTCACAGAGATCCTAGGTCTCTTCTTTCTGTGTACAATTCTAAAGCCTTGACTTGATGCTTCAGTTGTAGGGGATGATTGTTCTTCCCTTACTCATTTAGCTATCTTTTCCTGTGCAAGTGGAGTTTGTACATTTGAAGTAGAGACTACCTATTCTTCAGCTTCTTGAAGGGTATTCTCCTTCCATTCTGACTGATTTTTGTATTGCTCAATCTCAAGCCTAGCTGTGTGATGGTATGGAGTAAACTTATTTTCAACTCTGAGTCTAGAAATCACTCCCATTGTGTCATAAGACCAAGTGAAGCTGAGGCTAAACTTCATCTCTTTCAATAACTTTTCTGCTTCTTCTCCTGCTGCTCTAGTGTTACAAACGAATGGACCAACTTGAGCCTTTAGCTTAAACTGTGATTTCTTCTTTGCAACCACAAAATGTACTTCATCTGCACTGAGCCTTTGCCTAATATATTCTAATTCAAAAATTCTCATAGGGAGGTACTTAGGTAGCTTGCAAGGTGGAAGTTCACAGCCAAAGACTCTGATCTCTGTATAATTTTGGTAAATATACCAATCTCCTATTGTGGCTTGGTCAACTAGCTGCAAAATTTTTACAATATCATCACTAATTCTTGGTTCTGGAGTGTTGCTCATAAGATTAATGGTTGGATGAACAAACAATTCTATGAACCGTTTATATGAAAAATATTCTTTCTCCTTCATTCCAATATAAGTCCAAAAGATCACTGATTGTTGGTTGCCTTCTTCATCTAGCTTCTGCAAGGTGAATGGAAACTTGTCTCCCTGAAAATAGATAAAAATATATACATGTACTGAAGCATACTTGAATACCTCTTCAATATTGAACTGGAAAAATTGTTCATGAATGGCCTCAGCAAGAAATTGGCTAAATTTTTAAAGAACATTGGGTTTGGAACCAGCAAAAAAGATAGATAAGAAACCAATGATGGCTTCATCTACATGTTGATCAGAATGGTAACCAAGGCGGTAAGAGAGAATGGTGATAATATGCTTGGTTCTGTCTGGGAATATAGATGAATCATAGGGAGGGTTTCTTTTAGGCAGAGGGTTATCTACAACTAGGAAAAGTTCTAGAGTTTGAGCTCTTTTAGTGAAATCTAGCTTTTGATAGGCTTCTGTTAGGCTTTCATTAGAAAAAGGATGGGTTGGCGCAATAGTTGGGGCCTGCAACATCTGTTCAATGGACTGAGCATTGATGGAGCACAAGATTTCTCCTATAGGTGAGATGATGTCATTTCCTGATAAATTCAGGTGCTCTGTGTATCTGAGGGATGATGTAATGAGGAAGGTGGGAGTCCCAAAGTCCTATTTCATTTGTTTGATCGACTAATTGATCCTCCATCCAGCAGTAGATTTCAAACAAATCGAACTCAGACAAAGACTCATTGATTTTACAGTCTTTGTCGACCAGGGGAGTATGATGGAAGTCAAATTGTGGATGGATGAGAGGATTTGGGATTTCTGCAACTTCCTTTCCCTTAGGCGGCATCTTGTTAATTGAATTGCAAGCTGAAAGTGATGGAAATGGGAAGAATTGGTCTGAAAGACAGTGATAACAGAAAAACAGTATAACTGAAAATGGATTAGGTGGACCTGGATGTCAGCTTGCTTCTGAACAGAATTGAAAATTCGGTCGAATGATGAATCTTTCATTTTGGCTGCAAGTTACAAGTATCCAGTGAATTATGGGAATGAAATTTGTAACGGTTTTTATGAAAAACGGGGCTTATAATGAATAAAATGGAGTGGGTTCGTTAATCAATGGTTAAATCGTCATTAATTCTCCAACCAAGCTGATAAATGGATCAATGGAATATTGATGTGTGAGGGGTGGGGAATTAAATGGATAACGAGCAAAGATGCGACAGTTGATTGGACAGAGGAAGTGACATGGGAGCAGATGTGGAAGATGACGTAGGAGCGGTGGTAAACAGTTGAATGAAAAACCGCGTTCAGGAGTGAATTCGGGTGGTAAGCCGTTTCGGGATTTTAAGTCCCGAATAACTAGGATGGGGGAAAAACAGTGTCAGAGGGCGGTTTCCAAAACTCCCGACTTCGGACCCTCCCCCGCCGATAAAGTTCAGATGATAAAGGAGGGCCGAGGAGTGATGTAGGCCATCAGATCTCAGGGGAGTGTGTGGGATGAAGAATAAAATGAATGAGGTTTGATAATGTGAGTGGGAAAGTGATGGTGGGGTCAAAAGCTATGATGGTTGTGACATGTGTGGGGTGTCGCATTGAATGAATGGATAAAGTTTGAATCATTTACAAAATAAAATTGATATTTACATTTATGGTTAATAAAAACCAATCACCATATGCACATATTTCCAATGTTATAACTTAGGATGAAAATCCTTTCATGCTCCAATTGTATTTCATTTCTCTACCTACCCTTACTTTCCTAACATTTTTCAATCTTAGTCACCCGCGTGCATTTAGACTAGCAACTCAACATTTTCCTTTTAATGTTTAATCTACTTCTATCCCTTATTGCTTCCATTGGCTCAGATTAAACTGTTGAGCCAATTTCCTTTGCTACCTATTGACAAACAGTTTAAATCAAATCCAATCATGATTAAACTATACAATTGGATTATATGAACTAGTGTGAAATTTAAACAATCTGCACACAACTTTTATTTGTAAAAATAAACTTGACTAAGAGTAGTGGCATTTGGATTTGCAACACTTTCATAATTTATTATGTTTTCTTTTCTTTCTAATCTAACATTTTATTTTGCCTTCCTTTTTTAGGGCATCTATTCTAACATTTTATTTGATATGGACTTATTCATCATAATATCCCTAACATTTTTTGTTTCAATATTATTTTTGTCCATATCCTAACTTAAAATTTTCTTGAAATATATTTTTATTTTTTTGACTAATTGATGCTAACTTACCAAAACCAAAAAATGCTACAACATCGGCTCCAACTGGGGACTGCTTTCTCCTGTAGAATGCAGAGAACCTGCAGATCTAGGTGCCTTCTCCTCAGGCTATGGAGTCTTAGCTATGAAAAACTCACACTGACAGTTGAAAAGAAGAATAAAATAAACCGGAATTTTTACAATGGTAGCAATGAAATCTACTTCAACTTCTCAGTACTGAATGTAATGCTTGAGAACCCTTCCATTAACAGGATATGTGGAATATAGTCCCTATAGATTTTGTAGCACAAAAGTGTTGTTTCCCTTTACTTTAGCAATAGCTAAAGGTCCAAACCATAGGTTGTCAAACTTCCCATGTTTTCCCTTGTCTTCTCTTTTGGAATCCCATCTTAGAACTAGATCACCTTCCTTAAAGTCCCTCTCCCTGGCTCTTCTGTCAAGCAGCCTCTTCATCTTCTTCTGATACTTTTTCAATTTGTATTGAACTTCATCTTTGTTTTCATTCAATTCATTAATTTGATTTATCCTTCTCGAAAAATTATCAAGTTCATCAGTTGAATCTTGCAGAAACTTTAAAATAGGAAGGGAAGTTGGTAGGGAAAATTGCATCTTTCCCATAAACTAACTGAAAAGGAGATTTTCCAGTAGATCTCTTTGGAGTAATCATGTTTTCCCAGAATGCATGAATTAGATGAGAGTCCCAGCTCTTTTTATGATCTGCTAAAGTCTTTTTTATCACCTTTACCAAACTTTTATTGGATGATTCTGCAAGACCATCACCTTGAGGATAATATGGAGTTGAATGATGTAGCAAAATCTGATATTTTTGGAAGAACTCAACCATTTTAACACTAGAAAATGTTGTGGCATTATCAATAACAATTTGGGTTGGGCAACCAAACCTAGACAAAATGTTTTCTTCAATGAATTTGATTACTACTAAATCAGTAGCATTTCTTACTGGAATTGATTCAACCCATTTATTAAAGTAGTCTATTGTAGTGAGGATCCATCTATGTTTATTTCTTGAAGTGGGATGAATCTCTCCAATAAAATATAATCCCCATTGGAGAAAAGGTGCTAAGACTATTGTAGGTATGAGTGGAAGAGCTGCTAGTTTTTGCTTACCAGCAAACATCTGACAAGGAACACAACTTCTGACTTTTGATCCTACTTGTAAGAACAATGTTGGCCAATAAAATCCCGCCCTTAATATCTTATATGTTGTTGCTCTCCAAGCATAATATCCTCCACAAAATCCTGTGTGAAACCGATCAATGATTCCTTCAGTCTTTGATTTTGTTAAACATAATAACAAGATATTTAGTGGGTCCTTCCAATATAGATTTGCATTTATGGTATAGTACTTGACTACTTTCAATTTGAGAGTTTTACATTGAATTTTGGAGAATGATGCTGGACATTCAAAATGGATCAATAAATTTAAAATATCTTGATACCAATTTGATAAAAGGAATTTCTCATCAATGTGTAGAGAGATGGTCTGATCTGAAGGTAAAGGTTCTTGTGGATTCTTCCCTTGTATTTCCAAAATAGAGGTAATGCCCAACACTTTACAATTGGATTTAGCTAGAAGCTTATCTAATCCTTGACCCTTTACTAGCTCTGTGGTTTTGATAGTTAGATCAAACTCCAGTATTTGAGTGATCCATCTACCTGTCTTCCCATCAGTGTCTGGTTGGGTTAAAACAATTTTTACAGCACTGTTAGGAACATAGGCAATAATAGGTGAATGTAGGACATACATCCTGAATGATTTGAGGGCTTGTATAAGGGCATATGCTTGCTTCTCAATTATGTCATACTTAAGCTTGGCATCTCTCATAACCTTACTGAAAAAGGTTATAGGTTGATCATGGGAATCTTCATTCTTTTGTAATAAAACAACAACAAGGGTTGTTTCAGAGGCAAAGCAAAAGATACTGAATGGTTTGGTATAATCAGGACTGGCCAAGGTTGGAGCTTCAGAGACAACTTTCTTGATCTTATCAAATGCATACCTAGAAGAGACAGTCCATTTGAATTCATGATCCTTTCAGAGCATATCAGTTATGTCTTTTACAATTTCAGCATAATTCGAGATGAATCTTCTTAAAAAATTAATCTTGCCTAGAAAAGCTTGAATCTATTTCTTATTTCTAGGTAAAGACAATGCTTTTATAGAAGATACACGTTTGGGATCAATCACCACTACTTCCTTTGAGATTATATGGCCTAGCAGTTTTCCTTCTTTGATAGAAAACAAAGACTTTTTAGGATTCAGGGATATTCCGAATTTCCTACACCTGTCAAAAACCTTCATCAAGTGCTTTAAATGTTTCTGATCATAATTAGAAAAAATAGTTATGTCATCAAGATAAATGACTACAAATTTTTTTACCTGACCCACAAAATCTATGTCCATATCTCTATGAAACATTGCTCCAACATTGGATAAGCCAAAGGGCATTCTAGAATACATAAATGTACCCCAGGGTGTAGTAAAAGTTGTCTTCTCTTTGTCTGCTGGATCAACATTTATCTAATTGTAACCTGAAAAGCCATCAAGCATAGAAAGTCTTTGTGCTCCTGAAACCATCTGAAGTAACTGATCCATTTTGGGTAAAGGATAGTTATCTTTTAATGATGCTTTATTCAAATTCCTAAAGTCCACACAAAGTCTGATTTCCCCATTCTTCTTTCTAACAAGAACTAGATTGGCAACCCAATTAGAGTATCTAAGAGGCAAAATAATTTGGGCATCTAGCATTTTCTTAATTTCCTTTTCTACAGTTGGTAGAAGAATTGGATTAATCCTCCTAAGTTTTTGTTGATAAGGCTTAGCTTCTGGTTTTAAAGGAATCTTATGTTGTATCAGTGATGTATCATAAGTCTTTAGATCAGCATAGGTCCAAGCAAAAACATCCTTATATTTTTGAAGTAAGTTAAGATATTGAGCTTTGATCTCGGGGTCTAAAGACACAGAGATGTTGATGTTCTTCACCTCATCATTTGTTCCAATATTTACTTCTTGTATATCATCTTGTGGAGAAATTCACTGTGGGTTTCTGAGGACATCATTTTGATCAAATAATTTCTCTAAAGGAATGAGACCTTTGGGAATAAAATTGTTAGACAATTGAATGATATCATGATTGGAAATTTTTGAATTGAAATTTGAACTATCATTTTCATTTGTGTTTTCATTTGTTTATGTTCTATCTTCATCAATTTGTAGAACTGAAAATTCATCTACAACCTGCAAAAAAGATTTTAGTTGTTCATCATCTTCAAATATCTGCCAGTATTTTAGATTATCTAGGATGGATGGCCTATATTTGACTTGTATTTGATAGAGCACATTAGTTTGATCAGGAATTTTAAATGAACTAGTAGAGACAACTAGGGAATCTGCATGAATATTCTCATCTCTTGGGATATAAGTCAAATTAAAAGCATTAAAGGAATTTTCAACTAAGTCCCAAACCTCATTTCGATAAGATCTAAGCCTAGGATGTTTTGTTTGGCAAAGATTTCTAACTTTTTTAACAATGAGCTCTGAGTCAGTGAAAACACTCAGATTTTGTACCTTTAAACTTTTGGCTAGCTGCAGTCCTAGAAGGAAAGTTTCATATTATGCTACATTATTTGTAACTTCAAAATCAAGCTTACATGATTGTGTAATGTTTTTTTTTTTTGGTGAGATTAATAATACCCCAGCCCTTGCTCCATCTTTTGTACAAGAACCATAAAAGAATAGTTTCCATACATCAGTTTGTTTTGGTATAGGGATTTCAATTACATATTCAATTTTTACTTGAGATTCATGTGTTTGGTTTGAAGAGAGTTGAAAATAGCCAAAATCTTGATCAATTGCATAAATGGGATGGTTCCTTGGTTGATCTATTTTGCATACAGTATGCACAAATCTTACCTCTCTATACAACCTAAGTTGTTCTCCTCCATAAACTGGAATATTGGCATAAGACATGTCCATATGAAGAGTTCCCCCTAATTTGGCACAACAAGACCTTGAAAGGAGCATTCCAAATTTGGGAGGGATATTTGTGCCAACTATATCTAACACTACACTTTTTACGAGGATTTGGGCAAGAGTGACTACTAAATCCTTAATTAGTCCTAGACAAGGCACCCTTTTTGAATCAAAGGTGTACAAATCATGATAGGATATAGTTATGTCAAGATTTAAATTATCCATGATAGTTTTTGGCATGAGATTATGTGATGCTCTAGAATCAAGCATACAGTTGTATAACATTGAATCATTTGTCTTTAGAGTCACATAGAAAGGAGGTATTATTTCATCTATCATATCTGAGCTAGGACCAAAAACAACTGCTGGTTTTTCATCTTGAAGGCTAATCACATCACTTTCAACATCAACAGAGGTGTTTTGTATCCATTTGGAGACTTTATTTTTATATCCAGGGTTTTTGGAAAGTTCTGAAAGTGGTATAGGGATTTTAACTCTTTCTAACTCCTTTTCAACATTAAATGTAGTTAAGATAGTTTTTTGTTTTTTTTTGTTTTTTGTTTTTTGTTTTGTTTTGTTTTTTGTTCAGTTGACAGATTTAATGGTCAAATAATAGTTGTCTAAGTTTTAGCAGCTTTGGTACGAGGTTCAATTGTTGGAATTTCCTTAGGAGGTCTTCCAGGGCTAGGTCTAGGTCTAAGATCATATCTTTTGTTCAGCTATGCAATTAGGAATTCAGAGCAGGCATGGTATTTGGAAACTTGTGAGGACTCTTGATCTTCCTGAACCTGCTTTTGTTGTGAGAGAGGAATAATAATAGTTTGACCAAAAGAGGTATCCATATTGTTAATATCTTCAGTGATAGTCATAGTATTGTCATCAGAATGTTGATCATCTATTAGTAAAGGAGTTGGAACTTGCTGATCATTACTAGGCCTTTGAAGAATTTGTAACTATGGATTTATTTTGTATTGACCTTGATTTTGATTTTGGGGTCGAGTGACTATTTGTTGAACTATTCTAGGTTGAGTCTCAATCTTGGAAATTATATTGGATAGATTTCCAAGAAGTGAAGTGATCTCATCTATTTTAGAATCTTCAGTTTTAGTATTTGAAGAAGTAGAGGCCTCTTGACTAGATTTAAGTTTTCTTTGGACCTTTCCTCTTTAGCTTTTAAAGTGGCTGAGGCAGCCCTATTTGATTCCACCTCTAAAGCATTAGTTTGCATGTCTTCAAGGGTCCTTAAAGTTCTTTCTCTTAACATTACAACAAAATCATCTTCAAAAGCTTTTCAAAACCTAGATTTGGTTTCTGCTATAGGGGGTTTTCAATCAGGGGGCATCTTAAGATAAAGTTTATTAAAATTAGAGACAGGTTCACCAAAGTTTCTTTTAAGTTCTTCAAACTCAGTCAAAAAGTAAAGAGCATCTTTCTTCACTCCCCATTGATTTTTGAATATATTTGTTAGCTCTTCCCAATTTCTAATGGAATTTGCAGGTAACTACCTAAACCAAGTTCTCACATTTCCCTCAAGAGACTGAATAAACAACCTCATGTAAACATTCTCTTTTTTTATGTTCATGTTATCTGCAAAGTCTAGAAATGCTTGAAGATGGTCCTCAGCTGAGGGACCAGTTTCTCCATTATATCTAGGAAGGTGTTTTAAATATCCATTAGGGAAAGCATCAAGGATTGGAGGTAAAACTAAAGCTACATATCTTGCCTATACAATGGGTTGGAAAGCCATAGTACAAGATGATGTATGAGATGTTTGTGAAGATGATGATAAAGAAGAGGAAGATGGTGATAGACGGGGTGTATTACTATGTGGGGTGAAGAAGGAGGGGATAAAGAAGGAGGAGATGTCCTAAAAGATTTTAAAGGAGTCTTAATAACTAACTTGTGGACCTGAGAATGAATATCCTCTTTTGTTTCAAAAAGTGGATTTTAATATATAGCAAAGGTCCCTTCAGGTTGTTTAGAAGTAGAAGATTCAAGTTTTTCAGAAGTGGAATGGAATGAATAAGTAGTGGGGGATATGAAGTCTGTAGGTTTATATTCAGGTAAATAAACACATAGGTCAGACTCATATTTAGGTGATCTTGGTGGAAGTGGAGGTGTTGGATGGGATTCAAGTGGATGAATAAGGAAAGTTGATTTGAAATCAACTCCCCTATCTAAAAGTTCAGCAACCCTAGGTGATAAGTGAGAGTAATCTGGATTGGATGGAATGTTATTATAGGGATCAAATTGTAATATATCTTCAGACTGCAAGGCTGAAATGGAAGAAGATGGTTGATGCTTTCTTTTAGAACTAGCCTTTCTCACAAGTATTTTTGGATCTGACTGAGGACTAACTGTTTCAGATTCAGAATGGGATCTAGTGCGCTTAAAAGGTGCCAGTTTGGCACAGTGGAGTCGCCAGGTGGAGGATTTTGACCTATCTAGACCTTTAGTCACCTTTAAAGGAATAGGATTTATATCGTTGACCCAGGAAAACTAATCAAATTCGAGTCCTCAACAGTGGCGCCAGATTGATGTTGTATCTCTGAGATGATAATGGTCAGCTATCATGCCAGGGCACCTAAGATATTTGTTTTGGGGGGTTTTGTCTTAATTTTGGAGGACTAATGTATGAAATAGATTTAAAATAGTGATGCCTAACATTTTGAATAATATTAATATTTAAACAAAGGGATGCTATTAAAATCCACATAGTGATTTAGCTTGACTGGTGATGAGAAGAAGTAGAAAGATGATATGACTATTACAGTTTTCAAATAGAAAATTAAATAACCATAAGTAAGAAAACCTTCAAACAATGTTCAGAAAAGTTTAACATAATATGCTCAAGATTACACAGATACTGATGATTTTATGATTTAGAGGGAATTACTTAAACAAACAGTTTATATAATTCATACTCTTTAAAGATGATCACTTCAGAAAGCTTATAGGAGTAATTGAGACACAATTACTCCTACCTGGTTATCTTTGTAAAACTTAAGATTATGAAGAAAACACAATGAATAAAAACTGGAAAAACTTCCAGGAAACACAAAACTGTATGAATCAAAATTTAGAATCCTTTGCTTTGCTATTAATGATTCAGAAAAAGCTGAGTACATTTAGTGCTTACAAATGTTTCTTCAAGGGTGCAACCCTTAATAACTCGTGAAAGAGAGTTATTTATACAAGTTTAGAGCTAAGAAAATATCTTAAACAAGTTTACAAAAGCAGCTTAATACAAAATCAGGAAAATGAACTGATAGTCGATCTGTCACTATTTTGTTGTTGAACTGTTGATGATTGTTCCCCAAAAATCGAAATTTTGATGATCTGTTGATGACTGTTCCTCAAATTTCTAAAAGCTTATGACCTATTTCAATCAAGTAAATCAGTCAACTATTCCCAACGTTTTTTTATCTAGGATAGATAACCTAGTTACCCTTATGTAAACTTCATCCATTTCTGTGTATTTAGTAAAAGTGGGTTTTACTAAAAATATGTGCCTTATTTCATTAAGGATGAAAAAGGTATCTCTGAGTGCATTCAGGACAAGCCTTGGTGTTACTGTACCCTATATATTTGAAACTGTAGCTGCACTGGCCCTGAACTTTGTAAGATTGTAGACATAGTCTTCAATAGACATTAACTTATCATTAATCACAAATATGGAGGGAAAACCCTTACTGGTCAATGGTTCCAACCTGATGAAAAAACGTTGAACTATGACATTAACACTGTTGCACTTTTCCTCCAACTGAAGAGTGAGATTTTTCTTTGTAATAATTTTCTTCACTTCTAGTATGGATGATGTCCTGTCATTGATACCCAATTCTTCAAGCTCATAGCCGTCTTTAGAATTTAGAAACTTGATTATTTCAGTGGCTATTTCTGGCATGTCCTCAAGATCTTTTGAGATAGTTTCAACAACTTCTTGAGCTCTTTCCAACAATTCCTTTTGATCAAAGATTATTTGATATAAGGCCAGATATATTTGATTGATTCAATAATCTCTCCCCATAAAATATCCTTTACTAAACCCAGTGTATTTCCAAGGTAAGAGTCTTTGACATCTTTCTGCAATACCTCAATTTGAACTCTTTCCCTCTGCAACTCAACTGCATGTGAGCTTTCTACAACTGCTTTCAAATGTTGTAGTGTCTTCAACTGATCCTGCAACTTCTTGATTTCCTCTAACTGAATAGAAAGGTTCTGAATAGCTTAAGCAAGTTGTTCAACTCCTTCTGTTGTACATGTGGTTGCTACTATTCCTAAGGTAGAAACTGTAGTTATAGGGACTGCTGCAAGAGGAACCACATCCATTGGAATATTGGCCTTTTTCACAGCTTCCTCTTTCTCTTTGACAATTTTTTCCATTTGTTCCTCCATCTATTTTATTTGCACATTTTGTTCCATGATGAGATTCATCATGTCAGATTTCTGAGTCTCGGTTTCTTCAATCTCTTTAGTCATCGGGTCCTCAGAAGCTGGCAATTTGAGTTGTTTCCTAAATGATGAAACCTTAGCATTTTTCTTCCTGACAAGTTCTTCTGCAACATTTATAATGGAGGGATCATATCCCATCTTTATCACCAGATCTTCCAAAGATTTGATCTTGGTGTCCTTTGCCAATGAGGAAACTTTTTCCAACTTGAGTTGTGACTGTGTATTGGCCAAGGTTACCTGCAACTTTGAAAAACTCATGGCAGTGTTATTTAAAGTAGAAGAAATCATTTGGTTTGTGCATCTCAATTTGGTCAATTGGATGTACATCTTTAACATTAAACTCAAAGGAGGTTTTCTTTTGGTAATGTGCAACAGTCTTGGGCTATGGAATTTGAGCTTGTAAGAAAGCCATCTGCATCTTACCCTTTTTAGAGTCAAAGACTAAAAGAAGTCTAGCTTGAGAACTGGAAGAATGTTTCTAGAATTGAGTATAAGTATTCAACTTTAACTCCTCATTCTTCTTCTTAATTTCATTGAAGACATGAAAAATGTCATCTTCTTTATCCTTCTGACTGCCTTCACTAGTCTGAATCACCTGTTGTTCCTGAGAAGTAGTAGAATGAGTGGGGGACTGAGTAGACTATCCACCAGACTGTGTGAAAATAAATTCTCTCCAAGTCCATCAAATGTTGTTTTTTCTGATTCATTAGAGCAACTAACATTCACAGAGATCCTAGGTCTCTTCTTTCTATGTACAATTCTAAAGCCTTGACTTGATGCTTCGGTTGTAGGGGATGATTGCTCTTCCCTTCCTTGTTTAGCTGTCTTTTCCTGTGCAAGTGGAGTTTGTACATTCGAAGTAGAGACTGCCTATTCTTCAGCTTCTTGAAGGGTATTCTCCTTCCATTATGACTTATTTTTGTATTGCTCAATCTCAGGCATGGTTGTGTGATGGTATGGAGTAAACTTATTTTCAACTCTGAGTTTAGAAATCACTCCCATTGGGTCATAAGATCAAGTGAAGCTGAGGCCAAACTTCATCTCTTTCAATAACCTGTCTGCTTCTTCTCTTGTTTCTCTAGTGTTACAGACGAATGGACCAACCCGAGCCTTTAGCTTAAATTGTGATTTCTTCTTTGCAGCCACAAAATGTACTTCATCTGCACTGAGCCTCTGCCTAATATATTCTAATGCAAAAATTCTCATAGGGAGGTACTTAGGCAGCTTGTAAGGTGGAAGTTCACAGCCAAAGACTCTGATCTATGTATAATTTTGGTAAAAATACCAATCTTCTGTTGTGGCTTGGTCAACTAGCTGCAAAACTTTTACAATAATCTGAGTGGAAAATGCCATCAACCCATGGTATTCATCCTCCCATGTCATTCATCCACCCATGGAATTTACCCATGGTATTGTAACATTCACCCATGGTATTTTCCCATGGTATTGTGACATCCACCCATAGTATTCATTCACCCATGGAATTGACCCACGGTATTGTGACATCCACCCATGGTATTCATTCACCCATGGAATTGACCCGTGGTATTGTAACCGAGAAAGGCTATAAGTAACAAGTCACATTTTGTAAAAGGACAGTTTGTCCACCACAATGTAGCTCTAATACCACTGATCCATTTCAATATCATCACTAATTCTTGGTTCTGGAGTGCTGCTCATAAGATTAATGGTTGGAGGAACAAACAATTCTATGAACTATTTATATGAAAAATATTCTTTCTCCTTCATTCCCATAAAAGTCTAAAAGATCACTGATTGTTGGTTGCCTTCTTCATCTAGCTTCTGCAAGGTGAATGGAAACTTGTCTCCCTGAAAATAGATAAAAAGATATACAAGTACTGAAGCATACTTGAATACCTCTTCAGTATTGAACTGGACAAATTGTTCATGAATGGCCTCAACTAGAAATTGGCTAAAGTTATAAAGAACAGTGGGTTTGGAACTAGCAGAAAAGGTAGATAATAAACCAATGATGCCTTCATCTACATGTTGATCAGAATAGTAACCAAGGAGCTAAGAGAGAATGGTAATAATATTCTTGGTTCTATCTGGGAATATAGATGAATCATAGGGAGGGTTTCTTTTAGGCTGAGAGCTATCTACAGCTAGGAAAAGTTCTAGAGTTTGAGCTCTTTTAGTGAAATCTAGCTTTTGATGGGCTTCTGTTAGTTTTTCATGAGAAAAAGGATGGGTTGGCACAATAGTTGGGGCTTGCAACATCTGTTCAATGGATTGAGCATTGATGGAGCACAAGATTTCTCCTGTAGGTGAGATGATAGCTCTTTGACTGGAGTCATAGGATTCATGGCATTTCCTGACAAATTCAGGTGCTCTGTGTATCTGAGGGAAGATGTAATGAGGAAGGTGGGAGTCCCAAAGTCCTATTTCATCTGTTTGATTGACTAATTGATCCTCCATCCAGCAGTAGATTTCAAACAAATCAAATTCAGACAAAGACTCATTGATTTTACAGTATCTTTCAACCAGGGGAGTATGATGGAAGTCAACTTGTGGATGGATGAGAGGATTTGGGATTTTTGCAACTTCCTTTCCCTTAGGAGGCCTCTTGTTAATTGAATTTCAAGTTGAAAGTGACATAAATGGGAAGAATTGGTCTGAAAGACAGTGATAACAGAAAAACATTATAATTGAAAATGGATTAGGTGGACCTGGATGTTGGCTTGCTTCTGAACAGAATTGAAAATTCGGTTGAATGATGAATTTGTCATTTTGGTTGCAAGCTACAAGTATCCACTAAATTATGGGAATGCACTTTGTAACGGTTTTTATGAAAAATAGGGTTTATAATGAATAAAATGGAGCGGGTCCATTAATCAATGGTTAAATCATCATTAATTCTCCAACATGGCTGATAAACAGATCAATGGAATATTGATGTGTGAGGGGTGGGGAACTAAATGGATAATGGGCAAAGATGCGACAATTGATTGGACAGAGGAAGTGACATGGGAGCAGATGTGGAAGATGACGTAGGAGCGGTGGTAAATGGTTGAATGAAAAACCACGTTTGAGAGTAAATTCGGGTGGTAAGTTGTTTCGGGATTTTAAGTCCTGGATAACTAGGATGGGGGAAAAAGTTTCGGAGGGTGGTTTCCAAAACTACCAACTTCGGACCCCGCCTCAATAAAGCTCAGACAGCAAGGACGGCTGAGGAGTGATGTAGGCCATCAAATCTCAGGGGAGTGTGAGATGAAGAATAAAATGAATGAGCTTTAATAACGGGAGGCAGAAAGTGATGGTGGGGTCAAAAGCTATGATGGTTGTGACATGTGTGGGGTGTCACGGTGAATGAATGGATAAAGTTTGAATATTTATAAAATAACATTGATATTTACAATTTATGGTTAATTAAAACCAATCACTATATGCACATATTTCCAATGTTATAACTTAGGATAAAAATCCTTTCATGCTCCAATTGTATTTCATTTCTCTACCTATCCTTACTTTCCTAACATTTTTCAATCTTAGTCACCCGAGTGCATTTAGACTAGCAACTCAACATTTTCCTTTTAATGTTTAATCTACTTCTATCCCTTATTGCTTCCAATGGGTCAGATTAAACTGTTGAGCCAATTTTATTTGCTACCTATTGACAAACAATTTAAATCAAATCCAATCATTATTAAACTATACAATTGGATTGTATGAACTAGCGTGGCATTTAAACAATCTGCACACAACTTTTATTTGCAAAAATAAACTTGACTAAGAGTAGTGGCATTGGGATTTGCAACACTTTCAGAATTTATTATGTTTTCTTTTCTTTCTAATCTAACATTTTATTTTTGCCTTCCTTTTTTAGGGCATATATTCTAACATTTTATTTGAAATGGACTTATTCATCATAATATCCCTAACATTTTTTGTTTCAATATTCTTTTTGTCCATATCCTAACTTAACATTTTCTTGCAATATATATATATATATATATATATATATATATATATATATATATATATATATATATATAGATATATATATATATATATATTGACTAATTTATGCTAACTTACCAAAACCAAAAAAATGCTACAACGCACTCCAATGAAATGAGTAACTCTACCATCTACTTCAGAAAACAACGGAGCCAAATGAAGAAAGTTCCAAAAGGTTGTGCCATAATTTTTCAAGTTTAATGTGTTAGTAGAGTCAACCTCCTACAAAATAAGGCTACATTCAACCATGGACAACAATATTTGTTAGTAGATACTATATTATGTATTAGTGGCCATTTAGTGTGATAAGGTCAACAATAAATCACTATACACAAACATGGTCAATCTTAATCAACCATCATTACTAAGTCAAGCCATCAAAGTAGCTTTCAGCTACCTTCTATCAACTTAGTAACTTTTGGTATAGTCTTGTTTAGCTTATCTAACTATCGAAGGCTTCTTATTTCAACTTAAGGTGGATGAGGATTTGTTGACATTTTTTATATTTTTAATTGACACCCTAGATTGATTCTCAAGGGAATATGGGCAACATATGCTTAGTCTTAATGTTTATTGATTCTCAAGGGAATATGCTAAGCATATGTTTAGTCTTAATGTTTATTAATTCTCAAGGGAATATGCTCAACAAATGCTTAGTCTTAATGTTTATCAACAGACAGAGTTTGTTAGGTTCCATTGACTTCTAATAAATTTAAAAAATTATATTTGTATCACGTGGCTCCATGCCAATTTCCTAGGGATTTGAGATGATTTCAATTCTAATTTTATTTAGCAAAATGGTCCATTTTACAATAAGATGTGTAATTCATTTTTTTCTCAAGTTAAATTAGATTCGTGAAACGTGGCTCCCCACCCACCAATTTCCTAGAGATTTTAGATTATTCCAATTTTAATAAGTTCATATTCCAATTAGATGGGGAAATTAATATATAAGTAAATCTTATTTAGCAAAATGGTCAATTTTACAATAAGATGTGTAATTTTTTTTTTCTCAAGTTAAAGTTGACCCATAATCTTTTTATACATGGTCAATGAGATAAATATGTGCATTGTTACTTCAATTGTGCAGGAATTATCTATTTCTAAAAAAATTGTAAAATTATAAAGCCCATCCATTTTCCTTAGTTTGTCACAGGTATACAAATAAAGATTTACGAGTATCGGTGGGAGAGCTCCAACCTCCACTAGATCATTATTCTCCACACCAAAATGGCAATGGAAATGGCACTAGCTGGTGGGCACACGATGGTAATTGGTGCAAGATGGAACCCAATAGAAATACACAACGAGATTAATGATTCAATCTGTTACTGCCTCTCAATTTTATATGAATACTTGACTGCGAGCTGGAACTCAATACCGCTAGTCTCTGACTGCAAGGTAGATCTCAATACCACCAGTCTCTCATTTTTCAATGAATATTTGACTTCAAGTTGTAGCTCAATAGGGGTACAACGTAAAGGAAATATTCCAGCTACCACTCCTCAATTTTCTATGAATACTTTATTGCAAGCTGGACATCATTAGGAGCACAAGATAAAGCCACGCGTCCCTCACTTTTCTATGAATACTTGACTGCAATAACATAAAGTAATCATTCTATTTGCATTTTTTAATTTGAATTAAGAAAAGAAATTGAAATGTTTGGAAACATATTACTTTATCATCAACTTTTGGATGATTTATTGGCAATATTAATTTTAAATTTGAGTAAAGGGAATTGGTAGGGGTTGCTGGAGCACATATGTGATGATGCTATATGGAATAATAATAATAATAATAAAGCGTTAATCCTATTCACACTATGGTATTATTCCAACTATTATCTCTATTAATTTACTTTTAATTTTTTTTTATTTCACAGGAAAATGATATTTATTCCAACCAATATCTCTATTTTCTTTACTTTTATTTCTTCAGAGAAAAACGAAATGAAAAATATTTATCTAGTTAAAATTTGTGTTTGAAAATATGGTCATGATTGGTACTACTCCAACCACAATTTCTATTTTCTTTTATCTCGGATAAAAACTAAATAAAAGAAATATTTATCTTACTCAAAAATCATGTTGAAAAGATAAGTTCACAATTCTTTTGATGTTTTATAAAAATCTAAAATTTTACACATTTCACACAAAAATAATGATACTCACAATCCATATCATTTACATTTTATAATGCTTGTTCACATTGTCTATGTGGATAATGTATATTTCAAAATGCATTATATATGGTTCATATTGTGTATATGGATATTGTTTTTTTATATAATATATATTTTTATTTATTTTAAATTCAAATTTCTAATTTTACTTTTGAAATGGAAGTTTTAAAATTTAAAGGCAACTAAAAATGTCATAATTAATATTAAAGAAATTGTGATAAGAGTTTCAAATTGCTATATTTGATATTATTATAATTAAATGAACGTTAATATAACATTTTTATATTTGAGAAGTTATTATTCCTCTTAAACATTTTAATAACTAAAAAAAGAAAGTGTATTTGTTTTAGGAAAATAGATTTTATATATATATATATATATATATATATATATATATATATATATATATATATATATATATATTAGTTAATTGGGGTTATTTTGGGTGATTTGAAGAAAGGAATGAAATTCTCTTCACCCATATTCAATTCCCACAAGTAACATGATGAATATTAACAATATGATAGTATATGTATATTCCTCACGCAGAATATATATTAGCAAGTGCACCACATATTGCAAAAGAAACCCCATACTTAGCATATGGAAGAATAACATACATTAAAGAAGATGTGATATGTTATGTGATTTAGATGTTGCCAATTTGGAACTATTTCCTTTGTTACATAAATTAATGCCTTTAACAACAGGTAATAAATAAATTTAACTTTACAATAGGTTTACTTAAGCCTACATGGATGGATAAGTAGAAAGATAAACCTGGAAAAAGCGGGTGGTTACTTCAGGGGTATTCAGATGAACAATGAGGTTTGTATTACCCACTTATTTTTCGGTTTTATTTAACATATTTTGTCGTTTTTGTTTGGCTTGATCCCCAATGGACATAAGTCAACTCTTATACATTCACATGACAATATCAATGAGATTATAAACATTGGGGATACATTTGGGGTAGCTTTCGAACCGCTTCAATATGGTTTCACATACCTAGGATATAAGCTGAAGCCAAATAATTTTCAGGTCCATAATTGGTCTTGGCTGCTACAAAAATTCAAGGAAAAATTGGGGTGTTGGACACACCAATCTCTCTCCTTGGGAGGTAGATTCACTTTGATTCGATCAGTTTTTGAACAGATGGTCATATATTGGGTGCACTTTTTTGCATTACCTGCTCGTATATGCAACGAGATACAACTTGTCATAGCACACGTTCTGTGCTCGGGATCAGAAGGTAGAGGAAAATTAAACTTGATAAAATGGGACGACATCACCAGACCACAAGTTATTGATGTATGGGGTATCCTCAACGCAAAATATTTGGGAAATCTCTCCTTATAAAATCCTTGTGGAGAGCTTTGTTTGGTGAAGGCATTATGCATAAGATCTTCATTGGAAAATATCTAAAAGGTAATTTGTTTTCGGATTGGTTTCGTAGGGGAGAAATAGGCATAAAAAAAGGCTCATACATTTGGAGGAGTTTCTAGAAAACAAAATTATTCTTTCTACAGCGCATCAGATGGCCATTTGGAGGTGGCAACCAGATCATGATTAGAAGAGACGATATCATGGGTTTTGTTGAAAATGCAACAAGATGATGGAGCTCAGTGAAAAGAAGTCGCCTTCACTAAGTGGGCCCACGGGGTATTTTTGGCGCAAAGTCTATTTTTAGACATATGGATCATGGTATATGAGTTGCAGGATGCTATTTGTGGATGATTGGTCATGTTGGTAAAAATAGATGGACCTCTATTTTTAGACATATGGGCGGAGTCTATTTTTAGACTGCCAGTCAAAAATAGAACAGTCGAATATTATTAGCTCTTAATAATATTTGGACTATAAACATTATCTTATCCTCTTGCAGCACTTCAGTTCGAGTTACGGATGTGGCACATGCAACTGCCAGAAGGAAATACGCTTTTCCTATGGGTTAGTTGAGCTATTGCATGATGGACTTTAGTTAGAACTCAAGTGATTGAGTTTTGGTGGAGTTGATTGAGGAGTTGATGGAGTTGTGTTCAGTTTGACTTAGTTGAACTAGTTGTATTTAGTCTAACTGAAAAATACACTAGTGATGAGTGGTGTGAATTAATTATTAATTAATTCACTAATTATTAACTCATAAATCAACTAAATAATACATCAGTTAACTCAGTGCATGGACAGTTCAGTGGAGACAAGTGTTAGAGGTGGGTGAAAGGGTGAGTCTACTATCAGTTGTGACTATAGTTGTGCATGAGATTTGCACAATCATTGATTGAGATTGCCAATGAGGATTGCACAGTACAAGCCATGGGAATTCGAACTTGGATCTGATCTATTCTCAAACAGGATTGCGTAGTAGAGGTAGGCAAACAACGGAGGAGATTTGAACCTGTGACTTGTTCGGATCTGAGCTAGTTTGTGTGTAGCAGGTGGAGATAGTACTGAGTACTTGTGAGGAGTATTGTACTATGTATTGCTACATGTTCTCTATCATTATAATATACAGATAGTTGGGGGTTTTCAGCTATATGCTTTCCCCATGACATACTGTGTTGATATGTGTGACTGATGTTTCAATGTGCGCATGCGATTGTTTCTTTAATTCTGCAAATTGATGATCAACGTAGAGGAGGTTATGTATTATGCATGCATTCTGTAAATAGTGTATAATCAGGATAATCTCTGTGAATAAGTGTTATATTATTCAAAATTTTTACATGGTATCAGAGCTGGTTGATTTGTAGAAAATATTCTACATGGTATCAAAGCGTGGATTGATCATCAGATCTATTATTCAAAAAGTGATTACATTTTATTTCTTTAGGCAGAGTCTATAATCGGGCCAGGTAGCCTCTAGATTCATCCTTCTTTTGGAAGGTGAGATATCCGGTAAATGCCCATACAGTCAATCTCTATATGAGAAATACTTTGTTCTCACGAATTTTAGATCACAAGCGGTTGAGTTTTGAGCTGGTGGAATTCAAATTTGCAGCAGTGTTTTCTTGGTGTCGAAGTTGAAATGTCTTTCAACGGATTGCGATTGGAGTATGCTCTTGAAGGCAGCTCGAATTTTATTGCATGGAAAGACAAGATGGAGGCGGTGTTAGATGACAATGGGTTGAATGATTTCATAGATGTCGAAGTCCCAAAGCCTACTGATGTTGCTCAAGTTGAGGCTTGGCAAAAGAAGATAGCAAAGTGTCGAAGGATTCTGTTGGAGGGCATGAAGGATCACATTGTATCTAGCCTGCATGGGAAGGCTTCTCCATACTTGATGTGGAAAGCGTTGACAGATTTATTCCAAAGCAAGAGCGACCAGAGGAAGTTGGCGCTCAAGAATAAACTCAAAAACATTAAGTGTGAGAATTGAGACAGTATGCTCAAGTATCTCACGAAGTTCACCCAATGCTGGGATGAGCTGGGAAGTGTAGGGCTGACTGTCGATGATGAGGACTTGGTGAGCTTGGCTCTACTTGGTATTCTAAAGAGTTGGCATTCCTATCAGGACTCTGTCAATGGTAGGAAGAAATTGCTAGGATGGGAGATATTTTGGTTGGATCTTGTGCAAGAGGAGATCAGGCGAAATACCAGGGACGGATCTTCATCAAAGGCATCAGATGAAGAAAATTGCGCTTTGGCTGCCAAAGCAAAGAAGGGGAAGAACAAGAAAGCTTCTCATTCCGGTGTGAAAGGCAAGAAGCAGGACATGTCCAAGGTGAAGTGCTTTCACTGTCACCAGCACGGACATTATGCCACAAATTGTCCACAAAAGAAGAAAAATAAGCAAGCTGTTGGATCTGCAGCGGGAGAGGCCTTAGCCTTGCAGTTTGAGTTGGATTTTTCGCTGATCACATGCTTGGTATCAAGTGTGATGGGATCAGTATGGTTCTTGGACAGTGGTGCATCTTTTCACATGACAGGAGATCGATATTTGTTTTTTGATTTGGATGAGAAAGATCTTGGAGTGCACATCGAGATGGGCGCTGATGGTAGATACAGTGCGACCGGTATCGGTACCATTTCCTTTGAGAGGGAGTTTGGTAAACCCTTCGTATTGAAGGAAGTGATGCATGTTCCAGGATTGAAGAAGAATCTTATCTTTGTGGTGATGTTAGAAGACAAGGGATATGATGTTGTCTTCAGCGAGGGAAAGGCTTTCCTGCGCAGTAAGACAACTGGAGAAACCCAGAAGATAGGGGTTCGAGTCAAGAACCTTTATCAATTGCATGTAGATGGCTGCACAGCACTGGCATGCAAGGCAGAAGGAGTGGTGAGCCGGGATGATGGTGAGCTGTGGCATCGGAGATTGGGCCACCTTCACCATGGAGCTTTGAAGATACTACAACAGATTTCTACTGGGCTTCCTAAAGGCACTCTTGCATAGTTAGATCAGTGCAAGGGGTGTACTTTGGGAAAATTTGTGAAAGCCACCTTTCACGAGAAGGATAGTCGCGCCACGACGATCCTTGAGAGAATTCACATAGACGTGTGTGGACCTTTCTCAGTAGCTTCGACAGCAAAGCACAAGTACTATGTGATCTTTGTTGATGATTTCTCTCGAAAGTGTTGGATCTTCTTCATGCAGAAGAAAAGCGAGACATACTCAAAGTTCTGTGAGTTCAAAGCACTGGTCGAGAAGGAATCAGAGAAGAAGGTGAAGGCTCTTAGGAGCGACAATGGTGGTGAATTCATCTCTGGCGAGTTCAAGGACTTCTGCAGTGCAGAAGGGATTCGAAGAGAGCTCATAGCTCCCCATAACCCACAGCAGAACCGGGTTGCTGAGCGAAAGAACAAAACGATTGTGGGTGCTGCATGGGCGATGTTGCATGATCAGGGCCTACCCCTTCACTTGTGGGTGGAGGCATGCAATACTGCAGTATATGTGCAGAACCATTGTCCTCACAAGATACTTGGCATAAGTACACCCGAGGAGGCTTATTCTGGTAAGAGGCCTGATATTTCCCATTTGAAAATTTTTGGTTCTCCTGTTTACATGCATGTGACGAAGGATGCCAAGAAGAAGCTGGAACCGACCGCAAAGGTTGGGATATTTTTGGGGTACACTGATACGCCCCACAACTATCGTGTGTATTTGCCAGACAGTCGCAAGACTGTTGTGCGACGGGATATCAAATTTCAGGAGGAGAAAGCCATGAAGTGTTCGCTTGAGAGGGAGCCACACTTGCATGCAGATGAGGAGCTATTAGTTCCTAAGGATGAGCTTTAAGATGTGGATCAGCCACAAGATGAAGTTCATGGAGTGGAAGAGACCACTCATGCAACGCCAATCATCAGAGGGCGAAAGCGCACTACAGAAGCTGAGCGACTGGCTCAAGATGCAGAGAAGGTTGTAGGACCACCTACAACACATCACAGACAGAGACATTCACCTGATCGGTACACTGGATACATGGCTCTTGTGAGCAAATGTGTCATGACTGAGCCATCCTCTTTCGAGGAAGCTGTGGAGGATCCCGCATGGGTAGATGCCATGGTGGAAGAGTATGATTCGATTGTCAGAAACAGTGCATGGGAGATTGTCCCAAGACCGGAGGGGAAATCAGTGGTGGGTTCGAGATGGATCTACAAAGAGAGGCAGAGCAGTGATGAACTATTTGTTTCTCAGGGTAAGTATGCCCGGGAGATATTGGAGAAGTTCAACATGCAGGGCTGCAAGCCTGTTGATACTCCTCTTCCTGGAGGTTGGAGGAAGGAGGATGCTACTTCAGCGAAGGTAGTGGATTCCACTGTTTATCGACAGTTGGTGGGGTCGCTTATGTATCTGGTCAATACACGACCCGATATATGCTATGCTGTTAACCAGCTTTCACAAGCTATGGTTAAGCCAACCAAGCTCTTCTGGAAGGCAGGAAAGCATGTATTACGTTATCTTAGAGGCACATCGAGATATGGATTGTGGTACAGATAGGAGGATGAGGTGAAGCTATGTGGCTTCACGGATGCAGATTGGGCAGGGAGCCCAATGGACAGAAAGAGCACATCTGGAGGGATCTTCAGTATCGGGTCGACAACAGTTTCTTGGTACAGTAGGAAGCAGAGATCCATGGCACTCAGTTCAGCAGAGGCCAAGTATATGGCAGCAAGTTTGGCTGCATGCGAGGCTATATGGATGAGGAAGATCCTGGTCGGGTTGTTCGGGTCACACATGGAGCCTACTGTGATTTATTGTGATAACCAGAGTTGCATTAAACTCTCGGCTAATCCAGTATTTCATGATAGATCCAAGCACATCGACATCAGGTACCATCATATCAGAGATTGTGTGCAGCGGAGAATCATGTTACTTTCATACATTCCCACGGAGGATCAGGATGCTAATATCTTGACGAAGGCGCTCACCAGGAGCAAATTTGAATACCACAGAGGCAGTATAGGGGTTGCAGATAATCCATATCTTGTTGAGAGGGAGTGTTGAAAATGCAACAAGATGATGGAGCTTAGTGAAAAGAAGTCGCCTTCACTAAGTGGGCCCGCAGGCTATTTTTGGCGCAAAGTCTATTTTTAGACATATGGATCATGGTCTATGAGTTGCAGGATGTTATTTGTGGATGATTGGTCATGTTGGTAAAAATAGATGGATCTCTATTTTTAGACATATGGGCAAGTCTATTTTTAGACTGCCAGTCAAAAATAGAACAGTCGAATATTATTAGCTCTTAATAATATGTGGACTATAAACATTATCTTATCCTCTTGCAGCACTTCAGTTCGAGCTACAGATGTGGCACATGCAACTACCAGAAGGAAATATGCTTTTCCTATGGGTTAGTTGAGCTATTGCATGATGGACTTCAGTTAATACTCAAGTGATTGAGTTTTGGTGGAGTTGATTGAGGAGTTGATGGAGTTGTGTTCAGTTTGACTTAGTTGAACTAGTTGTATTTAGTCTAATTGACAAATACACTAGTGATGAGTGGTGTGAATTAATTATTAATTAATTCACTAATTATTAACTAATTCACTAATTATTAACTCATAAATCAACTAAAGAATACATCAGTTAACTCAGTGCATGGACAGCTCAGTGGAGACAAGTGTTAGAGGTGGGTGAAAGGGTGAGATTACTATCAGTTGTGACTATAGTTGTGCATGAGATTTGCACAATCATTGATTGAGATTGCCAATGAGGATTGCACAGTACAGGCCAAGGGAATTCGAGCTTGGATCAGATCTATTCTCAACAGGTATTGCGCAGTGGAGGCAGGCAAACAGCGGAGGAGATTTGAACCTGTGACTTGATTCAGATCTGAGCTAGTTTGTGTGTAGCAGGTGGAGATAGTACTGAGTACTTGCGAGGAGTATTGTACTATGTATTGTTACATGTTCTCTATCATCATAATATACAGATAGTTGAGGGGTTTTCAGCTGTATGCTTTCCCCATTACATACTGTGCTGATATGTGTGATGATGTTTCAATGTGCGCATGCGATTGTTTTTAATTCCGAAAATTGATGATCAACGTAGAGGAGGTTATGTATTATGCATGCATTCTGCAAATAGTGTATAATCAGGATAATCTCTGTGAATAAGTGTTATATTATTCAAAACTTCTACAGGTTTCGACTCAGATTATGGACTCCCAATGAACGTATTGCAAGCTTTACATCAATGAGGTATTTTCTTATTGGGATGGGTGATAAATGAGTGGCATGGGGTACATCTGACATGGAGGGAGACAACATAGCTTGGCTTGACATAATATTTCGCCCAGATTTGGAATGCTTTTGAAAATATATTTAGGGATGTATGATTATGTCGAAGAACAGGTGGAGACTCCCTCAAATGGGACGAAAGTCTTCAGAATCACTTGATGGTGGTGGAAAAATGTTATAGACACTTCTCTCACCAAGGTTTTTGAATATACCCCACGATCCTTGTTCAAATCATTCTAGAAATCACCTGCTCCTTTAGAAAGCATCATATTTTGCTGGCTTGTATGACAGAATTGCAATCTTAATTGGAACAATTTGTGCAAATGTGGATATATGATCCAAGGGATCAGTTTAGTGCTCAAAATTCATAGTGCTAAAAAATGCTCGAAACTTGTACAATTGGAGAGATCCCGATGATCTGAATCCAACGCAACTCGATTCACTCAAAACTGATATTGTATGCTCCTGATATCATGTTCTGATCGATTTGCTAAACAACTAAAATTTTAAAATTTGAAGTTGCAAGTACACCCAGTCAATAGTCTGTATGTTGACTAGGTAGGTGGCTGGGCATATGACTGTGTATAATTTGGCCAATTATATGTTGACAAGTTTCACTTGTTTATTGGTTCATGAAGGCACAATTTAATTGATTAAGGTTCCTTTTTGGACCAATGAAGGAGGGCCACGTGGGCCAATGGGTGACTGCCACGTGGCCTCCAAACAAGGCATTAATTTTTTTTTGGGGTCAAAATTGACCTCCAAGGGATTGAACCCACGACCTGGCAACAAACACCAAAGGCCCACACCAACATGTCATGCACATGTTTCTTAAGAGGTTATGGATCTAGGTGGCATTTAAATTTTAACACATTATATGTTGGAGGTTGGGGTTGGGTCTAAGCCCTAGCCCTGGTCTCTGTGCCCTTAGAACCAAGAGGTGGGACCAAGGGCCAGGGCTTAGCCTCAACCCCATGGTCACAATGCCCTCCGATAAACGATACACTAGAGCCAATCCAAGACCACGGGCGGATATTGAAAAGGGGCCAGCCCCGGTTCACTTGTCCCTCATGGAAAAGGGGCTCGAATTTAGGCCCTAGAATATCGGCCCCTTATGAGGTCGTATATGCATCACATGACCGAAATTTTCAGGACAGGGAGATTAATGGGCAGACTAACCGTCCTACAATTTCACCCATTGGGTGAGATTGTAGGCTTGAATTTCTCACCGATTTCGAGTTTGGGGTGTACAAGCTAGGTTTGGGGTGAATTGGAGGATGATTAACTATGTAATTGAGCAGAAACTAGAAACAAGCATAACTTGCTCAATTTTTGGCCAAATGAGGTGCAGAAAGAACCAAAAAGGGCATTTTTTACAATGTTGGATCCATTGGAGACATCAATTTTTCTGTTTGAGATATTTAAAAACATGTAAACACACTTTTGAGCACTTAATGAAAGAGGCCCTGCATTGGAAGCTGGACGAGGAGATGTAGCCCAGGGGTGAACTCCTTTATCATGTTTTGTGTTATGTGTTTCAGATATTCTTATTTTGTCTCTGTTTGGATATAAATTGTGGTTAAATTCACTTGTTTTATGTGTTTAGTAAATTGAGCCTCTACCCAAAATACATATAAATTTCACTTGAAAATTGTTAAAAATCTTCAAGTTTACATATTCAGATCATTTTGGTATCATAGAAACAGGTTATTCTGAAGGTTTGATTTGTTTGCAAGTGTTCTTTTGATGCTTACAAGGTTGAAGCTCAAAAGAGGAGAACGAGAACTTATAGAGCCAAGATCTCAAATTGTTTCAAGGAGAACAAACACACCTCAAGGTTCAATAGCCATGGCACATGAAGAAGGTCCTGAAGGGATGTCTGAAGATGAGAAAACTTTTAGAAAAGAATTCTTTGAGATGTCTGAGATGGTTAAGGTTCTTTATGAGGAGAGGAATTCCAGATTGTATGGAGAGAGTTCAAAGCCTCCAAAATGAAATGGAGGAAAAGGATACAAGCCTCCAAAAGGGAATGGAGGGAATGGTGACAAACCACCACCTTCACCTCTATCCTTATCCTCATTCTCATATTTAAATTCTTCTACCCTTTCACAAACATTTCCAGATTCCCCAAGGGGTCATGGTAAAAATCCTTTGCTTAAGCTTGATATTAATTTTGAATTGCCTATGTACAATGGAGAGTTAAATGCAGAAAGATTGGATAATTGCGTTCGTCAGATTGAAGTGTATTGCAGGATACAAAGAATCAAAGATGATGAAACCAATATTCAACTTGCTTCTCTTAGATTTGAAGGTGCAACACTAATTTGGTGGGAAGCCAAAAATCAAGAGGACACATTGAAGAAACATGGTAAAGTTTTATCCTCTTGGAATGATTTTTTTGTTGCAATAAGAAGGCAATTTTATCCAATAAGAATAGAGCTTTTCCACATTAGATTCATTTCAAAACATACCAAGATAGATACATTGTTTGATAGTGGTTCACAAGCAAACCTCATTTCTGAAGGCACTGTCAAGAAATTGAATTTGGAAACATATCCTCATCGTAAACCATATCCTTTAGGTTGGAAATGTGACAATGCAAAATTGAATGTGACAAAAAGATGTAAATTAAGATTTTCCATCACTGCAAACTTTATAGATGAGGTATAACTTGATGTTATTCCACTTTATATTTGTGTTATTGTTTTGGGAAGCCCATATCTGTATGATAGAGAGTCATCTTTCATCGCCATAAGAACAAATATCACGTGTTTAAAAATAGAGTTGAGTACATTGTTAGGGCACATAACAAGAAGTTGAATTTGTCACTTGTAAATGATAGACAAATGAAGAGGTTAGTCAATGCTAGTAAGAACTTTGTACTCTTGATGATAAAACCTAAAGATAATGTTGAAAATGAATCTTTCCAAGGATGTGATGCAAAGTTAAAATCTGATTTGTATGAGATTGTTAACACATATGATGAGATGCTTCAAGGGCCCAAAGGATTTGATCAGGTGCTCAGAATTATGCTCCAAAATCAAAGTGTCAGAATCTTTTCAAACTCAACTTCAGATTGAAGAGCTCATCATTCTAAATCCAACTGTGTGAACGCCACTCAAATCCGAGTTCATATGTAGAAGTTAGAGCAAGTCAAAATTTACGTTTGAATTGTCTATATGGCAGGGTTGGGATGATGTGGCAAGGTCTTCAGCGAATGAGGAGGCGCCAAGTGGCAGCCTGCCATTGGCCCTCACATACCGCATATTGCAATGGTAAGTGGCTCGAGTTAAAGAATTGGCCCCCAACGCAAAGTAGTTTGCTATGCGATGTGATCGCAATCGCATATCACATAATGTTAATAATCGGCCCCGACACAATTAGGGTTGCGATGTGATATATCGCAATCACATATCACACCTGATACCCGCTGATATATGTGTATGTGTGTGTGTGTGTGTGTGTGAGACTGCCGATAATGCCAATTTTTATTTGTCCCTAGACGTGATATTTTATACACTATATTACATAGCCCGACGGGCCTGATGATATCGCAATGTTATGGGTTTTGGTAGCTGTCGATGGAAAGTGCATATTGTGATTTGCGATTAGGTTCCCAGATGTGATAATTCATATGCTGCAGTTTAATGTCCCAGTGGGTCCACCATATTGCCGATTATGTTAATGCATCGATTGCTGATTATGATGAGCGTAAGACCCTGGACACGGGATTTTATATGTAACAGTTTAAGTTCCCATTGGGTTTGCCGATATCGCAATTGCAATGTTCTATTGTGTTAACAAGACCTTCCACCCGCAAACACTCGCCAATTGTGATTTGTGATATGACCGACAAGTTATGGCCCACGGTGCATTGAATTTCTCACTCCGTCAGTGGATTTTGGAGCGGAAATGTGATTTTTGGTCGGATTTGGAGCATTTTGTGGAATAAATAGTGGGAGAACTAGGAGAAGTCATAAATTCTTCAGTTCTTATCCAAATGGGATGAAAAAAGAGGCTATATGGCCATTTTTTAGTATTCTGAACTCATTGAGATAGGTTTCAGAGGCATCTGAGCATTGTAAACACACTTTTGTTGTAATTTGATCATAATAGAGAGGCCCAATCCATTGGAAGTTGGACCAAGGAGACGTAGCCCTAGAAGGGTGAACTCTGTTGGGTTGTGTTATATTCTTTCCTTGACTAGCCTATATTAGGTGGGCAGACCTACCTATGGTTTCATGCATGGATTTCACACATGGTTTTGGGTGCAATGTTTTTCTGTCCATGGTATTTTATAGATCCAATCAAGGGAACTACGGTTATGTTCTAGTCCACGGTAGTCCCAGGTAGTCAATCTGGTAGTCCGGGTTTTGGGATCCAAGGGAAAATCTCTGTGTATATTTGTTTTATGTGTTATGCTTTCGCCATTGTTTATTTTCCGTTTTTAGAATTTGTATGCAAGTGATTTTTGTACGGGGTTAAAACTTACATTTGGTATCAGAGTTGTTTTGGCTTCAAGGGGGCACCTTTGTTGTTGAGGAGTTTCACTCAGGCCTGTGGTAGACCCTGTTCAGTGGGAGATCTACTAGATCGATTATGGTGGTGAAAGAAGATGGCGAGCAGTGGAAAGATAGAGATCAATAAATTTAATGGTCATAGTTTTGAGTTGTGGAAACTCAAGATGGAGGATTTGTTGGTGGATAAAGATCAGTGGATCGCAGTAGATCTAGGTACTAAACCAATGGGAGTGTCCGATGAAGAATGGAAGAAGTTGGATCGGAAGGCAAAAAGGACAATACAATTGTGTGTCTCAGATTCAGTATTGTTGAATGTATCATGGGAAGCTACGATAAAGGATTTGTGGGACAAGTTAGGGACTTTGTCCCAATATAAGTCTCTGGTGAATAAACTATTCCTATGGAAAAAGTTGTATTACCTAAAGATGAAAGATGGAGACTTGATGATGGAGCATATGAACGCATTTAATACTGTGGTAAGCCAGTTATTATCTATTGATATTAAAATTTCATATGAGGATAAGTGCTTCAGTTTGTTGTGTTCTCTACAAGATTCGTGGGATAATCTGGTTATTGCAATAGGTAGCAATGCAATTGCCTTGCAGTTTGATGAAATAGTCTCATCCTTGCTGATGGAGGAGATGAGACGGAAAAATATGGAGAGCCAGAATCGTGATGCCTTGTCTGTATGAGGATGGTCCCAGAAAAGAAACAAAAATAAGTCCTTGAGTGGGAGATCTAAATCTAGAGGGAGATCTAAATCTCCAAGAAAGCCTGTAAAGGTGTGCTGGAAATGAAAAAAGGAAGGGCACTACAAAGGGGACTGTAAATATAAAGCTCCTGAGAAAGGAAAGGGATCTGATGATGCTCCTTTTGTAGAGGAAAAAACCACGTCAGATGAAGATGGGGATGTGTACTTGGCTTCTTCTTCAAATACACATGTATAATACGAGGCATGGTTGATTGACTCAGGTGCATCCTTTCACTTCACTCCCCATAGAGAGTGGTTCTGCAAGTATGAGAAATATGATGGTGGTGATGTATTCTTAGGGTATGACAGGAAGGCTAGAATCAGTGGTCGCGGAAAATTCAAGTTGAAGTTGCAAGTTGGAAGGATTAGAACACTTTCGGGTGTTCCACATATTCCTGGATTAGCCAGAAATTTGATTTTTGTATGCAAGTTGGATGATATAGGTGTAAAAATAGCGTTCGAGAAAGATACCTACAAGATGGTTTGGGGAGCACTGGTATTGATGCGGGGAGTTCGAATTGGAACTCTGTACAAGATGCAAGGTAGCACTATTATTGATGGGTGCAACAGTTCTGTGGTTCCTGAAAGTAGAGCAGAAAATCTAGTGGTCTCTGGAGAAAAGACCATGCTATGGCATCAAAGGCTTGGACATATTGGAGGGAATGGCCTTCTAATACTTCATGGTAAAGGTATGGTAGAAGGTATGTTTAATAGCTCTCTGGATTTTGATTTCTGTTAAAATTGTGTATATGTGAAGTAGAATCAGATGAGTTTCCCCTCTGGTGGTAAGAGGGCGAAACATATATTAGAGCTTGTGCACAGTGATGTGTTTGGACATATGTGTGGAGCACCTGGAAGGTATGCTTTTGACTAGCAATCTAGTGGTTTTTCAATAATAATTGTAACCTTTTCTGCATTATGAGTTCAAAGAAGATAAAGGGTTTTGATAAAATGTGCAACAATCGATAAAGAAAGCTTAAGTGCTAATGATTGACGTTTTCTATGCAGGAAGACGTGGAAACAAAGGATCGGCGATTGAAAGCAAGAAGCAAAGGGAAAATAAGTACTGTCCCGCCAACGGGGAACCGAATGCGGACAAGATCAAGTAAAATTAGAGCCGAATAGCCCAGAGAAAGAAAGCAGGATACTGAGACGGAGAACGCAAGAAGGGAAAGAGAAGAATCAAACGATTAGCAAATCCCTCAGGATCTTTGATCCTGAGGGATTGCTGCTTTAACTTATCTTTTGATTATCTAGATACCTCTGTCATTTCTGTTATATAAAGGCACCACGCCATTGAATGGAGGAGGACTGTTTTTGTAATTCTAAGTTTCAGAACCAACTGTAATCATTGAGTCTCTCTGAGACCTGACTTTGTTATACTTTTGTTGATGCGATTAATATAAAAGACTTGGTGTTCATTTCGTCTCTGCATCTGGAGTAACTTAAGGCAGTGTTCCATTGGCAGCCAAGGGCCCAGCTCCGAAGGACACTTGCTTTTGTATTATTATACTGTGTGGTTTGTTTATTTCCATTATTTAAGTAATCTGATACATCTTTTATGTGATATGCTATGCTTCGTTATAACTGATATCTGAATGAGTTCTTTATCTCATGTCTCTGCATTGTATAAGTGGATCTATTCGAATTACATCTTTCAGCTATTTCTGTAGCGGAATGTTGGTATGAATGTTATTGTTATCAGATCCATGCGAAATAGTATTTGTAGACTTGAAAGCAATATTACTTCGTTCAGAAACATAGTCATATCATCCATTACTCTCAGATTGCTGTAGTAGTAGAGAACGTGTACATACGATTGAGGATTGCTATTCCATTTCGTCTCTGCTGTTCCATTTCTTTATTGCTGTTCCATTTCGTCTCTACTGTTCCATTTCTTTATTGTTGTTCCATTTCTTTACTGCTGTTCCATTTTACTTTTTGCTGCTTGATTTACCTGCCTTTGTTGTTCTTAGTGTGAGAGCATGCCTAAGGCTGTAGTGAGCCTCAACAAGACGCTGCTTAGCCCCAGACCCATAAGTCCATGCTCCGATTTCCTTTCTTTATCAATTTCTAAAGGGATGGGTTATTTTTTCCGTACCCTTGACTGATCAACTGCCTTGTGTGATTTTATCTTTTGGGTTAGTTTCGTTACAGCTTAGCATCTGTTTCCTTTCAAATCATTAGGAAACTATACTACCGAGCATTACTCGGACAAATAGCCTCGGATTGAGTTACTCCTTGCAATAACAAAACGCTCCCGGGTTGACTTATTAATGTGGGATAATTAGCGGTGTGAGGGACCCTAGTTACAGCTCTACATTTTGGCGCCGTTGCCGGGGAGGAGTAATAGCCATTTGCCCTTTACAGAGTAGTGCGCAAATCTGCTAGGGGGGAGTTGGATTTTAAAAATGGAAGGTAAGAACCTGCGTACGGAGCATGTAAAAGCCCTGCTCCACCGTCTGCTCTCTTAGTAGAATTGCTGGTTGATAGGATTTAGTAGTTTTTAGAGTGCATGACTAAGTAGAAAAAGTTAGAAAAGAATACCAAAACCCCAGCCAAACCTGAGAAAGCCAAAGGACCAGTGACCCTTGGCCGAACGACCTTCATAGACGAAATCTACAAGAAAACTGAATCTCAGCCGTCAGTAGGCCTCAGAAAGACTCATTCTAAGCAGCCTACTAGTTCCCTTCAGGCTACAGCATCATCATCTGGAGCCTACGCTGAGGTGCAGAGTCAGACTGTTGAACAGGACTTCCAAGAAATTGAAAATCCTGTGTCAGAACGGCTGCAAGAAGGGAACTTAAGCAACCTTTGTGAAGGAGAAGGGGAAACAGGGGAAATAGAGGAACCGAAATCTCCTTCTAGGATAATCCAGCTGATAAATAGCCCAGATAAGGGAAGTGCAGCCAGAGTTAATACTGAAGGCACCCCATTCCTTCAAATAGAAATCCCAAATAAGGGAAGTGTCATTAAGACAGCCCCTGCCAAGGCCGCCCCTTCTCAACCTAGGAACACCCTCCTAGAAATCCCGGAAGGTTACTGGCACATATTCGATCCCATGGCACAGAATCAACCAAATACCCAAACTTCTACATTGCAATATCCGATAGTAGATTCTGCTGCAAATGCCCCCATGAAGGCAATTCCTCTTCAACACATCCCAACGTTTCATGGGCTCACATCAGAGGACCCTGATGCATTCTTATTTGAATTCGATGTGTTATGTAGAGGGTATGATTACACCACTGACCCTCAGAAATTAAAGTTGTTTCCCTCTACTTTGAAGGGAGTAGCTCTGAGATGGTTTATGGGTCTAGGTGGTGGAGTCATAAACAATTGGGAGCAAATGAAAGAGCCCTTTCTCAAGAAATATCAGGATTACTGTAGGTCAAGAGAACTGAAAGATGAAATCTTCCAAATGACGGCCAGACCAAATGAAACTCTAGAGGAATATGTAGAATGCTTCCAGTATAATTTACAGAGATCCCCCTATGCATCATTACCTCTGCCTGACAATGTGTTGAAAACTGCATTAATTAGAGGTATGAAAGAACAGTGGATTGAAACGTTGAATATCATGGGAAAAGGAGATATTTACCAAGAGAATTTTGCTGATATCATTAATTTATGTATTAGGAGTTCAAGAGGTAGCACAAGGATAAAACCAACAGAATATGATAGGTTTGTTAGAGATAACAAAATATCAACAGAAGGGGTAACACGGGTAGAACTTGGGAATTTATTAGAAAATTTTAAAACTGATATCCTAGGGACATTAACTACTCAGCTTGATATTGTGCAGGCTAAACAAAAGCAAATGGAGGCAGAGCAAAATCTGGCAATTTTCTGCCCCCGATGCAGAAGAAAACACAGCCACAAAGAATGTCCGCTAGATACAGTTCAAGCATGTGCTATCTGTACGAAAGACCACCTTACTGAAAGCTGCCCCTCACTTCCTGGATTGAAGGCTGTATACAAGGAAGCAGAAGAAGAATCAGAACCAGCATACTTTGTTAACCAACGTCGCCAATGGCAACCTAGGCAATCAGGTATGTTTTCGGATCCAGCTTCTTCTTTTCAACCTCCACAATACAATGCTCAGCAATATGGTATGTGGCAAAACCAATCTACACCCCTAGTCCCGAATTGGTCATCACAGCCGTTTCCTTCTCCGAATCCATGGATGAATCAGACAAACCAATTCGGATGGCCAAATTTTCCCTACACCCCACCATATTGGCAGAACAATTCATACCCTCCGCAATGGATTCCTCCCACTTCACAAGGTTCACCCTGGCAGACCAATTGGCCAAGATCGACATATCAGTCAACCGGAACTATTCCACTCCCTCAACCAACTCTGCCAGCCTT
Organism: Pinus tabuliformis; assembly: GCA_031772625.1. Lineage (NCBI taxonomy): Eukaryota > Viridiplantae > Streptophyta > Pinopsida > Pinales > Pinaceae > Pinus > Pinus tabuliformis. Next base: position 1,836,917,892 of record CM062817.1, on the reverse strand, counting down.
ACAACAAAACCCCCAGTCTAATTTAAGGCCGCAACTCCCAGCCCAACCCAATCCCAATCCTAATAATAGACTAGTCCAATCCATCCAAATCATAGACACATGAGAAACTGGACTTGACTTAAGGGAGTGCAATGACCTTCAGTTACGATCTGGACGTATCATAGAAACAGAGGGAGACAAAACAGGTCACATTGAAGATCAGTTACCAATAGAACAACCGCTACAACAAAAGGATGTAAATAAGGAACAAACCCATCAACAAACAAATACATCCTCTCCTCCTTTCCCGGAACGATTAGTCATACCATGACCAGTGCAACATCCAGACTTTGACATTCTGGGAGAGTTACAAAACCTGTATATAAAAATTCCATTCCTCCAGGCCATTCAAGATATTCCCATATACGCAAAGACTATAAAAGAACTGTGCATAAAAAAATCAAGGAGGAATATAACTACTAACCCTAGAGTCCAAGTAGTTGGAACTTTATCTGACCTGTTATCAGGAAAAGAGACACCTATCAAATACGAAGATCCCGGGAACCCAATTGTAACTGTCCAAATCTATGGTCAAACCCTGACTAATGCTTTAGTCGACTTGGGAGCTGCAATCAATATTTTGACAACTTCCACCTGCCAAAAGCTTGGCATCACATCAGTAGAACCTACTTCTACTTTGTTAGAATTGGCAGATCGATCTGTAGTTCGACCTGAAGGTACTCTATATGATGTCGTGGTTTCCGTAGATTCCTGGGAATATCCAACTTATTTCCTGGTAATTAATCCAAAAACCCGACTAGATGGACATCCGCTAATATTAGGAAGACCTTGGCTTGCTACTGCCGATGCCTACATTGGTTTCCGGCAGGGAAACATGACTATAACTAAAGGACCAGATGTTAAAAATCTAGTTCTATATCCTCCAGCACAACCAAGCCTGCCAATGATCAAAACCAATCAGTATCCTGTGTCATACCTTACTAACAATATCAAAGCCCCATTGACTGTACAGAAGGTTTTAGATTTTAAAGATCAAATAGAAGATGATGCTATCAATAACTTTATCAGTCAAACCGAACCTAGATCTCACACACAGTGTTTTATGATAGAGGCAGCATTTGATAGTGAGCTAGAAGAAGACCCCTTAAAAGATCCACATGACCAAACAATACCAGTAACTGTTGTTGCCAATAGTAAAGTAGTGGAAATTGAACCTGGTAAGACTCTAAATATTAACGTCAACCTTACACCAGATCAAGAAATGAAGCTTGTTAATCTATTACAAAAATATAAGGGAGCATTTGCATGGGATTACCCTGACATGAAGGGGATTGATCCTCAATTATGCACCCACCACATTTATATAGAGAAGGATGCAAGACCTGTTCGTCAGCCACAAAGAAGACTCAACCCCCATCTAAAAGAAATAGTAAAAGCCGAACTTCAGAAACTTTTAGATGTTAATTTTATTTACCCCATCTCCGACAGTAAGTGGGTCTCTCCCTTAGTGGTGGTACCCAAGAAAAATGGGAAATGGAGGATTTGCGTGGATTACAGGGAGTTAAATAAGGCTACACAGAAGGATCACTTTCCCCTCCCATTTATAGATCAAGTACTGGACACTTTAGTAGGGAAGAATTTTTTCTCTTTCCTGGATGGCTTCAGCGGATATAACCAAATCCAAATCGCCCCTGAAGATCAGGATAAAACTACCTTTACTTTCCCTTGGGGAACGTTTGCCTATCGAGTACTACCCTTCGGCCTATGCAATGCCCCTGCTACATTCCAAAGAGCTATTCTCAGCATCTTTGTAGACCTAATAAACGACGGACTTGAGGTGTATATGGATGACTTTACACCATATGGAGATGATTTTGACCCAGCTCTGGATACCCTGGAAAAAGTCCTACAACGTTGTATCGCTACCAGACTTTGCCTGAGCCACGAAAAATGTTACATGATGATGACGGAAGGGCTCATTCTAGGGCACTACATCTCAGCAGCTGGCATCCAGGTAGACCCGGTTAAAATTCAGATTCTTTTGCTCATCCCTACTCCCACTACTCAAACAGAGGTACGCAGTTTCCTTGGATTTTCTGGGTATTACAGACGATTTATAGAACATTACTCACGTATTGCTGCACCTCTATATGCTTTAACTGGCAATGTTGATTTCTTGTGGACAGAAAAATGCGACCAGGCTTTTAAGGAATTGAAGAACCTGTTATCAACAGCTCCAGTCCTTCGAGGACCCAACTGGAATTTTCCATTTCAAATCTCATCTGATGCCTCGGACACAGCAATTGGTGCAGTCCTGGGGCAAGAAGAGGATAAGAAGCCATATGCTATTTACTATATCAGCAAAAATTTATCCTCTGCCGAACTCAATTATACTGTTACTGAAAAGGAATTCCTGGCTGTAATACATGCTGTTAACAAATTTAGACATTATATTACAGGCTATCCTGTTGTGTTATATACAGATCATTCTGCTATCAAATATTTGGCAAATAAACCTGTTACGAATGCTAGAATAACCAGGTGGTTGATCTTATTGCAGGAGTTCGACATCACAATCAAGGATCGACCTGGCAAGGAGAACCTTGTAGCTGATTTCCTCTCACGGATACCGAAAGCAGTCGAAACAGTAGCAGTGGAAGATCAATTCCCTGACGAGCACCTTTTTGCTGTTGCTGTTCGAACACCCTGGTATGCAGATGTCACCAATTACCTCGCAGTCAGTAAGTTACCAAAACACTTAACCCCTCGGGAACGCAAGCAGATTGTTCAGAAGAGCACTCGCTTTTCATGGATTGGAGGCCATTTGTTCCATACAGGGGCAGACATGCAAATCAGAAGGTGTATTCGAGAAGACGAAATCTTCGACATTCTAAAAGCTTGCCATTACGGGCCATGCGGGGGACATTTCGCTGAAAAAAGAACAGCACATAAAGTATTGCAGACTGGATACTATTGGCCTACAATTTTCAAGGATGCGAAAAAATTTGCACAAGCCTGTGACAGCTGCCAGCGAGCAGGAAAACCTGGCCAAGCCGATGAAATGCCTCTGAGACCACAGTTGGTCATTGAGCCATTCGAACGATGGGCTCTGGACTTCGTTGGGCCCATCAATCCATCATCAAACCAGAGGACATACATTCTGGTGGCGACAGACTATGTTACTAAATGGGTCGAGGCCGAATCATTACCTAGGGCTACAGAAGACTCTGTGATACAATTCTTGTTCCATTTGTTTGTACGTTATGGACTTCCGAGAGAATTAATCACCGATGGTGGACCACAATTTGTTGGAAACAAATTAGCTGCAACACTTAACAATTACCATGTCCACCATAAGATTACTACCCCATACCATCCGCAGGCAAATGGGCAAGTAGAAAGTAGTAATAAGGTAATAGAATCAATTTTAACAAAAACCATTGCATCACATCGGCGAGATTGGGCCGCTCGACTACCTGAGGCATTGTGGGCCTACAGAACCACATGGAGAAGTACTACAGGCTATTCACCCTATCAATTAGTGTTTGGAAAGCAGCCAATTTTCCCCATAGAATTCGAAATCCGAACGCTACGAACTGCACAGGAAGTCGGCCTAGATCTGAGTGAGGCACAAATCAATCGATTACAACAGATTAATGAATTGGACGAAATCAGGCTCTCTGCATTACAAAATACAGCATTGATTCAACATCAGCGAGCTAAATGGCACGATGCACTTATCAAGAATAAAGTCTTTCATGAAGGAGACTGGGCTCTGTTATACGACTCTCGGTTTCAGGATTTCCCGGGGAAACTCCAGACTCGATGGTTAGGACCATACGAAATCCAGAAGGTGCATGATAATGGGACCCTTACCTTGATCACAATTGACGGTTCTGGATATGCATTCAAGGTAAATGGCCACCGAGTTCGCCTTTATCAAAAGCCACTCACTCGGGAATCCTTCTGTCAACAGCTGCGACAAGATACTGATATGAAAATTTTAGGAGAGGAAGCGCAATCTTCCTCACCTATAGCTTAAGAAATTCATTTCATAACTTGTACATAACATCTTGTATATATGTTTCCTTGATTTTTTTTTTTTCAAGTGTCTTTGCTGTTCCTTTGCGAAAAGGAACAACACTTGTGTGATTTTGCTGTTCCTTTTCAAAAGGAACAACTTTTGAGTGTTTTTGCTGTTCCTTTGTAAAAAGGAACAGTACTTTTGCTTTTTGCTGTTCCTTTGTGAAAAGGAACAGCACCTGGTGTGCTTTTTGCTGTTCCTTTGCGAAAAAGAACAGCACTTGGGTGTTTTGTTGTTCCTTTGCGAAAAGGAACAGCACTGGTGTTTTGTTGTTCCTTTGCGAAAAGGAACAGCACTGGTGTGTCTGCTGTTCCTTGCGAAAAGGAACAACACTTGTGGTTTTGTTGTTCCTTTGCGAAAAGGAACAGCACTTGTGGTTTTGCTGTTCCTTTGCGAAAAGGAACAACACTGGTGTGTTTTGCTGTTCCTTTGTGAAAAGGAACAGCACTTGCGTGTTTTTGCTGTTCCTTTGCGAAAAGGAACAGCACTGGTGTGTTTTGCTGTTCCTTTGCGAAAAGGAACAGCACTGGTGTTTTGCTGTTCCTTTGCGAAAAGGAACAGCACTGGTGTGTCTGTTGTTCCTTTGCGAAAAGGAACAACACTTGTGGTTTTGCTGTTCCTTTGCGAAAAGGAACAGCACTTGTGTCTTTGCTGTTCCTTTGCGAAAAGGAACAGCACTTGTGTGTTTTGCTGTTCCTTTGTGAAAAGGAACAACACTTGTGTGTTTTGTTGTTCCTTTGCGAAAAGGAACAACACTTGTGTGTTTTGCTGTTCCTTTGCGAAAAGGAACAACACTTGTGTGTTTTGTTGTTCCTTTGCGAAAAGGAACAGCACTTGTGTGTTTTGCTGTTCCTTTGCGAAAAGGAACAACACTTGTGTGTTTTGCTGTTCCTTTGCGAAAAGGAACAGCACTTGTGTGTCCCTGCTGTTCCTTTGCGAAAAGGAACAACACTTGAGTGTGTCTGCTGTTCCTTGTCAAAAGGAACAGCATTTGAGTGTCTTTGCTGTTCCTTTCTCAAAAGGAACAACATTTGTGATTTTCAGTTGCTCCTCTCAAAGAAATGGTATCCTATGAATGAATTCTTCTCCCGGGAATGCCATTGACATGTTTTCGCCCTTATGGAGGATGCTTTGCGACCATGGTCTCCTCAATCTTTTAGATACAGCAATGAACTTATGCGGTGAACATAAACCATGAGATACCGAAATCAGCACATCATAAATCGCTATTACTATGAAGCCAGTATGTATAAAAGGACAAGAGGGGGGACGTGAACTTTTAATCTTCACTGTCATTGTCATTTACCGGTACCATTGTTATTAGTGATATTTATCATGACGATTTCCCTAAAAGTATTTTTTTTTTATCACTACTTGGGAATAAGAACGAACGATTTATATCTATCTGTTGGGATCGTAAGACTTCTTCCACCATTCCCCGCTCTTAAGGAGTGCGGAACCACCCTGATGTGAAAATAAACAAGAGAGATGCTCTGCAAAAGAAAACAAGAACAAAATATGAAAGTTGTCAAATGCAGGATAGGGGGTCTCATTCAGAGTCGACCTACCATGATCATAAGGGTGGAAGCGAAGTGGCATTCCCATAATGGCCACCACACCAGGGATATGGTCCAAAGATAAATTAACAAGCAAATCTTGAAACAGGAGGTCTCATCGCGAGCGGGCCTGACCACGTTTCGCGCCTACCTTGTGAATGGCATTATGGCTATCTGGTCACCAAGCCAGCATAATGGCCTGCATTTTGACAAAGCACTCTTCACAATATACACAAAGGATCATGGTTCCGGAGGGTTAGATAAACAACTCTGCCAAGGTTATGAACACCTGTTGGCAGCAGAGCTCTGTTAATGGCATCGAAGTCGTAATATTTACACCAACAGGTATGATATTAAATCTTTCTCTCTCTTATATCCTTTGCATGTATCATATGTCACACCCCGATATATCTATCGCATGAACATTACCACCGATCATGGCAACGGAACTGAAAATGACTACTGGAGACTTCGTACAGTTGACAAACGTCCAATCCCCTGGTTCCTCATTATATCACGCAGGCTTGTATAAAATGCGATCCACCTTTTTGCCTCGGTTTCGGCATTTCGTTGTTTTTTTACAACATGGCATAATTTCATATGATGTACTTGATGATTGCAATCCCGACTGGCTGCTGCTCCTCTCTTTGACGGCTGTGGGCAGCCTATCAGATCGCGGGGGGGGAAGTAACCTCATTACTCCATGGATTACGTGGCTGCACACCATTCGGGCAAAATAATGTACAAAGGAATGGCATGATTTAACGGTATGATGCTTCCATCCCACGGAGACTGCCGTCCACGATCTTTTCTTTTTGTTGCATGCCCTGTGTGATCCTTTCCTAAATTGCATTGATCATCCTCTCTGTGTCGCAAATACCGCAAACAGTTGCTGTTGCATTTCTGAGTTCCATTTCTGAGTTGAATCATGGGCGGAAAGACGGTCCAGAGCGAACCTCATAAGCTGACAGTTTCCGCTGCTGCTCGCAAAATCCTGGAAAATGCAGGATGGTTGAATTACTTCAACCGTCTGCAAGAATCAAACGAAGCAGTAGCGTTGGAATTCCTGCAGAATTTGCAGGAAAACTACTCTGTAGTAGGAGGAAAGCGGATAGAGGTTACAAAGGATATCATCGCGGAAGTCTCAGGATTACCAGCTGCTGGACCCATATGGACGCCGAAGAAGGAGAGATTACAAAAAGCTATGGAAATTTTCCAGGACGAAGGCCAAAGCTTGACAGTCAAAGGGAAAGGAGTTCTGCCGACAGCACTAGGGGAACCCTGGACCGAGCTAGCGAAGATAGTACAAAGCTATATCACCTGCGAAGGGAGAAAAGACGTGGTAAGACCGCGTCACCTGAAACTCTTAGCTGTTTTAAAAGGAAAATGTTCTGTAAATCTCCCTGCACTTTTAAATTCGTTACTGCATGGCACGGCCCAAAGCCTGAAAAAGGCCCAGCACATAGATAAAGTCGTTAGCCACCATGGGCTGATTCGGTTGATAGTGAGCCACGGTCTCACTCAACAGCAAAGCACTTGGGAGGAATTAGTCGCAATAGTCGAAGGAGGATCGGCTGCACCACCCCCAAAACCTGAACAATCCTCTAGCACGCCGGAATGATTAGAGAAACGCAAGAAGTCAGCAGCAGAAAGACATGCCACTTCAAAACGAAATCAACCTCCCGATACGCCAGAACAACCAGAGAAACCCGCAGAACCTGCTGATACACCCGACCAACCTGAGAGGCCAAGGAAGTCAGCTCGGCTGGCCCGGATACGAGGAAGGTTAGAAAGAATTCAGGGAACGACGACCCAGCCAATTGAAATTGCGGATGAACTTCCAGAGGGAGGACCCTCCGAAGGAAATGCTGAGCAATCGGAGGCCGAGACTGACCAGCCGGAAGGAGAAATTGAAAAAGGACATGAACCCTCTGAGGGAGAAGAGGCCACCAAACAGGGCAATCAGGAAGAAGAAATTGCACAGCCAGGGGGTAGCCCGTTGCAAGACCCTCCAAGTGAGGAGGAATTGGCAGCAGTTCTGGCCAATATGGGAGAATATGGCCAGGACTCCAGCACAGGAGGTGTCCCTGACGGCCCCACAAGAAGAATTACCCGAGGAAATGCATGCAGAAGAGGCAGGGGAAGAAAACCTACCTGGTTATGATAATGAAATGGAAGACAACAATCCGGGACAATCTGTCCCCAGGATGCCGGAAGATATCACAGATAAAGAAGAAGCAAGCTTGAGAACTAAACCCTCTGCCGAGACAAGGGAAATTGCGAAATTAAGAAAGAAGCAGCAGATGTTGCTGGGCACTATAGCCAGACTCCGGCAGCAAATTCGAATGCTAAAAGCCAGTCTGAGAATACAAAAGACTGCAGGGAAAAGGAGGAGGACCACGGTAGCAAGAACCCCGAGGACAAGAATTCGCTTTAATGGACGAAACCCCATCAGGAGACCTACTGCCGAGGAACAGTCTGCTGTTCCAAATAATAATGAAGAACAGGGTGCTGTTCCAAATGACATGGAGGAACAAACTGCTGTTCCAAATAGCGCGGAGGGACAGACTGCTGTTCCATCTGGCCTTGAAGAACGAATGGATATTCCAATGGAACAGCAAGAGGCTCTGATGGCGGGAAGACCACAGCAACCCTTCGTTCGCATTAAGAAGGAAACAGAAAACAAAGAAGTCCAAACAGAAGCACCACCCTCGGGCGTAATTCGGGTCCTAAACTCAAAGCAACGTAATAGGAAGGTCTAGGTTAAACTCCCAGCCTCTACGGTTGTGTGGAAGAAGGACCCAAAAACCAGAACCTTGCACAAAATGATGAAGGAAGCCCAGCAGGAAGCCGAGCAATTGCAAGAACAGACAGTCCCCAAGGAAAGATACGAAGAGCTCCAACAGCAACTTTGAGACATCAGTCAGTCCGAGAGCCAGGCCTTTGAAGGATGGCAGAAGGGGCAGGAAAAGGTTGCTAAGGTAACTCGTCGATTAGATAGTGTTGTTAAGCAGATGGACACCGTGTGTTCCTTATATAATGACGTTTTGACTTGTAGGGCCCCTGCTAAAAATTATGCTTTATTTTTGCTTGAACGATATCTGAGATTAAAAATAAAAGCCGTTAGGGCAGGAGCACCTATCCATATCAACACTGTTAATGATTTTATAGACTGTTGCAAGCACTATGGAGTTAGAGTTCAAAGGTTATTATGCGAGTTTTACCTACACAATCTTGTGCTAGACCAGGAAACTGACTTAAATCCTAGCCCTTTTGTTGGCGATATACAATTCCAAGCCTTCACCTCATTTGGGGTTAATCAGGTGAAATGGCTCAGAACTTATAACACCTTTCAGAGACAAGAAAATAGCCTAGACTTGTGGATACGAGCTGAACCTAGAGACCCAGTGACGCTATGGAGAAAGCATAGGAGTCTCATAAGGACCCCAGGTGTCATTGAGATAATAGGGCCCATGCACGAAGACTTGATCCGAAACGGTCTGGAATATTTCCTGACTATTAAAGATCTTGCCCTCGATGCTGCAAAATTTCGATACCGGACTTCTAGTCCAAGCATCCAGCTCAGGGAACCATTCAAATATGAGAATTTTGAGCTGGCTGCCAGCCGATTGAACCTTTATGGGGAACGGATTCTGCAAGCAGGGCCATCCTGGTTAGGGTATCGATTTCGCAGTCCAATTATTTGGCACCTTGCACCCGGATATCAGGCCTTATATGAGATGCCTGCAGATCAAATAGACCAGTTCTTTGACCATCTAGTTGCTCATCACGGTTGCCGGCCTCCTCACGAGATCCCTTCTCTGGCCTATTCTCTCACCGCCTTGCATCTCAACTACAATGTTTTCATGAGGCCATGAAATAGGGTAAGCAGGGGGGTGTGTGGAGCACCTGGAAGGTATGCTTTTGACTAGCAATCTAGTGGTTTTTCAATAATAATTGTAACCTTTTCTGCATTATGAGTTCAAAGAAGATAAAGGGTTTTGATAAAATGTGCAACAATCGATAAAGAAAGCTTAAGTGCTAATGATTGACGTTTTCTATGCAGGAAGACGTGGAAACAAAGGATCGGCGATTGAAAGCAAGAAGCAAAGGGAAAATAACTACTGTCCCGCCAACGGGGAACCAGATGCGGACAAGATCAAGTAAAATTAGAGCCGAATAGCCCAGAGAAAGAAAGCAGGATACTGAGACGGAGAACGCAAGAAGGGAAAGAGAAGAATCAAACGATTAGCGAATCCCAGAATCGAACGATTAGCGAATCCCTCAGGATCTTTGATCCTGAGGGATCGCTGCTTTAACTTATCTTTTGATGATCTAGATACCTCCGTCATTTCTGTTATATAAAGGCACCACGCCATTGAACGGAGGAGGACTGTTTTTGTAATTCTAAGTTTCAGAATCAACTGTAATCATTGAGTCTCTTTGAGACCTGACTTTGTTATACTTTTGTTGATGCGATTAATATAAAAGACTTGGTGTTCATTTCATCTCTGCATCTGGAGTAACTTAAGGCAGTGTTCCATTGGCAGCCAAGGGCCCAGCTCCGAAGGACACTTGCTTTTGTATTATTATAATGTGTGGTTTGTTTATTTCCATTATTTAAGTAATCTGATACATCTTTTATGTGATATGCTATGCTTCGTTATAACTGATATCTGAATGAGTTCTTTATCTCATGTCTCTGCATTGTATAAGTGGATCTATTCGAATTACATCTTTCAGCTATTTCTGTAGCGGAATGTTGGTATGAATGTTATTGTTATCAGATCCATGCGAAATAGTATTTGTAGACTTGAAAGCAATATTACTTCGTTCAGAAACATAGTCATATCATCCATTACTCTCAAATTTCTGTAGTAGTAGAGAACGTGTACATACGATTGAGGATTGCTGTTCCATTTCGTCTCTGCTGTTCCATTTCTTTATTGCTGTTCCATTTCGTCTCTGCTGTTCCATTTCTTTATTGCTGTTCCATTTCTTTACTGCTGTTCCATTTTACTTTTTGCTGCTTGATTTACCTGCCTTTGTTGTTCTTAGTTTGAGAGCAGGCCTAAGGCTGTAGTGAGCCTCAGCAAGACGCTGCTTAGCCCCAGACCCATAAGTCCATGCTCCGATTTCCTTTCTTTATCAGTTTCTAAAGGGATGGGTTATTGTTTCCGTACCCTTGACTGATCAACTGCCTTGTGTGATTTTATCTTTTGGGTTAGTTTCGTTACAGCTTAGCATCTGTTTCCTTTCAAATCATTAGGACACTATACTACCGAGCATTACTCGGACAAATAGCCTCGGATTGAGTTACTCCTTGCAATAACAAAACGCTCCCGGATTGACTTATTAATGTGGGATAATTAGCGGTGTGAGGGACCCTAGTTACAGCTCTACAATATGTCGGCTCCATCACTGGGTAATTTTGTGTACTATATATCATTTATAAATGACTTCTCAAGGAATATGTTATCACTTAGAACTAAAATTGATATATGTAACTTTTCATCCTAGCCCGATGACAAAGGTCAGTGCTAGTTTAGTTTTGTTTTAATTTTCTTCCCTTAGAATCTGAAGTTTTGAAGAGTTTTTGAGTCAAGTTGTTCTCAGCTCCCATTGGTCCCCCTCCATCTACCATTGTTTTATAGCCACCTGTTATCTTATGTCAGACACCGTGTCTTTTTGTAATTTCACAGCGCAATCATGATTAGGCAGTTTCGCAGCGCAATCATGATTAGGCAGTTTCGCAGCGCATCATTCAAATTTAAAACTGACCGTGCTGCGAAATCATGGATTCGTACTTTTCGCAGTGAATCTTTCCCGAAATATCAAATCCGTTAGGTGATTCATAGGCCGTGTCCTCTCATGTCAGCTCATGTACCCCTCTTATCACATTTCACCACTCATTGCCACTATCACCACCACTAGATCTGTTGATACGCATGAATCACCATTTCCAAGAAAGACCACCGTGCATAAATCTTAATGATGGCCGTAAGTCTTGCATGAATGACAAATCTGCAAGATTAAATCTTGAAAGATTTTAAACGGAAAAATTTAAAATTCAAGCGACGCTGATAATCAAGCGAGGTTGAATTCAAATAGAAACTGAAACACAATTCCAACCGGAGCTGGTAGTTATTGTTTGCGAGGATTTGGAAGAATCAATGGAGAAAAAGGAGCACAGATCCGGCAAATATCTAAGGACTGAGCCTGAAGGCCTGGATATAACGTTGAGAAATGAAGAGGTGAAGGAAGCATTTAAAAAGGCCGGGTGCTGGAAGTTTTGCAAAAAGTTACAAGGAGGACACGCACAGGTAACCAAAGAATTTGCACTTAACTTCACAGGCTTGAATTCAAAAGTAGCCATGTTAGAATTGCAGGTTTCGCCAGAAGTGATATCTACTGTGACAGAGATCCCACGAGGACAAGAGGAATGGTTTAAAAACTTCAAATTTGACATGAATCCTTGTAAGGAGTTTTTGAAGGATGAATTTGTAAATGAAGATTTAAGTAAGGCAGTGCCCAGGAATTATGTCAAAGAACATTATGCTCACTTACTCACCTGCATACAGAAATATCTGACTTGTGAAGGAAGGTATAACAAGGTTTACTCTTACCATTTTAAACTCCTTTTGCATTTCACCGGGAAGGTCTCCATAGACTTACCTTTTTATATGTTCCGTAGTTTGAGTAAGATGTGTGATAAGGTACAGCTGAGGAAAGAGGATTGTGAAACCTCTTTGTTTCATCATGGTTTGATCAAACTACTGGTTTTAGATGGGCTCCAAAAGGTAGACAGAGATTGGAATTCATTTATTTTTATGGCTGGCTTCAAAAGCCAGACTGGCCTCACTCCTCAACCTGCTAGAGATTCCACAATAGCTGAGCTCCAAACAGAAGTAAGAGCTAAAAGAGTTCCAAAATCACAAGTAAGAAAACAAGTGAAGCCACTCGTCATCCAAGATCAACCTCAGCAATAAACTAAGGAAAAAGCTCATGGTAAAAAGACTGTACCTGAAACAAGCACATCTGAAGTAGTCTCAAGGATAAGAACACGAAGCCAGATGAATAAGGAAAAAGGTAAAGCTATAGCAGTCGAAGAAAGTCCAGTGTCCAAGGCAAGTTTAAATGACTTATTACAGGCTATTGAATTTGAGCAGTCTCTACCAGTTCAAATCGAGTTAATACAGTCAGAACAAGAAAGCACCAAGAAATCCAAGGCCTCAAAAAAGCTTAAATTTGATGAGCCAGCTGAAGAGTTCGTTTTTAAACCTAGAAGACCTATGACAAGGAGATTCCAGCAAGTACAGGAAGTACTGCCAAGAACAGAGGAAACAGGGGAAGAGACACAGAAAAATGCAGGCAAAACGGTCATTACACCTAAAGAAAATAATATAGCAGCCATAAAGAGCCAATTAGAATCAGCTAAGCATGAGATCGCCAAATTGAAGAAAGCTGCCAGAAGACATGCAGTCATACACGCAAACTATTATAAAGCTCTATGGAAAGGGAATGAAACTGTAGAAGCCCAGTTGAATTCAGTGGTTGATGGCCATTCACAATTTCACACCTGGACAGTACCAGCAATCAAAGAAGCCAAGTACATCAGAAGGATCAATATGTAACTGAGAGCTGGGAATAAGGTTATGAAGAAACAAATTGAAGATCTGAAGGCACAACTAAGCCAGCTTAAAGGACCTGCTAAATGAGTTTTCATTTCAAGTAAGATTTTGTTTCAAAAATTTTGACAAGTTTGCTTGATCTTATCTTTCTGAAGAAATATAAATTCCTATTCGACCTGTGGAAAGTCTAAAGAAGTTTTTGGAAATCAAGCACTTGGCTAATAAAGGTCTCAGGTTAAAAACAAGCTGTTTTAAATAACTCAGCAGTTTCGTAGCGCGCTACGAAACTGCTGAAAGTGATGATTTCAACGTAAATCAAGCAGTTTTGAATTATAAGCGGGAATTTTGAAAGGGAAACGTCTAAAAGGCATACAAGGCATCATCTGAAGCTATCAACAGTCAACCAGGTCAAGACAGGTGGATAAAATATATATTCAAATCCAACTTTAAATTTTTGCCGTGAAGTGAGCACATTTACCACAGTTCAGGATATATCAAACAGTTTACAAGAAACTTTTGCCTGCACACATGTACATGGGAAAAAGCTTACAACGCATCAAGGACATGGCAGTCTACCCCATTTTGGGTAATTAAAGGATAAAGGACATGCTTATTTGCATTCGAATATTTTGGGGAAAACTAAAGACCAGTAAACAAGGGTGGTTTCCTATCTTTCAGGGCATTGGAAAACATGTGTCATTGAAGACAACCATGGAGCCTTGAAGACCATCACAACTAAACTAGAAGGGAACCAGATGTCAAAGAACGAGGAATCATCTTAATTAAAGCCATCATGCATGTAATATGGAGTTAGAGTCATAATTGATTTAGATCTCTAAAAAAACTCCAGTCAACACTTTGTTGTATTTATTAGTTAGTTAAAGGGTTAATAGGTGTCATTAGAAGTAGTTTTCGAATTCCCCTCATGCTGGAGGAGGAATCTCGATCAATTAGAATAAGAGCTCTATATATAGCTGAAACAGAAATGTAATCAGGGTTGGAAAACTTTATAACAAAGCTTGTATTTGGCTTATGTAAGACTCATTTTCAGTAATATAATTTTGACTTTACTTCTCAGGATTCATGAAGGATTTCTTATGTTCAGAATATGTGATGTTGTTCTTTTTCTTAATTCTTACAGTGATATAGATGTATAATCACTCAGAATTCACTGAATGTGCTCTGATTTCCTGTATACATTTATAAACTGTTTGCTCCCATATGAGTTGATGTTCTGAATATCTAAATGTTGAATGCCCTGACTTCCATGTAAGGTTAAGTTCAATGTTATATTGAGGTGTTGTTGACTCCATAAGCCCAATGGATAGTTGTTTAATGTGTTTCCAGTATTCATATTTTTCACAGTTGTTCTATAAGAGTTAACCATCTTATCTTTAATCAAAATCATTAATCCATCAAGAGAGAGCCCTCTCAGGTTGAGGAGGCTAGGCCTCAGCCTAAAGTAGGTTTCAAATAGTTACTTAGAGTCAACCTGACCAGCAGCCTATCAGGGTCTGATTTTGAGATAACAGAATACATGGATATATTTCCTCAAGAAGAAATCTGAAGTCTTTGAAAGGTTTAAAGAATTTAAGGCTCTGGTGGAAAACCAGACAGAGAAGAAGATAAAGGTGTCAAGGATAGATAATGGTGGAGAATTTTGCAAGAAAGAATTTGAAGAATTTTGTAAGAAGTGTGGTATAGCATGGCAGAAGACTACTCCATACACACCTGAGCAAAATAGAGTTGCAGAAAGAATGAAAAAGATGTTGATGGAAAGCGCAAGAAGCATGCTCAATGGTGTCAGGTTAGGACAAGAATTATGGGCAGAGGCGGTGGAGACTACATGTTACCTGGTCAATAGATCACCTTCATCAACGTTGGAGGATAAGACTCCACAAGAGGTATGGAATGGTAAAAATCCCTCTCTTTCAGATCTGTGGGTATTTGGATGTGATGCATATGTACATGTTCCAAGGGAGAAAAGAAAAAATTTGGATAGTAAATCTGAAAAGTGCATCTTTATTGGGTATAAGGATGGTTTAAAAGGCTATAAGGTTTCAAACCTAGTAACAAGCAAGGTTGTGTACAGCTGAGATGTGATGCTTAAAGAGGTGAAAGATGTTATTAAACAAAAAGTCCCATCAAAGGAACCTGAGAAGATAGAGTTTGAGCTAAAGGAGGAAGAATCAAACTCTATAGCATTAGAGGAATGAGAAGATGAAGAGCCACGAGCTGTAGTTGTGAGAATATTAGTTCAAGAAAGAAGGCAGCCAAAAAGGTATAGTCCATCTACTTTCTGTTCAAATTTTTCTTTATCTATTACTGATGATGATCCCAGAATTGTGAAGGAAGCAATAGATTCAGGGGATGGAAAAATATGGAAAGAGGCCATGGTTGATAAAATGGCATCTTTGCATGAAAATTAGGCTTGGGATCTGGTGGAGTTATCAGCTGGAAGGAAACCAGTTGGCAGAAAATGGGTGTTCAAGAAGAAGATGAATGCAGAAGGAAAAGTGGAGAAATATAAAGCTAAATTGGTAGCAAAAGGTTATTCCCAGGTGCTAGGAATTGATTTTGGTGATATTTTTTTCTCCTGTTGCCAAGGTAGCTTCTATTAGATTATTTTTATCTGTTGCTACTTCTTTTTATTTTAAGGTAGAACAGGTGGATATGAAGACAACATTTCTTCACGCAGATCTGGAAGAAGAGATCTACATGAAGCAACCTGAAGGATTTGCGGTGAAGGGTAAGAAATAACGGGTATGCAAGTTAAAAAAGTCTATGTATGGGTTAAAATAGTCACCAAGGATGTGGTATCAGAAATTTGATACATTTATACGGGGACTTGGATTCACCAGAAGCAAAGTAGATCATTGTGTGTATTTTAAATTAATTGGTGACCATGTTATTTATCTAGTCTTGTATGTGGATGATATGTTGTTGGTTGGAAATGACAAAGAAATTATCTAGGATTTGAGGACCCAATTATCCTCCAAATTCAACATGAAAGATATTGGTGCTGCAAACTATATTTTGGGCATGGAAACTAAGAGCGATCATGCAAAGAGGAAGCTCTGGTTAAACCAGAGGAAGTATGTCGAGACAATAATGCAGAGGTTTAATATGCAGGATAGTAAAGCAGTGAAGGTTCCTATTCTTGTAGGTGTAAAGGTATCTACTCAACAATGTCCCAAGGCACAAGAAGAGGAAGAGTACATGTCCCGTGTTCCAGATGCAAGTGCAGTCGGAAGTTTGATGTATGCAATGGTCTGTATTAGACCAGACATTGCACATGCAGTGGGAGTATTGAGTAGGTTTATGTCAAAATCAGGGAAGCAGCATTGGACAATAGTGAAGAGCGTTTTTAGGTATTTGCATGGCACTAGTGATTATGGTTTGTGCTACCAAGGAAGACCAGAATTAGACAGAGTTTTGGATATCTGTGGATTTCTTGATGCGGACTGGGCTGGAGATCTAGATCGGAGAAGATTTACAAGTGGGTATGTGTTTAACCTATTTGGAGGTGCAATCAGTTGGATGAGTAAGAGACAATTTGTAGTGGCACCGTCAACTACAAAGGCAGAATGCATGGCAACCACTCATGCAAGCAAGGAAGCAGTTTGGTTGCAGAGATTGTGTTCAAGTATGGGGTTAGTACAATGAGCTATAAGGATAGACTGTGACAACCAAAGTGAAATTTTCTTGGCAAAGAACCTTTCTTATCATCCAAAGACAAAGAACATTGATGTTCAATATCACTTTGTGAGGGATATGGTAGAAGACAAAAAGGTGTTGCTGGTAAAGGTGGACACTTTGAAGAATACTGTAGATGCATTGACAAAATATGTGAGCTCTGAGAAGTTCCTTTGGTGTAGAGAAACAATGGGCGTTGCAGGGCTAGATAAATGACTAAGCTCTCTTGCGGCCCCTTGTGGAAAGAAAACAACAAGTGGGAGAACGTTGAGTTGTGTTATATTATTTCCACGACTAGCCCCTATATTAGGTGGGCAGACCTACCTATGGTTTTTTGCATGGATTTCACACATATTTTTGGGTGTGATGGTTTTCAGTCCATGGTATTTTTTAGATCCAGTCAAGGGAACTACGTTTATGTTCTAATCCAGGGTTAATGGATTGGGGTTTATGGATGCTTCAGCATGTATATATATGTACTGTAACATTGAAAGGAACATAATGAAAAATCAATCTAGTAGTCTCGGTTTTGGGATCCATGGGAAAATCTCTAATTATATTTGTTTTATGTGTTATTCTCTCTCCATTGTTTATTTTATTTTTTTAGAATTTGTATGCAGGTAATTTCTATACAGGGTTAAAACCTACAAGCTCCTTTATCATGTTCTTGCTGTGTTGTATTTTGATGTTCTTTGCTATTATTTTGTTGTTCTTCAGCATATGTTTTATGTTTACATAAGAAACTCTCATGGGAATCAGTTAATTAAGGAAAAATATTGAATCCTTAAGCACTTGATAAAAAAATGATAAGCATATTGGGTTTTAATCTGAATGGGGAATTAGCACAACATTACTAATTTTCTCCATTTCAGATCAAGTTGGTGTCAGAGCATTGGTTTTTGCTTACTAGATTTGCTTTGTGAAAGAAGGATTTAATTGTTTGCAAGTTTATGTCATGCTTACAAGGTTAAAGTTCAAAAGGTGAAGGAAAGCTGGTTGAAAGCCTTGAAATTGGGTCAAGTGGAAGAAGAGCAGGTTGCCAAATTCTTCTACACCAGTACATCCTCAAGTTGCATAACTTGCAGTTGAGTCTCGAGAGATCATGTCTCATGAAGGATAACCTATCATGACAGAGAATGAGAAGACCTTCAGAAATGATTTATTTGATATAACAGAGATGGTGAAGGTCCTCTATGAAGAGAGGAACAACAAATTTCAAGGAGAAAGTTCCAAACCTCCCAAAGGACAAGGCTCTTCAGGAGGAGGTAATGGGAATGGAGACAAACCTCCACCCTCTCCAGCATCTTCTTCATCTTCTACTTCACATGCATCTTCACCCTCATCCACTATGTCAACCCATACTCATACTCATCATCATTCTACAAAAGGAACTGGTAAATCACCTTTCCTAAAGCTTGATGTTAAATTTGAGTTGTCTATGTACAATGGTTAAGTGAATGTAGAGAAGTTGCATAACTGGATTCGTCAGTTGGAGGTGTATTGTAGAATTCAGAACCTTCAAGAGGATCATATCAAAATTTAGTTGGCTTCATTGAGAATGGGGGGTGCAACACTCATTTGGTGGGAAGAAAGGACTCAAGACAATATCAAAAAACATGGTAAGATCTCTATTACTTGGCCTAATTTCATTGTCATTATAAAAAGAAAATTCTACCCTTTAGCTCATGTGAAAAAAGCTATCATGAATTGGCAAAATTTCAAACAATTGAAAGGTCAAAATGTGCAAGAGTATACTCAAGAGTTTAGGAGAAGAGCTCTTATGCTAGGAGTAGACTTACAGTCACAAGATACCTTGCTGAAATACATAGGAGGTTTGCATAGCTATCTTCGACATACCATTCTTATGTTTAGTCCCGCGAATCTTTATGAGGTCTATGTTCAAGCTACACACCTCGAAGCAAGAGGGAAAAATGTACAAGAATAAGGTAAGAAGAAGCCATTCCAGAGTGGTGAGAAAGGGAAGAAACTTAAAGGAAAGCAGAATAAAAATTCTTTTGTTAAGAAAGAAGGGGAGAAACCCATGTGCAATAATTATTCCAAAGAGGGCCATGATGAAGCGCATTGTTGGAAGCTTCATCTAGAATTATGACCAAAGAAATATAATAATAAAGGGAAACAGAGGACAAATGTTGCTGCACATCAAGACTTGGGTTCTGACTCAGGTGATGAAACGAAGATTGCAGCCACAACCACTAAAGGGAAAGTCGTGGCAAAGACAAGCAAAGAGGAAGCCATGGCAAGCACCAGTGCAACAAATAACTCCAATAACATTTCAAATGAGGAAAACATAATAGAGTTGTTCCATATCCAAGTTATCTCCAAAAACACCAAAATTGATACGTTGTTTGATAGTGGATCCCAAGCAAATTTAATTTCTACAGATTTGGTCAAGAAGTTGAATCTAGAAATCGTGCCTTATCATAAACCGTATCCATCGGGTTGGATAACCAAGGATGCCAATTTTCATTTCACACGGAAATGCATTTTCAGGTTTGCAATCACTGCTAATTTCATTGATGAAGTCGAATTAAACGTTGTGCCATTGCATATTTTTGGGATTGTCTTGGGAAGCTCGTATGTATATGATAGGAAAGTTGTTTTCCATATATATGAGAACAAATATAATTTGTTCAAATATGGAGTGGAGTATATTGTGAGAGCCCGTCATAGAAATGTTAATCTATCTTTGGAAAGCGCAGGGAAAATGAATCGACTGGTCAATTCCAGCAAGAGTCTCGTGCTCCTTATGATCAAGCAAAAGAATGACACGGAGCATGAATCCTTTTCATGTTGTGACGTGAAGCTAAAGGATGAA
Organism: Pinus tabuliformis; assembly: GCA_031772625.1. Lineage (NCBI taxonomy): Eukaryota > Viridiplantae > Streptophyta > Pinopsida > Pinales > Pinaceae > Pinus > Pinus tabuliformis. Next base: position 1,836,898,089 of record CM062817.1, on the reverse strand, counting down.
TTGGTTGATGTGGTCAATCAGCATGAATACATGTTTCAAGAACCAAATGGATTTCCACCAAAAAGGGGAATTCAACACGAAATTCAACTAGAGCAAGACTGTCCACTCCCAAATATCGATATGTATCGAATGTCAATTCTGGAAAGTTTAGAAATTAAGAAACAAGTTCAGGAATTGTTAGATAAAGGTGTAATTCATCCCTGTACTTCACCATGTGGTTCACCAATTGTTTTGGTACCCAAGAAAGATGGAACCTGGCGCATGTGTGTAGATTATTGAAATTTGAATAAAATTACCATAAAGAATCGATACCCGCTTCCCAAAATAGATGATTTTCTAGATCAGTTGAAGAATACAAAATATTTCGCTAAATTAGAATTGAGAAGTGGATATCACCAAGTTAGAATAGCTGAGGAGGATATTTGGAAGACTTCTTTTAAAACCAAACAAGGGCTTTTTGAGTGGTTGGTTATGCCTTTCGTTCTTTGCAATGCTCCAGCTGCATTCATGAGAGTTATGAATGATGTTTTAAGATCCTTTCTTGATGAGTTTGTAATTTTCTATTTAGATGATATTTTGATATTCAACAAATCACGAGAAGAGCATGTCAAGCATGTGAAGAAAGTTTTGGATGTCATGAGAAAAGAACAGTTATTTCCGAAGATGTCTAAATGTGAATTTAGGAAAACTTCCTTAGTGTATTTGGGCCATATAGTTGGAGGAGGTGAGTTTAAGATTGAACCCTCTAAAGTTTCAGTCATTGTGAATTAGCCAATACCCAAATCAGTCACAGAAGTAAGGAGTTTTATGGGAGCAACACAGTATTGGAGGATGTTCATTGCCAATTTCTCTTCCATAACAGCACTACTACATGCTTTGACCAGTATGAAGGTTGTCCTCCAGTGGAGAGGCAAACATCAAAAAGAATTTGATAATTTAAGAAAAAAGATCAATTCAATGCCAGTTTTAGCATTGTTGGATTTGAAATACAAACAGATGCAAGTGACTACGCCATGGGTGTAGTTCTTTTACAACACGGTAAGCCCATTTCATTTCATTTTGAAATGTGTAATGGTGTTGTTATTAATTATCCTACGTATGATAAAGAGCTTTATGCATTAGTGCAAAGTGTGAAGAAATGGAAGCATTACTTGATGGGAAAAGAAACCATTATTCACACTGATCATCAACCTTTGCAATATCTGCAATATCAAATAAAATTGCAGCAATCAAGGCACTTTTATTGGATGGGATTTTTACAGAAATTCCACTTGGTAATGAGGTACGTGAAAGGTATTTATAACAAAGTTGATGATATGATTTCTAAACTGATTGTTAATGCAACCATTTTACTCAAGAATCATTATGTTTTTCCTGAAAGTTATGTTGAGAAATATGCACATGATGCTGACTTTTAAGAGGTATATTTAAATCTGAGTCAAGGCCACCAAGTTGAGGAATTAGACTACCATGTGCATGATAATATGTTGTATCATTTGGGAAAACTTTGTGTTCCACGGGGAGAGAGAGTAAATGTCACAAGGGAAGCGCAAACTTCTCTTATTGTTGGACATTTCAGTGTAAGTAAATCAATGGCAAATATTCAGAGGTATTTTTACTCACCTTGTATGCTTGAAAGTGTGTCACATTTTGTCAGAGGTTGTTCATTGTGTGTAGTCAGTAACCTAGTAATAGGAAGCTAGGATTGTACACACCACTTCCAGTACCTTCACGTCCATGGGAGAGTGTTTCTATGGATTTTGAGGGAGGTCTTCCCTTATCAAGGGAAGGTCATGATTATTTGTATGTAGTTGTGAATAGGTTCAGCAAGATGTGCATATTAATGCCTTGTAGAAAGAAAATTACATCTGAAAAAATAGCTCAACTTTTCTTTCAAAATGTATGGGTTCATTTTCGATTGCCTACTTCTATTGTAAGTGATCGTGATTCTCGATTTTTTGGGAATTTTTGGTCAAGTTTGTGGAACTTGATGGACACTGAATTGAATAAAAGTATAGCCTTCCATCCACAAACAGATGGTCAAATTGAAGTGTATAATAGGAAAATTATTGATTTTCTAAGAGGATATTGCAAAAAACATCCTAAGTTGTGGGATGAACAGTTGCATTATATTCAACATGGTTACAACCGAGCAAAACACTCTTCTACTCTAACTTCACCTTTTTAGGCATGTCTTGGTTATTTGCCTAAATCGCCTTTGGATTTCATCTGTGAGAAAGATGTAGTTGTAGATAGACATAGTGACATAGACAAAGCAAATAAATTCATTAAGAAAATTCAGTTGATTCACCAAACAATTCAAGAACAACTAGAAAAGAGTCAAGGTAAGTATAAGGAAAGACATGATAAGCATCATGTGCATCATCAGTTTCAAGTAGGTGATGAAGTTTGGCTTCGCATTAGCAAGGAAAGGCTTCAAGGTGAAGGTAAAAAGTTGAAAACAATCTGTTATGGTCATTTTAAAATTCTGGAAAATATTGGTAATAATGCTTTCAAGCTTTATTTACCTTCATATATGAAAATATATTCCGTTGTTAATGTTGAAAATTTTAGATTTTATGAGCCTCCTTTGATTGAAGATCAAGGAGAGAATGTTCAAATTCCATATATTGAATACTTTTCTCCATAATTCCTTGATGTGCTTCAGCAGGACACTATAGTTGACATAAGGACAAGGACAACAAAAAGGGGAAGTATCGATTATCTTCGGGTGGGTCTCAAAGGAACACATCCATCAAAGGCCAAATGGATTGAAGTGGGGAACATGAGGGAACAGTACCCTCATCTATTCAATAATTGAATATAAATATTTTTGGGTCCAAAAGGATTCTAGTGGGGAGGAATGGTCAGGTGCTCAGAATTTTGCTAAAAAATCAAAGTGTTAGAATCTTGTCACACTCAACTTCAAAATTAAGAGCTTGTCATTCTGAATCAAATGATGTGAACAACACTCAAATCTAAGTCCATATGCAGAAGTTAGAGCAAGTCAAAGTTCAAGTTTGACTTGTCTACAGGGCAGGATTGGGATAATGTGGCAAGGTCTTCAGTGAATGAGGAGGCACCAAGTGGCAGCCCGCCATTGGCCCTCACATATCGCATATCGCAGTGGTAGTTGGTTCATGTTAAATAATCAGCCCCCAGCGCAGAGCAGGTTGCAATGTGATGCGATCACAATCGCGTATCACATAATGTTAAGAATCGGCCCCCAACACAGTTAGGGTTATGATGTGATATATCTCAATCGCATATCGCACTCAATACCCACTGATATATATGCATGTGTATGTGTGTGTTTTTCACCACCGATAATGCTGATTGCGATTTGTCTCCGGACGTGAAATGTTATACACTATATTTCATAGCCCGACGGGTCCGCTGATATCACAGTGGTATAGGTTTTGGTATCTACCAATTGAAAGCGTCGATTGCAATTTGCGATTGGGTTCCTAGATCCGATAATTCACATGCTGCAGTTTAATGTCTCGACGAGTCCACCATATCGCCGATTATGTTCCCGCGCCGATTGCGATGAGTGATAAGACCCCAGACATAGGATTTTCTATGCAACAGTTTAAGTTTCCATCGGGTCCATCAATATCACAATCACAAAGTTTTGTTGTGTTAACAAGACCTTCCACTCGCAAACACTCGTCGATTGCGATTTGAGATAATACTGACAGGTTATGGTCCACGGTGCGGCAAATTTCACGCTTCGTCAGCGGATTTTGGAGCGAAAATGTGGTTTTTGTAGGTTTTAACCCCGTATAGAAATTACCTGCATACGAATTCTAAAACACTGAAAATAAACAATGCGAGAGCATAAAAAATAAAACACATATACATAGAGATTTTCCCCTGGATCCTAAAACCGGGACTACCAGCTTGTTTTTCATTATGTTCCTTTCAGTGCTACAATACATATTTATACATGCCGAAGCATCCAATACCATGGACCGAAAACCATCACGTCCAAAACCATGTGCAAAAATCATGCACAAAACCATAGGTAGGTCTGCCCAACCTAATATAGGGTCAAAAAACAAAATTTTCCAGGGCAACCCATAAAGGGGGGTTACCTGCACCCCTCAAACCCCTTGTGACCCCCCTGCTACGTAATCGACGCAACAAAAGGGGGGATTTCCCCCCCTCTAACTCCCAAGTTAACTACGTTGGCTAGTCGTGGAAAGAATATAACACAACCCAACATTCTCCCACTTGTTGTTTTCTTTCCACAGGGGGCCAAAGAGAGCTTAGTTATTTATCCAGCCCTGCAACGCCCATTTTTTCTCTACACAAAGAGAACTTTAGAGAACTCACAGATTTTGTCAATGCATCTACAGTATTCTTCAAAGTTTCCACCTTTACCAGCAACACCTTTTTGTCTTCTATCATATCCCTCACAAAGTGATATTGAACATCAATGTGCTTTGTGTTTGAATGATATGCAGTCTTTGCCAAGAAAATTGCACTTTGGTTGTTATAGTCTATCCTTATAGCTCCCTGTACTAACCCCATACTTGAACATAATCTCTGCAACCAAACTGCTTCCTTGCTTGCACGAGTGGCTGCCATGTATTCTGCCTCTGTAGTTGATAGTGCCACTACAGATTGTTTCTTACTCATCCAACTGACTGCACCTCCAAATAGGTTAAACACATACCCACTTGTAGATCTTCTCTGATCTAGATCTCCAACCTAGTCTGTATCAACAAAGCCACGAATATCCAACACTCTGTCCAATCCTGGTCTTCCTTGGTAGCACAAACCATAATCACTAGTGCCACACAAATACATGAAAACCCACTTCACTGTTGTCCAGTGCTCCTTCCCTGGTTTTGACATAAATTTGCTCAATACTCCCACTGCATGTGCAATGTCTAGTCTAGTAGATACCATTGCATACATCAAGCTATCGATTGCACTTGCATATGGAACACGGGGCATGTCCTCTTCCTCTTCTTGTGTCATGGGACATTGTTTAGCAGATAAACTCACACCTACAGGAATAGGAACCTTCACTGGTTTACTATCCTGCATATTAAACCTCTGCAGTATTGTCTTGACATACTTCCCCTGGTTTAACCAGAGCTTCTTCTTTTCCCAATCTCTTTTAATTTCCATGCCCAAAATATAGTTTGCAGCACCAAGATCTTTAATGTCAAATTTGGAGGACAATTGGGTCTTCAAATCCTGGATAATTTCTTTGTCATTTCCAACCAGCAACATATCATCCACATACAAGACCAGATAAATAACACGGTCACCAATTAATTTAAAATACACACAGTGATCTGCTTTGCTTCTGATGAAGCCAAGTCCCCGTATAAATGCATCAAATTTTTGATACCACATTCTTGGCGATTGTTTTAACCCATACAAAGACTTCTTTAACTTGCATACCATTTCTTTCTTACCCTTCCCCGCAAAACCTTCAGGTTGCTTCATGTAGATCTCCTCTTCTAGATCCCCGTGAAGAAATGTTTTCTTCACATCCATTTGTTCTACCTCAAAATTAAAATCAGCAGCAACAGATAAAAGTAATCTAATAGAATCTACCTTGGCAATAGGAGAAAAAATATCACCAAAATCAATTCCTGGCACATGGGAATAACCTTTTGCTACCAACTGAGCTTTGTATTTATCCACCTTTCCTTCTACATTTGTCTTCTTCTTGAACAACCATTTGCTGCCAATGGGTTTCCTTCCAGCCGGCAACTCCACCAGATCCCAAGCCTCATTTTTGTGCAAAGATGCCATTTCATCAACCATGGCCTCTTTCCAGAGTTTTCCATCCTTTGAATCTACTACTTCCTTCACAGTTTTGGGATCATCATCAGTAACAGATAAAGCAAAATTTGAACAGAAAGCAGACGGACTATACCTTTCCCAGTGCCTTCTTTCTTGAACTCATCTTCTCACACCTAGAGTTTGTGGCTCTTCATCTTCTGATTCCTCCTCTGCTGTAGAGTCTAGTTCTTCCTCCTTAAGCTCAAACTCTATCTTCTCATGTTCCTTTGGTTGGTCTTCATGTTTAATAACATCTTCCACCTCTCTAACCACCACATTTCAGCTATACACAACCTTCCTTGTTACTGGGTTCCAAAGCTTATAAACCTTTAAACCATCCTTATACCCAATAAATATCCACTTTTCAGATTTACTATCCAACTTGGTTCTTTTCTCCTTTGGAACATGTACATATGCATCACATCCAAATACCCTCAGATGTGAAAGAGAGGGTTTCTTACCAGTCCATACCTCTTGTGGAGTCTTATCCTCCAATGCTAATGAAGGTGATCTGTTGACCAGGTAACATGTTGTCTCCACCGCCTCCGCCCAGAATTCCTGTCGTAACCCGACACCACTGAGCATGCTTCTTTCCATTTCCATCAATGTCTTGTCCATTCTTTCTACAATTCCATTTTTCTCAGGTGTGTATGGAGTAGTCTTTTGTTGTGCTATACCACACTTCTTACAAAATTCTTCAAATTCCTTGCTGCAAAACTCTCTACCGTTATCTATCCTCAACACCTTTATCTTCTTCTCTGTTTGGTTTTCCAACAGAGCCTTAAATTATTTAAACCTGTCAAAGATTTCAGATTTCTTCTTAAGGAAATATATCCATGTATTCCTTGAGAATTCATTTATAAATGATACATAGTACACAGACTTACCTAGTCATGGAACCTTCACAGGTCCAAACACATCACTGTGCACAAGTTCTAATAGATGTTTCGCCCTCTTACCACCAAAGGGGAAACTCACTTGATTCTACTTCCCATATACAAAATTTTCACAGAAATCAAAATCCAGAGAGCTATTAGTCATAACTTCTACCATACCTTTACCATGAAGTATTCGAAGGCCCTTCTCTCCAATATGTCCAAGCCTTTGATGCCATAGCATGGTCTTTTCTCTAGAGACCACTAGATTTTCTGCTCCACCTTCAGGAACCACAGAACTATTATAGAGAATTGAAGCATTTTAAATCCATGACCATTGCTTGCACTTGGGATTTCAATCTCAAACAACAACCATTCATTAACCTTGACAGACTTGTGGGATCACATTGAGTGATCTGTACATAATGATGTTATTTGTTTACCCTTTGTTGTGAGAGAAGGCTAGTCTGCAGAAAAATAAGATCTGATGCAAATTCAGCTAAACACTAATGCAAAGCTAGGTCATATTAGAGTTTTCCTCCTGCCTAAACTCATATTTCTATTTTTGGTTTTTGTGCAGCAATATTGGATTCTTCATAAGTATCACAAAAACAAATCTATATAGGCCATGGGGCCATGTTTCTTTTGCAAGGTTATTCCTTTTAGACGCGGGGACCTAAATATCAATGAGATAGCTTTGAAGAAGCTTCTTCTTTGATACACACATTTTAGATCAAATGGACTCAGCATAGGCTTTGCATGGTGCTGTTCTCTTCTTGTAAAAGCATGAATATATGATTTTCCAAAAAAAAGGAAATTTTAAATGGAAATAACAGGATTAATATGCTAATGTGCTCATAGTTGCACCTTGTTACATTGATATTGTAGAGGAATAAAAAGAATACTTTGTACCCAAGACTTGAATTAAGTCTCTAGTTAGAAATCATATTGATATGGTATATCTATCCATAAATTTATGAACAAGTTATATCAACGTTGTATTTGGAAACAAATTGATTTCCTAGTTGGTTTCAAGTGGAATAATGCACATGTTGTATTATTGTTGTGTATTAAAATAGGGAACTTGAGCCCAATCATTGTATTCTTCCATTTTTTGAACATAGATTTGAGTGTGATTTAAACAAAGATTTCTAAGCCAGCATTGTATATAGTGTATTTCCTATCAAGAGTATTTATTTTGGGGCCAATGCATAGCCAATTACTCATACAACCAATACCCATCATATTGACTCAACGAATTGTTTCACAAAATATATAAGGCCCTCGATTCTTTGTTCATGAATAGTAGCTTGATGATTTCTAATGGATCAATTCCAGTGATGGAGGAAACTTGACCTTGAACCATTCAAAATAAAACTATCTACAGTGATGTAGAAGAAAAGGAATATCCATCTCTCAAACAAGTTCTGCACAAGAATTTGCCACAGAGATCTTGCATCAAACTTTAGAAAAGAACACAATGAAAATTTCTTTAAATCCCACAAACCTTTACATGGAATCCTAGCCTTATTTACAGATGGCCCATCATAAACTTGTGCAAAGGATTGCCTCAACTTGTCATAGAAAACTTGGTGAAGAAGTATAAATCTATGCACAAAAAAGGAGGTCGAATGTGGACTTCAACACTTTACCATAGGGATCTTTGAGCTTTTACAATTGATGAATAACTATGAAACAAACCAACCGGAAGCCCTTAGTATATGAAGCTCTATCACAAGGATGGGAATTGGCTTCACAGAATGATAAGTGTGTAGGTTGTGTCTCCTTGAAGATACCAACAATGCATTCTAAGTTGTCATGCTATCACCAAAAATTATATATATTGGAGTTGATTCATCTTTCTCAAATTTAATATGCTCCATCTCTAATGTTATATTTTATATTAGAGATTCTATAAGACCGCTCATATGCATGAACATGGCCTGCAAATAATGTTGACTTGTATTTTATGAACCATGACTCAAACATATTTCACACACTCTCTCCTTCCATGTAGTGAAAATTGTTACTATTGTAAAGTGCAACATGCATAAGAACAATAAGCCAAGGAGTTTTCTCTCTATCAACACATTGTAACTCACTCAACAATACTCACTAAGGAGTATATTTCTCAAATGATGAATAAATTAATAACATAATGATGTGTGTTGACGCACGTTTGATTGAATACCAAAGAGGTGAGGTGCTACCAGATGCTCTGTAAGGAACTTGATATCTATGGAAATAAGGATCAAATGGAACAATTTTCCCAGTCTTGGTCCAAATTCTATTTCATGATTTCCTGCAGTCTAGATCCAAGTGTTACCTGACTATTTATGTTTTAGAATTGTAAAAATAAATGGCTACTTCTGTACTATTTCTTCCATAGAGATAAAATATAAGTGCAATAAGTCTCTTTTTTCAAGCTTGGAATTGACAAGTTTTTGGTGGCAGTTCTGTGTTAAGAGACTATTCCTGCTAAAAACAATAATTATTTGTTTAGCATGTTAGTGAATTGGGATGGCCAAGGTGAATTTTACTCAACTGGTTTTGTTCTGCATATAGCATTTTAATTTGGGAATGAGAAGCCCACCCAAGACAGATAATCTCTACTAGTGTTATGTATGGAATTTTACTCAACTGGTTTTGTTCTGCATATATCATTTTAATTTGGGAATGAGAAGCCTTCCCAGGATGGAGAAGTACCTTCACATGGAGGACAAATGTTTTCCTATTAATACCATCTTCTTTCCTTACGTTATTCCTGAACTTGTATTTTTTTTTTTATATTCCTGAACTTGCCCGATTTTGTCTAAGACAACACTACACCCTATCAATGATCCCATAACTTTTATTTGAATTTCTCTATGAAGTTTTCCTTAGTAAGAAGGTCATTTGTTTCTAATAATAATTTTCTTTGGAATGTTTTTTTTCACATAGATCTAAAATAGCATAAATTTAACTGATGCCCAACATTCTAGCTGCCTAATTTACTACTTGAAACTGACTGAGTTCTTGCTTGAAAGCCCTATTTACAGCTAACTACATATTTGACATTACAAACTGCTAAACTTCTTATTTCTAACAAGGAAAATTGTTAGTCAAATTGCTTCTTCATGCACTTTCTTTCATCATGAGCTTTGTAATAATAGCCTTAAGCCCTAGAGCCTAGTTAGAAGTGTCTGAAGTTCCAGCGAAATAAGACTGCCTATGGATTTATTTTGCTTACTTTTGCATAGGTCGAATCCCGATGTAAATATCGAATTAGATAGGGAACTAGAGCATTTTAAATCCACAACCAATGCTTACAGTTGGGATTTCCATCTCAAACAACAACCATTTATCAACCTTGAAAGTCTTGTGGGATTACATTGAGTGATCTATACATAATGATGTTATTTGTTTACCCTTTTTGTGTTGTGGGAGAAGGCTACTCTATAGAAAAATAAGATCCAATGCAAATGAAGCTACACACTAATGCAAAGCTAGGTCCTATTAGAGTTTTCCTCCCACCCTAAACTAATATTTCTATTTTTGGTTTTCATGCAACAATATTGGAGTCTTCGTAAGTATCACAAAAATGAATCTCTATAGGCCACGGGGCCATGTTTCTTTTGCAAGGCTATTCCTTTTAGACATGGGGACCTGAATATCGATGAGATAGCTTTGAAGAAGCATCTCCTTTGATACACACATTTTAGATCAAATGCACTTAGCATAGGCTCTGCATGGTGTTTCTCTCTTCTTGTAAAAGCCTAAATATACGATTTTCCGAATAAAAAAAGAAGGAAATTTTAAATGGGAATAACATGATTAATATAATAAATGTGCTCATAGTTTCACCTTGTTATGTCAATATTGCAGAGGAATAAAGAGAATTCTATGTACCCAAAACTTGAATTAAGTTTCTAGTTGGAAAGCATATTGATATGGTATATCTATCCATAAATTTATGTACAACTTATATCAATGTTGTATTTGGAAACAAATTGATTTCCTAGTTGGTTTCCAGTGGAATAATGCACATGTTGTATTAGTGTTGTGTATTAAAATAGGAAACTCAAGCCCAATCATTATATTTTTCCATTTTTTTCACAGAGCTTAGAGTGTGATTTAAACGACGCTTTCTAATGTAGTGTTGTATATGGAGTATTTCCTATCAAGAGTATTTCTGTTGGGGCCAATGCAGATTTAATTACTCCTACAACCAATACCCATCATATTGAATCAACGCATTGTTTCACAAAATATATAAGGCCGTTGATTCTTTGTTCATGAACAATAGCTTGATGATTTCTAATGGATTTGCTCGAGTGATGGAGGAATAAGCAAAGGAATATCCCTCTCTCAAACAAGATGTGCACAATAATTTTCTGCAAAGATCTCCCATCAAGCTTTAGAAAAGAACACAATGAAAATTTCTTTAAATCCCACAGACCTTTACATGGAAGCCTAGCCTTATTTGCAGATGACCCATCAAAAACTTGTGCAAAGGATTGCCTCAACTTTTCATATAAAACTTGGTGAAGAAGTATGAATATATGCACATAAAAGGAGGTTGAATGTGGTCTTCAAAACTTTACCACACTGATCTTTGAGCTTTTTCTATTGACGAATAACTGTGAAAGAAACAAACTGAAATCCCTTAGTATATGAAGCTCTATCACAAGGAAAGGAACAACCTTATGTTGACTATTAAACTGGCTTCACAAAAATATAAGTATGTAGGTTGTGGCTCTTTGAAAAACCCAGTAAGGTATTCTAAGCTGTCGTGCTATCACCAACAATTATATAGCACTTGCATCTGATGGTCTGTCAAATACAGAAACAAATGAGTTCCCTTAAGTAGACCCTTGCCAGCTTCACGAGTTCATTGGGTATGAGTCCCTAGTCTGTTGTTTTTCAAGGGTTTACTTTGTTCAATCCAATCATTACTACTCCCCTAGTTGTGGCTATCCCCCCTCGCATTCACAATCAAATCCAACAATCCCCAAGCCCAAGAAACTCAAAGGTACCAAGGTATTTGCGACCAAGAAGCAAAAGAACATGCCCGTCATGCATGTTGTTGGCCTCACCAGCGATGGACTTCGATCAGCATCGGCCTCCCCAATCGTTGAAGAAACCCCACCATCCACCTCTATTGTTTCACCTAGGTCGCGGGATCCATCTCCTTATATAGCTTCTACCACCACGACCCTATCCGACACCATCCCCCCAAGCACCCGCATAGCCAGCGAAGAAATGGAAGTTGATTCGGTTGTCCAATCCACCATGTCACTCACTTGGGATGAAGACCATACAAATGTCCAAACATCCATGATATCCCTATTTCTAGGGTCGAGCTCACTCCAGGGAAAGGAGTCACTCGCCTCACAACCACACTCCACCGAGATTGAACCATTTGAGGCCTCATTTCTGATAAATTTCCCAGTTGTTCCAGACCCAATCATTATCCCTCCCACTCCTTAGTTTGTTGAAACCACGCAGCCTGCAACCTCCCCCCAAGGCCACTCCAAAAAATATATTGCTAGCGGCCAACCCCTACAAAGAAGTTTCCCAAACCCATCCACAATGCAGTCCGAGAACCTTCAACACTGGTCCTCTACATAGTTGTTCGAGTTCATCCAATAGGAAGCACAGAGGGTTGAAAAGATCCAAAATGACCTTGTTATCGAGCACGAGTAGTAGAAGCAACAACTTGTCACTATCTCGGTGGAGCGAGATCAGCTCCGACATACCAATCAAGAGCTGTAATCATAGGTTGAGCAGGTGACATCAAAATTGCGAGCCCTTTGGCCAACTATGTCTGATTTTGTCATTGAAGCCCCTGAGGATTTTTCTGCGTGCACACTAGTCGACTGTTGCAACCACATTCAAACAACATGCACAGACCTTGTGGCTACCACCAAGGAGCTGAAGAAGAGTTTCGATGTTGCGAGATCAACATTACCCGATCTGTCTACTAGCTACATCGCGAAGATCAAGCAGAAACTCAACATTGTTGCCACACTGAAAGCTTCACTCACTCGTGCCCTGACGAAGGGATATGTGCTAATGGAGCAAGTCCACGATTGGTCAAGCAGCTTGGCCCTGAAAAACTAGCCAGTGTATCCACTTCACCAAAAACTCCAACAACGCCTCGCTGACAACAAGAACTGTAGGGACAAGGGCCAAATAAAGTAGATTGATGAAGAGAATGCCTCCCTCAAGGCTAGGGTGCAACAAATTGAGGATGAATCGACCAATACTTTAGAAGAAAATTTGTGATATTAGGCCACCGATCTGTAGGCACGTTATTACTCTGCGGGAAGTATATGATGAGGTAGAAGAATAATGGAGCACCCTACAGAACATCTGGCCCAATCAACTAAACTCCAACATAGCAGCTGAATTTCTCCAGAAGGTTGAAACCATCATAGGTGCCTAGCAAACTGCATTGGATGACTATACCCACTTCCACCAGGAGACAATTGTCGTAGTACCTAAGTTGGGGCCTTAATTTGAAAAGAAGGCCAAAGTGTAGCAAAAGAATCACCGAAAGAAGCAGGACCAACACAGCCAGAAGCAAAAGCACCAACCCCGTAAGAAGAAGAACCAGCACAGCAGAAAGCAATAACGACAAAGGCACCACCAGGAACAACAATAGAGCTGACATCACTTGAGATAGATTGACTCAAGGATGAGTCAAAGAATTGTGGTCGAGGCCTGTTGGGGCCTTCATTTTGAATTTTGGGTTTTTGCAGGAAGGAAGGACAAGAACAAGTGGTGGGGACAACGGTTAGGGTTACAGAGCTGATAGCCAAGGAAAGGGGAGGGAACTAAGAGTGAGCGGGCAGTTGTGGCAAGGTGGTGGAAGAGAATAGGAGAAGTCGAGCAAGGGAAGATAGAAGGCAGCCAAGGGCAAAGTCAGCTAAGCAGAACTAGCAGTGGGAATCCAGAGAAAAGGATAAAAGGAAGAAGATAGCACTAGGAAGAGGTTGGTGATGAAACAGATAAGTGAGGACAGGATCCAGAGAGCCTGCTCAGTTGTGGGAAGGTAAAGATTGTTCTCTGCTCTGGCTATGACCATTCTTGATAGTTGTGCTCTTTATGTATTTGATGAATAAGCTTCAATCCTTTTGTAATATGTTATGTACTCTCTTATATTTCATTTAATGAAAGAAGAAGTTTGGGATCGATATTGTATTGCTGTGTTTCTTGTGGGTTATTTAAAATTTTAAATGAATGATCATTAGTCAAGTAGTTTCCTATGATGATATGAGTAGAATAACATGCTTGGATAGTACAAAGGGTTGGGTGTTATGAGCTATTGATGTCTGTTATTTGCAACTTCCTTGATACCCCCTTCAGCCCCATCTAACTTCGATCGCGGCACGCCTTGGGTGAGACTCCTTGCCCCTCTAGGTAAGGTGAAAATGTTGGCATTGTCCTAGACTACAGGGGAGCCTTGTTGAACCCTTGTGCTTGAAACCAAGGTCTCTTCCCTGTTGTCATTTTCGTGGCAACAGTAGGGTTCATGTTTTTCCATTTGGCCATCTCCCCCTATATTTGTTTCACCATTTGTTGAAGGTGTAAAACACAAAAAATCCTTCCATAGTGGCATGTGTATGTCACAACATGCAAAAGGTAGTGGCACATGCTTGTCAAAAATGAATTGAAGTGTAATAATCTCCAACTATAGAATACTCAGTGTATTTTTAAGAAGTATGAATATAAACTGAAAATATAGTTTTCACCAGTAAACACAAAAATTCAAGTGTAATTCAACCCAAGCCCTTTCAAAGATGAAATTCAAGTGTACTAAACTCCAGTTGTAGAGTACTCAGTGTGTATTTCTAGGGAGTATGAATTTAAATTGAACTTACAGTTTTGAACAGTAAACACAAATCAATTAGTGGATTACTAGAGAATTCCTCTGTTTTTTCATGCTCTTAGTGCAAGGATAGGAACATGACACTTGATTAAATCAATAATCAATTGGTTATTGCATTATTATTATTATTAACTTATGTTTATCCATTTGAAATTATTATAGTGATAATTAAGATGGTTAATCTTTTTTATTTTTGTTTTATATTTTAAATGTTTGTAGGAAATTATTTATAGCTAAATTAGAACTAGAAATAATAGATTATGAAAAATTCAAAATTGCAAAGCACTGACTGGTACATGAACAATTGTTTGTGTAATGTATTTATCAAATGTATAAAAATATCAAATGTGCTTAATTTAAAATATAATCTATAATTTATGTCAGCGTACGTTCTGCCTAGTCAACCCTGTAAGTAGACTTTTTTATTGTTGCTAAAAACTTCAAAACGCGATAACTTCCTCATACGATGTCAGATCGAGGTGATTCAAGCGTCATTGGAATAATAACGACGAGATCTATGATTAGGCACTAGGTTCAGGATATTTTGAGAACTTTTATTTTTGAGCATATTTTTTATCCCCTCAATCATTGGAGATGCAAAAATTTCAACAACTTTTTGTTTGTCACCTTGTTGTGGTTGCTGCACTTGAAAGTTGAATTACACAAGGAGATTATTATTCCAAGGTTGGATTTACACCTTTTAGAACACCCATATTATATTCACCATGAGATGTCTTTGTGTTTCTCTTTCTGTCAGGAACCATTTGAGTAGGATTAGACTTGGCCAACAAGGAAAATTCTAGTATCTTCTTTGGCTCTCTCTTTCTCGTGGAGGAACCTTCTTGTTTCATTAGGGCCTCTGTTTGAAATATGTTTCTCATCTCCTTGGTGGCCAAATCACAGAGTCCATATGCAACAACAAACTTCGGTGATTTCTTTTGATAATAAACAAGTGCATTTTTTTAACACTAGAAGTAGATCCCTAAAAACATCTACAATGATAGGGTAAGAGCCTTCCTCACTACCATCTATATAATAATTATTTATAATTAAATTAAAGCCCAATTCCATAATAGACATATCTATTAATGTAATTATTATTTCTTGAGATGTTAGCATCCCCCAATTTCCTATTTAAAAGTAGAATAAAACATGTTTTATTATTTATAAGGTCCTCCGTAAAGTCATCATGTTGAAATCTAAGATTGATTTTTTCTTCAAAATAAGTTATAGTCAATGAGATTGACTAAACTATCGAGAATTTTTCAAAAACTCATTCGGCATGATTTGCAAAAAACTTGAAATTACATAAAATCATAATTGTGATCATTAGTTTGACAGTAAAATAAACATGATTGAATCTATTTGATATTTTTGAAGTAAAATCAAACATATAGATTTATTATGTTAAACTATATTTTGCAGTCAAGCTTGAACTAAAAGAAATCCTCAACATCACAAACAACTTAGGTTAAGGAAAAAATGTTTTTATATTCATTATGGATGGAAAGGAAGAAAGAAAAATGCATTATTCAATAAATAAGAATAAATATCAAAAATAAAAAAAGTTTAATGAAAAAAACTCATCCTAAAATAATTTAATTAATTGGCAAACATGTCAATCAAATTTATAAGCTTATAAACATAGGAAACAAACCCAGACAACAATGTTTAAATAAAATTACTTGCAGTAATGATTGATGTGTCATTGCACTCCCTATTTGCCCCGATTCGTGTGTGTTCAATTTAAACGTCGCACCATAAGAAATTGGTCCACTCCCTTATTGGCTTACTTTATTTCAATAATATTGGGCATGGATATTGAAAGTTGAGTATGAAACATCTTGTCTCATGATCCCTCAGTTGAATGTTGGCCAAAATATGGCAATACAATTTCAAGCAAGATTGTCATTTATTGTTATTTAAAATGCACTTTTGAATGCATAAATGGATTCGTTATCCTAAAAAGCCCCTGAGGCACTCAAACTATGCAAATTAAACAACTTAAACTTATTGTTATTAAAAATATCTATCGGATTTTGGAAAAAATTGACCAGAAAGTGTTCAAAAAAGGGTCATTTCGTCTATGAGTTAGACTATGCATTAATATATTATCAAGTGAATTATTATATTGTTATTAAAATGTAACATCCCTCACATTACTCTTGTTTTTGTAATGTAATATTGTGACTATGTAATGGAAGCATGGAAGTCATGGTTGACTGAGACATTATGTGCACACATAAAATAAATTAAATGTAAAAATGCAAATTATGGTTGAGCTAGAGGAGTGGATATGGATTCAGAGGTCTGAGGAGGAGGAAGATTTGCTTGTGCAAGTGATTATCAAAACCAAACCCACTTCGTTCAATTCTATCACCCTGACAAATTTAATGTTTGCACAACATACATTGAAGAGAGCATGGGTCACCTGAGTGGAGAATAAGGGCCATGTAGTCAATGTTCTCATGGGATGTTTTGGGAGAAAATCTAATGTGTAAAATAAAAGAAAGAGATAAAGAGAAGCGTGGGGGGAGAGAGAAAGAAGTAGAATGAAAGGAGGCAAGAGCGACACAAGGAACGTGCAGGAGAAAGCATAGTAAGAAGAGAATGTAGAGAAGATAGTGAAAGAGGAGTGTTGGAGCACTACATTTGGAGAAGGATTAGCTTTGATTCAAAGCCTTGTATTTGGACGTCATACCCTATAAATTTGGTGTGGCCAGTGGTTGTATGTCGGTGTTAGATTAGTCAATGAAGACTCGGTGGAGACATTGATTCACTTAGTGCTTGCTAGAAATATGGTGAACCACTTAGAGTTGATAAACCACCCATAGAGTAAGATTATTCTCATGGAACTAAGTAAAACTTCATTGAGCCTTGGATAAATCCATGTGATTTATTTTAGAGAGGCAGAAAATTCACTGTGGTGCTTTCTACATGAGGTAGTTGATAAACCATGTAGATAGTGCACTCCCTCCCTTGTTTTGTTGACTTGATATCAGTGTTAAATTCCCTTGAGCAATTAAATCCTAAGAATCTGAATCTGTCTTAGGGGTGGTTACAATGTAGCTAGCCTATGGTTGGTAATAGAGTTGAAGTCCCTCCCTTAGTTTCCAACCTTCTTAAACAAACAAATAAGTAGATTTCATTATCGTTCAAATCTATGTTCATGGATAGTGTGATATCTTGTGTGTATATGGATATTATGAATGTCTAAATTATGTTTTTCACTGATTTTTTTCATGATTGTAATGTGAATCTGTGTGACGATGCCTACTCAGTTTGGATCATGTTGTTTAACATTATGTTTATGAATGAATTACAATTTTGTGTGATCTTAGTAAATTGTTGATCGGGGCTCTTTGAATGAGTTTAGCAGTGGACCAGTATGGTCTGAGTAACTAGTGTATTCCCTTGCTAAGATATGAGTGTTGTGTGAATTAGTGTTCCGGTCTTCCCCCTTTCTAGTCTCAACAAATATTTTATTTTAATGTATAGAGGTATTTGCCGTTGTTGTTAATCACTCACCATTTTTTACTTCTTGACCTCGGGCCCTAGTGCCATAAGTTTAGAGAATTGGAGTTTTGGTAGTTACCCAATTTGTATTCATTTGCTAGAAAAAATTAGTTTGATATGTTATATGGTTTTGCGGCCCTAGGCTCCCCATGTAGATTTTAAAGTGGGAGTTTTCAAAAGGACCTATGGTTGGGATGATGTATGTGCAAGAGGATTCCATCATACTCTTTTTCCTATGGGTCATTGGATTGTACCATGACCGGAATGACATATGTGTGGGAGAAGCCTACCAGCTCTTTTTCTTGTGGGTAGTTGGATCAAACTACGGCTAGGATGAGATATGCGTGGGAGGATCCCACGGGGCTCTTTTCCCTACGAGTTATTGAATTGAACCATGGTTAGGATGATGTATGCACAAGAGAAGCCTACTAGGCTCTTTGTCCTATGGGTAGTTGGATTGAACCATGGCCAAGATGACATATGTGCAGGAGGAGCTACTAGGCTCTTTTCCTATGAGTAATTGGATTGAACGTAGTCAGGGTGATGTATGCACGGGAGGAGCCCATCGAGCTATTTTTTTCTATGGGTTGTTGGATTGAACCACATATGGGATGACGTATGTGGGGGAGGAGGCCATCGGGTTATTTTCCTACAGGTTGTGGGAAAGACCCACGATCACGATAACGTCATTAGGAGGATCACTTCTAACAAATCATAGGCACAAAACATGATGGGGTCAGAGTGGTAGATCCCACGACCTCGTGTACATGTGGTGAATATCGATAGGATTAGACCACATCTATATGGATGCCACATAGGAACCATGAGAGATGTGGGACTATCAGGGATGACATGGCATGCCCACGTGGGTCACATGTGGGTACCACATGGCAATACCTTGTTGGCATGGCACTTCTAGTTGGTCAAAATTCAAATGGGAATAACTTTTGATCCAGGTGATGGATTTTGATGAAATTTATATCGTCAAAAAGCTCTTGATGATTTGGATACAATGGTAATATCATAATTTAATTCCATACACTTTAAATAATGATAATTTTTATAACCTTGTCGTCTTCATAATGGACTAGGGAGGTCAAGTTGCTTATGAAGTAACACCTCCCATAACCCAAGAAATTCCAAAGGGGTGGGAGGGAGCATCACAAAGTGGTATCAAGGTGTGGTTCAATACTTGGATTGGGTGAGCCATGAAAGAAAAGTTAGAATCAGAGCTTAGGTTCAACACTCGACCTAAAGAAGGTCACACACAAATGATTAAATTATTTTGGTAAACTATTGTGTGTGTGTGTGTTTACCTTCAACTTGTAGATATCATGGCTACTAACCTGGATGAAATGTTGATTTCAAACCTACTCTTGATATGTTTACGAGCATGATGATATTTCCTTGGCTCCCAACTCTTTGTCACATAGACAATCATTATCATAAAGATCCAATTCCTTGAGCCACTTGAGTTGTTGACCAAGTATTTTCAATATGCCTGGATTTTGCACAACAAAATGACATCTCACTAAAACCAACTCCTCAAGAGACAATCTCATGTTTGCTCCAAGAAATTTTATACCAACTCCAATTTCCAGCCAGCAGTTGTGCAAACAAAGGCTTTTAAGTGACTGGTAGTTCTTAGCTATAACAACCAAATTCTCATTGCTAAGATCAAGAGGCAACCTTAGGTCTAAAACTTCTAGTCTTTGGCACTTCTGAACGACAACATGGAGTCCTTCTGTATCCACTCCATCATAAAAAATAAGGGTCCTCAACGTCTGACAATGTTTTGAATCAAACATCAGGACATCATTCGTTGTAGTTATACACCTCCTCAAGTGAAGTTCTTGGAGAGAAGACAACTTTTACAAAGGATGATGAATCTAAATCCCTAAATCCCTCACAACTACACAATTCCAAATTCCACAATTTTGGGCAATTCTGCCAAATCCATCCCAAATCTCTTTACCCAACCCCAATACCCAGCAAGCACAAATCTTCTAATGGTACGAGCATATCAAGAATCCCATAGAAATCTTCTATTGAATTCCACCTAGAGAGGATAAGGGATAGCTCTTTAAATGACTTAAACTTTGTCAATGATGGAAAATACGTTAGACTCAACCCTACCAACTCCAACGAGGTTAAATTAACATTTCCACTAGCTAGATATTTCAAGCCATGAAAATATATTTTATTGTATAAATAATGAATTTATAAGTACAATTTTTCTCAATTTAAAAATCCTATCAGCGTTCCCTTGCACCTTTTGGGGAAATTGCTACTAATTATTACACATAAAGCAATTGTTAATCACAAATTTAAACGAGTGCTTGAAAAAAAATCAAACCTTAATGAACCCAACTATCTCATTCAGCCTTTGGCATTTACATGGTATAATTGTATTTCCATGTATCACAATAAATGGTTCAATGGCATTACTTCATTAAGAGGTGGAAAAAGTTATCACTAGAGCATTTATCTATTATCTTTATTCCTAAAATCTAAGTTATCTAGGTCAATTGAAATTACCAGCGAATATATTTCATTTGTGGTGAAGGTTCAAATACTATTGTAATACTAATAGAAAGTGATAGTCTTAAACCATTCAAGACTTGTAATGTATTAGCGCGGATTCTTAGGAAATATTATTATAAAAAATCATTTAAAATTGACTATTCAAAGACTTGTAATGTATTACCCAATGCTTCATAATAAGCACATCTAGAAAGACTTTTTCTTTCCCTACTTGTCCAACGTTGTTGTTTTTATTGCAACCCTACCATGTACAAAATATTGCCTTATCAACATATACTATTTGCCCAAATCTACATGCCACAATGTATGAGTGCATATTCTATTACATATGAATATATAAGAACAATCTTGATGAACCAATCGATGGTTTATAGCAGATTACATGTTTCCAGGACAATCTCATTGAGATAGAAACTATGCTATGATTACTAATGCTACATGCCTAAGAAAACATAATACATACTCATAAGATATAGGTTTATATGACATTTTTTTGAATTAATAAGTTTAATAAAAAGAGAAAGGATATAACTATTTTCAAAATAATCTCACTAAGAGTCCTATAACACTTGTTTTAAATGAATTCTTAATTTATATTCAATACATTTACATATAAACAAAATTTAAGCTCTTCCTCTTCCTTGTTTTGTTCGTGCTTAAATATATGCTAGAAATTATTGATTATTAAATTAAACTTCAAAAACCATATTCCAAAATAAAAATACCAATAAACATAACAAAATTTAATTAAAAATATATTAAAAAAATAATTCAGGTCAATTTCATTGAAAATAATGTCATTAAAATGTAAGATATTATTTACATATTCTTACCGTTCAACAATTATATAGGGTTGAAGTTAAAATTTCCGATAACCCGAAATCACATTACACAACATGCCACAATACAATGAAAAAAATGCAATGTCATCCATTCTCACATAATAACATAATGTGACACATAATGAATATTTGTGATGTGGAGGATTGCTCTTTTACAATAATCAATGATATTCTTCATTCATAGCTGTGTCTCAATCTGGATGGCATGAAGCTTATACAAAGGTGTCAGGATTATAATTTGCTGAAGTTGAGCCAGTAAAGAAGAGGCTCTATCAAACTGAGAACGTGTACGTCGATGATCTGTAGGATCACCTGCAAGAGCACCTGTTTCATCTCGAGTAGCACAAACCCATTTTGGAAGCTAAGGAGCTGAAGGAGGATCTTGAGAAGGTGAGGGAGGATTGTCATCCTCACTGTCATCATCTGAAGAAGAAATATTTTCAGAAGTAGAAGGCATAGAGAGAGGTGCCACATCCATCGAACTAGGCTCCTAGGCCAATATATTTTCAGCAAACTTTACATCTCTTCTAATGATAACATTTTTGGACTTAAGTGGAATAAGTCTATATCCTTTGACATCTTCAAAATATCCAACACAAATACATTTTTCACTCTTAGGTTCTAAAGCTTTATGTTTCTCATCTGGAATATGGGCCCACGCTTCACTTCCAAAAACACGAAAGTGACTTACATATGGTTTAATTGAGCTCCATGCTTCTTTTGGAGTGATATTCTTTAAAACCTTAGTAGGAGTGCAATTTATTATGTAATTTGCACAGTTAATTGTTTCTACCCAAAAATTAAGACTAAGTCCTTTAGATTGAAGCATACAATTAGTGATTTCCTTTAAGCTGTGATTCTTCCTTTCAGCGACACCATTTTGTTGTGGAGTATATGGAACAATATGTTGCATTTGAATTCCATTCTCAGTGCAAAAGTTGATGAATTTGTTTTTAACATATTCTCCGCCATTATCAGATCTTAGCTTAAGAATTTGATGTCTAGATTGTTTTTCAACAAATGCCTTAAAGGCCAAGAACATGTTAAATACTTCACTCTTGAGTTTTAAGAAGTATACCCAAGTGCGTCTGGAGAAATCATCAATGAAAGTTAAGAAATACTTGTAGCCAGAGAATGAAACAACTGGAAGTGGACCACATAAATCATTGTGCACAAGCTGTAAAGGGGATGAGGTGTGCCAAGAGGCATGTTTTTCAAAACTATCCCGATGATGTTTTCCGAGTACACATCCGGAACAAACACCATCTCTGCAAGATACTATAGGAAGACCTGTCACCATATTTTATTTACATAGATTTTGAAGGGAGTGATAGTTTAAGTGACTGAATCGCTCATGCCAAAATTTTCTCACTTCATCATTATGAGCAACAAATACTGAGGGAAGATTTGATGACCCAAAGTTGTTAAACTTATACAACCTTTTAGAATCATCAGCAATGCCAGTAGCTAAAATTTGTCTAAGATCTCTTATCTCCTTAATTACAACATCGTGAGGTGAAAATTCAACAATTTTACCTTCACCTGAATGAGTTATTTGATATACAGATAGAAGGTTGCAGGATAATCTTGGAACACATAATACATCATTAAATTGACCATTGTCTATATGAACAGTTCCAGTCCCTACAACACTAAGAGATCTAGCAGGCTTGGAATTTCAAATCTCCTATGCCTGTCAAATGAAAATTTGATGACGTTTTTGTATTTTTCATGCTCTTCATTTTACGTTCTAATCAAATTTGTGAGTGTCGACCTTCCCTTATCTAGAAATTCTCTTTCAACGACTCTTACAAAATTGTTCCAAAACAAAAAATAAGTCATCAAATTACACGGTTGATAATAACTATTATTAATAAACACATTTTAAAGATATTTAATAATTTTTTTAAATGAGATTTTTTTTATAAAAATCAAATTAATATTTCTCAACCATTAGTAACTTTTTCTTAATCAATATATTTAATTTTATATATTTTTAAATTTTAATCTCAAACAAATATTTTTTATAAAACAAATTTTATTATAATATATTATTAATAATAATCATCATTAGTTTTTCCTTATTTAAGATATGGAAGGACATCTTTGCAATCTTGAGCCTATCCCCCCTAGTGACAACTTCTTGAACTCCAACCATAAATCGAAGATTAGTAAACTTCGCCTCTGGGAGAGCCTTTGTAAAGATGTCTGCAACTTGATCATTGGTTGAACAATATTGCACTTCAAGAACATGGTCATGAATGAGCTTTCTGATGAAGTGCATGTGTAGTTCAATGTGTTTATTGCGGTGATGTTAGATTGGATCTTTGCATAGTTGAATGGCACTTTAATTATCACATTAAATAGTAGTCAGATGCTGCTGTTGAAAACCAAACTCTAATAGGATCTAATGAAGCCACAACGCTTCCTTACTAGCTTCTACGGCACCATGATACTCTGCTTTTGCTGAAGAAAGATAAATGACACTTTTTTCTTGCAAGCCCATGTAATAGGTCCTGAACCAAGAGTCAACACATAACCTGCAGTGGACTTCTGATCATCAGGGTCACCAGCCCAATCGGAATCAATGAAACCAACCAATAGAGGAGATGCTTCTGCACTGTAATGAATCCCAAACTGAACTGTACCTCGAAACATAACGAAGTATTCTTTTAGCTTCTTTCCAATGAATTTCATGCAGGTTTTTCATAAACCGAGCAATAAGGCCAACAACAAAGGAAAGGTCAGGACGAGTATGGGTCAGATACAAAACTTTTCCTAAAAGTTGACAGTATAAGGTAGCATCAACTTTAGGGGAAGTACAAGTGACTGAAAGTTTGGCTCCATATTGAAAGGGAGAAGGGGTTGGCTTACAGTCTTTCATGTGAAAATGACGTAGAAGATCACAGGCATACTTGGATTGTGAAAGGAAAATACCTTCCTTGGATTGCAAGACTTAAAGACCAAGAAAATAATGCAAGTGTCCTAAGTCTGTCATTTCAAACTTCTTTTTAAGGTTGGACTTCACATGGTTTATAAAGTTGGTATCCCTACCAGTAAGGATAAGATCATCAACATAAAGAACAAAAATGATAAGAGACTTACCTGCTTTCTTAGTGTAGACAGTATTGTCAGAATGACACCTAGAAAAGCTTGTATCTAAAAGAAAGCTATCCATTTTGGCATACCAAGCCTAAGTGGCTTTCTTGAGACCATTAAGGGATTTCTTAAGCCGACATACAAGGCTAGAGTATGTTTGTATAAATCCAATAGGTTATTCCATATAGATTTATTCATGCAAGAAGGTAGATATAACATCCATCTGATGGACTTCCCATTTGAAAAAGGCACCAAGGGAAAGAACAAGGCGGATAGAGTTCATTTTGGAAACAAGGGAGAAGGTTTCAGTATAGTCAATGCCTTTAACTTGTGAAAATCCCTTAGCAACAAGACGAGCTTTATGTTTATCAACTTTTCCATCTGGTCCAAACTTGGTTTTGTAAACCCATTTACATCTAACAAGTTTTCTTCCCTTTGGAAGAGGAACAAGATCCCATGTATCATTTGCCAATAATGAACGATATTCTTCATTCATAGTTGTATCCCAATCTGGATGGCCTGAAGCTTCTACAAAGGTGTCAGGATCATAATTTGCTGAAGCTTGAGCCAGTAAAGAAGAGGTTCTATCAAACTGAGAACGTGTACGTCGATGATCTATAGGATCACCTGCAAGAGCACTTGTTGCATCCTGAGTAGCACAGACCCATTTTGGAAGATGAGGAGCTGAAGGAGGATCTTGAGAAGGTGGGGGAGGATTGTCATCCTCACTATCATCATCTAAAGAAGAAATATTTTCAGAAGTAAAAGGGATAAAGAGAGGTGGCACATCTGTCGAACTAGGCCCGTAGGATGATATATTTTCAGCAAACTTTACATCTCTTCTAATGATAACATTTTTGGACTTAAGTGGAATAAGTCTATATCATTTAACATATTCAGAATATCCAACAAAAATACATTTTTCACTCTTAAGTTCTAAAGCTTTATGTTTCTCATCTGGAATATGGGCCCATGCCTCACTTCTAAAAACACGAAAGTGACTTACATTTGGTTTAATTGAACTCCATGCTTTTTCTGGAGTGATATTCTTTAAAACCTTAGTAGGAGTACGACTTATTATGTAATTTTCACTGTTAATTGCTTATGCCCAAAAATTAAGACTAAGTCCTTTAGGTTGAGGCATACAATTAGCCATTTCCTTTAAGGTGTGATTCTTCCTTTCAGCTACACCATTTTGTTGTGGAGTATATGGAACAGTATGTTGCATTTGAATTCCATTCTCAGTGCAAAAGTTGATGAATTTGTTGTTAACATATTTTGGCTTCCATTATCAGATCGTAGCTTAAGAATTTGATGTCTAGATTGTTTTTCAACAAGGGCCTTAAAGGCCAAGAACATGTTAAATAATTCACTCTTGAGTTTTAAGAAGTATACCCAAGTGCGTTTGGAGAAATCATCAATGAAAGTTAAGAAATACTTGTAGTTAGAGAATGAAACAACTGGAAGTGGACCACATAAATCACTGTGCACAAGCTGTAAAGGGGATGAGGCATGCCAAGAGGCATGTTTTTCAAAACTATCCCGATGATGTTTTCCGAGTACACATCCAGAACAAACACTATCTCTACAAGATACCATAGGAAGACCTGTCACCATATTTTCTTTACATAGATTTTGAAGGGAGTGATAGTTTAAGTGACCAAATCGCTCATGCCAAAGTTTGCTCACTTCATCATTATGAGCAACAAATACCGAGGGAATATTTGACGACCCAAAGTTGTTAAACTTCTACAGCCTTGTTGAATCATCAACAATGCCAGTAGCTAAAATGTGTCTAGGATCTCTTATCTCCTTAATTACAACAATGTGAGGTGAAAATTCAACGATTTTACCTTCACCTGAATGAGTTATTTGATATACAGATAGAAGGTTGCAGGATAGTCTTAGAACACATAATACATCATTAAATTGACCATTGTCTAGATGAACAGTTCTAATCCCTACAACACTAAGAGATCTATCATCACCAACATATATATTTTTAGTGTTACAATGATTTAAAGAAAAAAACGTGGCTTTGTTTTTTTCCATGTGATAAAAAACTCCAGAATTAATGAGCCACTCATGAGAATGAGAAGAAGAAGATACATTTACATTTAGTGCATAACCAGATTGAAATTCTTGACAACCGCATGCAGAAAGTGCTATTCTTGATGATGAAGTTGAAGTTGAAGAGTGCTGCAAATGGATGTTATGCTTCTTCATTGTTGCTTCCAAGGCTTCCATCTTCTTAAAGAATTTGGATTCTAAGTGGTCATCTCGATTACAAAAGTGGCAATGTCTATCAGTCTTCTTCCCTTTGGTTTTATTTTCCTTATCATTTTGTTGAAATAATTTTTCATTTTGAGAGTGAAATTGCTTAGGGCCCTTGTTTGGTTTAGGACCATTCTTTTTAGGATACTGCTTCTTAGGATTCTTTGAATTTGGTTGTTGTTGGGTGGCTAAGACTTTCTTAAAAGAGTTTCTAAGATTAAGAAGACCAAGATGTAAGAGTTTTTCTTATTCTCTTATTAAAGAATCACAAAAGGCATCAAAATAGCGGGGCTTGTAGTCTTGTCCTTGAGGAATAAATGCTTCTCTAGTAGAATGGAAGATGGAAACAAACACAGAGTAGGTTGGTCCCAACTTAGTACGAATGGAATAGATAAGGCTACCATCTTCTTTCTTAACCTTAACACCTTCCAAGAGAAGTCTAAGGGTCTTGAACTTGGACAAAAAAACTTCAATGGAAGAAAAATTATTGGGGTCCAATGTAAACAACTCATTTTCGAGTTGATGGGCTCTAATCTCATTTTTAATCTGAAAAATTTTATTAAGTTGTTTCATTGTTTCATTAGGGGTATCAAGTTATGCAATATGGAATCTAAGGTCTGGAGAAATAGACATCCCTATTAACCCACGTGCTTGATCTTTCCTATTTTCCTATTTGGCTGCCTTATCTTCATCTTTAGGTTTAGTTTCTTGGCATGAGGCTATTCTGTAAAGACCTTTACTTCTAAGTAAATCCACAATGTAGGACCACCATTGGAAGTAGTTGGTGTTGTCAATAATAACTTGGCATGGACTTTAAATTTTAACATAAACTGAAGCTATATATGTTGAAACTAAGTGTTCCAATGGAAAGATCTCGAAAAATTAGGCTGATTAAAAAAAAACAGCTCTGAAAACGACTTCCGGATGAAGAAGTTTTGGCTTTTTGAAGAAAAGTTGTTGAAGACGCTGACGAAGTGCGTGAATGTGCAGAAATGAATGATAATGTTATATTTAAAAAAAAAACTCACTCCTTTTCAAACTTAATCTAATTAGCTCACTTTAAAATATATGTGTGTGTGTGTGACTCACTTTTATAAATAAGTGAATGTCACTTTTACAATGGTACTTTATGAGCTACCCACTAAATTGCAACTTAAATAAAAAATAAAGAGACTTTAGAATTATAAGTGACTCACTTTTTATAATGGGTGAGAACACTTTTACATAAAGTAACTTTACAACATAAGTTACATGTGCTTTTTGAAAAAGTAACTCAACAAAAAGAAAAACTTAAACTCAAGACCTCTATTCTCATAAAGTAATTTTGGACCAAGTGAGCTAGTTTAAAAGGTTGGTAGTTTTTGGAAAAGAGAAAGTTTTTTTTTTTTTTTTGTCACTGAAGCTTTGGGGTGTGTGCTTACTTGAAAAAACTCTTTCTGCCTACAAAACAAAAAACCACACAGCCAACACAGACATACAAAAAAAAAACCTTATAGCTTGGAGTTAGCTTTTGCCGGAAACTAAATATTTTCCTCAATGTTTCCGATTTTCTGAGATCACTCTAAGGCGCGGCGTAAAAGAGCACATGCATGAGAAAAATCCTTCCTTTTTGTTTCTAATTTTCCTAGATCGCACAAAGTCGTGGGGCAAAGAGCATACGTAGAAATCAAAGGTATAGCTCTATAATAAAAAATAGAGAGATAGATAAATCGAAATAAACAAAGAGATAAATAGCTAAAACTGCAAATAAAGATTGTATACCTCCATATCTTAAAAATGACGTATCTAGGGCTACCGAAAACCTTTTTGTGTGAAACAAAAGGGGTTCCTCACTGGAACAAATGCTCCTAACACAATAGAGCAATCCCCTCGGCCCGAGAGGGTCAAAAACAGTAGATCAAGGAAACGACAGTCAGATGCAGATGTACCAGCTTCCAATTTGGATCACCAATGGATACGACCCTCAAATAGCTTTGATACCATGTAGGAATTTACAGGGTAAGTTCCTCAGATAGAACTCCAAAGGACACTGCTCACAAACAGATCATAAATCAATACACCAGTATTCTTGACGTGGTTAAAGCCCTCAAAGAGGGAAACAATCCACGGCCTGAGCCAACGTGACCACTTCAGGAAATTTATTAATAAAAGAAAGAAAAATTACATAAGCTTCTCTCATGAATGGTCACCTTACAAATGACCCTCCATGCTCTTTAAATAGAGATCATGGACCAATTGGGTGTTAAGCCACAAATCAAGTGTCGATAATACCGAGGAGAGAATGAACCATAATATCACTTCATGTCTAGAATATATCATGACCATCAGATTGTAAGTTATAAATGTACATAGTAAATAAACACACTTTACCTAACTCTATACTAGACCAAGTTATACTTAACTATTTCCTATGTGTCGGAATATCCTAACAAATTCAAATTATTTTTAGACCATTGCCATTTTTAAGGCATGCAAAGGGTCATTTCTGCTTGCATTCAAACAAAGATGAAGAAACAAACTATAAAATTTACAAGGTTCATTCTGCACAATTTGGAGATAAGGGTGTAGAAATTATGGTGTAGAATTGTAATTGTTCATGAAATTTTAATCTAAATCACAAGACACAATCCTACTCTACAGCTATGCGGAATTCAATTCACAATTTAGAACATCAATCACAAACATGCAATGAGAAATAGCATACATGCACACAATATCTTTTCTTTGGGAAAGAAACTTCTAAAAACCCCTTATGCTTGCTTGCATTAATCTGATGAATAAATATGTATTACAATTTCTAGCTCAATATAAGCACAACCTACAAGTGAATAACCTATCTCTCTGTCACTGAGAAGCTCTAGCCCAGACTTAGTCAATTTCTACCTCTGCTTGACCCCTATTTCCTTGCGCAATTCCTAAGGAAATTAGGCCCCTATTATTTAGGAATTTCCTCCAAAATTCTTGCAAAATTCCCAAGATTGATCATCTAACTGCATGTAACACCTGTACACTCAAGACTAGTCTACAAATGATGTTACACTGCCTTGGAATCTCCACCACATCTAGAGAACTTGAATTCTCTACATGAACTAGCTATTTTGGGTTGATTGATCAGTTAACTGGATGATCACTAAGTTAGAATGTTGCCCCACTACACAACTAACCTGCCACTAGTTCCTCCAATAGTTATAACTAATTTAACTGAAAACAACTTGAAATAATTGACCTTGATTGCTACAAATTAGCAATCACACATGCTTAACTGAACTCCAAGCCCTCTACCTCGAATTTAGTGAGCTAACTAAGAGACAATATCCATGTCACACAAGTTAACTGCATCTAAGTTGTCTGTTGATGTGGAAATTCGAATTTTTTCAATTTGACCAAGGCAAAATCAAATTGATACTTTCTCGCTGCATTTTTTCAACACTCCCTCTTAGCAAGAAAGGGATTATCAACCACCCCTATTGTGCACCTTTGGAATTTGAAATTCCCTCTTGACAAAGCCTGAGTAAAAATGTCAGCATCTTGTTCCTCTATTTAAATGTATTGTAACAACATTATCCGACTCTACACACATTCCCATAAATGGTGATACTAGATATCTATATGCTTGGATCGATCATGAAATATCAGATTCTCAAAGAGCTTGATGCAACTCTGATTACTACAATAGATAACAGTTGGATCCATCATCTAAACAAACAATCCCACAAGTATCTTTCTCATCCAGATCGCCTCACATGATGCTTGACTTGCAACCATGTATTCTACTTATGTCGAGCTGAGCACCACAGATATTTGCTTCCTGTTGTACCAGGAAACAACTAAGGACCCAACACTGAAAATTCCACCCGGTGTACTCTTTTAGTCGGATGGACTCCCTACCCAATCTGTGTCTGTGAAGCCACACAACTCCACTCCTTCTGTCTGTCTGTACCATTATCCATATTGGGTAGTGCCTCTGATATACGTAAAAACTGCTTAGTTTCCTTCCAAATAATTTGGTTGGCCTAACCATATCTTGCCTCAGTTATTTGAATGCATAACACATATCTAGTCGTGTGTTCACAAGATATATCAGTGAACCCACTAACTGTCGATAAATAGTAGCATCCAATTCTTCACACGAAGTGGCATCCTCCTTCCTCTAGTTGGTTGCTAGACGTGTCTCCATGGGTTTACAACTCTCCATGTGGAATATTTGTAGTATCTTATTTGCATACTTTCCTTGAGAAATAAATAGTTCCCCATCCCCTTTCCATATTTCCAACCCGAGGAAGTAGTGCATGAGACCCATGTCCTTCATTTCAAATTCCCTTGCAAGGTCCTACTTGCAAGATCTGATCATATTCTTATCACCAATTAAAATTAAATCACCAACATATAAGACAATAATAAGAAATTTACCTTCTACCAAGATGTGATAGAGGTCTGCATCCACTTCACTTTTGGTGAATCCCAAACTAGTGAGATAGTTGTCGATCCTGGTGTACCAAGCAGGGAGTGTTGTTTGGACTGTACAATGCTCTCTTGAGTCTGAAAACATGACACTCTCGATCAAATGTCTCAAAACCTTATGGTTTCTCGATGTACACCTCCTCCTCAATAACCCCCTTGAGAAAAAAAATAAATTAATTAAATAATAATAATAATAATAAAATAAAATAAATTACATCCATCTAGTTGATCGTCCACCCCATTTGTGCATCCAATTCAATAATTGATATAATAAATGAATACCTTGCTACAGGAGCAAAGGTTTCCTCATAGTAAATTCCCTCAACTTGAGAGAATCCTTTGGCCACAAATATGGCCTTATACTTCTCTATGTTTTTGTCTATTACATGCTTTACCCTGAAGATCCATCTCGAACCCACTACTGATTTATCTATTAGTCTTGGGACCACTTCCCAAACATTGTTCTTTACAATGTCTTCATGTTCTTCTACCATTGCATCAACCCAAATAGGTTTCTCAATTGCTTCCTCAAAAGAGGATGGCTTAGTCTCTGCAAGCTTGGTCATTAAATCCATGTAACTAGTGTACCTCTCATGTGACCTCCTTAGCCCGTGCAAGTTCTGGTGGGATCTGAAGCTCCCTCTCAAGAGAGCACAACATCACTTTCTCCTCATCAAACTTTACATCCCTTTGCACAAATTTCATTTTGAGGGAAAGTAAGTACACACGGTAAATGTGTGGAGTTTCTGTGTAACCCACAAAAACTCCCAACTCTATTTTCTTCTCAAGATTCTTCCTAGAATATTTGGAGACATGGCAGTAAATAGAGGCTCCAAAAATCCTGAAATGAGACACACCCAAATTTCTCCCTAAGTAATCATCTTCCAATGTGATCATACCAAGAATCTAATAAGGACTCTAGTTCGACAAGTAGACTATTGTGTTACATGCCTCTGCCCACAAATATAGTGGTAAGCCGTGTTCATGTAACATAGCTCTTGTTTCTACCACAATGATCTGGTTCTTTCTCTTAGCTACCCCATTCTGTTGTGGGTTGTGGGGTGTTGTCATCTCTCTTTGAATACCTTCTTTCACACATAAATTCTTGACTTCATTCGAAATATATTCACCTCCATTGTCACTCTTGAGAGCCTTCACCTTCTAACCGATCTCTTTCTCAAATAGTGCCTTGTATTCTACAAAATTGGAGAATGTCTCATCCTTCTTCCACATGAAGAAGATCGAGCACTTCCTTGAAAAGTCATCAATAAAAATAAAATAAAAATTTGTGTCTAGAAGTGGAGGTTGTCGAGAATGGTTGAATGGACTCTTTCCAAGACTACATGTTATTTGTTGTCTCATTCATGGAATGTGGATTTTACATACTTCCCCAAGATACAACCTTTGTAGACATCTTGTTTCTCAAGTGCTCCTCTAGGGAGGCTAGTGGTTATTTGTTGCATAATATTTAAGGCATCATGATGCAAATGGCCAAGTCTTATGTGCCAAAGTTCACCGACATCGCGACTCTACACTTTTTCTGCCTTACTACTTAATGCAACACAAACTTCCACATCCATCTTATATAGGTTCTTTACACGGACCCTGATCTGCTTCACTTGACCTATGGCTATGTGTCTCGGGAATGATTTCCCTTTATTGAATATCACATCATAACCACTGTCTTCCAAAACTGCAATAGAGATGTGCTTTTTCTTTAGGCCTGGAATACATAACATCCTTAAGTTGAAGAGGGGATCTCGACTCCCTCTGGAAAGTGATTGTACAATCTTAGTCATGGTGTACCTTTTGTCATCCCCAACTCAATTTACATCTAGAGATATTTCTCACCCAGGTCACTGAAAAACTTTCTACACCTTGTCATGTGGAATGAGGCACCTAAGTCCAAGTACCACACACTCCCCATGATTGTGTTGGTCATGCATGCGATAAGGGTGAAATCAAGCTTGAATTGTGAATCCAAGGCTTCACCTACTACTCCTCTTGAGTTCTTATCCCTCTACATTTTGTGTGGACACTTTGTAGCATAGTGCCCTAATTCATGACAATTAAATCATTTTATTTTTGACAAATCTTTCTTCTTTTCCCCTTCACTAGATTCTGGTTTGGTTTGAGATTTCTTCCCTTTTCCATTCTTTCCCTTTCCAACCAATGCAAATTTTTCTTCATCCTCACCTTTGGATGAATTTCCATCTTTGGTATTCTGCCTTATTTCCTTATGTACCAAGTAAGACCATAAGCATTCCCAATTTGGTAATTTCTCCCTCTCGTTCAATGAGTCTTGGTAATTATGCTAGCTTTTAAGAAGACCTATAAGAGTTAGGCTTACCAAGTCATCTTCTACAACATTAACACCAAGTTCACCATGAACTTGTGCAAATCTGATTAGATACTGTGGGATAGTTTCATTCTTCTGTATCTTGATGTTTCGAAGTTTATCCTTGAGTGCCAGCTTCCTCTGGTCACTAGTATTACCTAAAAACTATGTCAGTTCCTTCCACATTGTGAATGGCATTTCTTTCCCATGGAAGTTTGAGACAATGTGGCCTCGCACTCCCTCCTGATAAACAACTTTGAAATTCTTGTTCTATTGTGAATTCTGCTCTGATACCATGTAGAAATTATGGTGTAGAATTGTAATTGCTCGTGAAATTTTAATCTAAATCACAAGGCATGATCCTACCCTACATCTCTGCAGAATTGAATTCACAATTTATAACATCAATTACAAACATTCAATAATAAATAATGCACATGCACACAATATATTTTCTAGGGGAAAGAAACTACTAAAAACCCCTTATGCCTTCTTACATTAATCTGATGAATAGAGATGTATTATAATTTCTAGCTTAATCTAAGCACAATCTGCAAGTGAATAACCTGTCTCTCTTCTTATTAAGAAGCATGTACCCAAACTTGGTCAATTTATGCCTCTTCTTGAGCCCCTATTTCCTTGTGCAATTCTTGAGGAAATTATGCCCCCTATTATTTAGGAATTTCCTCCAAAATTCTTGCGCAATTCCCAAGGTTGGTCATCTAACTACATACAACACCTGTACACTCAAGACTAGTCTACAACTAGTGTTACACTACCTTGGAATCTCCACCACAATTGGGGGAAATGAATTATTTGCATGCACTAGCTATTTTGGTCTGATTGATCAGTTAACTGGATGATCACTGGGTTAGACTATTGTTCCACTGCACAACTGATCTTCTACTAGTTCCTCCAACAATTAAAACTAGTTTAACTGAAAATAACTTGAAATAATTGACCTTAATTGCTACAAATTAGCAATCACACATGCTTAACTGAACTCCAAGCCCTATAGCTCAAATATATTAAGTTAACTGAGTGACAAGAGCCCGATCACACAAGTTAATTGCATCTAAGCTGTATGCTGATGTGGAAATTTGAATTTTCTCAATTTGACCAAGGCAAAATAAAATTGAGACTTTTTTGCTGCATTTTTTCAACAAAGGGTGGATAAGTAATTAGGTATGCAAATCCATTGGTCAAGGCCAATGATACAATCAAGATTGACATAGAGACAGGCAAGATCAAAGAGTTCATCAAGTTTGATTTTGGTAATGGTGTAAAGGTTACTAGAGGTTGTAATAGAGGTCATGTTGGAATCGCTAAAAACGGAGAAAGGAATAAGGGTAGCTTTGAGATCATAAGATGTTGAATACAAGTTTCAAGCATTATCATTTTATATGCCAATAAATCACCTATTATTCAACAAAAATTTGTAGATTATAAAAAAATATGAACCAAAAGATGATTATAAATCACCTATTATTCAACAAAAATTTGTGGATTATAAAAAAATATGAACCAGAAATCAATTTATCTAATATGACTTTAGAATCCCACAAATTTCAAACTTGATGCTTTACACAAAGTTTTTATATTAGATAACTTTTGTCAAATGCATAATGAAATGACTTTAAAAAAATGTTTACATGTTAGAAGGCAAGTAAGTTTCACAACCCAATGTTTATATGTTAAAAGGAAGGTAAGAGTTTTACATCCCTCTTTTTAACTGGATATGTATTATTTTAACGAATTCCTAATATTTCGTGTGAATAACCTTGTAATATTATATTAAAAAAGGTTTGCATTCAGGACGGTGCTTTATTTAAAGTAGAGAGAAAACATATGGCCATATCTTCATATCAAGGGTTTAAATACTTTTTCAAGTAAGTCCATGCCTGCAACAAGTTTTAAGGTGGTCGAGGGCTTCGACTTTAGTAATTACATGAATCTGAAGTGCATCCACAATTTCTTGTAAAGGAAGTGAAGCTTCTTCAGTATGTTAGTGATAGATATTTATTCGGCAAATTTTACAGGAAAAACTAGTTGCAGATTATTGCAAGCTAGTGATGAACACGTCATGTTGTCAAAGATAAAAGTTCAAATGACAGTCATGAACACGTCATGTTGTCAAAGATAAAGCAACAATGTCAGTTCCAGTTTACATCAAAGATTAATGTCATGGTTAATGATTTCACACTGGCAAGGGAGACCCAAATTGACTTCAAAATATATTGATACATAGAGCTTCGGCATAAATCACATAAAGAGAGATATTTGTCGACGCATTTCAAAATATATCTTCATGATTATTCAAATGTGCATCCTGGAATAGAGTTGACTGTTACAGTATTAAATAATGGGTTCTGGCCAACCTACAAGTTATTCAACCTCAATCCACCATTGAAAAAGCTTAAATGCATTGAGTTACAGGAAGGCTTTTATTCTACAAAATATCAGCATCGTAAACTTACATGGATGTATTGTTTGGGAAATTGTAAAATTATAGGAAACTTTGATACTAAGCCAATAGAAATTGCAGTATCAACCAACCAGGCAGTCATGCTTTTATTGTTCAATGATTTTGAAAGATTGAGCTGTGAAGAAATCAGTTCACAATTAAATTTGCGAGAGGAGGATGTTATTAGACTGCTTCATTCATTTGTATGTGGAAAGTACAAGATTATTTTGAAGGAGCCGGTGACTCAAACAATAGAAAAAATTGACAATTTTAAATTGAATGGTAGCTTCGCATGAAAATTTGATAATTTTAAATTTAATGGTAGCTTCGCATGCAAAGCTATGAGGATTAAATTTCACTTCCAAAAATAGATGAGAAGAATAAATTCATGAAGGTTGTAGATGGCGATAGATGCCATGCCATCGATGCTGCAATAGTTCGGACAATGAAGGCTAGAAAATCTTGACATGTTAAGAATTATTGATTCAATGCATTGAGAAACTGGAAATGACATTCAAACCAAGTGTGAACTTAATGCAGGAGCAGATTCAGGGTTTGATTTTAAGAGACTTATTACAATGGTATAAACAAACTTGTAATGCATTTCGATATTTAGCATAAAAATGTTGTTCAAACCATATATTTTTTACAGTTTAATACAACTCGAAGACTGCTTTATCCATTTTGATTTATTTTTTATTTAGCATGATAAGGAGTTTGGCTATCTCCGCAGAATGTTTGTATTAGAATATATAAATGTAATATTTGTATTAGGTATATGATCAAATTCTTCCCTGAAATTATGTTGAAATGACCTGAGAAACTTGAAGTAGTGAGTTGGGTTGTTGGGCATCCAGGTCTACTCACAAATTCCAAGCTGACACTTTCAATCCACCAAGGAGGAGCACCAGAGCCACATGTCCAGAACTCAGACTACACTTGATTTTTTGTGAGGTTGCAACAGTTCAGCCTTACACTGAGGTAACAAACATTAGATACAACGAAATTCCAATGCAAACCCACCAACTTAGCCAAGGCATACATTCCATCTGATACAATAGCATCTAGCACAATTCGCAAATATGGATCATGGAATAACGAAATTCCAATGCAAACCCAACAACTTAGCCAAGGCGTACATTCCATCTGATACAATAGCATCTAGCACAATTCGCAAATATGGATCATGGAATAGGTAAGAATGGTAAGATTGCAATTTGCACATCTCATCAGATTAGGTATAGCATGGATTTAAACCAAACTTTAAAACCACATTCATCTCCATTGAGTTAGAAACCAGTAGCTAATCGCGATGGTATATCCAGATTAAATTTTCATATCATTCGTATGGGCGGAGCCACTGATGGTAGCTCGAGATTTACTCCCATTAATGGTAATTACTAGGGTAATAGGCACTGGGAGGCTCGAGCATTTAACTAGCCTTGAAGTTCAAATTGTCTTATGTATCAGTCTCAAGTCTCGACTCCTATGAAATAGAGGTGTTATATATTTTTATGTTTTACTTTTGAAATTATACGTCATTTTGATGGGTTGCAGAGGTATACCACGCATCAAACCTGACATAGAAATATTTTCACATGTCGTCAAATACGTTCTAAAACCAGAAATATGTCCCATAGGACATCAAATTCTAGGCCTGTGACAGAGTAAAGAGGATAACGAAGCTCGTGGAGTTAAGTCACGTTGAAGATAATATGTTGCACATTTTTATAATCTGTGTATGACCATATATGGATAGTAAGGCCATATACTATGTTAATTATTGGGTTAGTGAATATCCCTTAATTTTTTCCCTAAATTTCTCGAGGTGCAAACCTTGTTTCATTTTTTACACTCAAAAAGATATTTGCATCTTGAGAGATTTTGTTAAATTTTTCTTTGTACAATAAATTGATTAATATAATCATATTTATAATGTATATTCTAATTTAGAAGTGTAGGTAGTGAAGAAGGAACTACAGGTGGGAAGGATTGAACAAGGGATTCACTGATGATGGTATCAAATATGGTTTCACTGAAGAAATGCATTGAAGGCAGCGGAAAAAACTATATTTTTTCAATCAAATGCAGGCGAGGCTCGCAGGTCATGCATTCGAAGAAGTTTCGGTGCAACGATAGGGGATTCAGGGACCCAGATGCAAGGTTAAGGGCTATTCGTTTTGGGTTTTTGACAGAAGGGATGGTGATCTTCATAATATTTATGTTTGATGTTTCGAAGAAGCGAGGGTTTGTGTATATTCATGTGAGGAAGAACCAGGCATGCGGTCTGTGGTTTGTTGATGTTTTAATCCAGGTGGAAAGCGGGGTTGTGAGTTCAATTTCTTTTAAGGGCTTGATATTTAGTGATGGGGATGATGATGTCGTTGAGAGATCTTTAGGATTTATTATAGGGTCGGGGTTTAGGAATTGGGTGCGATGGTTTCTAGGACAACAAGTCGAGCATTCAAGTCCACAATAAGGGGGGGGGGGGATTTGTGGGCACTGTGGGCAATAGAAGAAGCCACAACAACAGCAAGAGGAGTATGATGATCACGAGTGTGAGCAACAGGTGAACTATAAATGCTTCTATCCATGCAAGTCAGAGGTTTTGGGCCTACGGGGTTTGCAGGGACTCCCGATAGTTATGCAGCGCACCTTCCTCGTGGTTACTTCCATGGAGGTATTTTGGATATGGAGGAGGGTGTTATGGCACTCTTGGATGATTGAGCCAATGATTGACACACTAATGTTGTTATTTCATTTTTTAAATCTCTTGGTGATCCAGGTGGATGTTGCTGGCCACCCACCTATCCCATTTGGACCCCCACAACTGTCTCTTTCAGTTTTTCAGTTTCTGTAATTGTAGCACAGTTCACTATTTTTAGCAATTTTTCGGGTCCTGAACTTCCGGGGCGTGTTTTTGAGGCCCTAAACGAAGTTTGGACCCATGTTGCTCTTTCTAAAGTTATAGTTCTCGGATAGATCTTTCTAACGAGCTATTGTATGCGTCAAATGGAGATCAGGTGCCAAAGTTACGACCCCAGGAAATTGATGTACCAATTTACCCAGATTGGGCCCACAATTTGGTGTTTCATCTTCTAGAGTTAGGTTTTGGGATGTTAAGGGTTTTCCATTGTTTCTCAACAATAAATAGGCCTTCGAGCCTCATTGTAACACAGTTTAGAGGCATGTAGCCGCCACATCTCTTCTCAGAGATAAGCTACCATCGCCCTAGCTGGTTTATTTCCATTGTTGTTTGTAAGCATATTTTAGTATTTTACATTAATGAAATGAAGTATTATTTCCATTGCATCTCTGTGTTTATGATTATCTTTGTAATTTGTTGCATTCCTGTTTAAATCCAGATCAGTGGTATCAGAGCGGTCTGCTTTTTCTCTGTTTTTCTTTGCATGTCCCCAACGAGGTCGGGATATAAGGAGTTAGGGTTGAACTAGTCGAACCTTTGCAAGACCAACCTCGAAAATCCCGACGGCCTCCCATGGAAAATGAGAAGAAAGACGAGGGGGCAGGAGATCCTATCAAAATCTTGCTCAAAGAAGCCCTCCAACGACAAAGGAATGCAATGATGGACAACTTTGCACATATCCTTCAGCGGCTACCCAGAGGCGACGCATCGGCTTCCAACAGCTATTTTGGAAACGCCACACCCTTTAAGGTACAATTTAATTTTTAAATCCCCATCTTCGAGGGTCAAATAGACGCAGATGCCATAGATAAATGGTTAAATCTGCTAGATGGGTATTTTTCTGTCCATGAATTTTCGAGTCGGGAAAAGATTGTTTTCGCTCTTCTCAAAGCAGCCCCCCACGTCAAGGACTGGTGGGAAACCTACTGCGAGCAGAAGAATGAAAGTATGGGCTCACTATTTTCAGCTGCACCCACATGGGATTCATTCTGGGATGCCATCAAGGCGCAGTACTACCCTGTCAAAAGCTATGAGGACAAATACATAAAGTGGACCACACTGCAGCAGGGAAGGGACCAAGATGTGCCGGAGTTCACAAAAAATTTCATACCCTTCGCACACAGTTGGGTATCAAGGACTCTGAGCTGCATCTGGTACTCAAATATCGCGGCTACCTACACAGATACATCCAAGAATAGATGGAGTTCCTAAACATCTTCTCGCTCGGCACGGCATACTGATACGCTGTCAAAATCGAGCAAAAGTTCAAACAGAAGAAGTGAGACTTTGGATCTGCAAATCCAAAGACCAAAGGACAAAGCCAAGGCGGGGTGACCCAAGACAACCCGTCGAAGCTGCAAGAAAAGAACAACACCCCGAAGTCGAAGAAGGACACATGAAAGTGGTGTGAGTTCCACAAGAGTCCCACTCATAACACAAGTGAGTGTCGGACCAAGCAGTCACTAGTGGCCGAGTTGAAGGCTTCAGAATCAGATGCATGTTTTGCCCTGAGTTAGAACCCACCAAGGGGAATGGCAAAGGGAAGTAGATCATTGATGCGGAGCCCAGCATCACTATTGCCACCGCCCAGATCCAGAAGAATAATCCCGAAGACCCAGAGGAGGGGGAGCATCTTTTCCACTCACAAATGTGGGTGAAGGGTTCACCGCTGCAATTCATTGTCGATAGTGGCAGCCAAAAGAACCTCATTTCAGTAGAGGTCGTGAAGCGGTTGGGCCTACCGACTACACCACACCTGCAGCCGTATAGTATCGGGTGGCTTCATGAAGGACGAGATCTCAAAGTTTGCCAGCAGTGACGCCTTCCCTACAACATCAAGCCCTTCATAGACGAGGTATTGTGTGATGTTACACCTCTGGATGTTTGTGATGTATTATTAGGCCAGCCATACTTGTGGAGGTGTCATGCTATGTATGAGTCAAGGCCACATGCTGTCATTATTTCTTTGGGTAATTCACTATACAGGATACCGAAGGTAGCCCCGCCTACCTCCACCTCTTTGATCACTGCCAAGAAAGGCAGCAAGCTCATCTCCTAGACTAGGAAATTCATTTTCTGTCTAGTTCGCTCCCAAAGTAAGGGGAAGATCGTCACCACATCCATGACCCCTGCGAAGGGTTCCTCCACGCAGCAGCAACAACAAAGGGATACAGTGATGAAAAAACACAAGAACAACTTCTCCTCACCCACAGGGGTACCACACAAGCTTCAGGTGGGCAACAAAGTCTAGTTGTATCTGCAGAAAGAACGCCTTACAAGATCCCATCAGAAGCTCCGACCATGCCGACATGGTCCTTACACCATTAATAAGGTTATGGGAAATAATGGTTTGGAGCACATCATTCCTCCATTCCTTCGCCTGCACCAATTGTTCAATGTGTATTGCCCTTGGCCATGCTTCCCACCATTATTAGACACGTCCGAGATTGCAGAACAGCTCACTAGGGACCAAGTTCAGCAGATGGAGGAAATCAACGCAATGGGGAACATTGCTTCCTAAGGGGGGAGGAATGATCCAAGTTGAAGTTGGTGGCCACCCACCTATCCCATTTGGACCCCCACAACTATCTTTTTCAGCTTTTCAGTTTCCATAATTATAGCACAGTTTACTAGTTTTAGCAGTTTTTCGAGTCCAGAACTTCCGGAGCCGTTTTGAGGCCCTAAACGATGTTTTTTGAGAAATCTGGGAGTAACATGGGGCCATGGACTAATGTTTCTCTTCTGAAAGTTATAGTTCTCGGATAGATCTTTCTAATGAGATATTGTACGCGTCAAACGAAGATCGGGTGCCAAAGTTACGACCCCGGGAAATTGATGTACAAATTTACCCAAACTGAGCCCACAATTTGGTGTTTCATCTTCTAGGGTTAGGTTTTGGGATGTTAATGGTTTTCCATTGTTTCTCAACAATAAATAGGCATTCGAGCCTTATTGTAACACAGTTTAGAGGCATGTAGCCGCCACATCTCTTCTCAGAGATAAGCTATCATTGCCGTGGCTAGTTTATTTCCATTGTTGTTTGTAAGCATATTTCAATATTTTACATTAATGAAATAAAGTATTATTTCTGCTGCATCTCTGTGTTTATGATTATCTCTGTAATTTGTTGTGTTCCTGTTTAAATCTAGATCAGTGGTATCATAACGGTCTAATTTTTCTCTGTTTTTCTTTGCATGTCCCCAACGAGGTCGGGATATAAGGAGTTAGGGCTTGAACTGGTCGAACCTTTGCAAGACCAACTTCGAAAATCCTAACAGCCTCCCATGGCAGATGAGAAGAAAGACGAGGGGACAGGAGATCCTATCAAAATCTTGCTTAAAAAAGCCCTCGAGCAACAAAGGAACATGATGATGAACAACTTTGCGCAGATCCTTCAGCGGCTACCCAGAGGCAACGCATCGGCTTCCAACAGCTACTCTGGAAACGCCACACCCTTTAAGGTACAAGTTAATTTTTAAATCCCCATCTTCAAGGGTCAAATAGACACATATGCTGTAGATAAATGGTTAAATCTGCTAGATGGGTATTTTTCTGTTCATGAATTTTCAAGGCGAGAAAAGATTGTTTTCGCTCTTCTCAAAGCAGCCCCCCATGTCAAGGACTGGTGGGAAACCTACTGCGAGTAGAAGAATGAAAGTACGGGCTCACTATTTTCAACCGCACCCACATGGGATTCATTCCATGATGTCGTCAAGGAGCAGTATTACCCTGTCAAAAGTTATGAGGACAAATACATAAAGTGGACCACGTTGCGGTAGGGAAGGGACCAAGATGTGCCGGAGTTCACAAACATTTTTCATACCCTTTGCACACAGTTGGGTATCAAGGACTCTGAGCTACATCTAGTACTCAAATACTGCGGCAGCCTACACAGATACATTCAGGAAGAGATGGAGTTCCTGAAAATATCCTCGCTTGGCACGACATACCGATACGCTGTCAAAATCAAGCAAAAGTTCAAACAGAAGAAGTGAGACTTTGGATCTACAAATCCGAAGACCAAAGGACAAAGCCAAAGCGGGGTGACCCAAGACAACCCATCGAAGCCGCAAGAAAAGAACAACACCATGAAGTCGAAGAAGGACACAGGAAAGTGGTGTGAGTTCCACAAGAGTCCCACTCATAACACAAGTGAGTGTTGGACCAAGCAGTCACTGGTGGCCGAGTTGAAGGCTTCAGAATTAGATGCATGTTCCAACCCTGAGTCAGAACCTACCAAGGGGAATGGAAAAGGGAAGAAGATCATTGATGTGGAGCCCAACGTCGTTGTTGCCACCGCCAAGATCCAGAAGAATGAGCCCGAAGACCCAGAGGAGGGGGAGTGTCTTTTCCACTCACAGATGTGGGTGAAGGGTTCACCGCTGCAATTCATTGTCGATAGTGGCAGCCAAAATAACCTCATTTCAGTAGAGGTCGTGAAGCGGTTGGGCCTACCGACTACACCACACCCGTAGCCGTATAGTATCGGGTGGCTTCACGAAGGACGAGATCTCAAAGTTCGCCAGCAGTGTCGCCTTCCCTACAGCATCAAGCCCTTCACAGATGAGGTATTGTGTGATGTTACACCTCTGGATGTTTGTGATATATTATTAGGCCAGCCATACTTGTGTAGGTGACATGTTGTGTATGAGTCAAGGCCACGTGCTGTCATTATTTCTTTGGGTAATTCACTATACAGGATACCGAAGGTAGCCCCGCCTACCTCCACCTATTTGATCATTGCCAAGAAAGGCAGCAAGCTCATCTCCCAGACTAGGAAATTCATTTTCTATTTGGTCCACTCCCAAAGTAAGGGGAAGGTCGTCACCACATCCATGACCCCCGCAAAGGGTTCCTCCATGCAACAGCAGCAACAAAGGGATACAGTCATGACAGAACACAAGAACAACTTCTCCTCAC
Organism: Pinus tabuliformis; assembly: GCA_031772625.1. Lineage (NCBI taxonomy): Eukaryota > Viridiplantae > Streptophyta > Pinopsida > Pinales > Pinaceae > Pinus > Pinus tabuliformis. Next base: position 1,836,854,149 of record CM062817.1, on the reverse strand, counting down.
CCACAGGGGCACCACACAAGCTTCAGGTGGGCAACAAAGTCTGGTTGCATCTACAGAAAGAACGCCTTACAAGAGCCCATCAGAAGCTTTGACCACGCCGACATGGTCCTTACACCATTAATAAGGCTGTGGGAAATAATGCTTTGGAGCACAGCATTCCTCCATTCCTTCGCCTGCACCAATTGTTCAATGTGTACCGCCCTTGGCCATGCTTCCCACCATTACTGGACACGTCCGAGATTGCAAAACAGCTCACTAGGGACCAAGTTCAGCAGATGGAGGAACTCAACGCAATGGGGACCATTGCTTCCTAAGGGGGGAGGAATGATGTAGGTGGATGTTGGTGGCCACCCACCTATCCCATTTGGACCCCCACAACTGTCTCTTTCAGTTTTTCAGTTTCCGTAATTGTAGCATAGTTTACTATTTGAACTTCCGGAGCCATTTTGAGGCCCTAAACGAAGTTTTTTGGGAAATCTGGGAGCAACATGGGTCCATGGACCGCTGTTTCTCTTCCCAAAGTTATATTTCTCGGATATATCTTTCTAACAAGCTATTGTACGCGTCAAACAAAGATCGGGTGCCAAAGTTACGACCCCGAGAAATTGATGTACCAATTTACCCAAACAGGGCCCACAATTTGGCTTTTCATCTTCTAGGGTTAGGTTTTGGGATGTTAAGGGTTTTCCATTGTTTCTCAACAATAAATAGGCCTTCAAGCCTCATTGTAACACAGTTCAGAGGCATGTAGCCGCCACATCTCTTCTCAGAGATAAGCTACCATCGCCCTAGCTAGTTTATTTCCATTGTTGTTTGTAAACATATTTCAATATTTTACATTAATGAAATGAAGTATTATTTCCACTGCATCTCTGTGTTTATGATTATCTCTGTAATTTGTTGTGTTCCTGTTTAAATCCGGATCACTTGGCCTATAAATAAAAGGCATTTCACCACACTCCATTTGTAAATTTCAATCATAGTCTTTTTGGTGGTCCTGGTCAAGGGAGGATTAAGCCTTAAATAACACATCCATGTTGCATCATGGATGACACAAAAATTAACAATTGAGATTTTATCTTCTGAAGAGGATTTCTCTTGACCCCTTACATCCTACAGTAAATCCTAATATGGGTTGACTTCGTGAATATGAAATCCTTAAAACCATTTTCGTTCAGAAGAGACTCCTCTACATAATCAATATTTTTTAGGACTTGGTTCATTCCATCAACCCCATTACGGCTACTGAAATATGTAATTAAGTTTTGTATTCATAATGACATATGTAATCATGAATTTATATATTTTCTATTAAAAGAGAAAATAAAATTGTTATTGTCATTCTTGATGCATGGGTTTCATGTTCAAGGTTATTTGATTTATGGGTCAAGCACTCATTGAGTGCTTCTAGGGCTTGTCATTGATTCAACAAGTCAATTGAGCCATTTTCATGTATGGAAGACCCTCTTGGGTATCATGTATCAATTCAAAGATATTTATTTGAGTAAAAATAGAGTCAAAGACCCCCTCCAAGACAAGTCGGCCAACATGAAGTGATAAGTCGACCTCAAATAGAGATACTTAGCCTCTAGAGAAGACTATATATATATGGGAGCACTCAACCTCATTCAAGGGTATCTAATCTATTCGATCATAAGCACAGAAAACACAAGAAGATCCAGCAAAGAAGAGAGAAGATAAAAGGAAGAAGAAATCAGATTATTTAAGGTTTGTTTTGGGCTAATATCTCGCACATGCATACTGCAATTATGGAATCTTATCAGCTAAAACAAAGTGGAATTATAGTAAGGTTAAGGAGTTTAATCAAGGGTCAAAGAATCATCAAAATGCAAGTTGAATATTCATATAAAAGAAGCCAATCCCAGTGAAGGAAAAAGGAGGAAAAAATCTCCATTATTCTCACACATGCCAAAAATTAGAGTTACTGCAGTAGTCGAAATTGAAGTCAAAAATCACAGGTCCGAAAAAGAGGTCAAACGAGAAGTTGCGATTTTTGGAAAGCTAGTTTGACTGAAGGTTTACTTTGTGGAATAGAAGCTCATCAAGTAGAGGCTTGACTTAGTCTTGTAGGGGTATTGGTCAAGGGTCATAGGTCTTGGAATTCATCATTTTAAGTTCTATAAGAAGAGAAGAGTTATTGTGGGATTTCCTCTCAAGAGGAGAGGTTTTGGCCCTAGATGATAGCCTATATCTTGTATCCTCTTGTCTCATTGTTTTTTCATAGTTTTATAGTTGTTTTATGAAAAAAAATAATAATAATCAAATTAACGAATAAGTTAATCAAAGTAAAAAAGACATCACAAGCAGTTATCAAAGTAAGAGAAAGCATATATTTAGTTGCCCCTAGATTTCTCAACATGGCATCAGAGTTAAGGTGACTACAACAAGGAGAGGAAACTTGAAGAAGATCATCCAATTGAATAAGGATACATAAGGGCTAAGAAAACTATGAAGCCTCAAGAAGGACCATCCATCACACCACAAGGATCACATCATCACAACTATTGGAAGAAGAAAAAGACCTCAAAAACCCTACCTCCATTGAAAGAAGGACTCTACATTTGAAGCACCTTGGGAAGCCTACACATTCTACATTATCATCCACGGAAGTAATAAGAATCACTACTATCATCATCTAATACATCAAGGTGATATCCCTCACATTGAAGCAAAGATCACATCTCAAATATCCTTGAAGAAGATCATCAAGGAAGTAACATCATCATGAAGGCATCAAGTTGAATATATCATTATCGAGGGGAATTTTTGCTTGAAAAGTAAGTATCTTTATATCTATGTATGAATCTACTATTATAATTACGTCATGCTTCAAAGAAAGTAACAAATTGATTGGGTCGTAAAATTTCCTTGCATGGAAGAAGAGGATATATTTGAGCCTCATAGAGAATGAAGTTGTTGAATATGTAATGGGCTCCATGTCAAGAACAAGCTCAAGCATTATCAAAGTACATGAAATGGGAAATAAGGGTTCAAAGAATCCTTATAGAATCAATCAAGGATTCACTCATCCCTTATGTGGTAAAGATGGAGACATTGAAAGAAATCTATGAAAATTTGGTAGAATTGTTTTCCGTAAGCACCGTAAGCGAAGTTATATCTTTGAGAACCGAGCTATTAAATATAGAGAATGAAGTTATTTAATATGTTAAGGGTTCAAAATCCAAACCATCTCAAGAGAAATCTCAATCATTATAGAAGTATATGATTTCCTCATTAACCAAAGCTTCCCTCATCCCTTATGTAGCAAAGTTGGAGAAATCAAAGGATATCTATGAGAAGTTAGTAGAATTATTTTTTGTAAGAACTATAGAAGTCATATCATTGAGAACAGAATTATACAAAATGAAGGTATCAAAGGAAGAAGGCATAGCCTGATACCTTATGAGAGTGTCACAAATAAGATACCAACTACAAGAGTTAGGGGAAATAATGTCAGATAAAGAAATGACCACCGTTGTGCTTAATGCACTACCTGATGAATGGGGAAACTTTGTATCAAGTATCTATGGAAAGAAGGAAGCCACTCCATTCATAGAACATTGAACATTATGTAATATTAAAGAAACTAGGTTGAAGGTGAAGAGTTATGTTGGATCAAATGAACAAGTGTTGAGTTCCAAAACTGCCTCTTTCTTAAGCAATTTCCTCATCCTTCTTCCTTTGCTTTTCCATGAAAATGCATCCTAAATCATCAAAAGTCATTTCATATTGCCTCAAGGAGTATAATTCAGTGATTTTCAAGTTATATTGTTATTTTTGTTATTTGGATAGGATTTTGTTTTTCAGCTATAGAACGCAACCACATTCCGCAGCTAACCGGTTGTTCCACAGCCATCTTCATGCTTTTGTAGGTTACAGGTGTCAAGAGAAGAAACGAATCATATGGGTAGCTAGGAAAATGTCTGAGCATGGATGGTGTCCTATCCATTTGACCAAAATCGATGAGGAGAACCTCGGTCAAAGGGGAGTCAACGGAAGAAGCCTACAGCAAGTAGAACTCTGTTTTTGCACGTTTCATAGTAAATGAATCCGAGGCAGTCTCCTGAAGCCAAGGATGTCGTTTGCCACCTGCATAACTAGTATCCAACAACCACTATTCGGAGATTTACTTTTCAAGCCAACCGAAGACTAAATTTCCGGATACACTACCTGTCTACGTGTTTGTTGTAGATAATTCTTCTCTTCAAACAGTTGTGTACTTTTTCCTATAAATATCAACATTCAGAATGCAAAAGATGTTAATGTTTTTACAGATGTAAACATTGCAATTTCTGCTTGTAGCTTGAAGACTTCAGTACTCTATTTTTAATATAGAAACTCTGTTTTTTTTCACATTCTTGTTTAAAAACCTTACTTCCAAATTTGGCCTAAAAGTACTTTTAGCTTTCATTCCATCCCTCTAGGCTCTTAGCAGCAGTAGATTAAGATTTCAATTACATTGCAGAACATTAGGAATCAAAAGAAAAAAACCCCAAAACAAACATAAACTTGAAAATAGTGAGGTAAGAAAGGGTCATCTAGCACATATAGTGCACTACACTTCATCATTTTACGATACCCGGATTGATCATTTATGTAGCAATTTAGGACACTAAATTGACTAAACATTTTGGCGCCGTTTCCGGGGAAGTGTAACTAGGTAGCCTTACTTCTTACAAAAAAAACAACAACAACAACAATAACAACAAAACAATGACATGCATAGAGAAAGAGATTCTAGGGGTAGATTTATAGCTAGGGGCAGAAGTTTGATTTCCACAGCTCCACCTACTCCACCAAGGGATAGAAAGGACACACCTCCATCCCAGACTCATACTCCCAGCCTTAGGATTCCTGGAATTCAAGGGGCAGCAACTCAGTTGGAAGATTCTCCCACTTCATCTACTAAACCAGATCTAGGAGAGGAAACCTTTTTCACCTCTACAAGGGAGCCTATTGTAGTTGAAGAAGTAGGAATACCTAGTGAGGAAGAAGAAGTAGAAACTCTCTCTCATCATCCATTAATAGAAGAACCAGAAGATTCTGAGGAAACTATCATGGCAGAAGAAGAACAAGATGGAGAATTTTCACTATTTGGAGGAGGGGGTAGAGGGAGAGGTAGAGGAAACAATGGAGGAGGTAGAGGTAACAATGGAGGAGGCAGAGGAAATAGGGAAGGAGATAACACATTTGGATTCCCTATAGTAGATGAGGAAACACATACAACAATGAAAAACATTTCACCATCTGTCCTCCCAAACTTTTATGGGTTGAGAAGTGAGGATCCTGAAACATTTTTGTTTGAGTTTGAAGTCTTATGCAGAACCTATGACTATCTAGAAGACTCTCAAAAACTCAAATTGTTCCCTTCAACACTAAAAGGGGTTGCTTTGAAATGGTTTATGGGGTTAGTCACTCAATCCATTAGGACTTGGAATGATATGAAACATGCATTTTTGGATAGATACTTGGATTATTGTATGCCTACCAATCATAAGGATGAAGTGTTCAAAATGATGCAAAAGGAATATGAAAACTTAGAGGATTTGCTTGAGAGGTTTAACTACAATTTGAAAAGAGCGAAAATGAACAATTTAGATGAAGAAACTTTGAAATCTCTTTTGTTGAAGGCCATTAGAGATGAATGGATAGATATCCTTAACATGATGGGGAAGGGAGACATCTCTCAACTTCCATTGAGTGACATAGCAGAACTATGTGTCCATCTCTCAAGAGGGAAATCTAAAACTGGGAAAGGACCAAGAGATCCTTCTCTTATTAGAGCAAATAAATCTGCAATTGGATCTGTAAGTAGGGCAGAAATTGGCAATATGCTTGATGAGTTTAAAATTGATATTTTAGGGAGCCTTAGTGAGCAGCTAGACACCCTCAAAATCCAAAACAATCAGAAAACAGAAGCTAATGCTTTAGCCATCTTTTGTCCAAAATGTAGGAAGAAACATGCTCTAAGGGAATGCCCTTTAGATGAAAAAGTTGTAGAAACTTGTATGATTTGTTCATAAAGTCATGAGACCAAGGGTTGTCCTTCAATCCCAGGTCTTAAGGCTGACTTTCAAGAGGAAGTAACCCCAAATTATGTAGAACCTCTTTGTTTTGTTGCAAGGAGACCTTGGCAAGGGCCACAAAATCAAGGATTTAACAATCCAATGAATTTTCAGCCCCCACGAAACTGGAATTCTTGGCAGAAACCTTGGCCTCAACCTCAAAATCAGTATCAATCTCAACCATGGGCACAAGGGGTACAAAATCCTTATGGGAGATTTACTCAATATTATCAATTCCTCCATCTTATCAGAGCTATTCTCCCCCACAAAATCAACAGCAAAATCAACAATCACAACTTCCAAATCAAAGCTCTCACCTTTCATTGCCATTTCCACAACAACCTCCACAACAAAGTCAAAATCCTCAACTCTTACTTCCATTTCAAAAAAAACCTAATCAACTACCAACTTAACCGTTGCCAAACCCCAATAATAAAAACCCTCAGAATGCTTACATGGTAGAAGGACAACAATTTCCTACTTACATGATTGTCCCTCTGGATCTTAATGATGTTCAACTTAGATCTGGTAGGATATTAGAAAAGGAAAAGCCTTCTATAGATATTCAAGAACAAGATGCTTCTGAGGAGGATTCTCTGAAAGTCAATAAAAGTTTTGAGGGAACATCCCTTCAAAACCAAAACATTCAAAAAGAAAAACAAAAAGAGTCAATAAACACAACTCCTATAATTGAGCAGCCTGCATCTACTTCTACACCTCCTTTTCCTGAGAGATTACAAATTGATAGAGGAGTGGAAAAGCAGATCTTGTTGCCCAATTATGACTTCCTAGATGAATTGAAAAATGTTTGTATCAAGATTCCTTTGTTACAAGCCATTAAAGAAATTCCAATTCTAGCAAAAACAATAAAGGAGTTGAGCATCAAAAGACCAGGAAGAAAACCAAGAGACACAAAAAGAATTCACCTAGTAGGAAAAATAGCAGATATCATGATGGGAAATATTGCCATGCAGAAATATGTGGATCCAGGAAACCCAATTGTCAAGACACACATAAATGGGATTGAAATTCTAAACACATTGATTGACTTAGGGGATTTTTATATTATGAGTAGACAAACTATGGAGCAGCTTAAACTTCCTAACCTTCTTTACACACCTACCTGACTGCAACTTGCAGATAGATCAGTAATCAAACCAGATGGTGTGCTAGAAGACATTTCAGTCTCCTTAGATTCTTGGGAATATCCTGTTGATTTTATGATTTTAATTCCCAAGAATAACTTAGGAGAACACCCACTCATTTTAGGAAGACCCTGGCTAGCCACAAATGATGCTTTTATTAGTTGTAGATCTGGTGACATGTATATTTTTTATGGTAGTTCAACAAAGAAATTTACTTTGTATCCTCTAGCAAAAGCAATCACAGAAATAGATGACAAGGAATGGATTGATGATGAAGATGTTATTCAGCCTATCTTTACTATATCAGAAATTAGTGAAGATAGTCAAATTTTGAACACACTGGAAAATTTTGAAACATCTTCAGAATATGATCATGCACAATTTCAGGAAAAATCTAATGTTGAATACTTTTCATCTAGGCAAATGACTCTCTATTCTATGGAAGAGTTTGGGAGCTCTACAATTGAAATTTTTCCAGGTAAGACATTGAACATAAACAAAAACTTGGAGAAACTACGCTAACCAAGATATTACAAAAACATTATGTTGCATTTGCATGGGAGTATATTGATATGAAAGGTATTGACCCTAAGACTTGTATCCATCATATCTATATTGAGGAAAACAATAGACCAATCAAACAACCTCAGAGAAGAATGAATCCAAATGTTAGGGAGATTGTGAAAGAAGAGCTGCAAAAACTACTCAATGTAAACTTCATTTACCCAATCTCAAATAGCCAATGGGTTTCTCCTTTGGTAATTGTACCTAAAAGAATGGTAAATGGAGGGTGTGCATTGATTACAGAGAATTGAATAAAGCAACCTTGAAAGATCACTTTCCTTTGCCCTTTATAGATCAGGTATTAGATACATTAGCGGGTAAAAAGTACTTTTCATTTTTGGATGGTTTTAGTGGTTATAATCAAATTCAGGTAGCACCTGAGGATCAGGATAAGACCACATTTAATTGTCCATGGGGAACTTTTGCCTACCGAGTGCTTCCTTTTGGGTTATGTAATGCACCCACAATATTCCAAAGAGTAGTACTAGGAATTTTTTCTGATCTAATACATGACTGTGTAGAGGTATATATGGATGATTTTATAGTCTATGGTAACACATTTGAAGAAGCCTTGGAAAATTTGGAAAAAATCTCTAAAAGATGTAAAGAAACAAACCTTTCACTAAGCCATGAAAAATGCTTCATGATGTTTACAGAAGGTATTGTTTTAGGACATCACATTTTAGGAGATGGGATTAAAGTAGACAAATTAAAAGTTGAAGTCATCTCAAAGTTACCAATTCCAAATTGCCAAAAAGATGTTAGGAGCTTTCTAGGATTTACAAGATATTATAGAAGGTTTATAGAAAACTTTACCAAAGTAGCATCTCCATTCTTCAAATTGCTTACAAAAGATTGTGGATTCAAGTGGAATCCTGATTTCCAATTTGAAACCTTGAAAGAAAAAATATCTGAAGCACCTATCTTAAGAGGGCCAAATTGGAAACTTCCTTTCCATATTTCTACATATGCTTCAGATACAGCTCTAAGAGCTGTACTAGGACAAAAAGACTTGATTCCTTGTGCCATTTACTACACAAGTAAAAATTTGACTCCCACTGAATTGAATTATACTGTGACTGAAAAAGAGTTCTTAGCTATTGTTCATGCAATTAACAAGTTTAGACACTATATAATAGGCTATGAAACTTTTGTTCATACAGATCACTCTGCAATTAGATATTTGATGAATAAACCTATTACTAATGGCAGAGTTACAATATGGCTTTTACTTTTGCAAGAATTCAATATTACTGTGCTAGATAGACCTGGAAAACAAAACACAGTTGCTGATTTCTTGTCCAATATTCAGAATATCAAAGAAGACTCTCCGGTTGAAGATAAGTTCCCTGATGAATATTTATTTGCAGTAACTACTCAAACTCCTTGTTTTGCAGATGTTGCTAACTATTCGGTTATAGGGAAGTTACCTTCACATTTATTTCCTAGAGAGAAAAGAAATATTATTCAAAATAGTGCAAGATATTCATGGATCTCTAACGAATTATATAAAACAGGGCCAGATCTTATGATCAGAAGGTGTGTCAGGGAAGATGAAATGCCTGATATTCTCAAAGCATGTCATGATGAGCCATGTGGTGGACATTTTGCTGACAAGAGGACAACCTATAAAATCCTTTCTTTAGGATATTATTGGCCATCCATCTTCAGAGATGCTAAAGAATATGTCAGAAGGTGTGACAGCTGCCAAAAGGTAGGGAAACCTGCTCCCTCAAATAAGATGTCATTACAACCTCAGTTAGTTATCGAACCCTTTGAAAAATGGGCTTTAGACTTTATTGGACCTATTAATCCTCCATCCAAACAGAAAAAAGTATATATTGGTATGTACTGATTATGTCACCAAATGGGTAGAAGCTAGAGCATTACTTTTTGCTAACGAAAAATCTGTAGTTAGTTTTCTTTTTGAGGATATTTTTACTCGCTTTGGTGTTCCAAGAGAAATTGTGATAGATCAGGGAACTCAATTCACATCCAAAATGATGGAGAGGATTATGGAAGAGCACAAGATCAAGCATAGGAAATCCACTCCCTATCATCCACAAGCAAATGGTCAAGTGGAGTCCACAAATAAAGTGATTGAAGGAATCCTCACCAAGACAGTGCATCTGCATAGAAGAGATTGGGCAGAAAGGCTTCCTGAAGCCTTGTGGGCCTATAGAACTACATGGAGGAACACAATAGGACATACACCTTATGAACTTGTTTATGGAAAGCAAGTCCTATTCCCCATAGAGTTCCAAGTTAAAACTTTCAAGATGGCGATCAAGTTGGGGATGGATCTATCAGAAGCTCAAAAGCATAGACTGGAGCAGTTGAATGAACTTGATGAAATCAAACAAGAAGTTGTTCAAAGGACTGGTCTAGTTCAGCAACAGAGAGCTAAGTGGCATGACAAGTACAGACAAAAGGTTTCAAGAAGGAGATTGGGCATTGGTATTTGATTCAAAGTTCAAGGATTTTCAAGGAAAGTTTCAAACTCATTGGCTTGGGCCATATGAGGTCGAAAAAGTTTTTAGTAATGGAGCAGTAAGAATCAAAACATAAATGAGCATCAAACTCCTCTCCTTGTGAATGGCCATAGGTTGAAGATTTATCAAAGGCCAATCTCAAAGGAGGAGTTTATCAAGATCTTTCAAAATAATTCTGAAATGAAGTTGGTGAAGAATAATCCTTCTTCTCCACCAACTTAGTCTTTTTTATTTTCATCAACTAAAATAATAATAATAATAATGTATAAGGTTGAAAACCAATCACTGATTGGCATCCTTATACAGAAAATACAAGGTGAAAATCAGAAGATTCTGACACCCTATATTTTCCAAAAATGGTGACTCATTAGGCATTTTGAAAATTCATGGTCTACTTCATTTCATTCCATTTTATTTCTGCAAATTTCACTCCATTTCACCAATAAATTTCTCTTCTTCAGCATTTCTTCCATATCCATTTTTAATTTCCATTCTACCATATTTCATCCACATAGTAATTTCCATTTTCATTCATTCATCAAGTCATATTTCATTCATTGTTTTACATTCTGCAACTCTTTTCCAGTTCCACAGTTAATCCTGTTCTGCAGCCATTCTGACTCTGCAGTAACAGTTTGATCATTAGCTCCAAAAAATAAAAAGGCCAGTTCATAATAAATTTCATATGCAGGTATTGAAGAAGGAAATAACTCTTGAAGACACAACAACATCTAAGCACCTGAAAAGCAAACAACAAAAGGTTAGCAAATGGAAAGGTATGGTTCTAAAGATGAGAATAAAAACCTATTTCAAATAGCAATATAAAACATAAGTTGTATAATTTGGATAATCACATTACTCCTTGACTTATCATCATGTGATTTGATTGTCGTAATTACTCCACCATGCCTTCCAACTTAATGCCTAACGGTCTCATGATTTGATCTCTGACTTTAACTCGTACTTCACTGTACTTCTCTACTCCACATGTTTAACGGCTAATAATATAACTTGACCCAGTTGGATACGACTCTTTTACATCCCTATTATTCCTTTAAGATACCGAGTTTCTCATTTTTACCTCCGCAGCCTCCCTATGTATACAAGCACTTGGATTGATCATTCAGTTTTTGGTTCTCTCTGCGTATAAGCAACACTCTATTTTCATACAGTCTATGTATACAGCACCTCCATTCCTTACAGCCTCCGCACTCTTTCATGCATACGATTTCCTTACAGCTTCATATACTCTCTACGTTTCATTCCCATATCCATCGTTTTCTTTCCACATACCCTGACATTCCATTTTCGTCTCTGTAACTGTTTTCACTTTTATATACCACTACCATTTACAGAGTCTTCCACACGCAGACAGTAAAGAGAAGCAGAGAAAAGAGTAATGGGTCCCATTGTAAGAATAGAACCTATAGGACTAAAATATATGGAGGGATACCCTCAGTTGAAAGGGATGTTGAAGAAAGCTGGATGGCTGAAGTTTATTGAGAAATTTGATGGCCATCACAAAGAAATCACTAAGCCATTTGCTAGATCGTTTGATGGGATGGATGTAGAAATTGGTGACATAAAGTTCTCAGTGATCGAGTCTTTCATTGCAGCTGCAATCGAACTACCAAAAGTTGGAGAGAGGTGGTTCAAGAATAAAGAATTCCATGATGAAGCTTGGAAAGTCATTCTCCAAAACCCAAGTATGGATACTTCAATTTTCAAGAGAGGAATTCCCATCTCTGCACTTAAGGATAAATGGAGTAGCATGGTATTGATTTTGCATAAATTTTATCACATGTGAGGGAAGATATGGTTCAATGTATGTGTATCACATAAGATTGTTGATGAATTTTCTTGAAAACGGAACCATTAATCTCCCATTCTTTTTGTTGAACAACTTAAGGAGGATGTCCACTACTGTTCAGAAGAAAATAGAAGACATAGAACCTCACCTTTATCACCATGGTCTCATAAAAATTCTAGTTGAATATTACGTGAAGAATGTAGGAGACGCATGGGAAAATTTTCTGATCAAATACTTTTTCCAAGATCCACCCGAGTTACCTAAAGGAAGTTCAGTGAAAAAGAGTAGGAGGAGAAGAACAAGTCTTACAATTCAAAACACTCCTACAACATCAGCAAAAGAAAACAGTGAAGAAGAGCCTCTCTCTGAAACTCTAACAGAGTGTAAAGCAAACAAAACAGAGAGGAAAAATGAAAAGAAAAGTTGAGGAAATCTACCAACATACTCCTGAACCTTCATCAGAGGATGAGCAATTACTTTCGGAGAAATTAGTCCACATCAAGGAATAGTCCAAGAAAGATAAGGAAAAGGGGAAAAGAAGACAAGTTATAGAGGAAGAAGACATAGGCTCACAAATTTTGAGGAGAAGTGCTAGGCTTAAGGGTAGAACGAGAAAAACAAAGACAAAAGAGGCCCAGTTCATAGATTTGGGAGAGGAGATCCAACTCAATCCCAAAACAACATCTCATTTGAAAAAAGTCATCAACATTCTCCTCAACAAAACTTTGAAAGTGGCCCAAGGAGAGTCTCTCCAGGGATTGACCCAGTTCAACAGCAGATTTGTGATTATATTGAGTCATTGGAGCAGAAGAATACATCAGTAGATCAGGGGACTTCATCCAACCCTGAGCAGCCAGCTACATCACAAGAGACTCTGATTAGCTCACTTAAGCAAGAAATCTATGAGCTAGAGGTCTTAAATAGGCATATTCAGAAGGAAAATGAAACTTTAAAAGAGCAAAACAAGCTGGATAAGATCATTCATGATAACACCATGCTTCATTTGGGTCTGTGGCATAAGAAGAACAGAAAATTAAAGAGGAAAAACAAGAAGCTAAGCAGGGCTCTCATTAACCTTAAATATAGATTCCTCATGAGAAAGCCTAGAATGGCAGTTGCAGCAAAGAGAAGCAAGAAAAGGTTGGATGTTCTAGCTGAAGTTTCAGAGCAGATGCAGTAGAAGGAGGGTGTTACAATTTTGATTGCATGAGGACATGCAATAGTCTCGCAGTGGGGGTATGTTGAGTTCCAAAACTGCCTCTTTCTTAAGCAATTTCCTCATCCTTCTTCCTTTTCTTTTCCATGAAAATGCTTCCTAAATCATCAAAACCCATTTCATATTTCCTCAAGGAGTATAATTCAGTGATTTTCAAGTTATATTGTTATGTTTGTTATTTGGATAGGTTTTTGTTTTTCAGCTATGGAACGCAGCCACATTCCGCAGCTAACCGGTTGTTCCGCAGCCATCTTCACGCTTTTGTAGGTTACAGGTGTCACGAGAAGAAACGAATCATATGGGTAGCTGGGAAAATGTCTGAGCATGGATGGTGTCCTATCCATTTGACCAAAATCGATGAGGAGAACCCCAGTTAAAGGGGAGTCAACGGAAGAAGCCGAAAGCAAGTAGAACTCTGTTTTTGCACGTTTCTTAGTAAATGAATCCGACGCAGTCTCCTGAAACCAAGGATGTCGTTTGCCACCTGCATAACCAGTATCCAACAGCCATTATTTGGAGATTTACTTTTCAAGCCAACCAAAGACTACTCTAGATACACAACTTGTCTACGTGTTTGTTGTAGATAATTCCTCTCTTCAAACAGTTGTGTATTTTTTCCTATAAATATCAGCATTCAGAACACAGAAGATGTTAATGTTTTTACAGATGTAAACAGTGCAATTTCCGCTTGTAGCTTGAAGACTTTAGTACTCTATTTTTAATATAGAAACTCTATTTTTTTTATGGATACCTGAAGCGTGTGAAGTGTTGATTCTGCGTTGCTAATCCTAGACCTTGCAGAGGGCCCCTGCGTGGTCAAGGGTACTTTTCGTTTTTGTACATTTTCATTTGTTGTCTTTCCTCGTTTAATTGTACATTTACTGTGTTTTTCATCATGTTCATAATCATTTCTAACACTATGTTTATTGCAGCTTATGTCACTTGTTTCCACTAACTCAGGAATGTCTTATGCCAGCATAGAATAGTTTTAGTTTCCATTATTTTCTAGCCTCTTAACTGTAGTTTTTAAATTGATGTCAGTAGCATAACTAGATTTATTTCATTTTTTGTTCCTTAGTTCTTAGTTTTTTTAATTTTAAATTGTTTCATGCCTTTGCTTATTAGAGTAGTTACTCATTACATAAATGAATGTTTCCAAAGCCTTTTGTTGATGGTTAATCTTCAAACTAAATGGTGAAATGTTGTGTTTATGGATGAGATTTCTTACTGTTCATTAGATTTTGAGTCAAGATGTTTAATACCTTTTTCTTATTAGAGTAGTCACTCATGACATAAATGAATGTTTCCAAAGCCTTTCGTTGATGGTTAATCCTCAAACTAAATGGTGAAATATTGTGTTTATGAATGAGATTTCTTGTTGTTCATTAGTTTTAAGTTCGATAGTTTAATGCCATTTTTCTTATCAGTTTAGTGACTCATTATTTAAATGGATGTTTCCAAAAGCCCTTCGTTGATGGTTAACCTAAGACTAAGTGGTGAAATGTCTTATTTATGACTGAGTTTTGCCTTGCATTTTTATGTTTATTTCTCTTCGAATGATGAAGAATGAAATATCTCAAATATTGTTATCATAAGGAGGTAATTCTCCCTGAATTATGTAGCAAAGTGACAACAATACTTCATTTAGTCTTGCTTTCACAAATAGAATAGTTGCAATTTCCTTTTCACTTAGTTTAGCTGCAGTTCATATTCAGTTGTTCATCAAGCTTTAATTTTTCAAATAGATCAGACAGTAGGAGTAATTTTGCTTCCAGTATTTCATTTTTAGTTTATCATAGGTAGCTGCAAATTCCATTTTCTCATTTAAGTTTTGGTTTTGTAATTAGATTAGATAGTAGTTTTAAGAGTCCTTTCAGTTCATGTTTTGGAAACAATTACAATAGCAAGAAGAGAAAATCTGTTTTTTTCACTTTCTTGTTTAAAAACTTTACTTCAAAATTTGGCCTAAAAGTACTTTTAGCTTTCATTTCATCCCTCTAGGCTCTTAGCAGCAGTAGATTAAGATTCAATTACATTGCAAAACATTAGGAATCAAAAGAAAAAAACCCCAAAACAAACATAAACTTGAAAATAGTGAGGTAAGAAAGGGTCATCTAGCAGATATAGTGCACTACACTTCATCATTTTACGATACCCGGATTGATAATTTATGTAGAAATTTAGGACACTAAATTGACTAAACAACAAGTTCAAGCATATGCTACCATGGCTAGGAGAAAAGGAAAGTTTGGTCCTTAGAAAAAAAAAAGAAGATCGATATTTCAAAACTACAATGTTATGAGTGTAAGAATATGGGAACTACAAAATGAATTGTCCCAAACTCAAGAAGGACAACAAGAAAATAAATGAAAGAAATGAAGCCCATATCAACGAAGAAATAAAAGAACCTGAAAATTAGAAATCGAAGAAGGAGGAAGTGAAAAATCTATTCTATGGCTGAGTTAATCTCCTTAGTTATTTTTAGTTATAGAAAATGATAGAAAGCATCACAAGTATGATAGGATGCATTAAAATAATATATATATGGCATCATCATAAAAGCATGGAAGAATAGTTGAAGTAGAAAGTCTACATGGTTATAGCAGTCATCATGATAGAAATGGCATCTCCATTGAAAGCATATAAAAGTAGAAGTATATATGGTTGAAGGAAAGTCATCTAACAATATAGAAGATAGAGAAAGGTCATCATACATAATCATCATTAGAAAGGAGCATTTGCAAAATGAGGATCATCGAAATCCTCTAGAATCTTTATAAGAAGGTTCACCTCTACTTGGAAGAAGAAAGTGTCTCGTTGATAGTCTACATTCCACCTTGTGTGGGATCCATTGTTTAGAAGGATGATGGTATGGTGAAAAAGGAGTGCAACATGTCAAGATGGTTGAAGTGCTTTCAAGCAAGGAAAAGATGTTGTCAAATGAAGTCCATATGACCACATGAAAGAATAGGTATGTATATATTTGATAATAGAGAGTTAAATTCATGTCATCATATGGTTGCAGATAGAATGGGTAGAATGCTCTATCTCATGAGCATGATAAAAGAAGAAGAAACTCTTCCTTTAGAAATATGTATGAAGGCATTTAGACAAGATGCCTTGAACTCTTCTACATGTTGATAAGATGAAATAAACATAATATGACCTCATATGGAAGATGAGGTGGTTGAAAACTATCTTTACTATAACGAAGGAACTATGTATAGAAGTTACTGGGAAAGCAATATGTGAGGAAAATGAAAGAAGAGTTCATGGGAAGATGAATTTATAAGATAAGATAAGGAATCAACATCTGATATTGACTAAAAGGATTAGCTATGACATCTCCATGAAGGAGGTATGAAGACCTTGATATGTGTGCTAGAAAAGGAGAACCTTGGTAATATATGTTTTGGATATGGATTCATACATGTGTGGGATGTTGATGTTGCAAGAAGGTAATCTCATGAAGAAAGGCCATCATAAAAATGTAACTTTGATTTTATGTTCATTTTGATTTTTTGAAAACATCTGGTTGGGTTGAAACAAGGCTACCGAAAGAGAGTTGTAGATTTCACCTACAACTAGTACTCATGATATTGGATGAAATATCCTGAAAGAAACATGAATTGGAAGAGGTAGTTATATAAAGGAAAGCCATATGTAAACTAGAATATCACTTTCCAATGAAGAGAAGGATGAAATGAATATTGGTTCAAACCTATGGTTCATTGAAGGGAAAATGATGGAAAAGATGGTCGATCCCCTATGAAGAAGGTCTAGAAGATGGAGGCTCCATGATGAAGAAATTGAAGTTCATGATATCAAAAGGAGGAGTCTTGGTAGCTATTGATAGTACCATGATCTCCACCAAAGAGATGATAGTTGTTGTTGGATATAAGTCCCTAGTTGAGGAGGAGCTTGGGCAAGTCCCTAGTTAAGAGGGAGCTTGAGTATATTCCTTTATAGGAATGAAGTATATCCTCCCTAGTTGAGAGGGAGAGATAGACACATCATTTTTGTATTCATGTTGTGAAGAAAGAATGGAGGATCGGGTTAGCATTTGAGATTAATTATGATTCTCTTTGAGGATGTGGTAGAGCATCCAATAGGAAAGATTAGTTGAAGAGGAAATTCCTTAAGGACGTGTTATTCCAAGATAGGAATTGTCCTAAAAGGACACATCCTTTAAACACCCGGGTGGGGTATGTTTCTTAAGAGACAATGATGATGGTGACTATCAGTCATTTGTCTCGCCAACATTGTGTTATGATCTTGTGGAGAGATAGATTTTTTAGTCAAGGCCTTGCTATGTGACAGTGTTGGTTGGTATGATGGGATGCACTAGTATAAGCTGAGAAAATAGCTTATGAGATGACTTACTAATCCGACTCTTCTTATGAGAAATATTCAGTATGAGAAAGTCCAAGTACCATGTATGGATTATGAATACCTCCCTAGTTAAGAGGGAGTGTTGAAATATGTAACTAGGTTTGGTCTTCATAATGACATATGTAATCATGATTTTATGTATTTGATATTAAAAGAGAAAATAAATTTATTATTGTCATTATTGATGCATGGGTTTCATGCTCAAGGTTATTTGATTTATAGGTCAAGCACCCATTGAGTGCTTCTAGGGCTTGTCATTGCATCAACAAGTCAATTGAGTCATTTGTCATGTATGTAATACCCTCTTGGGAATCATCTATCAAGTCAAAGATATATATTTGAGTCAAAATAGAGTCAAATAACCCCTCCAAGATAATTCGGACTACAATCAAACAAGTCGACCTACATGAATTGATAAGTCTAGCTCAAATAGGGCTACTCGGCCTCCAAACAAGACTATATATATGGGATCATTCGACCTCATTCAAGGGAATCCAATTATTTTGATCATAAGCATAGAAACACAAGAAGATCCAATGAAGAAGAGAGAAGAAAAAGAAGAAGAAATCAAATTATTTAAGGCCTTTTTTGGGAAAATCTCTCACACGTGCAGACTGTAATTAGGGCATCTTCTCAGCTACAGCAAGACTGAATTATAGTTAGCTTAAGGAGCTAAATCAAGGGTAAAAGAAGCATCAAAATACAATTTGAATAGTCAAATAAAATAAGTCAATCCCAACGAAGGAAAAAGGAGGAAAAATTCTCCATTATTCTCACACATGTCAAAAACTAGAGTTATTGCAGTAGCCAAAGTTGCAGTCAGAAATTGCAAGTCCGAAAAGAGGTCAAAAGAGAAGTTGTAGTTGTTGGAAAGCTAGTTTGACTGAATTTGACTTTGTGGAAGAGAAGCTCATCAAGGAGAGGCTTTACTTAGTCTTGGA
The DNA here is from genome assembly GCA_031772625.1 of Pinus tabuliformis. NCBI lineage: Eukaryota > Viridiplantae > Streptophyta > Pinopsida > Pinales > Pinaceae > Pinus > Pinus tabuliformis. The sequence continues at coordinate 1,836,835,503 of CM062817.1, read as the reverse complement.
GGGGTCTTGGTCAAGGGTCATAGATCTTGGAATTCATCATTTGAAGTTCTATAAGAAGAGAAGAGTTCTTGTGGGTTTTTCTCTCAAGAGGAGAGGTTTTGGCCCTCGTTGATAACATATATCTTGTGTTCTTGTCTCATTGTTATTTCATAGTTTGGTATTTGTTTGATGATAAAAACATAATAATAATCAAATTAAAGAAGAATTAAATCAAAGTAAAAAGTCATCACAAGCAGTTATCAAAGTAAGAGAAATCATATATTTAGTTGCCCCTAAATTTCTCAACAATGGTAGTTCTATAACGTGCAACAGATGAATGATTATGATATCAGTGAGGAAGAACTATGTTGGATGATGGAAAATTGGCAATACATGGCTTATTCCTTTTGTAAATGTTTGTTTGAAGGACTTCTTAATGCAGACATGGGAAGTGGATGTAAGTCTAGAAACTCAATTGGAGGTGGGTATTTCTTTGGAAAAAAAATATGTCTAAATGAAATTGGCAGAATTATTCATGACCCCAACCACTAAGCAGATACAACACAAATAAAGTACTAGCAAGGAAGAGGTTCATGGTGTTGAAGAATGTAACTAATGTTGGTCTTTATAATTGTATTTGTGAAAAGAAATAAAAATAAATTTTTATTGTAAAATAAATTTGACTTATTAACGCATGGGTTTCATGCTTGGGTCATTGGTCAACAGGTCAAAGCCTCCATTGTAGGCTTCTAAGATTATAGAATGAGTTATTATCATTATTATTATATGATAGACCCTTCTTGGGATCTTTGTGTCAAGAAAGGAATTTTTTTTCTCCTCCTCCACCAACTCAACTTCATAATCCTTCAATTCAACCTCAAACAATTTAACAAGTTAGCCTCAAATAATTTGAGAAGTTAGCCTTATGTTGAAGATTCTAACCACTATAAATACACAAGTGAATTTGGCTTATTGAAGGGTAACAAGAAATTTGATCTATAGTGTAGAAGAAAGAAGTGAAATAAAATAAAAGACTCTCCTATTCCTAGAAGAGAAGCAAGCCAGGCGAAAGACTAAAGCTAGTAATCCTCTATCAAAAGGTGCAATTTTTTCTGGAGTATTATAGGGTCTAAAAATATAGGAGACTGAAAATTGCAAGCAATTTGAAGAAAGTAATTGAAACTCTAATCTTGATGCTTATCAGTTTGAATTAGTTATGGAAGGTTGAATTAATGGAGCAAAGGTTGACTTAGTTATCTCATATCAGATCAGTGAAACATCACCTTTTCTATGATTAAACAAGATGATTATGGTCCTTTTTTTTTTTTGGTTTCAGTTCAATAATTTTTTACTCTAAGGCCCCTCCTTCTTCACCTTGTTTCTTGAGTTTGGAGCAAGTGGGTGGTTGGATCATTGGTGCAAATCTAAACAAAATCTTAAAAATACAAATCCCACTCTAAAGGTTGGGATGGGGGATTGATATCAATTAGTTAGTAAATATATCAATTACCTCAAATATAAATTAGGGGGAACTCAAAGGCTTATGGAGTAGGAATAATTCATTCCTTCTTTAATGGTCGAAGAAAAATAAACCTTATAGTGCTACAAATCTATGATGAGGGAAGCATAATAAAAATCGATGTAAAAGTCCAAGAGTTTGTGGCTCTAATTAAGGGATATAAACACTAATTTTTTCGCAAACAAGCTGAAGTACAACATTAGTGTAACAATGTCAAGGAAATCACCACCAATGAAGGAGAGAGACTAAGTGTAAATAAAAAAATTAAAATAAGTAGCATATAACCCCTATGCAACCATATATACTAAAACTAGGATCCAATATAGATTGAGTACAAATATTATGCAAGAAAATAATCCATGTAGTATAAGAAACAAAGAGAATGCTTATCTAATGTAGGTTATATCAGAAGAGGAAATCTTTGATATAATCCATCATTTTTAACTTTATAAGGTATAAAGTCTAGATGAATTCAACATTCATTTTTGCACTATTTTTGGAATATTATTAAGTTTGAGTTGGTGTGGATGGTGTGAATTCTTCAATATGTTCATCATTCCTTTCACCTGAGAGGAGGGACAAATTAATATTTCTTAAGTATAGTCCCAAAAGAAGTAATTCCATCATCCTTTGTACATTCAAGATGATATCATAGTGAAATGTGTCTTACAAGATTATGTCTAAAATAATTTCTAATATATCAAACATTATACTCCCTAAGATTATCTTAGAAAACTAAGGTTGTTTTGTGAGGAAAATACAAATTGTGGAAAATATCATCCTTATACATGAAGCTATCCCCTTTAGTAGGAATAATGAGGAAACATGGATGATCCTTAAGTTGGATATGGAAAATGTCTTTAATTGTGTCAAGCATAGCTTCATGTTTGGATTCCTTTAGAAATTTGACTGTAATCTAGGTTTCATTGCTTAGATTTCCACATGTATCAACAATTTGTTGGTTTCTCCTTTATGCAATGGTTCTCCTTTGGAGCAGATTTAAGTAGATCTATGTGACTATTGAGAACAATAGGATGATCATCTTATTTTGGAGAATATAAGTAATATAGTAGAATCCAAATGAAATATGCTAATTTACGGTAGAGTTGGCATTAATTGGAAGGAAAATTACTTCAAACCCTGGGGAAAATTTAAAGAATTTAACTTGCATGAACACTTGAAGGACCAAAAAAATTTCATTAGTCTATATGGAACTTAAGAATCCTTTAAATTCCTCAGTGGTTATGCTATATGTGTTAGGAAGATAGAGAATATTTTAAGTGAAATATATACTTTTAGTAAATGTCAATTTTTATCAACTGTTGATCTCTTAACAAAGTGAAAGAAGTCGATGCTCAGAAGCATCCAAATAATAACTGAAATTCAAATTAAAAAAAATGGAAGAAAATTACTTAAACTTACCATTTTTGGTTTGTTAATCACTCCTTCTCAGTGTAGGTGGCGTCACATTATACTTGGATGGATTTGCAAGTGGGATTGTGTAGCCTCCTATAAAAGACAGTGGTAAAACCGAATAGAAAGAAAACCCTCAAGTTGAAATCCAAGATCAATGCAAAATGTTAACCCAAATTAGATTAACTCAATGGGGTTTGAAATAATATCCAAGCTATATGCAAATTGTAGTAATGACCTGCAGCAAGGCGATGGTGGTAAAATTTATTAGATGAACTAATAATTAATTTATGTGGTGTCTAACATAGTACATTCAAGCTATGTAATAAGTTGAGTTCATTGAACATTGTGAAACTCAGTATTCTGTAACTAGCAGAGATAGCCAACCCGTTGAAAATATGACAGCAAGGAAGTGCATATCAAATCTGATGTTAACTGGTGGTGAGTATTACTGGTATGAATCCCAAGCATGACCCTGGGTGAGTACTGAGATTAATGCTCAACAGTTTGCATTAATGGACAATTGGGTGGTTGATACTCCTCACACTTTTCAGCAATTATAGGCGATTATGCCAAATTATTAGTGAGTATTTTGTTCCTGCATTCAGATTAAATCCTTTATTGAATTTTCTTTACATTGCAAATAATATCAGTAGAGTTTTCTGAATATGCCAAGTCAGAGTCAAGCACGAGTATGTAAACCAGAATTGAACTGTTCCCCAAGTTAACAAAAATTATCAGTAAAGTTCTATGAATATGCCAAGTCAGATACATGCATGAGTATTTGTCAACCATAACTGACCCCCTCCCCAGGTTAACCAAAATTAGGGATTTTATTTCATTCCCACCTAAACACTTCTTCTCCCTGAGCTAACCAAGTGTACATTTACTTTTTTCTACTCCAGTTTTCAACATAGATACTCCATGGAAATATCTTTTCAAAACACACCTAGCTACTTTACCTGACATTCCTTCAGAACAAGCTATTTTCATGGCAGGTGAATCTAATAAAAATGGAATATGCATTCCATATAGCTATATTTAACATATTTTAACGATAGAGAAGCATAATGAAGCAACATATGAACCTGAAAAGTAAGCTCTGAAAAAATTAATTACAAAATCATTAGGTTAGATTTTTGAAATAACTCTCAATAAATAATCACGGCGCTATGGATTTCCCTTGATGGAGTTTCGAAAATTGGACCAGATGATTCATATCTTCGAGAGTCAGAGGCCGACGTAGTAGGGTTTGAGAGTTGAAGGCGCATGCAGAGGATTTGATAGCCGGAGGCCGATGTAGTAGGGTTCGAGAGTCGAAGGTGTAGCAGAGGATTCAAGAGTTGGAGGCCGAAATAGCAAGGGTTGAGAGTTGAAGGTGTGGCAGAGGATTCAAGAGCTGGAGGCTGAAGTAGCAGGGATCGAAAGTTGAAGGCGCGACAGAGGGTTTGAGAGCCTGAGGTCGATTTAGTAGGGGTCATGAGTCGAAGGTACGGTAGAGAGTTCGAGAGTCGGAGGCCGACGTAGCAGGGGTCAAGAGTCGAAGGTGCCACAGAGGGTTTGAGAGAAGGAGGCTGAAGTAGCAGGGGTGGAGAGTCAAAGGCGCCACTAATAATGGAATGAATGGAATATATGAATGGTTTAATGAATAATGTGTTAGGTTTGTAATTTGTATTTTGAATTTGTTTTTTTTTTTAAGTTTGTAATTATTATAATTATTAATAATAATAATTATTTATATTTATTTATTGTTAATTTTTATATTTAATTTAGCTAAGACGTAGTGTAATGAAGGGATAAACTTGCCCAAAAAGTTTGGTTTTGCCAGCATGATGAGACTACTAACTAATGAGACTACTACAACCATGGAATAGGTCCAATTTCCTCCCAATAGAAGGTTGTAATCCAAAGGTGAATCCACAACCTCTACTTCTACATTGATAGATTTGCCTCCTAACTCAAAGGGAAACGATGATATGACTCCCTTTGGCTAAAATGAATGGCTATCAAATGCCTACAACATGGTGCATGAGGAAACCAAAGAGGGAGAACACAAATATTTCCAATAAGATGAAGACATGACACAAATCGAGGCTCCTTCATCATCCACACAACAATAAATGTTTATTCGAATGAATCCTAGGTCTTTCTTGGTCCAACTCGAATGAAATGAGTCAGATATGTTGACGTCACTAATTGCATTCAACAATGCCTTCCTTTGTAAAAGGAAATTTTGGACAACTTCTTCAAAATACATGTGGGACACATGGAATAGGGTCAACATGTGGCTTCTCTATGTGGAGAGGGAACTAGTTTGTGAAGTCAATGGATTATTTGTAATAGGAATCTTTCCTAATGCATCATAATTGCAAGCTTGAGTTTGTGAATTAGTGTCTTTGTCACATAAATAAACAAATGCACTTGAGGTAGAACTCCCATTTTGAGATATTTCCACATTCCCCCTTTGCAGAGGTGTGGGATTAGCTACCACAAGTTTTTGCTACATTGGAGGAAACAAATTTTTTAGAATAGTAGGTTCATGCGATGTGGAACCTCATTGAGCTAAGTACTTGTGTATGTCATCAATGAGTGGAAAATGGTGGGTGAGATGATACCCTTCATGTATTTTATTAGTAAAATGGATCATCTTCTTATGACAAGTATATGTAGTAGCATTAGTCATGTTTTCTATAGTTTAGTGGAACTTTTGACCCACTCATACTTCTAGCGAGTTGTCAAAACCAACAAATGATCCACATGATGTTCCATTCTAGTAATTAATGCATAAATTTATGCAAACCATACATCCATTTCCAGGGAACTAGTATTTACTTATAAAAATGTGGCAACTTATGCATTATTGATTAGAACTATGGGAAATGTTTCGTGTTAATTTCCAATTCTAGGGGAAGGATACATCATATGACAACATAATTTGGCACATTCAAAGTTCACATGGAGCACTAATATATAGTATCTAATCATAGGTTCCACAATAGGGGACTCCATATAATTATATGTTGAAAAGTTGAACCCCACAAAATATAATCTTGCATAGGAAAAAATACAAAGGGATAGACCACAAAGGGATATGGCTAGTTAAAAAAATACAAAATCTTTAGACATGCAGGATAATAATTACTTTTCAGTCTCAAGAACCATCGATAATTCATTGAACCATCACATATGATCATTGTAGCTTAAAATTCACATCCAAAAGGGATATAGCCACCAAGAATATGTTAGTTATGAACCAAGAATACGTATCAAGGTATAACATGGTAAGCACCCATAACATGGATATTTTAGATGGATAATTTCATCTCCTTGATACTTATGTGATAATTTTATCATTTGTTTGTTGAATTATTTGTGTAAGTTGTATTTGAGTCTTCAAACCATCCCATACTATCAATGTATGTATCTACTATAACCATGTCAAATTTCAATGCATACAAGTGCAAAATAATAATAATAATAATAATAATTAATGTTGGCCCCTTTCACAAGTCATTTTGTGTGGGATCAATTAATTGAAGCATAAGTTCAACTAATTTGTAAATGTTAAATGGTGGGCATTTACCATGACCATATAATCCTCTAATTCTTAAGTAGGCCACTACATCACGTGAACCATTGATAAACAATACCCCAAAATTCAATACATGACCACCATAAGACTAGGTCCATGCATGCCTTACCTCACTAAGATATAAGGAACATTGTAAAGATCATCTTCAATTGATACACATGAGGTCAATGATTAAATGTTGCACCTCTTTATCACTTGACCCCTTCTTATTTTGTATTAAATATGTAATATGAACAGTTCTAAATGATTAAGAAATCAACTAATCAAATTAAAAGGCAAACAATTATGATTTAAGTTATGGAGTAATCTAGCTTTTGAGAGTCCTAATTACACAAATGTGGACATAAGTTAAACTCTTTTCTCTCTATTATATTTTGACATTAAATATTCCTTTAATTATTATTAACAATATGCATGTAGCTTTAACACTAGAAAAGGGAAATCCTTCGAGACAATCACCATAAGTAATAGTAAAAACTATAAAAACTCAAAAATATTATTTGCATAGTGAGTTGCACATACACATATCAACCCACCAAAAACAATTATCATAGAACTTAGTTAAAATTAGTACTGCGAACCGATAGTGAAGGGTTTCAAATGACCTTTAAGGGATTTTTGAGGTCTAAAATGGACCTCCTAAGGAAATTATAAAATAATAGTGGAAATAATAAAATAATATTACATTACATCATCAAATTTTAGAGGGAAATTATTTTTTTTCAACACGTATTTTCGACTTATCTCCCTGTGATTCGACTCAAATTTCGAGCGAAAACACCCATTGGATACAAAATTTGATTCCTCATCCAAGGAGTACCCATGTTTCATACTTTCGATGGACCCTGCTACACGAAAAATTAGAAATACATGAAAAACGTTATCGCAATCACGTTTTTTCATGTATTTCTAATTTTTCATGTAGCAGGGTCCATCGAAAGTATGCAACAAGGGTACTCCTTAGATGAGGAATTAAACTTTTCATCCAATGAGTACTCCTGCTCGAAATTTGAGAAAAAAGTTATGGAGATAAGTTGAAAAATATGATTTGAGAAATTAGTTTTATTATTTTATTATTTTTTAATATTTGTACTTTTTTACTCCAAAAATGGTGAATCATTCACCATGGTTGACATCATCATCTTGAATCCTATTGGTCTTATAAATTTTATTTTGGTTGTACATTTTTCTTAGGATGCCCATTTTAGACCTCAAAATGACCCTAATGAGAGGTATAGTACATACCCAGGGTAGGGAAATCGGGCCACTAGAAGCATCCACGACAAGTGAATCTTCAACGTTTCAAAGACCTTGGAATAAAATACAATGTTTGACAAGTGCTGATGTCTATGGGTGGGACATCAACATTAATTTTGTCAGTTTTCTAAAAATCATTATGAGATCCCTTGGTGGGAACTCTGTTCATGGGAAGTCATGGGTCAACCTTACTTCTTTTATGTGGGAGCCCCTTTCCAAGTCAAGTCGACCCACAAACTTGTTGCATGGGCACCCCTACCAAACAGACGTCTTGGTGTGCTCAAATCACAATGACCACAGGGGAACCCAGGCGCTTTGCCTTCATGCGGGTGCATCTAGGGCACAAGCGTTCATCGTGTTCTACAAATCAATTAACACAAATCATTATCTCATCAATGACAACTAAATATTATCATTTGTTAGTGCGCCCATGTTGCATAATCAATCATTTATAAGATGGATTTTAAAACCTAAACATTATTTGAATTAATTTTCTAAAAATCATTATGAGACCCCCTTGTGGGAACTCTGTTCATGGGTCGTCATGGGCTGAAATTACTTATTTTGTGCGGACGCCCCTTTCTAAGTTGGGTTGAACCACCAACTTGTCTTAGAGCGCCCCTGCTAAGTGAGTGCCCTGGTGTGCCCAACACACGACACCCCCATGGGTGTCTGGCATCCTGGCATGCCCAGCATACGATGTCCCCATGGGCACCTGGGCACACCTCCTTCATTTGCTCATTAATGATAACACAATATTATAATTTGTTAGTACCATGTTGCATAATAAATCAATTATAAACCTACTTTTACACCCAAACATTACTTTAATCATTTTTCTAAAAATCATTATGAGACTCCTTGGTGGGAACTCTGTTCATGGGCAGTCATGGACCAACCTTACTTTTTTTATGTGGAATCCCCTTTCCAAGTCTGGTTGACCCACCAACTTGTCATACAGGCACCCATATTGGGCGGATATCTTGGCATTCCCAGCTTGCGTTTCCCGTAGGGGTGCCCGGGCACTATGCCTTCGTGCCGGTGCGTATAGGGCATGGGCAATCACCCTGCTATGCAAATTAGTCAACATAAATCATTATCTCATCAACGACAACAAAATATTATCATTTTTTAGTATGTCCATGTTGCATAATCAATCAATTATAAATTGACTTTTAATGCCTAAACATTAATTTAGTTAATTTTCTAAAAATAATTATGAGACACCCTGGTGGGAACTCAATTCATGGGAATTCATGCGTTATCCCTACTTTGCATGTCTTCCTAACCGTCGTGTCTTCTATTTCACCTATCGCCCAACTCAATTGGTATGTCTACTTAACAAACCATTAAAGTGAAAATTGGAAATTATGGGATAAACATAAATGAGCTTCTCTTCGTTTCAAGAATAATATATTCTCTACTTAACAAGGCCAACTACGTGAAGGTGGAAGCTCATATGGCCCCTACCCCCCACATCACTCTCAACTCCCCATACCCAATCTATCTACTATGCTATATTTGAAGGAAACACAATAACATTCAAACATAAAAGCTAGGAAAATAAAAATTAGAGGTGAACGAAAGAGAACAAACTAATTGAAAACATATAAATACATACCTCATACTTTTCAACATTTTGATATCATTAATCTTCTTCCTCTTCCATCTCATCATTTGACGTCAATTTATAATTCATGTACAAAGGATCCACCATATCAGCATCAGCATCAACATCATCATCATCATCATAGTTTATATCATCATCTGGAACATGCTCTTCTACATTTGGTTCATCTTCTTTAAGTTCTTCATCTAACACAATGTCAATATCATATAGTTCATCCAAATTAGCATTTTCTCGATTAACATATATTCCTTGGACTTATTTGATATCTTCGTCTAACACTACCAAAACCCCCTACTCCTCTACATCATCTTCTTCTTCAATTTCATCTTCTTTCGCTACATTATACTTTACAAGCCTTCCTATGGGATCATATCTAACAACATATGACCAACCTGCTCTACTTGGAATGTCTACATAAAATACATATTCACATTTGCTTGGAAGAACATATCGCTCTGATCCTGGCTCAATATTCCTTGTATCAACCATGGTAAGTTAGCATGCTTAATAACAGTTCTATCAGGGTCACGTTCCTGGATTCATAGCCTAAACCATTTGACATTGAACATAACTATTTTGAAGGATTCAAAGTTAGACTCAATCATATCATGTAGATACCCATTATATTGATTCTTAGAGAGTTATGGATGTCTGTCACCTCTAGAGGAAACATTGATAACTTAAAATACTGCAATTATCCCACTATCCTAAGTTTTCATCTTTTCAACCAACCTTTTGATGCGAAATTTTTGGCCATTGTACCACATTTTGTTGTGGTGTTTCAACTACAATGCATAAAACACATAAAAAATTTATTGTCAATTGATAATCATGCATATTAATTTATACTTGAAAATTTTGAAAATTAAGAAAAAAACATGCCATATGCATCAATATAATTGTAAAAAAACTAAGTAGTATGGGAGAATATGCTTGTCTGATAATCTTTTAAACTATATGCTAAATCAATTTCCCACTGTGTAACATTGGTATCTCCACTATGTTGAGCTTCTTTGACCAATGAAGACACACCATACCATGATAACCTCGAATTATTATCTTGTTTGCATTGTTCAATCCATACCTTCATCCAATCTTTATTGTTCGCAATGTATAAATGTATTGCATCCCACTCTCAACCAGTTGTATTAAAATAAAACAATTCACATATATTATATTAGTTACCATGTTATACCTTCATAATAATGGATTATGCAGGAAGACTAAAAATTAAATAAGTACGATATACATAAAAATAAATAAGTCAAATGTGTTATAAATATCCACTATCTACTTACATCTCACTTTCCTCATTCTACCTTTCCCCAATAGGTGCTCCCCTTCAAAATTTCCCATTACGGAGTTGACATCCCAAATGTGATCTAATACATTAATAATTTTTCCTATTGTGGGACTATATTGATGAATATAAACCATGGTTTAATATTCTATATATCCCTCTACCATAGAACCCTCAGGATGTGCTCTTTGTCTGACCAAAGCCTTCAGTGATTTCAAGTGCCTCTCAACCATCAACATTGATCTTATGTCTACAGGTCCACACTTTTCAATCTCCTCGACTTGGTGTATGAGGCAGTGTTTTTGTGCATTGAAAAATGTCAGAGGTTGATACTTTTGCATTTCACACATTAGAGGAGGAATTTGTTTTCTCCAATACTTTATATCTTCTTTATCAATTTCTTTAGATGACAACCATCTACAAATGAAGCAAGAAAATAACAGGTTTCAACAAAAAAGGAATAATATAGTACATGATGAAAAAATAAACACATGTAGTGAAAAATATGTGACACAACAACTTATTGAAAAAATTACACCTTACACATAAATCTCCACTTACCTCATGTATTTGCCAAGATCATACATAACTTGTTTGACATTGTTGTCAAAGTTTTTTTGGAGAGATAAAGGTATAACATATTGTAACAAAAATAATGATCGATCATTATTTTTTCCCAAATTAGTAGAAAAAAACACTAATTAACAAGATGTTTCACCAATATATAAAATATATATACACCAAAATAATTACCTTAATGAACGTATGCCAATCATGATTTTTTACCCCACCTAATCCACCTTTTTGTTGGGATATTCTTTATGTTTGAAGAAAATCCAGTTGGAAAATTAATTTTCTCAATAACCTCTTTAACATGCTTGCTTTGTTGCTTTGTCAATAACCATGGAAGGGTGCTTATATTTTGGCCATCTCCATTGCTATTTGAATTAATTTCATTTTTCAATGCATGTTCGACCTCAATGTCATTACAAATCTTGACAAATTTTTCTTTATATTTCCTTCCATCTAAGATTCGCCATATGGTCTTTGTTACATTCTTCTTGATGTGCATTGTATGAAACAAATGGACAATTTCTAGGTGCTCGTAGTATGGGAGTCTATTGAATTTCTTGGGATAACTTTTCATTCATCGTGGAAGTTCCATGTTATTAATGCCTTCACGACCTACAACATAAATCATAGATAGAGATATTATAACAACAATATAACCTATCAATTAGTACATTGAAGAAAATCCCATAAAAAGATAAAATAATCCAAATGTATAATGTATATTGATACATAGACAATTCGATCCATACCTTGGGAACTCTATTATATTGCAACTTTCATGCATGAGGTGTCATTCTCTATGGTCCTACTCCACTATCTTCTTTCCCATTGGAAAGATGTTTTTTCGTACTTCGGTACCTATGGTTCTTAGAAAGGAAGTACCTATACTCATCAAACACCTCCTTTCCTAAGTTTCTTGAACAACGAGATTCAATATTAGGACCACAAACTAGACAAGCAAATTTACCCTTTGTTTGAAGACCTGCAAGAGATGGAATATTTTTATATCAATTATTTTAAGTATGTACAATGAAGGTTGAACTATTTAAAAAACATACTTGAAATGAACTTCATAAAATTAAACATTATTAAAGTGCAAGGTAACATTATAACATACCACAAAAATGTGTTAGCCCTGGGGCATCATGAATTGTCCATACAAGCATTGCATGGAATTCAAATTCCCTTTGTGCAACTAATGGTCTAGAGATATCATACATAGTGACATCATTCCATAACTCCACTAACTCATCGATAAGAGGCTCGATATATACATTCATATCTTTGACCTGGTACTTACCTAATTGATTGAACATACAATACATAATTACTACATATATGAGTAAATAATTTTTTTTATAAGACATAATTATAAGGCATAATTGAACATATATGAGTAAATTAACAAAAAAATATAGGACATAATTATGAAACAAACAAGAAAAATAAGATTTTATTGTGCTATAAAGATTTATTCTAAGCAATTAATACCTAGAACAATCATTGTCAACATTATGTGCTCCCTGTTTATTGACTTCCATAGAGGAATGTTATTGTTGATAACAAAAATAGGCCACACTGATTAAGTATATCTAGCCTCTCCAAATGGATTGACATCGTCATTTGCTAATGAAAGCCTATGATTATGAGGTTCTTCTTTAAACACTAGCCACTCTTCCTCTATATTCCTAAATGCAGATCCATCTGTAGGCATTCAAAGAACACCATCTTCACTTATATTCCTTCCATGGTAATCCATAAGTTTTTCTATGCTTTCGCACTAGAACAATTATCGCAGACACGGAATTATGGGAAAATAACGAAGAACCTTGTGAGGCACCTTTTTTGTTACTTTGTTGGTTTGATATGTACTCTCATCACATTTTGGGCATTTGTCTTTCAACACATGTTCTTTATAATAGAGAATATCATCATTAGGGCATGCATGAATATCTTGATACTCCATTCCAATGTCTTTCATAATGGCATATAAATCTCGGTAAGTACAAGGTAAAACATTTGACGGTGGTAACATAAATTCACCTAGTAATCTACAACATAAAAAAATAGTATTGGTTAATGTACTAAACAATATTAATCGTACATATTGCATACAAATGTTACAAATTAATGAAATGATGTATATCAATGTACTAACATTAAAAACAATGAAACAAATAATTTATTTATCATGTATATAGTACTAAATGTCACAAAATATATTACATACCTTAGGAGTTGTGTCACACATGTGTTTGACAAACCATTCACCACCTTTAAGTTGACCAACAACAATAGAGAGAAGAGAAGATATTTTTTTAAGCCTTCATAAAGAGATTTAGTTTACATCTCAAGTACAGGTAAATCAGAAGCACAATAATCATATTGGTTGTCATCATCATCCATTCCAACATTATTAAATATCGTTGAATTGAGGCTTATGTGATCCATAATAGTTAAAGTAGAACTTCAGCATAAATCACATATAGAAAGACCTTTGTCAACGCGTTTCAAACCAACCATTGTGGTTCATCGTCAGGACAAGTTGAATAAACAGATCCAACAATTGCATGTTATATAGTCTGAGCAAAGCCTCCAACGGCTATCTTGACCAACGGCTAATTTTGACTTAGGGACCAGAGTCAAAAAGTCATTTTTGATAATTTGAGGAAGTTAGTTATATTTGGTGACCATACCTTAAAATATATAAATATATATATATAAATAAAATAATTTTAATTGGTATTTAAGTTAACAGTTAAAAAGGAATCATTTAATAATTAAAAATTATAAGTTATTTTAATTTAAATGAGATTTAGTTATATGGAAGACCTTACTTTTAATATATATAAGGTAATAGTTAGTTAGAATAACTACATATTGGAACGAGAAATTAGTAAAAAAAAAATAAAAAAAATTAATAAAGAACGTAGTTGGAAAAGATTAAAGTTAAAAAAATAAATAAATAAATTTAAATAAATAAAAAATAAATAAAAATAAATAAATAAATAAGTCCGAAAAAATAATAATAATAATAATAAATACATAAATAAAAATAAAAATAAAAATAAAAATAAAAATAAAAATGAAATAAATAAAAAAACAAAAAAAAAACAAATAAATACATAAATATATCTCAAGGAAAAAAAATAAAAATAAAAAATAAAAAAAAATTATTTGTAATTTTTAATTAATTAATTAATTTTATTTTATTTTATTTTATTTATATTTATATTTTATTTTATTTATATTTATTATATTTATTATTATTTATTATTTTATTTTTTTCAGATATATTTATTTATTTATCTATTTATTTGTTTATTTTTACTTTTATTTATTTATTTCCTTTATATATATATATATATATATATATATATATATATATATATATTTTCAGGACTTATTTATTTATTTTGTTATATATATATATATATATATATATATATATATATATATATATTAATTATTATTATTATTTATTATTTTTTTAACTTTAACCTTTTCCAACTACGTTCTTTATTAAATTTATTTATTATTTTTTTTAAATTTTTAAATTTTTATTTTTTTATTTTTTTACTAGTTTCTTGTTCTAATATGTAGTTATTCTAACTAACTATTACCTTATATATATTAAAAGTAAGGTCTTCAATATAACTAAATCCCATTTAAATTAAAATAACTTATAATTTTTAATTATTAAACGATTCATTTTTAACTATTAACTTAAATACCAATTAAAATTATTTTATTTATATATTATTTATATATATTTTAAGGTATGGTCACCGAATATAACTAACTTCCTTAAATTATCAAAAATGATTTTTTGACTCTGGTCCCCAAGTCAAAATTAGTTGTTGGAGGCTCTGCTCAGACTATATAACATTCAATTGTTGGATCTGTTTCTTCAACTTGTGCTGACGATGAACCACACTGGTTGTGTCATGCCCCCAAGCCGGCGGTAGTCTTTCAACCACTCTTAGCGAGGTGTGGCACCACCAAACACTTTATTTTCACCAATACTAATGTTCATGGACTACGCCTAATTCACTTTCTCTTACTTAGTTTGTGTTTCGCAACCAAGTAATATTATGTTTAACCTTTATACCAATGAACACCCATACTCATTCATTATCAACAGCAATTATAACAAGAACACAATTTCACAGTATAAAGGGAGGGGCAACTCCATGAATCATGAGTCTGCCTGATAATATATGTATTAATCAATCTTTCATCGATACAAGCTTTTACAAGTATCCTTGGCAAAATCCAAGTCTATACTTAGATAATTTACAACCATGGCAAAACTGCCTTTACACACCTTTGTGCACACCTTGCATGGTGGGAGGGTGCTCACCCGAGCCACCAAGACACCCCTGTCAAGTCTTAGCACAAAACAACACTTCGATCAACCCACGAGCACACCTTGCCCAACCTTCGATTAACTCCAAGTGTATCCTCCAAATGTGCAGCACAATCAAGAAGTGTGCATGAGCTATGCGCTCTAGTCCTTCTTATTTCTGCGCACAAGTCTTCACCTTCGAGCTCTATGCGAAGAGGCTTGAATTCGAATGAGCCTTTGATGCCCAAACATGCACCAATATATATGTGCATTTAGTGTGGGTGGTGGCTCGCCCGGACGACCCCCAAATATGCATTTACACACCCTTCAAGCGTTGGACATATGTCGGCCTTCAGGCATTCAACCCATGCTCAAGCGGTTGTATAAACCTCCCTTTGTTCCATTGCAATTTTCATAAGTGTCGCACTGTCATAACGTTTCATCACAAGCAGTTCGGCCCATCATCGCACCTCCATGTGCCTTAACTCGCCGCGCGCCCGCACCGTGTGTGCCAACTCGCCTGCGCGCCCGCGCTCACCCGTCGTGCAACTCAACTCGCACGCGTGCCCAGGCTCGCTCGTCGTGTAGCTCAACTCGCCCGCGCGCCCATCGTGCAGCCCAACTCACCCGCGCCCGTCGTGCGGCCTAACTCACCCGCGCCCGTCGTGTGGCCTAACTCGCCCGCGCCCATCGTGCGGCCCAACTTGCCCATGCGTCCGTCGTGCGGACCAACTTGCCCATGTGTCCGTCGTGCGGCCCAACTCGCCCACACGCCCGTCGTGCGGCCCAACTCGCCTGGCGCCCAACTGCGTGTGCACCCGAGGACCTTACATCCTCCTCCACCTAAAATTGTTGTCGTCCTCGACAACATACCATCCCGGTAGTCTTCCACCAAGATCATCACTATCCATGGTGTCAACTCCTTCACATACGACAAACATCCCTACAACATATGTAGAACTCCATCTCCACCATGTCTCGCCTTAGTAACCAATTGTTACCAAGCCCACCATACCAAGGTATTCACCTCATTGGTATGTCATATATCAGATGTCATCTTGATCCATGATCATCGACCCCTTTGCCACAATCTCCACTACAACACCCTGTGTCGACCTCATCATGTGTCATCATGTGAACCTCTGTCATGATACTCCAAAAAGAGCTAACACATATCCATCATGTGCCAACATCTCATCCCAATAGCAACATCATCCTGTACACTGGATCCCCTCATGACTCAAGCTAATTGGGTAGCTAATCCAACCATACGCCCAAACCATAAGAATGCACATTCTTCCATCACCATTGGTCGTTTCCCAAAACAACTTGCCACATTCTTGACTCATCAAGAATCTATCTCCATAAGTGTAATCCATGTTTAGGTCCATGGAAACTCCATCCATCGTATCTGCAACATGTCATGATGCTTGATGCCAAGCCATCCCTGCACCATCAGTCATACCTGCTCAATATGTTTTAAGGACTCACTGCCATGAGCAGCTAACAATGAGCCCCATCTCCTCATCCATCTAAGAAGATGTAGAGGGAGTAGAGCCTGAAGGCTCTCCCTCACCAATCAATTCGATCCATCTATCAGGATCCTCAATCTCCATCCTTTGTAGATAAGCAACCCAGTCTTCTCCCTGGACATTCGGCCTCACATACACCTCTTCATCATCATCATCATCATCATCCTCAACCAACTCTAGCCTTCTTGACAAGTCCAAGATGCTATCTGAAAGTGTCCTGATGACCAATGACTGCTCGGTAAGCTTTGCCTCAATAGTAGACAACCGCTTACTCATGTCTCCCATTCTCTTCTCATCCTCCATTTGCATCACTCCCAACTTACAATCAGGTCTTGTCACTCCAATGGTTGGCACACCAATGGGTACATCCTCCCTTCCATCATAAATGTAGAGCTTCCTCAAATGTGGAACAATCATGGCATCAAATTGTTTCATGAATTCCATCCCCAATACAGCCTCATAGTCATCAATCCGCACTATAGTGAAATCAACCTTCCCTGTCCATTCACCAAGTGTAGTGTCCACCCTTTCAGCTATACCAAGAACTTCAACAGGAGGAGAATTCACTGTCTTCATCTGTGCCTTTGCCGGTACAAATTTGAGCCCAATCCTTCTCGCAATATCCTCACCCATGAAGTTGTGAGAGGCCCCACTATCCACCATAGTGAGTACATCAGCACCTCCAACCTTCATTCGAACATACTCCAATTTGTTTCTCTTAGGATCCCTCCGAGAGACCACCTATGTAGTAGTAGAAGCACCAAGTATTTGCATCATCCCCACAGAAGCTCCTTCATTCTTTGCATCAGATTGTGCAATAGCAGCCACCTTTGGTCTAGAAGGACAATTCTTCACCGTGTGTGGTCCAGCACATATCCAACACTTCAAGGCTTTCTTCATCTTCAAACTATCATCCGATTTCGAAGCATCATCCTTCTTCTTTTCTTTCGGCTTATCAGACTTCTTCTTCTTATCATCAGAAGTCTCATCATAATGCTCCACCAACCTGTCAACAGCAGCAAAAGCCTCCTCAAGTGTCCTAATCTTCTGCCTCTTCACTTCATTGCGTGCCCAAGGCTTCAACCCAATAATGAATTTGAACACCTTGTCCCTCTCCGCCATGTCAGGAAGTTCCAGAGCTGCACTTGCAAACTCTCGCTGATATGCTTGTAGGCTCCCGGTCTGCTTTATGTACTTAATCTGTGTCCTTTCTTCCCATGTTTCATCCTGAGGACTAAAATGGGTCTGCAAAGCTTTCTTCATGTCATCCCACGAAGTAATGTCATCAGCACCGCCGTTGTCAATCTGATCCATCCTTCGCCACCACATCTTAGCATCCTTTGTTAAGAACTGAGTAGCTACCTTAACCTTTGTCTCATCATTAGATAGACCCAAGCATTCCAAGTATTGCTCCATATCCCATAGAAAATTTCCAAGAGTCTTTGCATTCCTTGTACCATCATAAGGTTCCGGTTCCTTGACTTTCACATGAGGCACTCCTCCACCTAAGTTATGCCTCACGGCCTTCTTCAACACCTTGATCTCATCCCTGGCTTCGTCAAGAGATTTCTTCAAGTTCACTATCTCTGCAAGACCATGGTCCCTTGCTTCTTCAACCTCCTTGACCCTTACTTCAGGTTGTGTACACATAAGATCAGTGCACTCATGTTATGTCCAGAGTTCATCAAACTCTTCCTTCATCTTCGAGTTGGCCTCTTGTTCCTTAGCAAACAAGTCCATCTTCTTATCCCAGGAAGTTCCCATAACCTCCATCCTCAACAACATCTTTTCCATAAGTACTATAGTAGCATCTTGTCCATGACTAGACCCAGCCTGAGATTCAGCCGCCATCTCTAATAACTTCTTCTTCTTTTGCAATCTAGTTTCGACCATTCAACAACTTCACCAAGTTGCCTGCAACCTGAACCAACCCTTGTTCCACTTGTGTGAAACGGCTTCCTTCACCTACAAGTACCTGCTCCACTGTTACGAGCAACCCTGCTCTGATACCACCTTCACTTCGGTGAAGATGTGTAGCAGCTTCAACCTTCAATGCCCGAATCAGCTACTCTGATACCACCTGTCACGCCCCCAAGCCGGTGGTAGTCTTTCAACCGCTCTTAGCGAGGTGCGACACCACCGAACACTTTCTTTTCACCAATACTAATGTTCATGGACTACGCCTAATTCACTCTCTCTTACTTAGTTTGTGTTTCGCAACCAAGAATTATTATGTTTAACCTTTATACCAATGAACACCCATACTCATTCATTATCAACAACAATTATAACAAGAACACAATTGCACAGTATAAAGGGAGGGGCAACTCCCTGAACAATGAGTCTGCCCGATAATATATGTATTAATCAATCTTTCATCAATACAAGCTTTTACAAGTATCCTTGGCAAAATCCAAGTCTATACTTAGACAATTTACAACCATGGCAAAACTACCTTTACACACCTTTGTGCACACTTTGCACGGTGGGAGGGTGCTCACCCGAGCCACCAAGACACCCCCGTTAAGTCTCGGCACAAAACAACACTTCGATCAACCCACGGGCACACCTTGCCCAACCTTCGACTAACTCCAAGTGTATCCTCCAAATGTGCAGCACAATCAAGAAGTGCGCATGAGCTATGCACTCTAGTCCTTATTTTTGCGCACAAGCCTTCACCTTCGAGCTCTATGTGAAGAGGCTCGAATTCGAATGAGCCTTTGATGCCCAAACATGCACCAATATATATGTGCGTTTAGTGTGGGTGGTGGCTCACCCGACCGACCCCCAAATATGCGTTTACACACCCTTCAAGCGTTGGACATATGTTGGCCTTCAGGCATTCAACCCACGCTCAAGCGGTCGTATAAACCTCCCTTTGTTCCATCGCAATTTTCATAAGTGTCGCAATGTCATAACGTTTCGTCGCAAGTAGCTCGGCCCATCGTCGCACTTCCGTGTGAATTAACTCGCTGTGCGCCCGCACTGTGTGTGCCAACTCGCCTGCGCTCACCCATCGTGTAGCTCAACTCGCCCGTGCGCCTGCGCTCGCCCGTCGTGCAACTCAACTCGCCCGCACACCCATCGTGCGGTCCAACTCGCCCACACCCATCGTGCGGCCCAACTTGCCCACGCCCGTCGTGCGGACCAAATCACCCGTGCCCGTCGTGCGGCCCAACTCGCCCGCACATCCGTCGTGTGGCCCAACTTGCCCGTGCGCCTGTCGTGCGGCCCAACTCGCTCAGCGCCCAACCGTGTGTGCGCCCGAGGACCTTACAGGTTGGTTCGAAATGTGTCGACAAAGGTCTTTCTATATGTGATTTACGCCGAAGTTCTACTTATAATTATTAAATTTCGTCTGGATCAATATATTTGTCCCATCTTCTTCAACTATGTTATCAACATCATTCTTCTTCCATAGGATCATTTGTTTGATCCTCAATATTAATCGCTCCATGTTCTTAAACATGTGCTTGTACTACAACCACCTCTTCATCATCGAGCAATGCCCTAGGGGGTTGACACTACACAATTACAATCAATAAAGTAATATTAGTATATATAGAAAGTATTGAAATTCATAGATAACAAGAGTTTACAAATATAATATATAAGGAAAACAAAGACAAAAAATACAAAGATAAAGACAACTTAGGTGAGACCAAGAAACAAAGACAACAAATCAATGATGATGCTTGTGCAATCTATCAAGATATTTAAGAATATGTTGAAAAATAGTCACGACCATAATAAAAAACATATTGATCTTATTTTGCATTCATCATTGTAATGTCATATTTTGCATAATATACTTTAAAAACTTATTAATAATGCTCCATAAAAACCCATGACTAACCTTTAAATCCTCTAGGTCAAAATTAACACCCTAAACAATAGACATTAACCCCCTAACACCTTAACCCCATTCCCCTAATCCCTTAAACCCCTAACCCATAAGCCCTTAACCCCTAATCCTTAAACCCTTAAACAATAACCCCTTATCCCTAAGCACGTAAATTAATTAACCCCTAACTCAACCTAACCCTTAAACGACCCTAACGAAAATAATCAAATAATATTTCTAGTCCACATCAAGATGACAACATATTTCAAACACCTCCCAAAATAATATTATAAAATAAATTTAGAATAGAAAGATAATACAATTTACAATACAAAGATCTGTTACACAGTATTTTGTCACACCTCCTGCACTTCTCTATGACATACCCCGAAGTGCTTGAAACATTACCATTATACAATATACTCATCCATGTATACAACTTGGATCCCTACTAAGACTTTGATTGGAAAATGTCTTGAGATTTCCCCTGAAGAAATAGCTCTAAAACCCTAATTTTGAGACTCATTGCTCTTATGAGGTTAAAAAGCGCGATGGTCACTTGTTGCATCACGCTTGATCCATGATGGCATCGCTTTGTTCCCTTTCATACCCGTGATGATCCCAAAGAGGTAATTTTACCAAAGTGGATGAGAAGCTTCATGATCTAGAAGCTTCCAGAGCAGCGAGCTAGAGGTTGTTTGGCATAGATGAGGTTGAATTTTCCCAACTTCGCCTCTTGGTATTATACCTATGACCTACCTCCTTGAGATGAGGACCTACTCCTATCTTTGGAGAGATCCTAACTCCATTTCCCATCCTATAAATTCATCCTCTCCCATTCCCAATTGGTTGGTCTATGTCTATTTGGACCCTTATGCTAAGATTGTGCCTAGATGCTATTCATTAGACTTACAGAAGGAGTGCTTGGAGAGTTCTTAGCTTGGACTTGGATTACCACTCAAGGAGAACCTTTCAAAATCAAGGCTTTGGTTGTAAGATTCCCTTTATTTCCTAATAATATACAACTGTTGGTTCATCTTCCCAAAATATATATGTTCATGTATTATTTAGCTTGACATTCCTTGATTAGTTAAGTAGGTTGTTATTGTATTTTCTATTGGTTTTGGCATACTTCTTTGTCTCTTGATCACTTGTGCAGGTACATAAAAACTAAGAGAAGCAGGAACAAGTCCTTGACACAAGTGGTTCAAGGTCCTCAACAAAGGAAATCGGAATAACATCAGAACGAGGTAGTCCATCTACTTTGTTCTTCTTTTCAATTATAACCTAGGAAGATGTCTAGTTGATTGTCACTTCAGTTGCTATACCTACTCATTAGGCTAGAGGGACCATCTCTGTCCATAGAGAGGATTAACCTTGTCAACAATACTACAATCTAAAATACAATATACATATAAACATTTACAAAAACAATCTACAATACAAAGACGTATAACAAATAACTTACAAATGGGGTGGAAGGAGGGGGAGAGATTCTAATTAATCTCGAAGAAATCATTGAAGACAAATATGCCTAGGGCCTGGGTAAGAAGGCAAACAATCAAGATGAAGCTTATGGTTTGTTTTTCGGCCTAACATTGGCTCAAAAAAAGGGCATTAGAAAGATCCAAATCCTAGGAGACTCAATGTTGATCATAAAGTACATGAACCATAGATCAAAAACAAAAAACATGAACCTTAATCAAATAATTAAGAGATCCCAAGGGATGATCGCCTTATTTGAGTTTGTGTCATTTTTTCATATCCTAAGAGGGAATAAACATGAAGTAGTTAAGCAAGAAAATTAAGCTTACCAGTTGAAGGTAGAAAAAAGTATAGTGAACGAGGTTGAGGAAACATTATGCATTCCCTAATATTATTCATGGGTTTATACTATTGGTCTCAGGAGGGAATTAATGGCTCATCCAAGAGGTCAAGAAGTTTCCAAAAGTTGGATTTTGCAAGATTAGTTGGTCTTAAGTTTTCATTACACCCCATCTCACTCTCTCTCTTCCAACCCCATGCCCCTTCCTCCCCCTCCCCTCTTCTCCTTTTTTCCCTCTCCTCCTTATCCTCTGTCACCTTTCCTCCTCTCATCTTGCTAATTTTCTCATTCTTATCTCTCCTCCTCTTCTCCATTTCATTAGGCCCCCCTCCCCTCTCCTTGGTACCTATCTCATCAGCCAATGCTTGGACCGTCTTGTCCTTGTGCCTCGTGGCATGGGTTACCTTAGTCTGCCATAACAACGTGTCTGCATCCTTCATGGAGGTACTATACTTGGGCTCGGGCAATCACAGTTCATGAGAATACATTCACCTTGGTGTAAATTCTGTTGCAAAGACCGATTTTTTTAGTACAGTTGAAGGAAGGTTAATGGAAGATTGGGAGAAACATTTATATCCTCTGATTAGATTTTCTCTAGTTGCTTGTGGGAATAAGTTGTGGGAGAGAATGAAGGAACATGAGAAGACATGTGAATTTATGGTTGTTATTTGGGAAATTAAGGATGATCATGGGGATCCCAGCTCCATTAGTACTAATCTCTAGTACAACATCCATATCCAGATCTGCTTCTTCTATTTAAAGAGCAACGATTTGATATGTTATTATGGGTTAAGGATGATTTTTTCTCAGGTGGCCTCTATGAAGGCTTGGTGACTGAAGCTTCGAACTTTGATCATCAGCTGTGGGTTTTGTGTCAAAGCATCGAAATTTAGATGGTGTCTCTAGAGGAATTTGCAACCACAAAGGGAATCTAAGTGTCAACTTATTTTTGTGTCTCAATTTACAGAGAGAAGGTTTCCTGAGAGAGCCCACGAATTGTGGGGATAATCAAAGGTGGGTGGGGGTTCTAGAGCAGAACTATGTGGGAATTTTGAAGTTGGAGGTCTTTGGTAAATTGGAGTTGAGGAACTGTGGCATTTTGGTCACCACCATGAGCATGCACACTGCAGAGGATAATGCTTTGTCTGGCTCCTGGGGGCACCGCAAGCCTAGGACTGGGGGGTCGAGGGATGGAAAATCCAGGGAAGGCAATAGTAGAAGGAAGGCATGCAATGACTGTGGCCAGGAACATTTGATGATTCAAGAAGGTTTGGCAATTCTGCAACGTTGTACACAACAACAAAAATTTGACACTATGGCCATGCAAGAGCAACAATTGGAAAATAAGGAGTGCATCTGACATTTGGAAGATGAGGTGGATGCGTTGCGTAAACAATTTGAGCTATTGAAGCTCAATATGGAGTAGAGAAGCAAATGCAAGGAAGAAGGATTCATTTTCCTAGATCTGAACAGTCCAGTGCTAATGGAAGAATAGTCAGTTCACCCACTTTTTTTTGTAAAATGTTTTTTAATGACACACTATAAATGCATATACTTACTATGTCAGTTTTGTTGATTGTATAGCCATATGATACCAGAAATGAGAATTTTTTGTAAGAAGCATGGGAAAAACTCTATGGGAAGGGATGGGGAACAATGGATGTATTAGAAGCCCTTAACGAGCTTGAAAATATGATGTAAAATCCTGATTTTGTACGCGAATGGGCACAATTTATATATATAAAAACACTACTCATTCTGGTTAAAAAATAAATAAATAAATTATAAATAGATGATATTCATGTCTGCCTTCAACATTTCCATAGTCTCTACAATTATTTTTAGTTGATTTTATTATAATTCTCCTTGGCCTCAAGTCATTGCATTTTCTACAAGGGCAATGACATTTTCCATGCTCATAAGCCCTTGATGTCGATCCCACATATCCTTGGCCTCCTTGAGGAATGTTATGTGAAATGTTTTGTCACCAAACTTTCAGTGACGATTTTGTTCAAAAATTAACCTCAAAATAATTAGGGCCTCTACACACACACACACACACATATAAATATAATATTATCTGATTATAATATAAATTATACATATAAAGTTATTAAATATATTATTATATTTATAACTTTATATATATAATTTATATTATAATTATATATATATATATATATATATATATATATATATATATATATATATATATATATATATATATATATATATATATATATATATATATTATATTTATTTTAATTAGTCAAACTAGTCCCATAATACACATTGTTAATGAAAAAATCCATTAATGGTGGAATTGAACATTATGCAATTGTTATTTACCATTTGTAGGAAATTGGACAACACATTTTCATATTGGATACGTTGTCGAATATCTGACGATAAAAGAAAGCATGTCAGATATTCAATGACAAGAGGGATTATAAAAAACCCTCAGATAATCAATGGGATAGGACAATCGTCAAATATTTGACTGATATATAACTTCCATAAGATATTCAACAGTAGTAATGATTTAAAAACAAAAAAAATCATTTAACTTCCGACACTTTTTCCGATTTTAGCCATTATCGACAGGATTTCCACCCAAATGTAGTAGTGAATCGAGAGAGGAGAAAAGGCCCTATGTGCATGGTTATTTCTTAGTATAAATGGAGTGGATCAATACCATAATTTCCTAGGTGCCAAATATTTGACTTGTCAATGTTTGAAGTGTTTTAAGAGCTTGTGAGGTTATTTTTTGTTGTCGTTGAGTCTGCATTTGAAAATTTAGAAAAACGCTAGGGATAACTTTTATTGCCAATATATTGATTATTCAAATCTCTATTTAGAGTTCTATTGAAGATGCATTTTTTCATTTCCATCAATGGCATGGCAATGATAAGTGAGGACAATTATAGAGAATAGTCCATAAAAATAAAATGCACATTCTCAATGATTTGTGGGATGGAACTTGTGAATGAGAGGAGGAAAATAAACTAAGAATTTATTGTAGTAGTTACAACAATCAACGATTCATGGGTAGGACCTCAACATCTCTGTTTATCCCTTATTAGGATATATTCTAATCATCAGGAAGTAGTGATCGAGGCTTGTGGGTCCCACCAATTTAGTTGTTTAGCCCCAGTTATAGACTTTAGTCGGACACCAAAATTTTTGATAAGGGATAGAGATATTATATATGCAAGCTTAATATGTTCATAGTTTTAATACAAGTCCCTGTTGTTGCTTTTCTTCCAGTGAGCATCCATAGCCCCAACAAAGTCACTCAATAAATCACAAGCATGGCTTCGCTACCAGTGAGCATCCATAACCCCGACGAAGTTGCTTACATCAACTCTCTATGTAGGAAGCCTTTCTCAAGCCTTTAGCCTTTATTTTTATTCTTTGTTCATGCACGTTTTCATTATTAGGGTGTTCATTGTGCTAGGGTGGATGAGGTATCCTGACTTATTTTACAACTAGAGAGGTTGTTCCTTGTGTTTCAGAGACTTTAATATTTTTTGAATGGGTTTGCCTACTTTGTTATTTTCTCTCTATCCCTTCTCTAACAATTGGGATGACACATTTAACACACCATTCATCAATGTAAGACAAATTTAAGTGACATAGATCCTACTAAGGATGTGGGATATTGCAACTTATTAGGGTTCCATCACATAATCCAATTCATATTTTCCATTCAAATAACATTGATTCATTAGGGCCCATGGGGCTTTGGATTGACGGTGAATGGGTGCCTTGTTAAGACACTCCTTGCGATAGGTCACCAGTTCAAATCCCCGTGGGTACTTCGGTTAGTCTTAACATAGAAAAAAAAAACATTGATTCATTAGGGTTTTTAGGACTGAACCAATAGAAGGAATTCTAATGTAAACAAATTGACGA
Source organism: Pinus tabuliformis (assembly GCA_031772625.1). Taxonomy (NCBI): domain Eukaryota; kingdom Viridiplantae; phylum Streptophyta; class Pinopsida; order Pinales; family Pinaceae; genus Pinus; species Pinus tabuliformis. The sequence continues at coordinate 1,836,808,776 of CM062817.1, read as the reverse complement.
GCGATTACTACAATCCATTTAAAACATTGAAAATATACTCATGGGTCATTGACATAAGTAATTTATTAGTGTACATTTTAACTTATTTATGTACAAGGGCATGGAAATCAAAAGAGTAGTGCATAAGGGAAAATATGAAAAAACAATAATGGAATGAAACAAAACAAAGGACACAAGGAAATAAATTTGTACAAATAGAGCAACATATCGAAGATCTACTAATGCAAGTAAAAATTTAGATATTGGCCATTGATGGGGAGGGACTCATTCTCACCTTTCAAGGATTGCAATATATAAGTATGTCAACCAAGTTTTTCATGGATTTAGAATTGAGCAAGCCACAAGAATTGGAATTTAGTGTGTTTAACATTGTCTATGAGCTTTATCCCATTTTAAAACAAGGTCACCTATATGAAATCCCTTATCACATATGGATCTCTTGTCAAACCATCATTTGATGCATAATTAATGAGAGGAAAACTTATCACAAGTCCATTACCTTTTCTCTTCAAGTTTCTAGAGGGTGTTAATCCTCCTTTGCATGGTGGGGAAATACCTATCGCTTGATTATTGGGAGACTTGTAATGTTGGTAGGTAGAGGTGTGGAGGAAGGATTACCTCCTTTTCGTAGACTATGAAGTATGGATAAATACCTAGAGAATTTTAGGTGTGACTCAATCAACCCTTAAGGCATTAGATAAGGCATTATGCTAGTTCCTTTCTTGAGTAAGCATATTTTTCTTAATGATTTGGATAAGATTTTTATTACTAGACTCAACCAATCGATTGCCTTGGGGATAATAATTAGAGGAGTGTTTAAGCACAATCCTATTATCTAAGAAATATCATACAATTTCAAAGATGATAAATACGTGGCATTATAAAAAAAAAGTGAAGTTAGCACGCCAAACCTGGTGATAATTTTTTGCTCGATAAACTACATCACCATATAATCATTCACTTGTTTCAAAGGAATATCTTTGACCCATATTGTGATACAATCTATCAATGTGAGAATATATATGTATTTCTTTAATGAGTGTGGGAAAATCTCGCCAATAATTTCCAATCCCCATTGTTGGTAAGGTTTTCCTACCGTAATTGATTATAGTGGGGCTGTTGATCTTTTCTCTTTCCCAACAAATTCATGGAACACATCACATTTACGAGCATAAGGATAAGAACATCTAAATAATGTAGACCAATAATACTTTGCTTAAATAATTTTGTATTGTGGTTTCACTAGCATAATGACCTCTAGGCGGTCCATCATGAAGCTCTTTCAGAACTTTCTCTGCCTTAGAATATTTTAGGCATCACAACAAAATGCCATTATGGTGCTTTCTCAACAAAATTCCCTAAAAAAATTGGTAAGGTACAAACTTAACTCTGATGGATCATTTTTGTTTTGTTGTCATGTGTGAAGCCAATGACATACCAGGTTCTAAATATTTCCTTAGTTCATTGTACCAGTATGACTACGTACTTGGTGCATGAATAGAATCAAAGTTTCACATGTCTAGTTCTCCTTCCCAACCCATCATTTCTTCTTCTTGCAGATCTACGACTTTTGAAACTAACTTACAAAAACCATTATCTTTGACTGTTTGAGCTAGTTTGAACTCTAGGTCATACTCTTGCAAAGTTATCATCCAATTCGCTCTTCATTCCCCTAAATTCCTTTTGTACGATTAGAGATCTTACTACCGAGTGAGAAGCAATCACTTTCACATGACTCTTCAAGATGTAAGGCTTGAAGTGTTTGAAAACTTTGTACATTGCAAAACCTTGTTTATTCATGTTAGGGTAGCTCAATTTAGATCCTTGCATCCCAGTGCTCATAAATGAAATAGGTCATTCATTTCCTTCATCATCAGTTTACGTAAGAATGATGGAAAGTGAAGAATATGATGAAAATGTATAGAACAAGAAGTATTTATAGAAAATGAGCTAAACAGAATGAGGCTCGATGATATATTTCTTGATTTTAGCAAAGGTATCCTTCTCTCTTTGATTTCACTTAAATTTGGTGTCCTTTTTTATCATTTCTTGCAATGGTTTCCCAATTTGGGTGAAATATGAGATTAATTTCCAAACAAAATTCATTTTTCCTAGGAAGGATTGCATTGCCTTCCTTGCGTTTGGGAATGGAATTTGCATGATTGATTTAACTTTCTTAAGGCCCACAGTTATTCCATTTATAGTGATGATATGTCCCAAGATGTTACCTTCTCATACAACAAAATTTTTCTTCTTGGGATTTTGAAATATGATATACTTTCTACAACGTTCAAATATTTGTCTAAGATAGCACAAAGGATTAGATATTTTCTTAGAGAATACAATTATGTCATCCAAGTAAACAACCATGCTTTATCCTATCATCCCCCTGAATGAATATCCATAGCTCTTTGGAAGGTAGCTACAACGTTAATTAGTTTGAAAGGCAGATGCCTTAATGAAAACATGCCCCATTGGTCATGAATGTCATTTTTAGTCCATTTGGCTCATACACTAAAACTTGATTATAGCTTGGAAACCCATCAAGTAATGAAAACATTTCAGAACCAGAGATGGTTTGAAGAATTTTCTCCATTACTAGGACATTATAATTGTCTTTGCCTAAAGCATAATTCAAATTGCAAAAGTATACACATAAATGCATTTCGTTGGACGTTTTCCTAACGAGAACCATATTATAGATCTAGAGTATAATTCCATTCTTTAAAAATAATTCTTGCATTCAACAATTTTTTCAATTCTTTCTATATCAAAGGCTTCAAAGTTGGATGTACCTTTTGTAATTTTCATTGAAAATGTTTGACACCTTCTTTGATTGGAATCACATGTTGGTTCAGGTGCAATATTCCTTTAGGTCATCGTATATCCAGGTAAAAACATATCAATATTGTTTAAAATTTTGAATAAACAACTTATGTTCATTAGGAGTATATCAGGTATTGAGATTTAGAAACTTGGGTTTTTCTTTAGTCCCTAGGTTTATCCGATCATGCTTTAGTGTCGAACTTTGTGTCTTGTTGTTGGGTACTCCTATGAAATGATTATGTAAATCATAGATTTTGTGTAATGATATGATGCCCTTTGGCATAAGATTTCCTTCTCACGTCTTGGCTCTTTCCTCTAAATATTTATCATGCTATTCTTCATCAATGGTTGTGTCCTTGAACATATCCATGTTGGTGAGGAAATAAAATTTTTTTTGCCATCATTAAAAACATGGAAATTATTAATATTTTCAAGAACCATGGGTTTATAAAAAATCTCAATTGAAAATAATCCCTAAGAGGGGTGAACCGATTTATTGCATTTGTGAAAGTGTCAGTGACAATGTTATTAATCCTAGGCATTGATATAATATTTAAAGCTTTAAAAGACAAAATAAGGGCCACAACTCTTCTTGGTAGTTTTTGAGGTGATATGAAAGGTAATGTACTGTACTTCGTACCTACATGGTGATTATTTTTGAATCACCTATTACCTTGAGACATCCCCCCTGCAAGTCGATGGCTTTCTTTAAACCGTAAATTATTACTTCATATTCAACTGAGTTGTTGGTTATTAAAATTCTAAATGACATAATATGATAGTTTTGTTCTTGTTATGGTCCATTAGAATGCATCCTACACCAGATATATCTTATGCTTTCGATCAATCATAATTAAGAGTATAAACATCAATATTTATAGTTTTATTGACTAAGTTAAAACTATTTACATCTGTAATACAAGTTTCATTTTCACCAGTTAGTTTATGAGGAAGGAGTTCTAATTGTTTATCTGGTAGGAATCAAAATGGTTGTGCTTGGAGGAAACCAATTTCTGATTCAAGGAAATAATTCCCCATATTTCCTGAGAAATGACAATTGGTTCATTATGGCCTTCCAATTCTATGACTTTGTATTTCATATGTGGCTTGTTATTGACTCTTATGTGATTGTTCTTTCCCTTGTAAGTGAGCCACAAGGGAGACTAATCTAAACCAAAGTAACCTTCGAATTTCTTGGACCGATATTCTTTACTCAAGAAAAGACCATAGGCTTCTGGTATATCTTAGCTCATCGATATCCTTCATCCATCGTGGTGTAATGGAAACCCTAATAATGCAAAAGTGCATGAAAAAGAAAAAAGTAATAAAAATGGTATAGGCTTAAGAAAGGCTTCCTACACAAAGAGGTGGTGTGAGGAACCTTGTCGGGGATATGGACACTTGTTAGCAATGAATCAATGCTTGTGATTTCTTGAGTGACTCTATAGGGGGTATGGATGCTCGCTAGAAACAAAGAAACATTAGAGACTTGTATCAAAACAATAAACATTTTAAGCTCACATATATAATATCTCTATCCCTCTCAAAACTTTTAGTGTTTCACTCAAATCTCATGATATAGACCAAGGAAGGTGATGGGAAAACTTAAATCTATAAATGAGGCTAAAAAAGCTAAATTAGTGGAACCAAAAGGCCTAGGTCAATACTTCTTGATGATTATACTCTATCATAATAAGGGTTAAATAGAGATGTTGAGGCCCTACCTGTGAATCACCAATTGTTTTAGTTGCTACAACAACCCCAAAATTTCAAACATTTTCCAAAATTTGGAGCCCCCCTCTTTCAATCTCCAAAATATGAAAACTAAATGATTTATCCAATCTCCCTTCTACTTGTTTAATTTTTTTCAAAAGGACCTTGTCACAATTTTTTTCAACTAGTCGCTTCGCAAATGTACATACTAGATATGTGATAACAACACAATTCTATAGGCTAACTTGTGTTATCACGTTTTGAGATGCGAAAATGCAACTACAGGATCCCTCTCAAACTTCCTTTCTTGATCTCGCAAAATTTTGCATGAAAGAAAATTTAATGTCTTGATACCTTGTTATCACATCCTATCACTTGAACTTGCAATAGTGTTAACCGTTAGCATGTTCTATCTCCCTAGAACACAATACACCTATGGTCATGTTGCCTTCCATTATGGTAGTTTGTCTATGTACTTTGCAACTAAGACTTTCTCCCACACAACTTGTCTTCGTAGTTCGTGACTAAACCTATCCCATCACACCACCTTCCCATATCGTAACTTGTCTATGCAGTTTTACGCTAGGCCTTTCACACTGTAATTTTACAATATGTGACACATGCTAAACAATGAATAATTTTTGTTTTTTCCCTAAAAATTTATGTTGCCATGAATATATCTGAAATTTTAGGTATGGTTTATCTTGATTGTTTTAGCATCTCCTCATCAACAGGAGATATGGTTCCACCAACCAAAAAAAAGACCTAGCAAGGAGACAACTAAAGTTAGTGTTAAAGGGGTTGTTGAAAGTTCCTTTGTTAGAGAGCATGTCTATCTTGATACTACCTACTATGTAGATAAATTAGTACGTATGACATAGGTAGAAATATATCAATAATTCCATAGGAAAGAGGTACCTAAGAAGGAGGAATACTGTGAAGTATATATTAATATCAATAAGTCATGGTTTCATAAGATAGTGACACATCCAACCATTTCATGCATTGAGACCATCGAGTGGATTATTCAATGGGCTTATGAGAAAGATATGACAATAAGGAATTGTAATAGCCCTGGTGAAAAGTTCATGTAATAAAAGTTAATAAAGGAAAAATAAGACTATGGGTAAGGGACATGTATTCCAAGTTGAATGTTGGGAAAATATATCCTAGTGCACATCACTGAATGTGTGTTTTGGCTAAGGAAAATTGGCAAAGGCCAAGGCAAAGGAATTAAAAGGAAAGAAAGCATGTTTGGCACATTTATTTATGAAAATAACGGTAAATAGGAGAAAAGGAAGGTAGAAGGTCACAATTTTCATGTGAGGAGGAAACTGAAGGAAAATAATGGAAAATGAAGAAAATAGAGGCCTCATTACTAAAAATTCTTATGAGGATCAATTGGTAACTTTTTGTCAGTTCAAGTTTGGATCTCTCTTGTTATTTTATCTCTGTTTCTCACTCTTGGTCACTTAGAATTTCCTTGGAACACTCTAGCTTTGGATAAAGGGAAAGGAAGGAAAGCAAGGATTAAGGAAAGGAAAGTAGGATCAAGCAACTTCAGTAGGAATACTTGCAAGTAACCTTTTGCATGTGTGATTTCCTAGTTGTTTTGCACATGCATTTCTTTGCATGTTGGTGTATGGTTCTCTTGTTGTCGATGGCATGGTTTTTCCCGGTTATGACAGTGGTTTTCATCCTAGCCTTGCATTTTTCCGAATTCCATGGTATGTTGGGATGTTTATCTCAGTTTTGAGCTTTGGTTTGTTGGATGGATTTTGAAATCTAGGGTGGAGGTGGTCTCAAGTTTCATACCCAAAGGCCTAGGAATCACTTGACTAGTTTTGGTGGGATACACGATAAAGCCTGAGGGAGAAGTCTTGGCTTAGGGCCTAGTCATTTGGGTTTGGATTGCGGTAAAGACAGAGAGACTGGTCTTGATTTAGGGCCTACTGATTTTTGTTTGGATTGCAGTAAAGCCTAAGAGACAAGGAGACGCAAAATTTCTCAAGGATAGTGATGGATTTTGGATGGAAATCCAAGTTCAATTCAGCTGTGATCGGAGCACTAGTTTTGGTGTGATCACGGTTTGATGAGGGTGGAGGTGGTTTAACCTCTAGATTCCCTTTGTTTTTCTTGGATTGGTTGTTTTATGAGATCTCACATTCATTCTTGGAGTATGGCACAAGGCTGACTGGCTGAGAGAGAGATTTGGTTCAGCCATGTCTATGGTCGGGTGGTAGGTGGAAGTCCCAAACTTCGTCAAATTTTCTTATGATTAATAAGAGCTAAGTTCTCTCACTTTTGCATTGGTTTATACGTGGATTTAATTGTTTTCATTTATTTGATATTAATATGGTTTTATATTGGTTATAAGCATGGGTAAATTTCTGTTTCACGTGATGGTTATTTCATGTATTTACTTGTAATTGTTAAATGGATGGATGCAAGACCTAATTGATGATATAATAGTTCAATGGAGAGGGAGGTGATCCTTTTGGTTATGTTTCATAAGTTCTTTCAGTCATTTATGCTCTGTCTTGTATCCAAGACCTATAGGTTGCATTGGTGCCAAGTGTTTGACACTTCAGTCCCAGTTGAGGATGCGTAGGCCTAGTCCTGAGGTTGATTTTTGTTGTATCAACATTTTTATCATGTCTTTGATGGAGTATGAAGTTTGTATCAAGTTCTGGTAAGAGGCTAAGATTCTGAGCTAGAAAAGTGGCTAAAATCTCGAGGTTGTTGGCATAGGTCTATTAAGAAAAGTCCGAAATCACTGGCACATAGGCCTATGAGAGTGAATTTTGGTTTCTAGTCCTTGTCTTGCCTATAGCATGAGAGCGACTTTGAGTTAAAAGGCTTAAAACATCAATAGGACCCAGATGCAGGAAGTCTGAGTGGATTAAATTTCTCGTGACAGTGTTGTTGTTGATGTGGATGGGTTGTTTGATGTGTTCCGTCGATTCCATTTCCTTAAGGTTACCAAGGAGATTGAATCCATTATAATGACCTCTCTCATCACATGTTTTCCCTCGTTGGTTGGTTTCTTGGGTGGACCTGGGAGGAGGGGTGTTACAAATTGGTATCATAGAGTGGTTGCACTCTACTTGGGTGAAAGTGTTGATCATGCATGCATGTCAATTGCATGTGTGTATCTTACACTTGCATTCAATGTGCTTGTTGCATTGCATCACGTTGATCATGATTGTAGTAAGGTTGCCATGAGGAACTCGATGTGATTTTCTGGGATGCACCATTGGAAGTATATGACTGGTTGCATATGGTTATATGTTGCTTAACTACATCCTTGTAGGTCAGGTGCATTCTTGAATGTTTTTATTACATGTATTAGTCTTGTAGGATGATTACAAGAATTGATCGCTCATGTTAGACTACATACATTCATACATATGTGTAGTTGATTAGGAATTTCTTATGCATGTTGATAGTTGAATGTGGCAATGTGTGCAATGGAGTAATGGTTGTTGTCATGCATGAGGCCATAGCATGCATTGTTGAAATGGACTTGCATTGATGACTGGACCCTAACTAGAATGATGTTTATATGTTGATACACTTATTTGATATATGTATATATGTTGTTATGATCATGTTATACATGTATCATGTTGATTTGATGATCTTGCAAACAAGGTATCCTCCTCGAATTATGCTAAGGTATGTTGGTATTATTGTGATTTGGTTTAGCTGATATAGTATGCCTTGCAAGAAAGAGATCAGATGGATAGCAAGGTGGTAGACTACATAGAATCTCCCTATGCATCAGATGGGCAGAGTGGTGTAGGGCACTCTTCTAACTTGGAAAACAAAATGAGAAGCCTGAGGAAGAAATAAGGAGTTGAAAAGCAGACAATGACAAAACCATGCAGGCACAAGAGAAACAAGCTGAGGCGAATGTGATACTACTTTAGAGTTTGTTAGATTTACAGTGACAAGGAACACTTTAGATCAGCCATGAACATGAGGGCAAAACTAATGGGGCATATGGAAGTAGGTCTCCTAGTGGACACAGGTCAGATATATTTTACATGATCAGAGATTCCAAGTTGTTGGACACTCCAGATAGGAGAGGTGATAGACACAGGTACTATTCCAACTCTGGTTCTGACAGACATCAAGATCGTCATCATCATCATCCTTATAGGAGGAATGATAAGGGATACTTGCCAAATGAGTTTAAGAAGGCAAAACCACCTACCTTCAATGGAGAGATGACGAAGTCACAGGATGCAGAAGCATGGTTGCTTGGTATGATGAATCTCTTTAGATTACATTATTATTCAGAAATCATGAAATAAAAGGTAGCCACTTTCAGTCTCAAAGGTAAAGCAGATATTTGGTTGGAAGACGTGAAGAACGTCAAAGGTATACATGAGGAAGATTTGACTTGGCATGCATTTGAAATTATCTTGAAGAAGAAGTACTTGTCTGAGAGGTACTATGATGATAGAGCTAAGGATTTTTATGAGTTGCGAATGGGTTCTATGATAGATGACGAGTATACTAGCAGATTTTTGGAGTTGTTGAGATATGTGCCTTACCTCAAGGAGGAGAAGGCCAAGATTCAAAGATTCATTAGTGGACTTCCAATTGCATATAGAGACTAGACTGAGTTCGATGAGCCTTGATCGTTGGAGGATGTCATCCGAATGTTGAAGCATTTTTATGAGCAGTCGAAGCGCAAAGTTGAGCCTAAGCATGACTTGAAAATAAATGAGAAAGCTAAATGAAAATGGCCAACAAAGAGAAGAAGACTTGAAGATGCAAGTGAGACGGAAAATGTAGTTCCTTGCGAGAGGTTTAATACAACTAAGAAATGACGTGGATAGAAGCAAGCTAGAGGTGGTGGTAGGGAACCATTGCAGTGTTGGATATGCGGTAAGGATCATCGTAAGAGGGATTGTCCGCAATATCAGAGTGGTGGTAGACCCCAGATCTACAATGTGCAAGAGGCTCATACAGTTGGTGATGTTGGTCATAGAATTCCTCATATCTATGAAGCTGTGGACAACATGAAAGCAGATCATATAGCATCTATCATTGAGATGGACGGTAAGCTTTGTGATCAAGTTGCTTCTATTTTGATTGATCATGGACCTAATTATAGTTATATTAATCCTGACTTGGTGGATAAGTATGGTTTGCACAAATAAGTGCACATAGAATCTTGGTTGGTACAGTTGGCTATAGGTACGAAGAATCGAGTTCACCATTGGGTAGGAGCTTGTGCATTTGAGTTAAATGGCATGCCTACAACACACATTTGAATGTTCTGCCATTGGGTTCGTATAGTATGCTTTTGGGTATGGATTGGTTATACCTTCACAGAACTAAAGTGGATTGCTTCGACAAGGCCATTGAGTGTGTGGATGGTAGAGGGGAAAAGAGTGATACAACAACACATTTGAATGTTCTGCCATTGGGTTCGTATAGTATGCTTTTGGGTATGGATTGGTTATACCTTCACTGAACTAAAGTGGATTGCTTCGACAAGGCCATTGAGTGTGTGGATGGTAGAGGGGAAAAGAGTGACCTTGCAGGGGAAGAAGAAGCCTACATAAGCGAGGATGGTAGAGGGGAAAAGAGTGACCTTGCAGGGGAAGAAGAAGCCTACATAAGTGAGGATGGTTATTACTATGCAAGCTAAGTGTAGTTGCATAAAGGGTTGTGTGATGTTTACAATACACATTTCTAGTGACAAGGGTAAGGAGGTTGAGGATGCAGATGTGTTGAGAAGGTACCCACTTTTGTAGCGGTTTCAGCATGTATTTCCTGAGGACATTATAGAGTTACCACCTCAATGGGAGGTAGAATTTTCTATTGAGTGCCAGGGGAAACCCAACATCAAAAGCACCATACAAGATAAGCACACTTGAGTTGGTTGAGTTAAAGTTGCAGTTGAAGAAAATGTTGGAAAAGGAGTACATTAGGCCAAGTGTATTGCCTTGGGGTGCACCAGCATTGTTCGTGAAGAAGAAATATGGTACTCTTAGATTGTGCATTGACTGCTGGTAGCTGAACAAGGTAATGATTAAGAACAGGTACCCTTTTTCAAGAATTGATGATTTGTTTGATCAGTAGAAGGGAGCAACAATGTTCTCGAAGATCAACTTGAGATTGAGATACCATGAGGTACGAATCAAGGAAGAGGATATCTTCAATACCGCGTTCAAGACTATGTATCGGCCTTATGAGTTTGTTGTTGTTCCACTCGGTTTGACTAATGCTCTAGCTACATTTATGTGTTTGATTAATAGTGTGTTGCATCCTTATCTGGACAAGTTTGTTATTATATTCATCGATGACATAATGGTATATTCTAAGAATGAGGAAGAACATGCTGAGAATTTAACAACAATGTTGAAATTTCTACGAGAGCATAATTTATATGCTAAACTTAGCAAGTGCAGTTTCTTTCAGGCTAAGGTACAGTACTTGGGGCATGTTGTCTCCAAGGATGACATAATAGTGGATCCAGAGAAGATAAGGGCCATCATGGAGTGGGAAACCCCTAAGAATGTGGATGAGGTGAGATCATTTATGGGATTGGAAAGTTACTACAGGAGGCTCATCAGAAACTTCTCACGCATTTCATATCATATCACATCATTACAGCTGAAAGGTAAGAAATTCGAATGGATAGAAGAATGTGAGGCTAGTTTTGAGCATCTTAAGCAGTTGTTGACACATGCACCAGTGCTAAAGATTGTGGATTTGGAAAAGGAGTTTGTAGTGTGTATATATGATTTCAATAGAGGATTGGTGGAGTTCTCCTGCAAGAAGGTCTAGTAGTGTGCTATGAGTCACGAAAACTGAATGAACACGAGCAAAACTATCCAATGCATGATCTTGAGCTAGCAACAATTATACATGCATTGAAGATGTGAAGGCATTATCTTCTTGGCATAATATTTACATTGATGAGTGATCACAGTGGGTTGAAGTATTTTTTCTATCAGCCAAATCAAAATACTAGGAAAGATAGATGGTTGACTACCCTTAGTGAGTTTGACTTCAAGATCAGATACATCAAAGGGAAGGAGAACCGGGTTGTGGATTCTCTTAGCAGGGAGGTATAGGTAAATCATATAATAGCTATGAGCTCTTATGGGACAGAGTTACAAGATAAGATCTTGCAGGCAGGACAATGAGATGACAAATACATGGAGATTATGCACAGGTTACAATAGAGCATAGGTTATAGCAAAGCACAAGTACAGGTACTTGTACAGGTGATCGGGATGTAGACTATTGTCTCAAAGCAGATGGTTTAGTGAGATTTAGAGACAAGGGGTATGTGCCAAATTGCAGTGAGATCAAGAAGCTTATCTTGAGGGAGTTTCACACCAAGCCTTACTCATGTCATCTAGGATATCAAAATACATTGATGAAGGTAAATAAGTTCTACTATTGGTCGAATCTGAAGAAGGAAGCGGCAAAGTTTCTGGCTAGATTTTTATATTTTCAACAAGACAAGGCAGAATGTAAGCATCCAGGTGGTTTACTACAGCCTATAGTGATTCTAGAATGGAAATGGGAGGTCATTTCCATGTATTTCATCACAGGTCTTCTGAGGACAGTAAAGCAGCATGATTCTATTATGGTCATGGTTGACAGGATGAGCAAGGTATCTCACTTCATTCCAGTAAAGACTACATATTCAACCATTGAGGTATCACAAGTGTTCATTAGAGAGATAGTGAGACTTCATGATGTTCCAAAGAATATTGTGTCGAACAGGGATGCAAAGTTCACTTCCAAGTTTTGGAAGGATATTTTTGCGGTCTTGGGTACAAAGTTGACCTTCAATACAACTTATCATCCACAGATAGATGGATAGACAAAGAGGGTCAATAGGATCTCGAAGGATATGTTGAGGATGTTTGTGATGCACCAGCAGAATAAATGGGAGGACTATCTTCCATTGGTTGAGTTCACATACAAAAATGGTTATTAGGAGTCATTGAGGATGAGTCCTTTCAAGGCATTGTATGGGCGGAGTTGCAACACTCCCATCAATTGGAGTGATCCAGTGAACAGGGTACTGATTGGACTAGACATGTTGGCAGACATGGAGCAGGAAATGAAAGTTATAAAGAAGAATCTAAAGGTATCACAGGATATACAGAAGAGTTATGTGGGTCAACATTGGATGTTCAAGGAGTTTCAGATTGGGGAGAATGTGTATTTTCACATCAAGCCCAAGAAAAGCTCTTTGAGGATTGGTTCATGTGCCAAGTTGGTACCACGGTATTGTGGATCTTTCGAGATACTTGAGAGGATTGGACCAATGGCATATCGACTTGCACTTCCTCCGACAGTGAAAGTCCATGATGTTTTACATATTTCATTGCTTAAGAAGTATATAAAGGATGTTGATCATGTTATTGATTGGTCTGTATTGCATGTGGAGAAAGAAGGAGATTTCCAGCTGGAGCCTCAGTGCATATTGCATCAGAAACATTTCATGCTCAGGAACAGAGCCATAGAGAAAGTTAAAGTGCAGTGGAAGCACTTTGGTCTTGAAGAAGATAAATGGGAGATGGAGGATTAGATGTGGACTCTGTATCCTTCATTGTTTTCCGGTCGAAGCAAAGTAGTTTGGTTTGATGTTGGTATATGTTTTGCTGATGTTATAGTATATGTATGTATATGTATACAGATGTAAATACCTCCACGAGTTAAGTTATAAAGCTACAATAAGGGGTATGGGTGTCATGTTATTATGGTTGTTATATTGTCATGTTGTCATGATGTGTTGCTTTTGAGCAAGTCTTTCATTATAAATACTGTAATTGTCTAAGTTATAAAGCTCCATGGTCAGTATGTTTGCTTGTCAGCAGTTTTGTTGAGGTCATGGTGTGGTTTAACACTGAGGAAGATGCTCCCCAAGGGAGAGGGTTCCATAATAGCCTTGGTGAAAAGTTCATGTAATAAAAGTTAATAAAGGAAAAATAAGACCATGGGTAAGGTACACGTATTCCAAGATGAATGGTGGGCATAGATATCTTAGTGGGCATCACTAGATGTGTGTTTTGGCTAAGGAAAATTGGCAAAGGAATTAAAAGGAAAAAAAGGCATGTTTGGCACATTTATTTATGAAAATAAAGGAAAATAGGAGAAAATGAAGGTAAAAGATCACAAGTTGCATGTGAGCAGGAAATTGAAGGAAATAGTGGAAAATGAAGAAAATAGAGGCCTCATTACTAAAAAGGTTTTGAGGACTAGTTGGTAACTTTTTGTCAGTTCAAGTTTGGAGCTCTCTCATTATTTTTCTCTCTCTCTCACTCTTTGTCACTTAGATTTTCCTTGGATCACTCTAGCTTTGGATCAAGCAAGGAAAAGAAAGTAAAGGGAAAGGAAGGAAAGCAAGGATTAAGGAAAGGAAGGTAGGATCAAGCAACGTTAGTATGAATACTTGCAGGTAACATTTTGCATGTGTGATTTCCTATTTTTTTTGGACATGCATGAATTTGCATGTTGGTGTATGGTTCTCTTATTTTCGGTGACATGGTTTTAGCCTAGTCTTGCCTTTTTCTGTATGCCATGGTATGTTGGGATGTTTATCTTAGTTTTGAGCTTTCGTTTGCTAGATGGATTTCAGAATCTGAGGTGGAGGTGGTCTCAAGTTTCATTCACAAAGGCCTAGAAATCCATTAACCAATTTAGGAGAGATACATGGTAAAGCCTGAGGGATAAGTCTCGGTCTAGGGCCTAGTGATCTAGGTTTGAATTGTGTTAAAGCCTGAGAGATTGGTATCGGTTTAGGGCCTAGTGATACAGGGTTGGATTGCAATAAAGCATGAGACGCAAGGAGACAAAAAAATCCTTAAGGATAGGGACAGATTTTGGATAGCATTCCAAGTTTGATTCAGTTGTGATCGAAGCAACAGTTTTGGTGTGATCACATTTTGATGAGGGTGGAGGTGGTTTAACCTATGGATTCCCTTGGTTGTTCTCGGATTGGTTATTCTATGAAATCCCACATTCATGCTTGGAATATGGCACAGGGATGATTGACTGAAAGAGAGATTTGGTTCAACCATGTCTATGGTTAGGTGGTACGTGGAAGTCTCGAACTTGGTTGGATTTCCCTATGATTAATAAAAGATAAGTTCTCTTTCTTTTTCACTAGTTTATATGTGGATTTAATGGTTGTCATATCTATGATATTTATATGGTTTTATGCTATTTATAAGCATGGTTAAATGACTGGTTCATGTCATGGTTATTTCATGTATTTACTTGTAATTGTTAAATGGATGGATGCAAAACCCAATTGATGATATAATAGTTCAACAGAGAAGGAGGTGATCCTTCTAGTTATGTTTCATAAGTTCTTTCTTTCATTTATGCTTTGTCTTGTATCCTAGACATGTAGGTTGCATTGAGGCCAAGTGTTTGACAGAATGTCAATCTTGGTTGGGGATGCTCAGGCCTAGTCCTGAGGTTGATTTTTTTTTTTTTTTATCAACATTATTATCATGTATTTGATGGATTTTGAAGGTTGTAACAAGTTCTGGGCAGAGGCAGAGATTCTGGGATAGAAAAGTGGCTCAAATATCGGGGTCGTTGGCATAAGTCTGTTGAGAAAAGTCCACAATTACTGGAACATAGACCTATGAGAGAAACTTTGGGTTGTTGGTCATTGTCTTGCTTATAGAATCATAGAAACTTTGAGTTAAAAGGCTTAAAACATCAGTGGGACCCAAAGGCAGGATGTCTGAGTGGCTTACATGTCTCCTGAGGGTGTTGTTGTTGATGTGGATGGGTGTGTTTGATGTGTTCCGTCCATTCCATTTCCTTAAGGTTACCAAGGAGATTGAATCCCTTATAGTGACCTCTCTCATCATAAGTTTACCCCAGTTGGTTGGTTTCTTGGGTGGAATTGGGAGGAGGAGGTGTTATAGATTGGTATCAGAGCATCTTTGTGCTTTCCTCTAGTGAAAGTGTTAATCGTGCATGCATGTCAGTTGCATGTGTGTCTCTTACACTTGAATTCCATATGATTATTTCATTGCAACATGTTGATCATGATTGTAGAAACATTGACATGAGGAACTTGATGTGATTTTATGGGATGCATCGTCGAAATTATATGATTGGTTGCATATGGTTATATGTCACTTAAATACATCCTTCTAGGTTAGGTGCATTCTTGAATGTTTTGTTTACATGTATCTGCCTTGTATGTTGAGTACAAGAATTGATCACTTATTCTTGACTACATATGTTCATATGCATGTGTAGTTGATTAGGTATTGCTTATGCATGTTGATAGTTGCATGTGGAAATGTGTGCAATGGAGTAATGGTTGTTTTCATGCATGAGGTCATAGCATGCATTGTTGATATGGCCTTGCATTGACAATTGGACCCTAACTACAAAGATGTTTATGCATTGATACACTTATTTGATATATGTCTATATGTTGTTATGATTATGTTATACATGTAGCGCATTGATTTGATGATCTTGCAGACAAGGTATCCTCCCCAAATTATGCTAAGGTATGTTGGTTTATTGTGATTTGGTTTAACTGACATAGTATACCTTTTAGGAAAGATATTAGATGGCTAGCAAGGTGGTAGACTACATAGAATCTCCCTATGCATCAGATGGGCCACGTGGTGAGCAACACTCTTCTAACTTGGAAGGCACATTGAGAAGTCTGAAGGAAGAAATAAGGAGTTGAAAAGGAGATAATGACAAAATCATGCAGGAACAAGAGAAACAACCAGAGGTGAATGTGATACTACTTCAGAGTTTGTCAGAATTAAGGCAACAAGGACCACTTTAGATCAGTCATGGACATGAGGAAAAAACTGATGAGGCATATGTAAGTAGGTCTCCTAGTAGACACATGTTGGATAGATCTGACATGATCAGATATGGCAGGTTTTTGGAAACTTTGGATAGGAGAGGCGACAGAGGCAAGTAATATTCCAACTTTGGTTATGAGAAGCATCAAGATTGTCATCCTCATCATCCTTACAGGAGGAATGATAGGGGATACTTGCCAAATTATTTTAAGAAGGCAAAGACACCTACCTTTGATGGAGATATGAATAAGTCACAAGATGCAGAAGAATGATTGCTTGGTATGAGGAAATTCTTTAGATTGCATGATTATTCAGAAAACATGAAAGAAAAGATAACCACTTTCAATCTCAAAGGTAAAGCGGATATTTGGCAGGAAGGCGTGAAGAATGTCAAAGATATACATGAGGAATATTTGACTTGGAATGCATTTGAAATAATCTTGAAGAAGAAGTACTTGTCTAAGAGGTACTATGATGATAGAGCTAAGGAGTTTTATGAGCTACGGATGGGTTCTATGATAGATTATGAGTATACTAGTAGATTTTTGGATTTGTTGAGATATGTGCCTTACCTCAGAAAGGAGAATGCCAAGGTTCAGAGATTCATCAGTGGACTCCCAGTTGTATACAGAGACCAAATTGAGTTCTATGAGCCTAGATCATTGGAGGATGCCATTCGAAAGTTGAAGCATTGTTATGAGCAGTCGAAGCCATGACTTGAAAAGAAATGAGAAAGCTAAAGGAAACTGGCCATGAAAGAGAGGAAGACCTCAAGATGCAAGTGAGAAAGAAAATGTAGTTCCTTGCAAGAGGTTCAATACAACTGAGAAAGGATGTGGAGAGTAGCAAGCTAGAGGTGGTGGTAGGGAACCATTGTAGTGTTGGATATGTGGTAAGGATCATCATAAGAGGGATTGTCCATAGTATCATAGTGGTGGTAGACCCCACATATATAGTGCTCGAGAGGTGCATACAGTTGGTGATGTTGGTCATAGCAATCCTCGGATCTATGTAGCTATGAAAAACAGGTAGCCTGATCATCAGGGATCTATCATTGAGATGGATAGTAATTTATCTGATCAAGTTGTTTCTATTTTTATTGATCTTGGATCTAACTATAATTATATTAATCTTGACCTCGTGGATAAGTATGGTTTTAGAAAATAAGTGCATGCATAATATTGGTTAGTACAGTTGGTTATAGGTACAAAGAAGCGAGTTCACCATTGGGTAAGAGCTTGTGCATTTAAGTTAAATGACATGCCTATTGTTAGAAAATTATATTTTACAGAGCAATGGAACACATAAAATATTGCAAAAATATAAACACATAAGACACATGAAACAAGAGAGATGCGGATATATGCGGTTCACCTAGTTTGGGCTACGTCCATGAAGAAACAACCAATCCTTCCTTTTATATTATCCAACAAACTGAAGAGATACAACCTACAACAGATCCACTGTAATTCCCTCTTCGCTCTCAATCTCCTATCTCTTCCTCACTTAGAATATAGATATACTTAGACACAATACAATTCCCTCATATATAGCGAGGGGTTGCCTTCTAGGGCAAAAAATCCTAAATTAAACATAACTTCTACCATTAGATCTCCACCTAATGAACGAACCAGATGGAATAAAAAATTACAACATTTTACAAGGAAATTTTACATCTATTCTTAACTTCGGGGGCAATCCCCCCACCAGGGTCGGGCCCCCAAAGGTTGTAGTTGCCCCCTCGGACCCTCCTGCAACAAATATTTTACAGGCAGCGTTGTCACCCCATTATGAATTGGGGTCCAATGCGGTGATACCTTTGAATATAGAAGTTAATCAGGCTCCACACCCAACACCTATAGTAGCACATTTGAATGTACTACCATTTGGTTCATATAGTATGATTTTGGGTATGGATTGGCTATACCTTCACAGAACCAAAGCGGATTGCTTTGACAAGGCCATTGACTGTGTGCATGATAGCGGGGAAAAGAGGACTCTGCAGGGGAAGAAGAAGCTTACATCAGTGAGGATGGTTATCGCTATGCAGGCTAAGCACATTTGTAGAAAGGGTTGTATGATGTTTGTAGTACACATTTCTAGTGACAAGGGTAAGGAAGTTTAGGATGCAAATGTGTTGAGTAGGTACCTAGTTTTGTAGTGGTTTCAGGATGTATTTACTGAGGACATTATAAATTTTCCACCACATAGGGAGTTAGAATTTTCTATTGAATTGGTGCTAGGGGTAGCCCCAACATCAAAAGCATCTTACAGGAGGAGCACACCGTAGTTGGTTGAGTTAAAGTTGCAGCTGAAGGAAATGTTTAACAAGGGGTACATTAAGCCAAGTGTATCGCCTTGTGACGCACGAGTGTTGTTCATGAAGAAGAAAGATGGTACTCTTAGATTGTGCATTGAATACAGGTAGATGAACAAGGAAATGATCAAGAACAAGTACCCTTTGCCAAGGATTGATGATTTGTTTGATTAGTTGAAGGGAGAAAATATTCTTGAAGATCAATCGGAGATTGGGATATCATCAGGTACGCATCAAGGAAGAGGATATCTTTAAGACCGGGTTCAGGACCAAGTATGGGCATTATGATTTTGTTGTTGTTCCATTCTGTTTGACTAATTCTCCAGCTACATTTATGTGTTTTATGAATAGTGTGTTGAACCCTTATTTGGACCAATTTGTTATTGTAGTCATTAATGACATACTTGTATATTCTAAAAATGAGGAAGAACGTGTCGAGCATTTAGCAGCAGTGCTAAAATTGGTAAGAGAGCATCAGTTATATGCTAACCTTAGCAAGTGCAGTTTCTTTCAGACTGAGGTACATTACTTAGGGAAAGTTGTCTCCAAGGATGGCATAGCAGTGGATCCAGGGAAGATAAGGGCCATCATGGAGTGGGGAGATCCTAAGAATGTGGATGAGGTGAGATCATTTATGGGATTGGAAGGTTACTACAGGAGGTTCATCATGAACTTCTCACACATTGCATATCATATCACATCATTACAGTGGAAAGGTAAGAAATTCGAATGGACAAAAGAATGTGAGGCTAGTTTTGAGCAACTTAAGCAGTTGTTGACACATGCACCAGTGCTAAAGATTACGGATCTGGACAAGGAGTTTGTAGTGTGTATAGATGCTTGCAAGAGAGGGCTTAGTGGAGTTCTCATGCAAGAAGGGTAGGTAGTGTGCTGAGTCATGGAAATTAAATGAGCATGAGAAGAACTATCCAACTCATGATCTTGAGCTAGCAGGGATTATACATGCTTTGAATATGTGAAGGAACTATCTTCTTGGTAGGAGGTTTACATTGATGAGCAATCACATTAGGTTTAGGTATTTGTTTGATCAACCAAATTTAAATGTCAGGCAAGCTAGATTGTTGACTACCCTTAGTGAGTTCGACTTTGAGATCAAATACATCAAAGTGAAGGAGAACCGGGTTGTGGATGCTCTTAGCAGGAAGGTATAGGTAAATCATATAGCAGCTATGAGCTCTTATGGGACAAAGTTACATGATATGATCTTGTAGGCAGGACAGTGGGATGACAAATACATGGAGATTATGCACAAGTTACAGTAGAGTATAGGTATAGGTACAAGTACAAGTGCAATTAGAGGTACAGATACTTGTACAAGTGATCAGGATGCAGTCGATCATCTCATAGAAGATGGTTTGGTGAGATTTAGAGACAAGATCTATGGGCCAAATTGTAGTGATCTCAAGAATCTTATCTTGAGGGACTTTCACATCAAGCCATACTCAGTTCATCTAGGATATCAGAAGACATTGACGACGGTAAATAAGTTCTACTATTAGCCGAATCTTAAGAAGGAAGTGGTAGAGTTTGTGGCTAGATGTTTAGATTTTCAGCAGTTCAAGGCGGAATGTAAGCATCCATGCAATTTACTATAGCCTATAGCAATTCCAGAATGGAAATGGGAGGTCATTTCCATGGATTTCATTACAGGTCTTCTGAGGATAGTAAAGTAGCATTATTTTATTATGGTCGTGGTTGACAGGTTGAGAAAGGTAGCTCACTTCATTCCAGTAAAGACTACATATTCATCCATGGAGAAAGCACAAGTGTTCACTAGAGAGAGAGTGAGACTACATGGTGTTCCAAAGAAGATTGTGCTAGAAAGGGATGCAAAGATCACTTCCAAGTTTTCAAAGTAGTTATTTGCATGCTTGGATACAGAGTTAGCCTTCAATACAACTTATCATCTGCAAATATATGGATTGCTAGAGAGGGTCAATGAGATCTTGGAGGATATGTTGAGGATGTATGTGATGCACTGGCTGAAGAAACGGGAGGAGTAAAGTTCCATTGGTTGAGTTTGCATACAAAAATGGTTATCAGGAATCATTGAGGATGAGTCCTTTCGAGGCATTGTATGGGCGGAGTTGTAACACTCCCATCAATTTCACTGATCTAGTGAATAGGGTATTGGTTGGACCGGACATGTTGGAAGACATGGAGCAAGAAATGCAATTTATAAAGAAGAATCTAAAGGCACCACAGGATAGACAAAAGAGTTATGTAGATCAACACAGGGTATTTAAAGAGTTTCAAGTTGGGAAGCATGTGTACTGTGGGCCTTTCAATATCATTGAGAGGATTCGACCAGTGGCATATCGACTTTCACTACCTCCAACAGTGAAAGTCCATGATGTTTTCCATATTTCACTGCTTAAGAAGTATATAAAGGATGTTGTTCATGCTATTGATTGGTCTGTATTACAGGGGGAGAAAGAAGGAGAGTTCCAACTAGAGCCTCAGTGCATATTTCGGCAGAAACATTTCATGCCCAAGAACAGAGCCATAGAGAAAGTTAAAGTTTAGTAGAAGCACTTTGGGCCTAAAGAAGCTACATGGGAGATGACGGATCACATGAGGGCCCTGTATCCTTCATTGTTTATTGGTTGAGGCAAAGCAATTCTGGTTTGATGTTGGTATATGTTTGGCATATGTTTTGCTAATGTTATGGTATATGTATGTATATGTATATGGATGTAAATACCTCCATGAGCTAAGTTATAAATGTTGAATTAGTGGTATGGATGTCATGTTATTATGGTTGTTATATTTTCATGTTTTTTTTCTTCTTTTGAGTAGCTCTTTCATTGTAAATACTACAACGAGCTAAGTTATAAAGCTCCATGGGAAGTATGTTTACTTGTGAGTGGCTTTTCTAAGGTCATGGTGTAGTTTAACACCGAGGACAATGTTCCCCAAGGGGGAGGGTTCTATAACATCCCTGGTCAAAATTTCATGTAATAAAAGTTAATAAAGGCAAAATAATACCACGGGTAAGGGACATGTATTCCAAGATGAATGTTGGGCAAAGATATCCTGGTGGGCATCACTGGATACGTGTTTTGGCTAAGGAAAATTGGAAAAGGCTAAGGAAAAGGCATCTTTGGCACATTTATTTATGAAAATAAAGGAAAATAGGAGAAAAGGAAGGTAAAAGGTCACATGCTTCATGTGAGGAGAAAATTGAAGGAAAATAATGGAAAATGAAGAAAATAGAGGCCTCATTAATAAAAAGGCTTTTGAGGATTAGTTGGTAACTTTTTTTTTCAGTTCAATTTTGGAGCTCTCTCATTATTTTCTCTCTCTCTCTCACTCTTGGTCACTTAGAGTTTCCTTGGAGCACTCAAGATTTGGATCAAGGAAGGAAAAGCAAGAAAAGGGAAAGGAAGGAAAGCAAGGTTCAAGTAAAGGAAAGGAAGATCAAGAAACTTCACCAGGAATACTTGCAGGTAACCTTTTTCATGTGTGATTTCCTAGTTGGTTTGGACATGCATGGATTTTCATGTTGGTGTATGGTTCTTTTGATGTTAGTGGCATGGTTTTCTAGGTCATGGCAGTGGCTTTTAGCCTAGCCTTGTATTTTTCCAAATGCCATGGTATGTTGGGATGTTTATCTCAGCTTTGAGATTTGGTTTTCTAGATGGATTTCAGAATCTGGGGTGGAGATGGTCTCAAGTTTCAGTTCCAAAGGCCTAGGAATCTCTTAACCAGTTTTGGCGGCATACATGGTAGAGCATGAGGGAAAAGTATCAATTTAGGGTCTAGTGATCCAGGTTTAGATTGTGGTAAATCCTGAGAGATTGGTCTCAGTTTAGGGCCTATTGATTCGAGGTTAAATTACAGTAAATCTTGAGAGACAAGGAGATGGATAATTCCTCAAGCATAGTGATGGATTCTAGATGGCATTCCAAGTTCGGTTTGGTTGTGATCGGAGCATCGGTTTTGGTGTGATCATGGTTTGATGAGTGTGGAGGTGGTTTAACCTTTGGATTCCCTTGGTTGTTCTTGGATTGGCTGTTCTATGAGATCCCACATTCATGCTTGGAGTACGACATGGGGGTGACTGGTTGAAAGAGAGATTTGGTTTAGCCATATCGATGGTTGGGTGGTACGTGGAAGTCTCGAACCTCGTCGGATTTTCCTATGATTAATAAAAGCTAAGTTCTATTACTTTTTCAATGGTTTATATATGGATTTAATGACTATCATATCTTTGATATTTATATGGTTTTATGCTAGTTATAAGCATGATTAAATGACTGGTTCATGTCATGGTTATTTCATGTATTTGCTTGTAATTGCTAAATGGATGGATGCAATGTAGAAATTTTGAATAATAAACACTTATTCATAGAGATTATCCCGATTATACAATATTGTGGAATACATGCATAATACATAACCTTCTCTACGTTGATCATCAATTTAGTAGCATTAAAAACAATGAAACATTAATCGCATGCACACATTAACACAGTATGTAACTGGGGAAAGCTTACAGCTGAAAACCCCACACTATCTATATATTAATGATTGAGAACATGTAACAATACATAGTACAATACTCCTCACAAGTATCCAACACTATCTCCACCTATTACACACAAAACTAGCTTAGATCTGAACAAGTCACAGGTTCAAATCTCCTCCGCTGCTTTGCTTGCCTCTATTGCACAATACCAAGTGAAAATCACGTGATCATAGGCTATTTCACTGGGCATATACTGCGCAATCCTCATGGGCATACTCAATCAATTGATTATGCAAGATCTCATGCACAACTATAGTCACAACTGATAGCAATCTCAACCTCTAACACCTGTCTCCACTGAACTGTACATGCACTGAGTTAACTGATGTATTCTTCAGTTGCATTATGATTAATAATTAGCGAATTAATTCACATCAGTCATCACTAGTATATTTGCAGTTAGACTAATTACAACTAGTTTAACCAAGTCAAACTGAACACAACTCCATCAACTCCACAATCAACTCCACCAAACTCAACCACATGAGTTCTAACTGAAGTCCTGCATGCAATAGCTCAACTGACCCACAAGAAAAGCATATTTCCTTCTGACAGCTGCATGTGCCACATCTGTAGCTCAAACTGAAGTGTTCCAAGAGGATAAGATAATGTTTATAGTCCAAATATTATTATGAGACAATAATATTTGACTTTTCTATTTTTGAACTAGCAGTGTAAACATAGACTCTGATCACTCCGCTGTGATCCAAAAATAGAAGTCCATCTATTTTTCCCAACATGACCAATCATCCATAGGAAAACATACTGCAACTCATAGAACATGATCCATATGTCTAAAAATAGACTTTGCGCCAAAAATACCCTGCGAGCCCACTTAGTGAAGGCGACTCCTTTCCACTAAGCTCCATCATCTTGTTGCATTCTCCACACTCCCTCTCAACAAGATATGGATTATCAACAACCCCTATCCTACCTCGGTGGTATTCAAATTTTCTCTTGGTGAGCGCCTTCGTCAAGATATCAGCATCCTGATCCTCCGTTGAAATGTATGAAAGTAACATGATTCTCTGTTGCACACAATCTCTGATATGATGGTACTTGATGTCAATGTGCTTAGATCTATCATGAAATACAATATTAGTCGAGAGTTTAATGCAACTCTGGTTATCACAGTAAATCACAGTAGGCTCCAAGTGAGAACCAAACAAACCGACCAGGATCTTCCTCATCCATATAACCTCACATGCAGCCAAACTTGCTGCCATATACTTGGCATGTGCTGAACTGAGTGCCACGGATCTCTGCTTCCTACTATACCAAGAAACTGCTGTCAACCCAATACTGAAGACCCCCCCTGATGTGCTCTTTCTATTTTTTGGGCTCCCTGCCCAATCTGCATTCGTGAAGCCATATAGCTTCACCTCATCCTCCTGTCTGTACCACAATCCATATCCCGATGTGCCTCTCAAATAACACAATACATGCTTGTCTGCCTTCCAGAAGAGCTTGGTTGGCTTAACCATAGCTTGTGAAAGCTGGTTAACAGCATAGCATATATCGGGTCATGTATTGACCAAATACATAAGCGACCCCACCAACTGTCGATAAACAGTTGCATCCACTTCTTCTACTGAAGTGGCATCCTCCTTCCTCCAACCTCTAGGAAGAGGAGTATCAACAGGCTTGCAGCCATGCATGTTGAACTTCTCCAGTATCTCTAGAGCATACTTACCCTGAGAAACAAATAGTCCATCACTGCGATGCCAAATTTCCAATCCCAGGAAATAATGAAGGAGGCCCAAGTCCTTCATCTCAAACTCCTTAGCAAGATCATCCTTGCATGAAAGTATCAATAGCTCATCACTCGTTAGAATCAAATCATCTACATAAAGTACAATGATAAGCAACTTGCCCTCCACCACAATCTGGTAAAGGTTAGGATCCGCCTCACTCTTGGAGAAGCCAAGTCCAGTGAAATAACTGTCTATCCATGTGTACCAAGTACATGGTGCTTGTTTCAACCCATACAACACTCTCTTGAGCCTGCACACATGCGACTCACTGCTAAAGATATCAAAACCTTCAGGCTGTTCTATGTAAACCTCCTCCTTAATGACTCCGTTGAGGAACGCAGTCTTCACGTCCATCTGATGAATGTGCCATCCCATTTGCACTGAGAGAGAAAGAATCGTCCATATGGAAGAATACCTTGCGACAGGTGCAAAGGTCTCCTCATAATCGATCCCCTCTATCTGTGAAAAGCCTCGGGCAACAAATCTTGCCTTGTACTTCTCCACACTCCCGTCAGCTGCTTGCTTAACTTTGTATATCCATCTCAAACCCACCACTGATTTCCCTTTTGGTCTTGGGACAATCTCCCACACACTGTTTCTGACAATCGAATCATACTCTTCCACCATGGTGTCTACCCATGCAGGATCCTCCACAACTTCCTCGAAAGAGGATGGCTCAGTCACAACACATTTGCTCATAAGAGCCATGTATCCAATGTACTGATCAGGTGACTGTCTTTGCCTACATTGGGTTGTAGGTGGTCCTACAACTTTCTCTACATCTTGAGCCAGTCGCTCAACTTCTGTCAAGAGCTTTCGCCCTCTGATGGTTGGCGCTGCATGAGTGGTATCTTCCACTCCATGAATTTTGTCTTGTGGCTGATCCACGTCCTGAACCTCATCTTTAGGAACTAATAGCTCCTCATCTACATGCAAGTGTAGCTCCCTCTCAAGCGAACATTTCATGGCTTTCTCCTCCTGAAATTTTATATCCCATCGCACAACAGTCTTGCCACTGTCTGGCAAATACACATGATAGTTGTGGGGCATATCAGTGTATCCCACAAATATCCCGACCTCTGCGGTTGGCTCCAACTTCTTCCTGGCATCCTTCGTCACATGCATGTAAATGTTAGCACCAAAAATCCTCAAATGAGGAAGATTAGGCTTCTTACTAGAATAGCCTCCTCGGGTGTACTCATGCCAAGTATCCTGTGAGGACAACGGTTCTGGACATATACTGCAGTATTGCATGCTTCTGCCCACAAGTGAATTGGTAGGACCTGATCATGCAACATTGCCCGTGCAGCACCCATGATCGTTCTGTTCTTCCGCTTAGCAACCCCGTTCTGCTGTGGGTTATGGGGAGCTATGAGCTCTCTTTGAATCCCTTCTGCACTGCAGAAATCCTTGAACTCGCCAGAGATGTATTCACCACCATTATCACTCCTAAGAACCTTCACATTCTTCCCCGACTCCTTCTCGACCAGTGCTTTGAACTCACAGAACTTTGAGTATGTCTCGCTCTTCTTTTGCATGAAGAATATCTAACACTTACGAGAGAAATCATCAACAAAAATCACATAATACCTGTGTTTTGTTGTCGAAGCTACTGAGAAATGTCCACACATGTCTGTGTGAATTCTCTCAAGGATCATCATGGCACGACTATCCTTCTCGTGAAAGGTGGCTTTCACAAACTTTCCCAAAGTACACCCCTTGCACTGATCTGACTGCGCAAGAGTGCCCTTAGGAAGCCCTGTAGTGACCTGTTGCAGTATCTTCAAGGCTCCATGGTGAAGGTGACCCAATCTCCTGTGCCACAGCTCGCCATCATCTCGGCTCACCAATCCTTCTGCCTTGCATGCCATTGCTACGCAGACATCTACATGCAACTGATAAAGGTTCCTCACTTGAACCCCTATCTTCCGGGTTTCTCCAGTTGTCTTACTGCGTAGGAAAGCCCTTCCCTTGCTGAAAACAACATCATACCCCTTGTCTTCTAACATCGCCACAGAGATAAGATTCTTCTTCAATCCTGGAACATGCATCACTTCCTTTAATACGAAGGGTTTACCAGACTCCCTCTCAAAGGAAATGGTACAGATATCGGTCGCACTGTATCTACCATCATTGCCCATATCGATGTGCACTCCAAGATCTTTCTCCTCCAGATCAGAAAACAAATCTCGATCTCCTATCATGTGAAAAGATGCACCACTATCCAAGAACCATAGCGATCCCATCACACTTGAAACCAAGCATGCGATCAATGAAAAATCAAGCTCAAACTGCGAGGCTAGAGCCTCTCATGCTGCAGATCCAATAGCTTGCTTGTTCTTCTTATTCTGCGAACAATTTGTGGCATAGTGTTCATGTTGGTGACAGTGAAAGCACTTCACCTTGGACATGTCCTGCTTCTTGCCTTTCGCACCAGACTGAGAAGCTTTCTTGTTCTTCCCCTTTTTTCTTTGGCAGCCAAAGCGCAATTTTCTTCATCAGGTACCTTTGATGAAGATTCGTCCCTGGTATTCTGCCTAATCTCCTCCTGCACAAGATCTGACCAAAGTCTCTCCCATCTTGGCAATTTCTCCCGACCATTGACAGAGTCCTGATAGGAATGCCAACTCTTCGGAAGACCAAGGAGAGCTAAGCTCACCAAGTCCTCATCATCGATAGTCACCCCCACACTTCCCAGCTCATCCCTGCACTGAGTGAACTTCGTGAGATACTTGGGCATACTGTCTCCCTTCTCACATTTGATGTTTCTAAGTTTATCCTTGAGCACCAGCTTCCTCTGATCACTCTTGCTTTGGAATAGATCTGTCAACGCTTTCCACATCATGGAGAAGCCTTTCCATGCAGGCTAGACACAATGTGATCCTTCAGGCCCTCCAACAGAATCCTTCGACACTTTGTTGTCTTCTTTTGCCAAGCATCAACCTGCACAATATCAGTAGGCTTTGGGACCTCAGCCTCTATGAAATCCTTCAGCCCATTATCATCTAACACCGCCTCCATCCTATCCTTCCATGCAATATAGTTCGAGCTGCCCTCAAGAGCATAGTCCAATCGCAATCCGTTGAAATACATTGCAACGTTGACACCAAGAAAACACTGCTGTAAATTCGAATTCCACTAGCTCCAAACTCAACCACCTCCGATCTAGAATTTGTGAGAACAAAGTATTTCTTGTACAGAGATTGACTGTATGGGCTTTTACCGGATACCTCACCTTCCAAAGGAAGGATGAATCCAGAGGCTACCTAGCCCGATTACAGACTCTGCCTGAAGAAATAAGACGTAAACACTTCCTGAATAATAGATCTGATGATCAACAGCTCCGATACCATGTATAAATTTTGAATAATAAACACTTATTCACAGAGATTATCCCGATTATGCACTATTGCAGAATACATTCATAATACATAACCTCCTCTATGTTGATCATCAATTTAGCAGCATCAAAAACAATGAAACATCAATCGCATGCACACATTAACACAGTATGTAACCTGGGGAAAGCTTACAGCTGAAAACCCCACACTATCTGTATATTAATGATTGAGAACATATAACAATACATAGTACAATACTCCTCACAAGTATCCAACACTATCTCCACATGTTACACACAAAACTAGCTCAGATCCGAACAAGTCACAGGTTCAAATTTCCTCCGCTGATTTGCCTGCATCTATTGCACAATACCAAGTGAAAATCACATGAGCATAGGCTATTTCACTGGGCATATACTGCGCAATCCTCATGGCATACTCAATCCATTGATTGTGCAAGATCTCATGCACAACTATAGTCACAACTGATAGCAATCTCAACCTCTAACACCTGTCTCCACTGAACTACACATGCACTGAGTTAAATGATGTATTCTTCAGTTGCATTATGAGTTAATAATTATTGTATTAATTTAATCAAATAATTCACATCACTCATCACTAGTCTATTTGCAGTTAGACTAATTACAACTAGTTTAACCAAGTCAAACTGAACACAACTCCATCAACTCCACAATCAAATCCACCAAACTCAACCACATGAGTTCTAACTGAAGTCCTGCATGCAATAGCTCAACTGACCCACAAGAAAAGTGTATTTCCTTCTGAAAACTGCATGTGCCACATCTTTAGCTCAAACTGAAGTGCTCCAAGTGAATAAGATAATGTTTATAGTCCAAATATTATTATGAGACAATAATATTTGACTTTTCTATTTTTGAACTGGCAGTGTAAAAATAGACTCTGATCACTCCACTGTGATCCAAAAATAGAAGTCCATCTATTTTTCCCAACATGACCAATCATCCATAAATAACATACTGCAACTCATAGACCTTGATCCATATGTCTAAAAATAGACATAGTCTAAAAATAGACTTTGCGCCAAAAATACCCTGCGAGCCCACTTAGTGAAGGCGACTCCTTTCCACTAGCTCCATCATCTTGTTGCATTCTCAACATGCAATACCTAATTGGTGATATAATAGTTCAATGGAGAAGGAGGTGATCCTTATGGTTATGTTTCATTAGTTATTTCATTGATTTATTCTTTGTCTTGTATCTTACACTTGTAGGTTGCATTGATGTCAAGTGTTTGACAGAATTTTAGTCTAGGTTGGGGATGCTTAGGCCTAGTCCCGAGGTTGATTTTTTTATTTATCAACATTGTTATCATGTCTTTGATGGATTTTGAAGGTTGTAGCAAGTTTTAGGCAGAGGTTAGGATTCTGGGCTAGAAAAGTGGCTCAAACCTTGGGGTCGTTGGCACAGCTTTGTTGGAAAATTCCACAGTTGTTGGCACATAGGCCTATGAGAGCGAATTTGGGTTTATGGTCGCTATCTTTCCTATAAAATGAGAGAAAATTTGAGTTAAAAAGGCTTAAAACAATAGTGGGACCCAGTGGTAGGATTTCTAAGTGGCTAACATGTCTCCTAGGGGTGTTGTTGCTGATGTGTATGGGTTTTCTTATGTGTTCGTTCAATTCTATTTCCTTCAAGTTACCAAAGAGATTGAATCCCTTATATTGACCTCTCTCATCACATTTTTTCCCTGAATGGTTGGTTGCTTGGGTGGACCTGGGAGGAGGGGATGTTACAGGAATGTCCATGCTATCACAATAGCAATATTTACATCATCTACCATGTTTTAATATTATAATATGTTGGAACATTGTTTGGTTCATAGTGAAAAATGGTATTGTAAATTTTCTAAGCCAAGCAAGGACATTCTTAAATCTTGGTGGTAGGAGCCTGTCAAGTTCAAATATTGAGCTGGTGGAAATTTCAAAACTAAAATGTAAAAAAAAAACATATCAAATGTTGGCAACCTTTTAGTTTAGGATATATGGGAGACTAGATGAAAAATTCTTTGAAGATGACAGGGTGCTTATGATGTACACATGTGCCACTAAAGGACATATCTTCAATTGGGTAAACATCCTATAATCATCAATCCAAGCCAATTTTAAAGGAGAAAATCAAGTATTTGGAGTAGGTCAAGTAGATTTTTATATGGCATCATACTTTCTTGATGCCATATGTTCAAGATGCAAATTTAAGGCGTTAGGTTGGAAGTGGACCTTTGCTCAAGAGATCCCACCCATGCACATTTACAACAAGAACTTTTAGGATACAGGATACAGGGGAATTTATGATTGCATTACTGAGCATTTTATATCCTTGATATACCAAAAGTTCTTTGATATATAGCCATCCTGCATGTCAAACAAGGCAAGGATGCCTTTACAAGAGGTTGTTGATTGGTTTACTCCCATGGGTGAAATGTACATAAGAGTATTTTGAGATCATAAAACCCCTCATAAATTTCCTTTGTTTGTCATTAATAAAATAATATTACAAGAGATGGCATATTAGCTTACAATGGGATTGACCAACACACTTATAAGGGCAAAGAAATCTTCATGGCCTACCTTCCCTTATGTATAGAAGCTTATTGTATGAAAAATTTCAAAGAGGTAGAAGTAGAAGCAAATATAAATGAGACTACCTAATCTATATGTTGCTCCTCCCACACTGTTGTAGCTACAACAACTCCCCATTTAGGTTGGTGTTCTAATAATAAACGGAGACCCTTCTTATTCTACTTTAAGTTTGTTTTTGGTCGTATTTACGTTTCACCATCTTTCCCGAAGATCTTGCATTCATTTGGCACACCTATCCATGTCTTAAGAGAAATGAATAAAATATTTTGTAAATAATTTGTTTACATTGATAATTGTTTTTGTTTTTTATTTTGTTTATTTATGTTATTATGTTGTCTATTAATATTTTATTTTTATTTTGTTAACAAATTTTTTTGTTTTGTTTTAATATTTTTTGTTAAACAAATATATATATATATATATATATATATATATATATATATATTGTTTGTTAATTAATATTATTAACTGTGTCGTTTTGTTAAATAAATTGTTTTTTTTTAGATGTGGTTCATGGACACCCTGGTCAACGGGTGGTGCTACATCCACAGAAAAATCTAGGTTGATCGAGCCCGAAGGGAATCTAGCCTTGCGGACCACTAGCTAGGCCTGACCCCAAGGGCTTTGGGGAGAATGGACCCTCTGACCTCCCGATGGCGAGGCACTAATTTTTACCAACTGAGCTAACCCTTGGGGCTCAATAAATTGTTTTGTTTGTTTATTTGTTGTATTTATATGTTTGTTTGTTTCTGTTAAATAAATGTTTCTTTTTATATATATAAACATTTCTTGTTTAGAATAGATGGTTTGGTTATGATGACCTATCCAATGCCAACAAGATAGTTTAGATACCCAAAAAAAAAAATAACAAAAAACTCATTGAACCTAGCGGCCTACGTTAACCTCCACGATGGATATGACATGTTTGGGATTGGTTTTTCCTCCCTGCTGCCAATGTAGCATCTTCAATCCACCCTTCACATTAGAGCATGACCAATTCCTCCATATTTGATGTGAGAGGCCTCCAAGGCATCTTTTCCTCGTGCTGAGTCAGGAAATCATCAAGATCCCACGTCTCTTAATCAAACCCAATCATTGTTTGACACAATTTGGGTGTGGCATTGCGTTTTCGTTGGGAAAACAACATTTTGTTTGTTTTTTTTTATATTACTGTTTATTTTTTATTATAGTTTCATTAAATCGATATTGCTGGTAGTAACATTTTATGTTACAACAAACTTTACCAGAATGCATTTCCTCCAACTTTCGCTCCAGCAAACAACATGATCCGGATTTAGACATGAACGCAATAAATTACAGAGATAACCATAAACAAAGATGTGATAACCATAAATACAGAGATGCAAAGGAAATAATACTTCATTTCATTAATGGAAAATACTGAAATATGCTTACAACCAGAAATGGAAATAAACCAGCTAGGGCGATGGTAGCTTATCTTTGAGAAGAGATGTGTCGGCTACATGCCTCTGAACTATTCTGAACTATCTTACAATGAGGCTCGAAGGCCTATTTATTATTGAGAAACAATGGAAAACCCTTCACATTCCAAAACCTAACCCTAGAAGCTGAACTGCCAAATTGTGGGCCTCGTTTTTGGGTAAGTTGGTACATCAACTTCCCGGGGTTGCGAATTGGTCGTATTATCTCCGTTTGACGTGCATGATAACCCGTTGGAAATATCTCTCTGAGGACTACGACGTAAAAGGTGATTTTTTGATAGAAAAATCGCTAGTAGTGGATTTCCCAAAAAACGTCGTTTAGGGCCTCAAAACGGCTCCGGAAGTTTAGGACCCGAAAAACTGCTAAAAATAGTAAACTGTGCTATAATTAAGGAAACTGAAAGAGATAGTTGTGGGGGTCCAAATGGGATAGGTGGGTGGCCACCAACATCCACCTGGATCATTCCTCCCCCCTTAGGAAGCAATGGTCCCCATTGCGTTGAGTTCCTCCCTGAGATGAGGAAGCTTCTGCTGAGCTGGGTCTCTGGTGAGCTGTTCTGCAATCTCTGATGTGTCCATAAATGGTGGGGAGCATGGTCGATGACGGTCCACATTGAACATTCAGTGCAAGCGAAGGAATGGAGGAATGTTGTGCTTCAAAGCATTGTTTCCCGTAGCCTTGTTACTGGTGTAAGGACCATGTCGAAGTGGTTTGAGTTTTTGATGGGATCTGGTAAGGTGCTCCCTCTGCAAATGTAACCAAATTTTGTCGCCCACCTGAAACTTGTGTGGTACCCCTCTGGGTAAGGAAAAGTTGTTCCTATGTTCTGTCATGACCGTATCCCTCTGTTGCTGCTGCTGCGTGGAGGAACCCTTCGCGAGGGTCATGGATATAGCAACGATCTTCCCCTTACTTTGGGAGCGAACCAGACAGAAAATAAATTTCCTAGTCCGTGAGATGAGCTTGCTGCCTTTCTTAGTAGTGATCAAAGATGTGGCAGTAGGTGGGGCTACCTCCGGTATCCTGTATAATGAATTATCCAAAGAAATAATGACAACGCGAGGCCTTAACTCATACACAGCATGTCGCCTCCACAAGTATGGATACCCTAATAGTACATCACAAACATCCAGAGGTGTAACATCACACAATACCTCGTCTGTGAAGGGCTTGATGCTGTAGGGAAGGCGGCACTGCTGGCGAACTTTGAGATCTCGTCCTTCGTGAAGCCACCCGATACTGTACGACTGTGGGTGTGGTGTAGTTGGTAGGCCCAACCGCTTCACGACCTCTGCTAAAATGAGGTTCTTTTGGCTGCCACTGTCGATAATGAATTGCAGCGGCAAACCCTTCACCCACATCTGTGAGTGGAAAAGACGCTCTCCCTCCTCTGGATCTTCGGGCTCATTTTTCTGGATCTTGGTAGTGGCAACAATGGCACTGGGATCCGCATCAACGATCTGCTTCCCTTTTCCATTCCCCTTGTCCGGTTCTGGCTCAGGGTCAGAACATGCATCTGATTCGGAAGCCTTCAATTCGGCCACCAGCGACTGCTTGGTCTGACACTCACTTGTGTTATGAGTGGGAATCTTGTGGAACTCACGCCACTTTCCTGTGTCCTTCTTCAGCTTCGTGATGGTGTTCTTTTCTTGCAGCTTCGACGGGTTGTCTTGGGTCACCCCACCTTGGCTTTGTCCTTTGGACTTCGGATTTGCAGATCCAAAGTCTCGCTTCTTCTGTTTGAACTTTTGCTCGATTTTTACAGCGTATCGGTATGTTGTGCCGAGTGAGGAGATGTTTAAGAACTCCATCTCTTCCTGGATGTATCTGTGCAGGCAGCCGCGGTATTTGAGTACCAGATGCAGTTCAGAATCTTTAATACCCAACTGTGTGCGAAGGGTATTAAAAATGTTTGTGAACTCCGGCACATCTTGGTCTCGTCCTTGCCGCAATGTGGTCCATTTGATGTATTTTTCCTCATAGCTTTTGACAGGGTAGTACTGCTCCTTGATGGCATCCCGGAAGTCATTCCAAGTGGGTGCAGCTGAAAACAGTGAGCCTGTACTTTCATCTTTCTACTCGCAGTATGTTTCCCACCAGTCCTTGACGTGGGGGGCTGCTTTGAGAAGAGCGAAAATAATCTTTTCCCGACTTGAAAATTCATAAACAGAAAAATACCCATCTAGCAGATTTAAACATTTATCTACAGCATTTGCATCTATTTGACCCTCGAAGATGGGGATTTCGAAATTAACTTGTACCTTAAACGGTGTGGCGTTCCCAGAGTAGCTGTTGGAAGCCGATGCGTCATCTCTGGGTAGCCGCTGAAGGATCTGTGCAAAGTTATCCATCATCGCGTTCCTTTGCCACTCGAGGGCTTCTTCGAGCAAGATTTTGATAGGATCTCCTGCCCCCTCGTCTTTCTTCTCATCTGCCATGAGAGGCCGTCGGGATTTGCAAGGCTGGTCTTGCAAAGGTTCTACCAGTTCAAGTCCTAACTCCTTATATCCCGACCTCGTTGGGGACATGCAAAGAAAAACAGAGAAAAAGCAGATCGCTCTGATACCACTGATCCG
This sequence comes from Pinus tabuliformis, assembly GCA_031772625.1. Lineage (NCBI taxonomy): Eukaryota > Viridiplantae > Streptophyta > Pinopsida > Pinales > Pinaceae > Pinus > Pinus tabuliformis. Next base: position 1,836,773,766 of record CM062817.1, on the reverse strand, counting down.
GATTTAGACAGGAATGCAATAAATTACAGAGGTAACCATAAACACAGATATGCCATAAACATAAATACAGAGATGCAGTGGAAATAATACTTCATTTCATTAATGGAAAATATTGAAATATGCTTACAACCAGAAATGGAAATAAACCAGCTAGGGCGATGGTAGCTTATCTCTGAGAAGAGATGTGTCAGCTACATGCCTCTAAACTGTTTTGAACTGTCTTACAATGAGGCTCGAAGGCCTATTTATTATTGAGAAACAATGGAAAACCCTTCACATTCCAAAACCTAACCCTAGAAGATGAATTGCCAAATTGTGGGCCCCGTTTTTGGGTAAGTTGGTACATCAACTTCCCGGGGTCGCGAATTAGTCGTATTATCTCCATTGGACACGCATGATAGCCCGTTGGAAAGATATCTTCGAGGACTACGACGGAAAAGATGACTTTTTTATAGAAAAATTGCTGGCGGTGGATTTCCCAAAAAACGTCGTTTAGGGCCTCAAAACGGCTCCGGAAGTTTAGGACCCGAAAAACTGCTAAAAATAGTAAACTGTGCTATAATTAAGGAAACTGAAAAACTGAAAGAGACAGTTGTGGGGTTCCAAATGGGATAGGTGGGTGGCCACCAACATCCACCTAGATCACATGTAGCTGATACGAAATGTTCGCTCAGTAGCTAGAGGAAAATATCGAAATACTTGCAACGATTTCAACGAAACGATTCTCCTTCTCCTGAAGTGCATGTCGATCTCCTCTGCAAATAGTTAAAAAATTGTTTATGTAATCATAATTGTAATCATTATAGCTCTATTCAAAATCTTTTGAAATGTGTATAAGTTGTCTACCTCTACACTGAAGACGAGGTTCAAAATTTTGTTTTTTTTGTTTTTTTGTTTTTTTTTGTTTTTTTGTTTTTTTTTTGTTTTTTTTGTTTTTTTGTTTTTTTCTTTTTAATTTATTTGGTACGCGAATCAACAACTATTAAAAATTGTTTCTGCCTATCTCAAGCCCTCTGAACCGCATCACATCGAACAGGAGCGGACATTATTGCATTTCTATGCACATGCTTTGTTAGTGTAGCACAAACAAACAATTGTGATTTTGCTTTTTTTATGGTCGTTGTTGGGCCGCCAAATTAACATACATTTTCACTCCATTTTCACCTTTATCCTCATTTTGTCACCTCATTTCATCACATTATCATCATATTTCTATTACCATATGGGTTCATATTTTCATTTTCCAAATTTATTTATTTTATGTATTTAAAGTGAATTTATGATGAAAAGTTAGAAAAATGACATATACTTGCTAATACCTAAAAGTGCCTTGAGTTTCATGACATGTGTAGGTTATTTGGAAGGTTCCAAGACACTCTTATGTGGCCTCCAAGACTCAAATTCGAATTCTCTTGAAGATTTGAAGGAGATTTGGGATAGGGGTCAAGCATATCTCATAGAGAAAAATCATGGATAAAGGAATATGTGTCTCATATTGGTTGTAACCATATGAATGATTTATGGAAATACGAGGGATTAGTGGACATCCATTAACGAGTTAGTTGCTCATGTTTTTGTATAAATACGAGTACCTCCTCCATTCCAAAAGGAGGAATCTTGGAGCATGTATCCAACTTATGACGGAATAGAATAAAGCTTCATTTTAAATAAATTGTATTAATGTAGTATATGGAATAATTTGTCACTTTATTATTAAGATAATTGAGCTCACTCTTAAAAAATCAAAGAAACAATTTATTTCATAATAGATCTTATTTCATTTAATTGCCTAGATGTTTGAGGATTTGTTTGTGATTGATGAATGAGTTTTAAATTAAAATATTATCAACATATGAGGGGATCCAAGGGTCTAAGTTAGGCTCTCTCTCTATTTGATTTGCATGATAATTGAAATTCATTCTTTTGCTTTTAAGTTTCAAGTTATTTCATTTCTTATGCTTATGAATGAATCTTAGTTTAGTTTGGATCAGTGTATGAAGGGAAAATCAAGGGACTAAGTTAGTCTCTCTCTTTATTTGAATCTGAACAACAATTAAAATTCATTCTCTTGTCTTTATTTCAAGTTTCTGGTTTTATGTAATCAATGATTTCTTTTCAATCTATAATATTGTAGGGAAGGACAACCAGGACCTCCTCAATTAGGAGCCTCTTCCCTTGCATGTTATATTGAATCGGAAATCATTTAGTTAGACATAGAGTTAGTTGCCTACTCCTGTATATATTTTGTTTGCATCATCACAAGCTTATGAGTATCCCTGGTTGATAATTTAATGAAAGCAATTTAAGCAATTAAATTGTCCAACATTTTGGCGCCGTTGTCGGGGATGGTGCTAAAGGATTAGGCATTAGGAATTTAATTCAGTACTTGTATTTTTCTTTGGAAAAACTAACTCATATTGAAAGGATGAATTGGTGATGGCAAGATCTTAGTAACATGGGGAAGTATACATAGGGGTTAGCTTTGAATCTCATTTTTAGATGCATATATAAATCATGATAAATATGATGCATAAATTTCAATCAATCTTTTCACTATAAGAGTTTCGAACTAATCCATTTATGGACAGGAGATCTAGAATAATATTCAAGCATTTGGAGGAAAGCCAAGAGAATGAGGACTACATTGAAGATTGGTTTCAAAAGGTAACTAGGCCACAACATTCTTCCATTATTCAACGAATCCTAACATTTAATCGAAATGTGCAATTGATCTCTCATAACTTTGTAAACATTCAGGTATATTTTTCACATTTGGGTGTGAGCTATTTGATTTGTAAATGGATTCATTGGAAATTCTTCTACACTTAAAAACAAAAATAATCTCGTTCTCAAAATAGAATAGTATAGAATAGGAAAATAAAACCAAGCTTGGAGAGTTTTTTTTTAAGTTTTTGATTTTCAAATTTGATTTCATTTTCTTGGAAATTTTGGTGGTGCAGTGAGAGCCACCTCATTCACTAACTATTGGCAGGAAGATCTACAATCAGGAGGGATATTTGTGAAAAAGTAAAACAAGTGGAGTTTAGAGAGATAAAATTTGAGGTTTGAAATCAAATTCTTCTTATATTTCTTTTCAAATTTCAAATTTCAATTACATAAAGAATTCATAAGTATGCTCTCCTCCTGCGCTTTGTGTGACTTGGAGGATCAGAAAAAGAATTTCATGTTAGTATATCTTTTGTTAAAAAAAAAAATCGTTCTCTTTCATTATTTTTTTTAAATAATAAAAATAAATAAAACACAAAAACGAAAATGAGAATAAAATAAACAAATAAAAAATTCATGGAAGCCAAGGAAACAAAGTGCTGCAAATGTTATGTGTGATTTTGAAAAAATGAAAAATAGTTGTGAATTGTCCTGATTTAAAAAAGAAAAAACGAATTTCACCCGGCAGTTAACTGAGCAGAGGCCAAATTCGCAGAGGTTAAAAAAGTCAATTTTAAAATGCATTTTGTGACCAAATTAAATGAATCTGAAAAGCTAAAACATGGGTTTTTCTCAGAACAGGGTCAATTATGTTTAACATGGAATATTTTTGTAAAATTCATAACCATTTGAGAGATTTTGAGGGTTCTCTAGAGCGTTATTTGTGAGATTGCGTGAAAAAAATGGTTTTTCATTTAAATGCAGCCAGTAGCCAAGGCCACGACCATCCATTCACCCAGCCACAGAGCCATGGCCAGCCACCCAATAGTGCTGCCAAGCTGTAGAGAGAAAAAAATTCAATCAATAAATTTAAAAAAAATTGATAAAAATAAAAATTTTAATAATTAAATAAAACAAATATTAATTGTTAAAAAGATATTCTTATTACAAAAATTTTCAGAAATGATATTTTCTCCATGCTTATAACATGCAATAAAAAAATATATAAAAAAAATCATAAACATTTCCCAAGCTTTTATAGAATAAAAATTGGTTTAAAAAAATCACTTTCTAGGAAAAAAGGATGAGTTCAAAAGATATGAAAAATGATTTGGCAAATATCTTGGAATTCTATTTTCCTAAAAATTTTGGAAATGTTGAATTCAAAAGATATGAAAAATGATTTGGCAAATATGTTGGAATCAATTTTCCTAAAGATCCTGGATTTAGATTCGTCACATGTCAAGATGTTGTTTCAATTTTCATTTTTAGAATAATTAAAATTTCCAAAATTCCATTAAATTCATAAGTGTGACTTGTGATCTATTGTAAGTCATTTAAATAACATAATGGAGGTCATGAGTTCAAATCTTGTGGGGATTGGAATTTATTAATTATTCTACAATTTTGACACAACATTAATTAAACAACAATTTTTTCACCACATGGCAACACAACATTGGCCAATATTGCACATTCATCGCCACATCATTAGTCCATCTACCAGCTCATTTTCCAACACTGAAAATGGATCAAGAAGAAAAATGATAAGGGTGCTTCATCTACATGATTATTGTTTTGCAAAATGCCTTTAAGAGAATCTTGTAGATAGAAGATTGAATCCTGTAGACATGAGTTTTCATTTCATAAAGTATTTTTTATATGATCATGTTAATTTGAGTCTTGCAGGTACAAAATCCAATGAAATCACACTAGAAAATTTATGTCATGGCTCAGCGAAAGAAGATAGACAAGATTTTTAGATGCAGGAAGGTCGTAATCTTGCAACTGAGAAACCTTATGACAATCTTCATTGTTTCACCCAAATTTCAAATAAGCACAACTTTCTCATACGACATCGGATTTTGATGATTCAAGCATGATTGGAAAGATCTCGACGAGATCTACATAATGAGAAATATATAATTAGAATTTGAAATAGTTAAAGAATGAAGAAATTTCTGACAATATATAACGGGTAAAATGAGGCACTAGTTTTGACACATGTATAAATTCATTCGATTTTTCTTTCATGAATTTGTATTACTAGTACCAATTCTTAGTTTTTTTTTATAAATGTCATAAATTGAGAGATTGATCACCTCTCTCTTATGATAAATTTACATTTCATTATAGAAAAAGTATTAAGTTTTTGCAGGTTCCTAGAAGATAAACAAATGACCACAAGTAAACATTGTCTTTTAAAGACCCCATTTCAAGCATGAGAACATGCTTTTGGGTACGCCAAGGGGGAGAATGTCATCATATCTATCAAATCATTGAAAAGTCTCTCAAAGACATCATTTCTTTCACAAGAAAATGATCAAAGCAACAACATAGATGAAACGTCAATGCATGAGCACATGATGTTAGATCAGATCCATCACTTGCAAGCCTTTCAGATGCCAGTGTCTCCATTGCATCCATGCTTCTCCAGTGAATGAAAAATTAACCTCATTTCCCTTTACATTCATCATTGTATTCCTCATTTTTCAGTAAATAAAACCTTCATTGCATTCTCACTTTTTCAGTCAATAAATTTTCCTTCACAGTCATTTTCCTGCCTCACTTTCACTAACCTATAACCCATCAATAAAAACATTTTTCTCTTCTACAAATATGATTCATTCCATTTCCTTTCCATTTTTCCAAATAAACCTTGATCCACTTCAAAATTTCTCATCCATAATCCTTCAAAATTATTGTTTCATGCTCGAGTTAGATGATGGAGGATTCCTTAAGGCCTCCCTTCTAACAAGTCTTGGCCTATCGACATCAACACATTATCTAGGTTCAAGCCTAGAGTCCTTAGTAGTACCTTGAGGCTTGTATGTTTTAATGACAATCTCTCTCACCATAAATCATGGGAATGCACCAATGTCCCTTGATCGTTGGATCTTGCAAGTGGCTCAACATCAGCTCATATATTCACCCTTCGCAAGATGTACTTAGGCATCTTAGCACTCATTGACATTAATGGTGAGTTGACTCGCATTGGTTAATGACATGCATCAATGGTTGGTAATCCAATGACTTCTCTTCATGCTCGACATCGACATATTTATTTGCATGATTAGAATTGTACCATCGGGTGCTGTAATGATTGAAAACTACATCATTTCATAATTTTGTAGTAGATCAATTTGTCATAACAGCAATAAAGATTCAACCCTTGTCATCAGCAAAAAGAACGCAAAATAAGATCCAAATTCCTTTGTTTACATACTCCATGATCCAACAACATCAACAACCACACTCTTCAGCATCCACAACTCATGTACATTGAGGGTAAGTGATGGTATGTGGTTTTCTATTTTTTAGTCATGAAATTCCTTAAAATGCTTAAAATTGTAACTTTGGAAAGTTCCTCACTTCCTCTTTCACATTGTCATATCTCTAGTTGGGGGGGCGGGGGGAGAATTCATGTTCATACCTCATATTCACATTTCACTATATATCACCTTTCATATGTTATATATGTCCTTTATACACATGCCATCCTAACCAACATACTTTTCTAAACAATTACTATTGCATTATGATTGAAAACATTACATGTTTTGCAAATGATGATCGTAGAATGAATGGTTGATTAAATGGTTTCAAAGTCTTTTAATGCAACACAAAAATAACAAAAGTATTGTCACACAAGAACCAATACTAATAAAAGTTGGTTGTCACACAAGAACCAACCAAAGTAATATGTTGCAATCAAATATTTTTCAAAATGACACTTTGAAAAAGGAACAAAGTTGTCAAATGATTATGCGAAGATGAAAGAAGAATTAACATCAGCCAAAGTTCATATAAAAGGAAAACAATTCAAAAGATCAAATCATGATTAAAGTAAATCAATGCAATAGATTGCATGAGGACATGCAATAACTTAAGTTGGGGGGTATGTTGGGTTGCCAAATTAGCATACATTTTCACTCCATTTTCACCTTTATCCTCATTTTATCACCTCATTTCATCATATTTCCATTACCATATGGGTTCATATTTTCATTTTCCAAAGTTATTTATTTTATGTATTTAAAGTGAATTTATGATTAAAAGTTAGAAAAATAGCATATACTTTCTAATACATAAAAGTGGCTTGAGTTTCATGACATGTGTAGGCGACTTAGAAGGTTCCAAGACACTCTTATGTGGCCTCCAAGACTCAAATTTGAATTCTCTTGAAGATTTGAAGGAGATTTGGGATAGGGATCAAGCATATGTCATGGAGAAAAATCATGGATAAAGGAATATGTGTCTCATATTGGTTGTAACCATATGAATGATTTGTGGAACTAGGAGGGATTAGTGGACCTCCATTGATGAGTTAGTTTTTTATGTTTTTGTATAAATATGAGTACCTCCTCCATTCCAAAAGGAGGACTCTTGGAGCATGTATCCAACTTATGATGGAATAGAATAAAGCATCATTTTACATAAATTTCTATTCTATAGTTTTAGATATAAATTGTATTCATGTAGTATATGGAATAATTTGTCACTTTGTTCTTAAGAGAATTGAGCTCACTCTGAAAATATCAAAGAAATATTTTATTTCATAATAGATCTTATTTCATTTAATTTCCTAGATGTTTGAAGATTTGTTTGTGATTGAAGAATGAGTTTTAAATTAAAATCTTATCAGCAGATGAGGGGACAACCAAGGGTCTAAGTTAGACTCTCTCTCTATTTCATTTGCATGATAATTGAAATTCATTCTTTTTCTTTTAAGTTACAAGTTATTTCATTTCTTATGCTTATGAATGAACCTTAGCTTAGTTTGGATCAGTATACGAGGGGACAATCAAGGGACTAAGTTAGTCTCTCTCTCTATTTGAATCTGAACAACAATTAAAATTCATTCTCTTGTCTTTATTTCAAGCTTTTGGTTTTATATAATCAATGATTTCTTTCCAATCTATAATATTGTAGGGAAGGACAACCAGGACCTCCTCAATTAGGAGCCTCTTCCCTTGCATATTATATTGAATCAGAAATCATTTAGTTAGACATAGAGTTAGTTGCCTACTCCTGCATATATTTTGCTGGCATCATCACAAGCTTACGAGTATCCCTGGTTGATAAGTTAATGAAAGCAATTTAAGCAATTATATTGCCCAACAGTCGTTATCGACCTTCTTGAGGCAATCAACGGATTTGTTTTGTGTTTCATTGTCTTTTAATGTTTGGTATATGGTGTGATGTTAAAATAATTCAATGGGTCTAACATATCATCTCCCTTTTGTTTGTATTTTAAATCGCAATTGCCTTGCGTATTTTGTGGACATTATCATGATTTTTTTGTTTTGTTTTTATAAACAAAAATACAAAACAATATATCTATATATATATATATATATATATATATATATATATATATATATATATATATATATATATATATATATAATTGTTAATTCCTATGATAGTCCACCTCAATCAAAGGCATTTAATTTTTGTTATTTGTTTCAAAACAAAAAGGGAAGAAATTGGTGTCCTATTAATTTCTACAAGGAAAATAAGAAGCTTGTCAATTTATTTTCATTAAGTGTTAGTCACCTATCTTTTTACTAATTGAAAAGTCGGTCTTAACTTCTGAAGTTGTCCTTATAAATTTCGTTATCATATTCCTTGCGCATATCGATGGATGAGATACTAATCGATTTGAATCTATTAGTTATTTTGTTTATATTTTTACTCCATACATATATGTTGTTAGTAATTTGTGCATGGATGCTTCAAGTGGTAATAAACTCATTTCAAATAATTTGATTTGAGCTTTACTAACTTGTAGGAAATAATCATGGAATAATTGTAAGGTTGCTAATAAAAGGAGTTTTTTTCATGTTCATATAATTATTTGTGTTTTGTCTTGGATCCTTTTATATGTTTGTGGAAAAGTTGTAGATCTCGTATTTGCAACTATGCTTTCAATGATAATTTTTCAATTAATCTTTAATTGTCAAATATGATATCCATCTTTAATTTCCATAGACATAAGTTTGAGCCTAATGTTGTGCCAGTTTAATCATAGTTTAATTTGAGTGAACTGCAAGCATTCAATTTTCAACCATGGTAGTTCTATTTATTTCAAAGGTGTATGCACTATCTGTTTCAATACATAACAGTCAAGGAAAGAAATGAAAGAAAATGTCGTTGAACACAATTGCAGAACTTAAAGCACACATGCATAAATTTAAAGACATTCTACAGGAATTAAATTCACTCATCACGCTTCATGTTTTTCTCAAGGAACAAGCACGCCACACGTCATTAGTAAAACTATATCAGTTGATTAAATATTATAGTTCTAACTGATACTGTGTAACAACATATAATGAATCTAAAAACAAAAGTGCACCAATACTACAATTCATAAAAAAACATTAGTGAATCACACTTAAAAGAAATATAAACCAAACAACTAATTTACTACTACTGCAATCCTTGCTAAAGAGGATGACCCTTCCTCCCTAGCATGGCGCAGGATAAAATTTAAACTAGTTAAAAACTCAATGTGAAATTTGTATGACCATCACCAAAAGTGTTTTGTATTAAAAATAACTAGAAATTACAATATCAAAATGTCGATGTGGTTCCTGTGTTGTCGTTCCCTTTTCATGGAACCGAACCATTTTATAAATTTTACAAGCCCCAAAAATTAGGGAACATATAAGTCATGATAATCTCACGATTCTCATGTTAATCGATATTAAGAGAAAATAGAAAGCGTTACAAATAATTTTCCAATAAAAGAATAGGTCAAGTTACATCATATCCACAATCATAATCATTAAGATCCTTTGACCACTTGTAGATAATTCATGATTATTGACAACTGTCTTTGAAGACAACAACCACGATCTTTGGCAGTTGTGGTGTAACAACAATTTGAGATGTGACAACAACTCGAGGTGTCATAGAAAAACTTTAGATTGTATCAACAAATCCTTAAAGTGTAACAGTAAGTGACAACAACAATTGCCATCCTTAGTCCTTAGTCGCAGGCAACACCTTAAAGAAAAATAACGAGAGAACTTCTCCACACTTACCTTGGTTAGCCATCTCAAAAAGACATCACTTCATTTGATATTTAATGAAATATGGCAAAATAATATGTTGAGAAAGGATTTCTCTTATAACCAGGGAATATGGTAATTGGGACATAAAGTTCATAGGTTTGTATAGAGAAAATGATCAAAAATGGGGAAAATTGTGTCTAAGATATGCTTAAAAACTGCGCCCAACATCTCCCCCACAAAAAGAAACTACATGTCCTCATGCATAATCTTTAGGTATTGTTTTTGTATCGTTGTTGTAAATCTGTCAAGTTATAAGCACCAATAGTATCTTCATCAATTGTTTAGTAACCTTGATTAGCCATCAATTGATGTAGCCATGATTCCTCTACATAATCACACAATCGATAATGGGGCTAGTATTCTTCAACCGGAAGCCAAATCAAGGGATACTTAAATCTAAGCCCTATCCAGAAGGCTCCCATTGAATTCACAATCCTAACATATTCTGGAACCCATGTAATAACAACCACCAAATTAGGAAACCCAAAAGGGTCAGGCTCCTGCAAACTTAAACTACTAGCCTCTTTATGTTTGAGGCATCCATTCAATACTCGTCTCTTCATCTGTGTAAATAGGTTGAGGAAAAACCTGACTATCCTCCTCCTATAGATGGATGATTGTTCGCTTATATCAAGGGTACTCAGAAACTTCCTAAATTCATGCCTTAATTCAGTAGCAATTCATGGTTCAACTCTTATCCACAAGCCTACCTTCTCTTCATTGGTGTTAGATGACTTCATGGCCAGATGCCATTCTACTTGATTTCTCATGAAAGAGATGAAGATGCACAATTGCAAGTCCCCCATGTAGGAGAAAATGTGTACAACCATATGCAGGCTAGTGTATTCATAAATCATATTATGTAGAAAAATCTCACAAAGTAAGCTTTTCTCATCAAAATCACATGCACGAAAAACATCTTAAAAAGTCTGGGTAGAATTACCTAGATATAGTTTATTCTCATAGACAACTTTTAATTGAAACAAATAAAATATTTCCCAAAGAAATATTGGATAGGATGGGGAAGGCCTTCTACACCCCAATAGGTTCAGGGCAAGTCCGTACAACTTATTTTTATCATTTGTTAAGTTTTGAACTTCCTGTTGTAACTATTGCACTCGTTCCTCCTTTTCCTTCTCAGTTTTCTTCCTTTCCCATCTTATCCACTACTCTGTCAACTTCCTCTTAGCCCACTGTTCTTTGAGATTATTTACAATTTTTCGATGCTCCTCTAGCGAGATCACTCCCTTTTTCAAAGAGAGTGCTAGCTGCTTCCAATTCTGTAATTCTGATATCAACAAAAGTTTTTTTGAACACCATCCTGCTTCAAGATCTCGTGTTCTCTCACATGCAACATCAATAGGGGGTGTAATAGCATCTTGAGATTCAAGTTGTTCTGCTTCGGCTGCTAGTTCTTGTATAACAACAACTTCATCAACATATTCTTGTGAATCGACTCTTACTTCTTCTTCTTGAGGGACCTCTGCCTCAACTGTTGGTTCTTGTGTAACAGCAGTATCATCGACAGGTTCTTGTGTTTCGGCTTCCAGGTTGATCACTGTGGGATGCTTTGTTTCAACTGCCAATTCTCATGTAACATCCGCTCATCAACAAGTTCTTGTGTATCAACTTCACAGGGTTCAGTTTGGGTTCCGATTGAGATGGTACTTACAACACAAAATTTATACCCTACTATCTCTAAAATATTAGCACATGTTGAACATACAGAACTTGGTGTATTTTTTTCTCTCATCTTATCAACACCCTCCACCAAAGTATCTAAACTCAGGACCCTTGTTTCTACTTAGTATCCTCTAATTGTTGTCTTAATTCTATATTTTCTTTTTCTAATTCTTCAATTTTATGTAGCAAGGTTTGGGTCTTGTCCTTACCTGGTAAAGGAACCTCTTCAGGATGGGCTTATTCTTCTTCGTTTTTCTCCTTTGTTGTCCTTATGCCTACTTGACCTCTTTCTAGATGGAGGCGAGGGCTCTAGATGGGTGTCGACTCTAACCCTCTTCTTAGGTATCCTACCACCTATTAGTTTTTCCAGTGATATTTTCTTGATTCTATTTCTAGAGGATTTCCCTTGCTCTTCAGTCACCCTAGCTTCCTTTGGAGTGTCAGCGGGGGTTTCAGCTTTCTTCTAATGTGAAGTCCTCGTCTTTCTGCTCATAAACTCTTCCTAGCTCCGACCTTCGCATTCCATGGCATCCATTATGATTAATTTGATAAGACCATGATTGGTGACACAATTTTTCATATGTGCAGCAACCTTCACAGCAAAAACCATATGCTTCAGGTTCTCCAACAGGAAATATGGTAGGCGCTAGCGCTTAAATCTTCCTTAGGCTGAAGGAAGGAAAAATTTCAGGGTAACCGCAAACCACTCTCAGTCTGGTAGCTAGCCCTACCAGAATAGGATAGGGATCTCTCCGGGTCACGCTCAATGAAGAATAAACAAATATGGCCTGAGAATGACTTAAATTGGATACTGATTTTAGGCTAGTAAATAGATATGAAAAAAGGAGATTTTTTGAATGACTGAATTTTCTGGGCTGTGTGGGACCAAAGGACCACATGAGCTGGGAAATTAAATCGAAGACACAGAATAGTTCATGAGGCAAGATAGGCAGGAAGTTTAGCAATCAGATTTAAATAATATGGAGTGGAAAGACTGCTGAGAAAGCTGAGAAGGGCATACGCATGAATCCTTTTCAGATAGAAGAAGAAACACAGAGGATGAATGTTTTCCAAGGTAGAGCAATAAATTTGGATTCTACCTTTCCTACTTAAAAAACATTCAACTGGAAATGAATATGAATGAACGGAAAAACATTACAAGTTACATATGAAACAGAGAAGAAACATATTGCTAAAACTCACGCCACAGGAATCTCATAAATCAGAGCTGCATCATTTTTCATTAATCTCCAGGCCAAGCTGTACAATGAATAGCTGAGTTTTTTCTCCACGCTATTCCCAGAAACTCCAACCCCTTACAAAATGACTCTCAATACAATAAATAAGCTTTGTCATGAGAAGGTCAATCAACCTAGGCAATGAAGAGCCAAGCATCAGCAGTTACATTTAATTTTCTATGAGGACCAATCAGAGAAAAGCAAATATGAGCATTGATTTTTTGGGTGGTTGTTTGCCTTCATTTGGCCACTTGGATAGAAGCCAAAAATGTCTTTAAACTTTGCCTTTGATGCTGGGAAAAATGTATTGTAAATGAGCAGGCCCACTTGGAGAAAATCGCGAATCGAAATTTCGCGGAGCAGAAGTGATTTTGGCCTTTCGGTCTCCATGCGCCACGCCAAAAACTGTATGCATCGTGCCACTTTGGAGCTAGTTTTGAGGCACTTTATGAAGTCCAAATTTAGCCCAAGTGCACTTTTTGGAAAGCCCTACCTGTCTACTTTCCAACCCAAGTGGAATTTCTGAATTTGGTGCCCATTTTCCCCTCCAAAACCTCATTCTCCCAAGACTACTTCCTGTGTGTGAAATTAGGGGCTAAGAGGTCATTTTTTGGGTGTTTTTGACCTCCTGAGGACTCAAAACTGGCCCAAACTTCTTGTCCATGCACCAACAGTCATGATTTTCCATGGAAAATCCAAAACTATAAACTTTTTTGCATTTGGAGCCTCCCATTGTAAGCGCGCGCCACGTAGCGCAGCGCATAGGGAGAAAAACCCTATTTTTTGCACAAAAATTTCCAAAAATACCAAAAATGCCCCAAACTTCTTGAAATTTAGGCTAGAGCTTGCTTATCAAGTGTTATGCGGGGTTAAAGAGGCGTCGGCAAATATCTAAAGACGATTGAGCTCCCTTTGCCTCTTTTGCATCTTGGTTGCTTTCCTCAATTTCGCCTTCAAATTCCTGATTCGGGCCTTGCACACTTTGTTTCGCGCCATGTAGTGGAAAGCCATGTGTCTCAGCAATGCATGGTGTTTTTCGGCCTTGTCTAACAAAATTTCTAGGTGCATGTTGACTTTCTCTAAAACATACTCCCGATCCTCATCTCTTTGCTCCTATAGGTCTACCTCGTGATGCCACGATGTGTTGCCGGTTTTCCTTGCTCAGTTGCAACTCTATCTCAGCTTGCCACTCCTCAAGTTGTTTGTTCCTCTGCTCTAGGTATTTCATATTCCATTTGGCTCTCCAATATTAGGCATGCTAGTAGCTAATTAAATAGAGTCTGGTGGAAGCCTTCCTAGTGTCCAAATTGCACACAGAATAGCTTGTTGGAAAGGTATTTGAGTCTACTTTCCAACCCAACTAGAATTTTTCAATTTGGAGTTCATTTTCTCTGTCAAGAATCAAATATCCCAAGACTGGTCAAAATGTGCCAAATGAGGCTGCCTCAAGGCAAAGTGTTGTTGCAATCAACTTTTGAAGGTGTTCCTAAACTCCAAATTGAGCTCATGGTAGTCATTGGAAAGCCCTTTGTGTCTAGTTATCAGTTTACTCATCAAGAAAGTCATTTGGCTAACCAAGCTAGGAGAAAAATTGATTTTCCCAAGGTCACTTCATAGGTGCATCAATTCTCCTGAGGCAATTGTATTTTTGACATTTCTCTAAAACCATGACACCTATGTAAAAAGTGAAGGAGGGTTTTCTTCCTTGTCTTATTTTGGACAAAACCTCTCTCATTTTTCCCAAATTCATCTTTTATATCTCAAAAACATCATTGGAGTAAAACCTATCTCGATTTGTGGAACATGAGATTTGTCGAAATGAAGCGAAATGAAGGGGATAAGCAGCTTCTAAATTCTTGGGAAAATTCTTGGAAGTAGGGAGGGATGTTAAGAAGTAGAGGAAAGTGGAATTTCAAAGATTGAGTGAGTGGAAGGGGTCCAAAAAGGAAAAACACAGGTCCAACCTAGAAAATTGCCAGGGTGTAGCAAGAAACTAGGGTTTGTGCGAAAATGAGGAATCTGGGGGATCTCAGTGATGGGAAGTGTTTGATAAGGTACTTTAAGGATAGGGGAATGTGTATGAACATTAGGATACAAGTTTTGCTGATGATTTGACCATCCAAGAGAAATTGGCTTCAAAACCCTTGGAGAGGGAAATGACCTTACCTAGGCGCAACTGAAGCATGAACAAGGTGTAAAATGACCCAGTGGAACTTGACATGATAATGAAAACCCTCTGAATGATTGTACATTCAGCTGAATGGTGACATGGACCGACATTTGGACAATTTTGACAAGAATAAAAGCAAACCCTAGATCTAATGCCTAGTGACCAAATTTTGCTTGAAGACTTACTGAAATGACAAAATTTGACCTTGACACTCTGAGACCACTTTGTAAGAGCATATTTGATCACTGGAGGAAGGCTGCAAAGATTGACACTAACATTGGCTCCAATGGGGATGGTAGCTCCAGCTCCTTGGAGGTGCCAAGAACTGCAGATCTTTGGGTGAGCAGACAGTGCCTTCGTCCATTGGGCTATGGAATAAAAACATGGAAACTGACATTATTGAGATGGACTCTGACTGAAGATTCAAACTAAAAACCACAATAAAACTAGACATGACTAAATCCTAACTAAGAAACTGGAACGATGCTCATATTTGAGCTTATTCAGCAAACCTACCCTAATTACTCTTTCCACCATTTGATCAAGTGAGATGGAACAACCAATGCAACCAGGTAAGTATCATGGCTAATATTTTATTTCTTCCCAAATGCTTTCTGATGCACAGGAAAAGGGAAGAATCGAAAGGCAAATCCCATGGAAACTTGGAATCAAGTTCACTGCTGACAAACTTGCAAAGCATGAATTGGCTGGATGACTTCAAGAATACTGCAAAAGGATCTTCATAAGCATCTCCATTGATTTCCATTAACACATTACTATTCTGGTCCAAGTAATCTTCATAGCTGGATATTAAAATTTTCCTCACATCTGTGCTGTCTTTCTTTGGTGATAGCAGTAGTCTGTCAAAAGGATCCTGAATTTTGTGAAGAACCAAACTATGTTGTTGATTCCAAACAGAACCAAAGCATCCTTTATCAATCTCCTCATATGACCGCAAACTTTGATTTGAGCTTTGTAATGAAAAATCCGTTAAACAAGGCAATGAAGGTGGCCTTGGAATCATATTATTATCAACATTCTCTTTTGTCACATGGTTGGCTGATGGAGAAGAATTTTTACAGCAATAGAATCTAACACATGAGCAAAAGGATCATCAAAAACTTGAGGGGATTGCTGCGATGTATCTATTGAAACTGTATGACATCCTATTGGTGGTTCATCTTTTTCTTTAGATATATTACGAAGATTCTACCTTATAAACTGAAATATTTCGAAACAAAAGGGTATAGAATCCTCTTGCATCATTAGGTCATGTACTTTGGCTGCCACACCTTCATCTGTAATCTGACCTTCAATTGTGTTTGGTGGCTGTGAATCTGGTGCTAGAGAGAGTTTTATATCCAAAATGATTTCGTCAATCATTTCAGGGGAAGATTTCTTATTAAAAACTTGCTCAAGAATTTCACCATCTGTCTCATCCTCAACATTAAAACTAAGAGATTGTTGATTTCCTACAAGCTGCTCATTTGAAGATTTACTATGCAATTTACCCCTCAAAAGATGAAATGATTCAAACCAGAAAGGTAAGGAATCTTCTTGTATCATTTGATCGCATGTGCCAGCTTTCATGTCTTCATCTGCAAGTTGAAAATTAATGGCATTTGGGGGCTAGAACTATGAATATAAGAAATCTGGAACAAAGTTTTCATTGCCCTCAAGAGGATCCAAATCAAGACTGGTCAACAGTTGACATCTGATTGCATGGAAATTGTCTCTAATGAATTGACATGAATCAAAGCAAAAAGGCAAAGATCCTTCACATACTTCAAAACCTGCTGCACTTTCCTCTTCATTTCCATAGCTGATATGCATCGGTTGATCACTGTACCCAAGCTGCTGTAAGTGAACTTCCTCATCCCACAAACTAGCTGCTGATTTGTCTGCAAGATTAACTTCTGTTTGGAGAGCATAATCATCATCATCATACTGATCAAATTGAGGCAAATCGTTAGTATAAAACACATCATCAAGCATACATGTCATATCAACAAGTCTTTCTTCTCCCAGATGATCTACAAAACAATCCTTACGACAACTGAGATAAGAAACAATATGTTTTGTATCAGCCACTTGTTCATGAACGTCATTTTCATTTTTTGCAGTCATTTTCCACACCATCTCTTCTACTGCACTCACCAAAATGTCAAGCTTTTCCTATGAAGGTGTTGTTTTCTATGGATTCACGTTTTTCATCTCTTCTTCTTTCAACCTTGCCCTTCTGATCAGCAACTGAGCCTCTACATTTACTGCACTTTTTTGCATCTCTTCAAGTGTTGCGACATTCTTTTCTCTCAGTTGAAACTCCATTTCTGGATCAAAGGCACCCGGGTAATGCAAGAGAGCAGATCTAGGAGGGGGTCTTATATCAACCGGCATTGAATAATAAACTTGATTAAATCTGGTTGAAAACTGTTGTACTGTCTCCCCTGGCAGTCTTTTCAGCTGATTATACTCTTCTACGATAAGGAAAAGGTTCTGTCCGATCCTCCACCTATCAAGAAAAACTTTGATGAACTGTTGTAAATCTATGATGCTCGCATCAGGCAGGGCTTTGAACCAACTCTTGACTTTGCCTCGCAAAGAAAGAGAAAAAAGCCTTATACTAACATCTTCTTCATCAATTTCAAAAAGGTCTAGAAAAGTCTCAACATTCTGCACATGTTGCTCAACATTGACATTCTTACATTCACCGTCAAATCTTGGCAAGTATAGATCATAGTTTTTTGGGAAAGCATGAAGAACAAAAGGTAAAACAAGAGGTTTATACCTATCTGGGATTATAACAGCGGTAGGAATATATACAAGATCTATGGGATCAGTTTTGTTTTCTTTAGGCTCATCATTTTGCAGAGAATCATCATAAGATGTAGGAAAAGTAAGGAGGCCAGGATCAAAGGGAAACTTAGTATTTATGCTTTTTGAATGGGTCGATTGAAGATTTTGATCACCTTTATCATACAACAAGTTTTGAAAAACTTTCAAGACAACTTCAAGAACAACAAAGAAGTCATTCACAAGAAATCAGAGTAAGTCTTGAATACCATTCCACTTTGGATACCCGAACTTTGTGTAAGATCCTTCCATTTTCGCAGAGAAAGAGTTAGTCCTCTAATGGAGTCACCATGAAGTACCGATTACTGGATTCTTCAGTGAATGGAGTCACCAAGTGAATGATTTCGGTCGTCTTCTATCTAATCATTGTCCACCATCAACCATCAGATATGAACCTGATACATATGCTGGGGTAAGAAAATCTACAAGTGAACCATTTTCGTCCCCAGCGGAGTCGCCACTATGTTAGCACCTAAATCTGCCTTAGGTTGAAGGAAGGCAAAATTTTAGGGTAACCACAAACCATGCTCAGTCTGGTAGCTAGCCCTACCAGAATAGGAGAGGGCTCTCTTTGGGTCACGCTCAGTGAAGAATAAACAAATAGGGTTTGAGAATGACTTAAATTGGATACTGATTTTAGGCTAGTAAATAGATATGAAAAAAGGCGATTTTTTGAATGACTGAATTTTCTGGGCTGTGTGGGACCAAAGGACCACATGAGCTGGGAAATTAAATCGAAGACACAGAATAGTTCGTGAAGAAAGATAGGCAGGAAGTTTAGCAATCATATTTAAATAATATGGAGTGGAAAGACTGCTGAGAAAGCTGAGAAGGGCATACACATGAATCCTTTTCAGATAGAAGAAGAAACACAGAGGATGAATGTTTTCCAAGGCAGAGCAATAAATTTGGATTCTACCTTTCCTACTTAAAAAACATTCGACTGGAAATGAATATGAATGAACGAAAAACATTACAAGTTACATATGAAACAGAGAAGAAACATATTGCTAAAACTCACGCCATAGGAATCTCATAAATCAGAGCTGCGTCATTTTTCATTAATCTCCAGGCCAAGCTGTACAATGAATAGCTGAGTTTTTTCTCCACACTATTCCCAAAAACTCCAACCTCTTACAAAATGACTCTCAATACAATAAATAAGCTTTGCCATGAGAAGGTCAATCAACCTAGGCAATGAAGAGCCAACCATCAATAGTTACATTTAATTTTCTATGAGAACCAATCAGAAAAAAGCAAATATGAGCGTTGATTTTTTGGGTGGCTGTTCGCCTTCATTTGGCCACTTGGATAGAAGCCAAAAATGTCTTTAAACTTTGCCTTTGATGCCGAGAAAAATGTATTGTAAATGAGCGGGCCCACTTGGAGAAAATCGTGAATCGAAATTTTGCGGAGCGGAAGTGATTTTGGCCTTTGGGTCTCTGTGTGCCGCGCAAAAAACTATATGTGTCGCGCCACTTTGGAGCTCGTTTTAAGGCACCTTGTGAAGTCCAAATTTAGCCCAAGTGCACTTGTTGGAAAGCCCTGCATGTCTACTTTCCAAACCAAGTAGAATTTCTGAATTTGGTGCCTGGTTTCCCCTCCAAAACCTCATTCTCCCAAGACTGCTTCCTGTGTGTGAAATTAGGGGCTGAGAGGTCATTTTTTGGGTGTTTTTGACATCCTAAGGACTCAAAACTGGCCCAAACTTCTTGGCCATGCACCAACAGTCGTGATTTTCCATGGCAAATCCAAAATTGTAGACTTGTTTGCATTTGGAGCCTCCCATTTTAAGTGCGCGCCATGTGGCGCAGTGCACAAGGAGAAAACCCCTGTTTTTTGCACAAAAATTTCCAAAAATACCAAAAATGCCCCAAGATTCTTGAAATTTGGGCTAGAGCTTGATTATCAAGTGTTATGCGGGGCTAAAGAGGCCTTGGCCAATATCTGAAGATGATCGAGTTCCCTTTGCCTCTTTTGCTTCTTGATTGCTTTCCTCAATTTCACCTTCAAATTCTTGATTCGGGCCTTCCACACTTTGTTTCGCGCCATGTAGTGGAAAGCCATGTGTCTCAACAATGCATGGTCTTTGTCGGCCTTGTCCAACAGCCTCTCTATGTGCATGTTGACTTTCTTTAAAACATACTCCCGATCCTCATCTCTTTGCTCCTATAGGTCTACCTCGTGATGCCACGATGTGTTGCCGGTTTTCCTTGCTCAGTTGCAACTCTATCTCAGCTTGCCACTCCTCAAGTTGTTTGTTCCTCTGCTCTAGGTATTTCATATTCCATTTGGCTCTCCAATATTAGGCATGCTAGTAGCTAATTAAATAGAGTCCGGTGTAAGTGTGAAAGTAACACCGGCCAAAGTAACTTCAGCACCATGCAAATGTAGAACAAATAGGCAAGCCAACTCATGGTGGAATTGAACATTTGGAACCATTTCACAACACTCATAGCATGACTGAAACCGAAAACAATAGACAACAAAAGGGCAGGCCTGCAATTCTGTGAGGGTAGCCGGTTCTTCTCTAACATGTTTGCCACTTTTGTGAGGCCTCCGGGGTGCACATTCTTTCGTGGGTGGGTCACTATGAGTTTCCTCCTCATAATCGGATGAATGATCAGATGACATAATTGATGCTATGAAAACTGCTTGGAGAAATGAATGTTGGTCGCAAGACTGTTTGGACTGCTGTTGTAATATGTTTGAAATTGCTTTGTTGTAATGCAATATAGTTGGATTTCTAGAAAATCCACACAAGGAATGAGCAAATTGGTGAAAATAGGGAGTCGTTTTAATCATCATTAATGAACTGAAGCTGAAGAGCCAACTGTTTGTCAGCGTTGCATTTTCCACCCAAACGACCGATGGAGAGGTCTGGGGACTCAAAACTTGCCCAAATTTCTTGGCCATGCACCATCAGTCATGATTTTTCATGAAAAATCCAAAAATATAAATTTTCTACAATTTAGAGCTCCCTACCATAAGCGTGCGCCACGTGCGCGGCGCATAGAGAAGTGGCGCAGCGCACTGGGCTTGAGGCGCGGCGCATAGAGCCTATGCATAGCGCTTTTTGCAGGAGATTTTTGGAGGCCTTATCGGTGTCCAAATTGGGCACAGGATAGCTCGTTGGAAATTTCTTTGAGTTTCCTTTACAACTCGACCAGAATTTTTTAATTTGGAGTTCATTTACATGTCAAAAATCAAATATCCTAATACTGGTCAAAATGTGCCAAATGAGGCTGCCTCAAGGCAGAGAGCTGTTGCAGTCAACTTTTGAAGGTGTTACCCAACTCCAAATTGAGCTCATGATAGCTCATTGGAAATCCATTTGTGTCTAGTTATCATTTTACTCATTAAGAAAGTACTTTGGCTAACCAAGCTAAGAGAAAAATTGCTTTTCCCAAGGTCACTTCAGAGGTGCATCAAGTCTCCCGAGGCAATTGTATTTTTGACATTTCTGTGAAACCATGACACCTGTGTAAAAAGTGAAGGATTTTTTCATTCCTTGGCTTATTTTGGACAAAAACCTCTCTCAGTTCTCAAAAATTCATCTTTTATTGCTCAAAAACATCATTGGAGTAAAACCTATCCCAATTTGTGGAACAAGAGATTTGTCGAAATGAAGCGAAATGAAGGGGATAAGCAACTTCTAAATTCTTTGGAAAATTCTTGGAAGTAGGGAGGGATGTGAAGAAGTAGGGGAAAGTTGAATTTCAAAGATTGAGTGAGGGTGAGGGGTCCAAAAAGGTAAAACACAGGTCCAACCTAGAAAATTGCCAGGTTGTAGCAAGAAACTAGGGTTTGTGCGAAAATGAGGAATTTGGGGGATCTCAGTGATGGGAAGTGTTTGATAAGGTACTTTAAGGATAGGGGAAGGTGTATGAACATCACTATACAAGTTTTTCCGATGATTTGACCATCCAAGAGAAATTGCCTTCAAAACCCTAGGATTGGGAAATGACCTTACCTAGGTGCAACTGAAGCATGAACAAGGTGTAAAATGACCCAGTGGAACTTGACATGATAATGAAAACTCTCTGAATGATGGTACACTCAGCTGAATAGTGACATGGACTGACATTTGGATAACTTTGACATGGATAAAAGCAAACCCTAGATCTAATGCCTAGTGACCAAATTTTGCTTGAAGACTTACTGAAATGACAAAATTTGACCTTGACACTCTGAGACCACTTTGTAAGAGCATATTTGATCACTGGAGGAAGGCTAAAAAGACTGACACTAACAATAGGTTAACCAATTTCTTGTGTCGGAGAGGTTTAACAATGAGAGATGATAATTAAACACTATTTTTTCCTGTCTTTCACTAGTGATGTATTTGATAATGTATAAGGAAACATATCCCCATTACTGAGGAAGCAACAATCGGTCAATTCCCCTTCCCTTCTTCTCCAATTGTTCCTCCCCTTCTAGAAATTCCACCTTGAGAGAACGATCATTGATTTTCCCATTAAACCACCTTTTTTGTTTAGATTGCAATGTTTATACTCTAACAATTACTTCTTTAGTGACTTCTACCTTCAACCCCCTGACCTCTATCTGATTCTTGTTCAAGTTCTTGGCAAACTCCGGGGCAACAGTTTCTTCCAGCCCTTTGAGCCGTTCAAAGAATTCAAAATACTCAGCCTCTTTAAAAATCTAGCATACCTCTGGGCAATTCTCCAATTCTTCTATGGAATTGGGCTCATGCCTGACCACTTCTCCTCCCATCTTTGCTTCAGAAAATACCCTCTATGCTTTGTCTTCTCTCTTCTAAGAATCATGTGAAATGAAGATATAGTGCTTCATTGGGATAAATATCGGGGCAGTAAAAGCAGTGATGTCAGATTAGGGGATCGTACGATATGCATTATGGTCTCATTATTAATTTGAGGTCATGAAGATATGTTTTAAATGTGATTTAAACCTATAACATGCTTGACATAAAAAGATGATAATGATTGTAGGATTTGCCAATGATTACAAGGTTTGTCACTTTAATGTTTGATTTAAATTACAGATTGCAAAATGATTCACCCTCCCCCGAGTTTTAATGCGACGACCATCCTTGATTGTCAAGTGGAACATCATATTAATTTCCATAATCGTTAAATAAAGAAAATCAATATAGCTTTTCAATGACTGACCAGTAGTGATGTGGCGGAAAAGTACTAGTGACATGATTGATTTTGACGGAAACATGTTGATTAGGTCCTTTATTCTGGCGGCACCATCCTAGTGATATCATTTATTAAGGCAGATGATTGTGCCTGATTTGCTGCTATAGATTGTTAGTTGTTACAGGTGTAACAACAGATGTAATTGCTAATGCTACTCTTTACAATAGAACTCTTATTACAATAGTTTGAAAAACTTTTAAAGAAAGAAGGAAAAGACTTAAGCATGTAACAACATAACTTAACATGTATGAAATAGATTATGTTGTTAGAGGGAAAGAACATGTAACATCTTCCACATGGTGGTTTTCAACTGTTACCATTATCTTCCTACGCCCCTAGAAGAGGTTTTCATAGACAAATTTGTATTTATATATTATTATTTTGTTTTTTATTTTTATTAATTTTTCTCTTTTTTTTTTTTTGGTGTATCAATTGCCAACAAAGTTTTTTTTCAGCTGTGTTGTGGCCAGCAACAACCCCCCCCTTCTTTTTCATTTTAGTGTTGTCCAAAATACTAAATGAATGGGGACCCTTAATAAAAAATTAGGGAAAGCAAGAGTTTCCTTTCTTCAAAGTAAGGTTACGATCATAAACTTAGGAAGATCTTTTGACCATTTTGAAAGCCTAAGTCTATGATAAGGAAAAAATCTTTAAAGCAGTATATCGCATCGCAATAAAGTAATAACCATAAGAGAAAATCTTCAATTTTGCCGATCGCAAGATCGCACATCGCAGGAAACAAGCTAACAAAATTTGGCAGAAACGAAATTTCTGCGATCTGCGATGTTACGATATTGCGATCTACGATGTTGCGATATTTTGATCTGCGATGGCTCCGATGTTAAGTCAGACCAACCATGTGATGGTGAAATCTGCGATGGTACGACCTGCAATAGTGCGTAAGCAAATCGTAAAAATTACTTCTTCGCGAATCCTTCGGGCACGCTATTCAAGAAAAGCCACTTACCATAATCTGACTTAAGATCATGCGCTTTTAATGATATTTAAGGGATTAGCTGTCAACTATTAATGAAATATGGACGCGTGCTTTTGTAAAGGATAACTTCACGTAAGATGGCATATTTGATATATCTGTTGCATTTAAAACTCTCCCATCACCTTTATTGATCAGTCATTTCCATTTCACTCGTAATCTACAGGAACGCAGAGCTAAAAGCAATTCAAAGCCATAAACACAAAGAAATGGGAAAGAAAAACAAAGCTCAGGGCTCCGAGATGAAGGAGAAGGCGAAAGAAATGGTGCCTTTGTATACAGACACAGCCTGTAACAGAGATGCAGGTATATCAACATGGGAAAGCATGTACAGACTGCTTGAAGAGGAAAATCCCAAGATAATGAAGGTTGATGCTAGCGCAGGCTCACAACACTCTTCTGAAGTATCTTTAGAAGAGCTAGCGTGTTCATTTCTCCACCGGATAGCAGCACGACCCAAAATTCTACCATATACGGATATGATAAAATGGATACTTGACAATGCAGAATTGAACAACAGACAATTCAAGGTTCAAGGGCATGGGCTCATCGGATCATTCGCTGCACAAGATTTAAGGCTTATGTATCATCTTCTAGAATCCCAAGTGACTTACAATGCACAATTCGTTAAGAAATTTGCGGCGGAGAATCCTAACCTATCAGAGACAACTAAAGATTGGTCCAAAAAGGAGGAGCCACTCAAGAAAGACAAAAACGGTATGTACAGCACTGGATCCCTTACCTCTCCGTATTGCTTTGCTGCGGCCATGTTTTGTAGATTGTTTGGGATGCCAGATATCAACAAGTTTTCGTCCGAATGGCTACCATTGATAGATGCTGCCACAAATGCCGATATTATAGATTGGGCCAAGATCTTTTCTGACAATCTATACACAGCTATTATCAATTACCGGTCTAAAAGATCCTTGTCTCAAAGGGTCTATCCTCCTTTTTGTTTGTCCGCGTATGTTATGGATTCTATTTGCTATGTATCTAAATTTCCCATTATGGGGTGGAAATGGACAACCCAGGACCCATTACCTATCCATGTTTACCATAAGATATTATGGGATTCTTAGTCCATTCCACATTTTTATCAAATTTGCCATGGATTTATCTTACCCCTGTACAAAATACTGTATGATGAAGATCCTCCAAGGTGTTCAACCGAGGCATAGATAGATATCATCCCCATCGCAAGATGGTTCGGGGAAGAACGGTTCACCTACATTAGAGTATTTGGAAGCACCGTCCCTCCTCACGTCCTACCCTTGTATATTCCTGACAAACTGCTGGCTAGAGAAATTGCTTATCAAACCTGTTCAGAAGGCGGCCTCACCAAAGAACTAAAAGACAAAAAGAAGGGCATATGGCCTCAGTTTCCTGTAGCTTGTGGGGCCTTTTCATTGTTTGATGTAGGTCACACATTCGCCGAAGTGGAGAATGTGACATGCCTACAATTATCTAAATTCCCGGCAAGGACATTTGACCCAAATGAAGTTGCTCAAAATTTCACAACGAATGTCAAGATAAAAATATTCATTGGAAAAAAGGATTTATTTGATGATTTATTTCAGAATAAAAGCTCATTGCAGGAGATTTTACGGGAGGCTCAAACACGATTGTCTCCAGATGACTTCCAAAGATTCAAAGTATTCAGAGAGAAGAGATTCCCCCGCTGGATGTATTTTATAGTCCCCAGCATAAGGCAGTTGTGAGAAGGCAGAGGAAGAAGAGAAAATTAGAAAATACACAGGATGCCGAACAATTGGATGTCTTATGGAAAGACCCCAATAATAACCCTACTGAAAATCTTGCTAAATTGTCTCAGATTGCAGGAGCATATGCTTCTGCAACTATCGACAAGGCATCAGAAGTTCAACAACTGTTGAAAGAATAAGAAGACCAAATACAGCTACTGCAACGACAATTGCAGTAGTCCAATGCTAATAATGAAGCACAAAAGGAGCTCGAAAAGTTGCAGGAAAACTTTAAACAGAAGCAGATAAGCTATCAGAAGAGCTTGGGCGAAAAAGAAAAACAATTACAAATTTTGCAAGAAATGCATAAAGATGAGCCTAAGCTTACGGAATTTATTTCAGAGTCTATTAGCTTAAATGAGCAACTACTGCAACAACAAGAGGTGCTGGGACAAAAGATATCGCAATGGAATTATTACTGCGAGATGAGTGATAGAATCACTCATCAAGTACTTGAATTACGTAGCGATTATGATCTAGTTGAGAAACAGGTGACGGACTATCTGACTTGGCAGGATGGAGATGAGGGGAAAAGAGCAGGAGCACCCAGAATAAACGAAAATCATAAAGAACTGCTCTTCAATAAGTGGGACGATCAAATCAGGGAAGCAGAGAAGGCGGCAAAAACGGCAGCGACTACGGCAAGCATCCTCATTGACTCTGTGAATGAAAATTTACACAGAGCGAACTTAATCGCAGAGACCACCCCGGGATATCTACCGAATAAACAACGGCTGGAAGTAGAATGGAGGCAGAAGGCACAGGAAAGAGGAAAATAAATCCAGGCACTGAACAGGTTAAATTGGGAGTGTTACTGGGCACACTTGGTGAAGCCACATAGTCAATGTATGACGGTAAAATGTATCGAAAATGCGGCCGAGAAAGTGGTGTCAACTCTCATAGATTCTGTTTTCTCAGCACAGCTTAAAGCAGAAGTCAGCCAGCCGACTCTCCTCAAGCCCATGATGAAAACTTGCGCTTTAAAGATCAAATTCATAAATAGCCTTATTTAGAATGTTGTTTTTCTTTAAAAACTAGATTAGAAAAAGGACGTTCATTTGAAAACCGTATCCTAAATTTTGTAATAATACTATTATTAGAATTAGGAAGTAGTATTTTAACCCTTCTTATTGCATTGGAGAAGGGTCCAGAAATTTGTCAAAAACTTGTCCTCTGAACATGCACTTTTGTACCCTCGGAGGGGGTTTTGATGAATGGATGGATCGAGATTTATAAATGTTTGCATCTTATATCTGCTACTGATGTTGCACTTTTGTACTCTTGGTAGATGTTAGAGCAAGGATACATAGATCATTGCTGCTTGAAGTTTATGAGTAAAACCAGTCATAAATGGTACTTTTATCTCTTGGCCATCTCTGCTTATATTCCTAAAGTAATATGCAGTTTTAGTTGTTTATATGTTATTGCATGAATGTTTGTGTTACCATTTGGCACTTTTGTACGGTGGAGCCATTGGTTTATGTTTGATATATGAATGACTTATTATGCGATATGCTGTTCACTACTGTTTTGCCTAACTTTTTATGTAAAACGGTTCATCTCAATTGCTTTCTGTTCTTATGATAGCTGAATGATCTTTATTACCAGTTATTGTTTGAAATCTCTCTAGATCGCATAATGGAAGAAACACACCCGGGTTAGCATAGATTAGATGTGTTGTTTCCATTAGATTACAATAGCATAGAGTTAGTTTAAACATTAGATTTAAAGTAGCTTAGAACTCTTAGATCAGCACTATCCATCTCTACACACACACATACACCCTTAGAATGGGAAACTGGTCCCTTTATCCCTAGTCGGACCCGCTATACCAAATGAACAAGGAGCCGCCAACCAGGTTCCAGACCGGGTGGGTATCCCCCTTGTTGTTGACCCGATTTCCGGGCCCTCAACATATTTGGCGCTAGAAGGAGGGCCTGGATACATTGTCTCTTGGAAGAGTTTTCAATCGTAACATTTGAATTAGGATGACTGCTCATAAACTTCCTATTTGGAGTTGCATCCATCTTCCTGCCTCTTCCAACACTCCACCTGAAGTGGTAAGACTTTTATCTCAGGTAAAATTCAATGGTAAGAATAACTCTTCTGCTTTTCATCATGCTCTTCAATTTATTCATAATGTTTCAAATTCCAATGTTCAAGGAATTGATGAAGGCATTTTATGCAGAATTTTTACCCTTACATTCACGACGGAAGCTAGAAAATGGTGCAGAACCCTCCCAATTGCATCAATTCACAGCTGGGACCAATTCGTCAAGACTTTCATTTTGGAATTTGATTGTTATGACTACGACCAGGTATATGATGAAATTGATTATCTACGGAAGCAAGATGAACCCGTAAGGGATTTTAACATGCGATTTCATCTTAAATGTCTAAAGTATGATCTTGAGAATGAAGAATCTTCAGATTATGATGAGTGTTCCCTACCTCCTATGTCTGATCAAGCAGAAATTAGTTCAACCTTTGTTTCATTTTCTTCTAACATGAATGAGGATTCCAAGTTGAATACACAAATCATCCATAATGAAGAAAATCTGCAAAGCCTAGGAGTCATGCATGCTCTAATACCAGAAGAAAAAAACGAGAATGTTGAAAGATAAACTACCTTGGAACCAGAAGATGACTCTGATACAAAGTCAGACAATATCATTACAAATCAACGAATGCAGATGCCAAGGTTAGAACAACGAACTATTTCTCTTTCAAAAAGTATCAGCGCACAAAGGTACAATCTAAAGCCCGATGTTTATGATGAATCTGATGAACAAAGTTTTTTTTATGATGTTTTCAAATGCATTATTCCAGATTCGCATTTTTCTCTTTATCCCGATGTTTTTAGTGATGACAATTTTTCCCCTCTCAATATTAAAGATATCTCAAAAAACACAGAGGGTTATTCAAACGACTCATCATTAGGTTTTCAAGATAAAGAGACAGCTTTAGCACATCCTTTGACCAATGTCAAACAAGAGCCGCTTGACCTCCCTTGTCTGAAAAAATATAATGAAAAAGAGGAACCTAGGGAAATCTGTAGAGTCCTTTGTGATAGTTACTTTGACAACGATGATGATGTTGAGTTATCCCAAGTAACTCAACTAGGTTCAGATAATGAGAAACATCTTAAATCAGAAATCATATCAGTCGACCCTCATTTCAAAGTAAAAAATCATTTGGATGATTTTACTATCCAAGACAATACCCCGATCTATGATTCATATCATGAGGAAAGCTCCATTCCTGTTCGCAATCATAAATTAATTCCTGATTCACAAGACCTGGCCAGTTCTTGTGAGGAGCAAGATGTTACAAGTAAATCCCAGTTGTGCTGTGACACTATTTGTACAAATAGTCATTCCTTTCTTTCTCACTTACACTCATTTTGTACAAAATCGGATTTCTTTTTAAATTTTCAAACTTTTGATAGACTATGTTTTAGTGATTTATATATGGGAACTTTCATTTCAAACAAAATCGCTAAAAGCTCAGCATTAATAAACAACAGGTTACAAGCCATTGAAACTAAAAAATCATTTTCACAATCTGACTTGTTATCCTTCCTATAGAGAGATCATCAATTCATAATAGAAATTCATCCTAATTTTTATGACCCAATAGGTATCCAGTTGGAAAGAAGTCCTCATGAGAAAGGAAAATCAGACAGAATTCCAATTGAGGTTATATGCTCTTATTCCACAGCCAACATTTACGATCCAAGGAAAATTTGGTTCTTTACACTGATGTTTGGAATTTTCATACGGCTAGGAATAAAAATGAATAGATGCTTCCATTGGAAATATCATTTCACATAGTTCATTTTTGTATATAGTTAGAATAGGAGTAGGAGTAATTTAGCTAGGTTATTAGTTTTGCTTCTAATAATTGATAGGCAAAGTTATTCATATTTTGTACATAACCCTAGGGAATGTCTACCTCTCATTGCGTGAAATATTTTTCTCCATAATAACATTTGCTTTGGTTAACGACATTTGACATTTACTAAATACACCTTTTCTCTGTCAAAGATTTTGAACTTCTGCTTCTATGAACAACAAATCTTTTAGAAGTTTGATCTTTATTATCAATAGAACTTTAACTCAGATATGATGATAGTTTCAACTCCAAGAAATTTGAAGAAAGCTATCTCAGTGAAGAATTTGTTTTAGGTCAGCACAATGAAAGGTATCAATATTAAAATAAAGATTCTCTGTAGAAACAGCCATTACCAAAGCAACCCTATTATTGTCGTCTAGAACTTTCTTAAGGAAAGAAAATTTGACTTCCTCCCTGCTAAAGGAAAATGCAGCATTCAAAGGAACAATCCAAAAAGACACTATATCTCAAAGAATAAGAGGTCTCATTACGAGCCGGCTTATCATGATCACAGATATTATAACTTGTTGACTTTTCCAATACTGTCTATCAAAACAAGGCAACAACTTAAGATTGTTGCAATCAAAAGACAAGGGGTCTCATCACGAGCTAGCTTGTTCAGCAAAAGTGTAAATCAAGTGAATGACTGTGTCATAATTTGGCCACCAAACCAAGACATTGTTCTTTAGAGAATAAAAAAGGAAAAAGTGTCAAAAAAGGGTTTTTCTCTGAAAGAGTTGTAAGTAACCTTAACCAGGATAAAGGATCATTGCTGCGTAATAGGTAACCCTGTCGAGGCTATGGACGCCTGCTGGCAGCAGAGGCTCTACCTGCGACAAAGGAGCATATTTAAAAAGGGCTGTTACATAGGGAAGACTTTATTTTATGTTTTACAAGACCAAGTAATGACTGATTTAAATGCAAAGACAAACTGAGGATGCAAGTAATTGAAATAGAAAGAGGTTGAAACGAAACATCATTGACAGTTTGAAGTATCATTTGCTTTATCTTTTTATAATAAAGTTCAAGTTTTCTAAGAAAATTTTTTCAGGAGTTTGAAAGCGTCAATAGAAAATCAGAGATAACTGGTTCTCCCAAGTGAATCGCCAATTGTTGTGGCTAGCAACAACCCCCCCCCCCCCCCCTTCTTTTTCATTTTAGTGTTGTCCAAAATACTAAATGAATGGGGACCCTTAATAAAAAATTAGGAAAAGCAAGAGTTTCCTTTCTTCAAAGTAAGGTTACGATCATAAACTTAGGAAGATCTTTTGACCATTTTGAAAGCCTAAGTCTATGATAAGGAAAAAATATTTAAAGCAATATATCGCATCGCAATAAAGCAATACCCATAAGAGAAAATATTCAATTTTGCCGATCTGCGATGACGCCGATCACAAGATCGCACATCGCAGGAAACAAGCTAACAAAATTTGGTAGAAACAAAATTTCTGCGATCTGCGATGTTACGATATTGCGATCTGCGATGTTGCGATATTGCGATCTGCGATGGCTCCGATGTTAAGTCAAACCAACCATGCGATGGTGCGATCTGCCATGGTGCGACCTGCGATAGTGCGTAAGCAAATCGTAAAAATTACTTCTTCGCGAATCCTTCGGGCACGCTATTCAAGAAAAGCCACTTACCATAATCTGACTTAAGATCATGCGCTTTTAATGATAGTTAAGGGATTAGCTGTCAGCTATTAATGAAATATGGACGCGTGCTTTTGTAAAGGATAACTTCACGTAAGGTGGCATATTTGATATATCTGTTGCATTTAAAAATCTCCCATCACCTTTATTGATCAGTCATTTCCATTTCACTCGTAATCTACAGGAACACAGAGCTAAAAGCAATTCAAAGCCATAAACACGAAGAAATGGGAAAGAAAAACAAAGCTCAGGGCTCCGAGATGAAGGAGAAGGCGAAAGAAATGGCGCCTTTGTATACAGACACAGCCTGTAACAGAGATGCAGGAATATCGACGTGGGAAAGCATGTACAGACTGCTTGAAGAGGAAAATCCCAGGATAATGAAGGTCGATGCTGGCGCAGGCTCACAACACTCTTCTGAAGCATCTTTAGAAGAGCTAGCGTGTTCATTTCTCCACCGGATAGCAGCACGACCCAAAATTCTACCATATACGGATATGATAAAATGGATACTTGACAATGCAGAATTGAACAACAGACAATTCAAGGTTCAAGGGAATGGGCTCATCGGATCGTTCGCTGCACAGGATTTAAGGCTTATGTATCATCTTCCAGAATCCCAAGTGACTTACAATGCACAATTCGTTAAGAAATTTGCGGCGGAGAATCCTAACCTATCAGAGACAACTAAAGATTGGTCCAAAAAGGAGGAGTCACTCAAGAAAGACAAAAACGGTATGTACAACACTAGATCCCTTACCTCTCCGTATTGCTTTGCTGCGACCATGTTTTGTAGATTGTTTGGGATGCTGGATATCAACAAGTTTTCGTCCGAATGGCTACCATTGATAGATGCTGCCACAAATGCCGATATTATAGATTGGGCCAAGATCTTTTCTGACAATCTATACACAGCTATTATCAATTACCGGTCTAAAAGATCCTTGTCTCAAAGGGTCTATCCTCCTTTTTGTTTGTCCGCGTATGTTATGGATTCTATTTGCTATGTATCTAAATTTCCCATTATGGGGTGGAAATGGACAACCCAGGACCCATTACCTATCCATGTTTACCATAGGATATTATGGGATTCTCAGTTCATTCCACATTTTTATCAAATTTGCCATGGATTTATCTTACCCCTGTACAAAATACTGTATGATGAAGATCCTCCAAGGTGTTCACCCGAGGCACAGATAGATATCATCCCCATCGCAAGATGGTTCGGGGAAGAACGGTTCACCTACATTAGAGTATTTGGAAGCACCGTCCCTCCTCACGTCCTACCCTTGTATATTCCTGACAAACTGCTGGCTAGAGAAATTGCTTATCAAACCTGTTCAGAAGGCGGCCTCACCAAAGAACTAAAAGACAAAAAGAAGGGCATATGGCCTCAGTTTCCTGTAGATTGTGGGACCTTTTCATTGTTTGATGTAGGTCACGCATTCGCCGAAGTGGAGAATGTGACATGCCTACAATTATTTAAATTCCCGACAAGGCTATTTGACCGAAATGAAGTTGCTCAAAATTTCACAACGAATGTCAAGATAAAAATATTCATTGGAAAAAAGGATTTATTTGATGATTTATTTCAGAATAAAAGCTCATTCCAGGAGATTTTGCGGGAGGCTCAAACACGATTGTCTCCAGATGACTTCCAAAGATTCAAAGTATACAGAGAGAAGAGATTCCCCTGCTGGATGTATTTTATAGTCCCCAGCATAAGGCAGTTGTGAGAAGGCAGAGGAAGAAGAGAAAATTAGAAAATACACAGGATGCCGAACAATTGGATGTCTTATGGAAAGACCCCAATAATAACCCTACTGAAAATCTTTCTAAATTGTCTCAGATTGCAGGAGCATATGCTTCTGCAACTATCGACAAGGCATCAGAAGTTCAGCAACTGTTGAAAGAACAAGAAGACCAAATACAGCTACTGCAATGACAATTGCAGCAGGCCAATGCTAATAATGAAGCACAAAAGGAACTCGAAAAGTTGCAGGAAAACTTTAAACAGAAGCAGATAAGCTATCAGAAGAGCTTGGGCGAAAAAGAAAAACAATTACAAATTATGCAAGAAATGCATAAAGATGAGCCCAAGCTTACGGAATTCATTTCAGAATCTATTAGCTTAAACAAGCAGCTACTGCAACAACAAGAGATGCTGGGCCAAAATATATCACAATGGAATTACTACTGCGAGATGAGTGATAGAATCACTCATCAAGTAGTTGAATTACGTAGCGATTATGATCTAGTTGAGAAACAGGTGACGGACTATCTGACTTGGCAGGATGGAGATGAGGGGAAAAGAGCAGGAGCACCCAGAATAAACAAAAATCATAAAGAACTGCTCTTTAATAAGTGGGATGATCAAATCAGGGAAGCAGAGAAGGCAGCAGAAACGGCAGCAACTACGGCAAGCATCCTCATTGACTCTGTGAATGAAAATTTACACAGAGCGAACTTAATCGCAGAGACCACCCCGGGATATCTACCGAATAAACAACGGTTGGAAGTAGAATGGAGGCAGAAGGCACAAGAAAGAGGAAAAGAAATCCAGGCACTGAACAGGTTAAATTGGGAGCGTTACTGAGCACACTTGGTGAAGCCGCATAGTCAGTGTATGACGGTAAAATGTATCGAAAATGCGGCAGAGAAAGTGGTGCCAACTCTCATAGATTCTGTTTTCTCAGCACAGCTTAAAGCAGAAGTTAGCCAGCCGACTCTCCTCAAGCCCATGATGAACACTTGCAGCTTTAAAGATCAGATTCATAAATAGCCTTATTTAGAATGTTGTTTTTCTTTAAAAATTAGATTAGAAAAAGGACGATCATTTGAAAACCGTATCCTAAATTTTGTAATAATACTATTATTAGAATTAGGAAGTAGTATTTTAACCCTTCTCATTGCATTGGAGAAGGGTCCAGAAATTTGTCAAAAGCTTGTCCTCTGAACATGCACTTTTGTACCCTCGAAGGGGGTTTTGATGAATGGATGGATCGAGATTTATAAATGTTTGCATCTTATATCTGCTACTGATGTTGCACTTTTGTACTCTTGGTAGATGTTAGAGCAAGGATACATAGATCATTGCTGCTTGAAGTTTATGAGTAGAACCAGTCATAAATGGTACTTTTATCTCTTGGCCATCTCTACTTATATTCCTAAAGTAATATGCAGTTTCAGTTGTTTATATGTTATTGCATGAATGTTTGTGTTACCATTTGGCACTTTTGTACGGTGGAGCCATTGGTTTATGTTTGATATATGAATGACTTATTATGCGATATGCTGTTCACTACTGTTTTGCCTAAATTTTTATGTAAAACGGTTCATCTCAATTGATTTCTGTTCTTATGATAGCTGAATGATCTTTATTACCAGTTATTGTTTGAAATCTCTCTAGATCGCATAATGGAAGAAACACACCCGGGTTAGCATAGATTAGATGTGCTGTTTTCATTAGATTACAATAGCATAGAGTTAGTTTAAACATTAGATTTAAAGTAGCTTAGAACTCTTAGATCAGCACTATCCATCTCTACACACACACATACACCCTTAGAATGGGAAACTGGTCCCTTTATCCCCAGTCGGACCCGCTATACCAAATGGACAAGGAACCGCCAACCAGGTTCCGGACCGGGTGGGTATCCCCCTTGTTGTTGACCCGATTTCCGGGCCCTCAACAAGCTATTACACTTATTGAGAATTAAAATTTTGGCAGCGCATGAGAACTTTCCCCTGCTCCTATAATTTGAAGATCAGATTCTCAGACAATGTTGACAAATGAATCCTTTGAAGATGGTTTCTGATATAATTGAAGACGATGCCCATTAGCAAGTAATGGTGTCCTACATTGTCGATGGTGACTAAACTCACAGTTCCATTGTCAAAGATCATATCAACTTCATAAGGACCTAGCCATCTGGTGCACAACTTCCCCTTGAAATACTTGAATTGCAAATCATATAATAGAGCCCAATATCTTTTCTGAAACACCTTATTTTTTATGAATTTGTCATTCCACTTAGCGCTCTATTATTGGATGATATATGTTTGTTGAATGGAAGCTAACCTCTTCTCATCAAGTTCATTTAGCTAATTTAACTGTTTTTTCGGTGTTGTGGCCAAATCCAGATTCACTTATAGTGTTATTCTTAGTGTCTTTATTTCGAACTATATTGGAAATAAAGGATTTTTACCATACACTAATTGGTATGGTGATAATCCCATGGTGTTCCTCCATGTAGTCATGTATGCCCATAACACTTATGTCAGTTTATTAGCCCAATTCCTCTGGTGGCTAGCGATAATCTTGGTTAGAATTCCCTCAATAACCTTATTGGTGCTTTCCACTTGGCCATTTTCCCGTGGATGATAAGGTGAAGTAATCCTATGACAGATTTTGTATTTCCCAACTAGCTTCTAGATCAAATGAGATGTATATTGTGGCCCTCCATCTGTCACTATTTCCTGAGGAACCCCTATTAGGTCCCTATACTACTAGTGTAACCCATTATTGTTATTAGTGCAACCCCCTTATTATATTGTTGTGCCCATGTAGTCCCCATATTTTTATTATTGTGCCCCATAGAAGCCCACTATTTTTATTATTGTGCCCTTACATTATTATTGTTATGTCAGCTCTGATTATATTATGACCCCTTAGACTCCTATATCTAGAAAGGAGGTCTTGTCATTTGTTTCATCCAGGAATTGTTCATTTGTGTAATGTAAAGTAGGTTTCCCCCTCAAAGAGGCTGAGTTTTAAGTCATTTATCAATCTTGTCTATATTTTTGTGAGCTAGTTTCATAAAATTTGGTATCAGAGCTTTGGATTCTAGGGTTTCACTTCTCCAAACAGGTCATCATGGAATTTTCCATATCATTGTTTTTTTGCGAAGTTTCAAAGGCTAAAGAAAAAACCCATTTGAGCAGAAATCATGCTAAACCTCGGGTCCAAATTTCAAATCTTGTCTCACT
The DNA here is from genome assembly GCA_031772625.1 of Pinus tabuliformis. Lineage (NCBI taxonomy): Eukaryota > Viridiplantae > Streptophyta > Pinopsida > Pinales > Pinaceae > Pinus > Pinus tabuliformis. The sequence goes on along the minus strand of CM062817.1, from coordinate 1,836,737,378 downwards.
ATATTTTTGGAGATATGATCTGAATAAGTTAGGATTGTTGTAAGCTCCAGAATTCCACCTCGAACATGTCATTGTGGAATTTTCACTATAATTTTTTTGTACGAAGGTGCAGACTTCGAAATTAAAACCCATTTGATCTAAAATCGTGGTGAAGTGTGGACCTAAATTTCATATCTAATTTCACTATATTTTCGAAGATACAGTCCAAGACATTTACGGTTTCTGCAGGATCCTGAATTTCATCCCAAACAAGTGACCTTGGGAAAATCGTCATAACTTTCTCTCTAAGCATCAGATTGAAAATTTACTTCACCAAGTTGGATCTTCATTCAAGATATCATCAAATCATAATGAGGATTGAATACATTCCGAAAACAACATTTAGAACTTATGAGGGTCATTATGATATTTTGGTCATGCCTTTTGGCCTTACCAACGCACCTTCTACATTTCAAGGTTTGATGAATTCCATTTTCAAACTTAGAAAATTGTGTTACTATTTTTTAATAATATACTAATCTACTTCAAGTCTTGGAAGGATCATGTTCAACATGTTGACAGGGTGCTCAAAATATTGGAGGAGAAACAATTATATGCAAAAAGCTCCAATTTTTTCTTTGGAGTACAAGAGGTGGAATATTTGGATACTTAGTTAGCTCATAGCTCATCTTATCATCCTAAATCTAATGGGAAAATTGTGATAGTGAACAAATGTTTGGAAGGATATCTTCGTTGCTTTGTATCTGATAAACAAACACAATGGGTCAAGTGGTTTCCTCTGGATGAATGGTGGTATAACACTTCCTTCCATACTGCAGCAAAAATGACCCCATTAATGGCTCTTTATGGACATAATCCACCATCGATCACATCATCTTTAAAAGAAAATTCTAAGGTTCAAGCAGTGGGGGATCACATTGAGCAACAACAACAAGTTCTCAAACTCTTAAAGTATAACCTCACTTTGGTGCAGAATAGAATGAAACAACATGCAAATCAACATTGCAGCGAAAGAAGTTTTGATGTAGGTGACTAGGTATTTCTACGACTACAACCATACAAACAAATGTCCCTCAAGTAAGCTAAGAAGGATAATAAATTATCGCCAAAGTATTATGGTCCGTACAAGGTGTTACAAAAGATTGGTGCTATGGCATACAAATTGGAGCTTCTTGCATCTTCCCGAGTGCACCCAGTTTTCCATGTTCCATGCTAAAAGAAGGTTATAGATGAGAAGCTCCCAATTCAAACAATATTGTCAGAACTTGATGAGGAAGGAAAAATCATATTGGAACCTAAAGCAGTCATGGAAATAAGAACCCGACAGCTACGAAAGCGATTAATTTCAGAGTATCTCATTAAGTGGAAGAACTTAACTACTAAAGATTCTGCATGGGACGACGAGAATTTTATACAGAAGCATCCAAAACTAATCAAGTGTTGAGGAAAACACTTTTTGAAGGAGAGGGGCATGTTAGGTCCCTATATTAATAGTGCAACCCCTTATTTTTATTAATGCAACTGCTTATTATTATTAGTGCAAACCCCCTTATTATATGTGTGTGCCCATGTAGTCCCCATATTGTTATTATTATGCCCCATAGAAGCCCACTATTGTTATTATTGTGCCCTTACATTATTATTGTTATATAGGATCTTATTATATTATGACCCCTTAGACTCCAATATATAGAAAGGAGGTATTGTCGTTTGTATCATCCAAGAATTGCTCATTTGTGTAATGTAAAGGAGGTTTCCCCCTCAAAGAGGCTGAGTTTTAAGTCATTGATTAATATTTTCTATATTTTTGTGAGCTGGTTTCATAAAAACCCGAAAGCAAAAAAAAAAGTCTTTGAACAAAAATGTCTTCAAACAAAAAGTTTGAAACAACCTGTTCTGTAGCTTTGGTAAGTTCCTTCGCTTCAACCCACTTTGTGACATAATCCATGCAAATTAGGATGTAGGAATTTTGTTGAGGTGGAGGATTAATTGGCCCTACAAAATCCAAGGCCCACTTCTCAAATGGTTCTAAAAATATTTGGGGTTGTAACGACATCTCATCTGATTGGAGCAGTTGACCCATTTTCCGATAGTTGTCACATCCTTTCACAAATTTCTTTGCATCCTGAAATATAGTAGGCCAATAGTACCCTATTGAAAGCACCTTATACCCTATCCTTTTATCTACAAAGTGCCCCCCAAAAGGTTCTTCATGACAAGCTTTAAGGATATCAAAGATTTCATCCTCCCTCACACAATGCCTGACCTAATGATTTGACCTAGTGTGATAGAGGTATCCTTCGATCCAAGAGTATCTTTCACTTTTCTAATCAACTCTTTTCTTGTCATGTGAGGATAGGTATTGTGGTAGTATTCTTACAAAAATATAATTAGCGATGTCTGCATACCACAGTGAGTGAGTTGAAATAGCAAAGAGATATTAATCGGGAAAAGAATCTTCAACATGCATGCATTCATTATCAACAGTCAGCCTAGAAATAGCATCAACCGCTACATTATCTCTCCCAGGTTTATCTAGGATTGTTATATCAAATTCATATAATAACAATAACCAATGCGTAATCCTACCATTAGTGTCTGGTTTATTCATTATAAATGAATTTATAAGTGGTCAGTATGTACAAACACTTGATATCCCATAATGTAATGTCGAAATTTGTTGATGGATTGTACTACTGCAAGAAATCCTTTTTCAGTCACGTGTAGTTTAGTTCAGTTGGAGTCAAATTCTTTCTTACGTAATAGATAACATCTGGTTTTTTGTCCTCTAGTTGACCTAACAAAGCTCCCACAACAGTATCAAATGCATCAGTGGCTATATGAAATGGAAAACTCCAGTTTGATCGTAGAAAAATAGGGGCTACTGATACACACTTTTTCAATTCTATAAAGGCTTGCTTGCATTCCCCTATCCAAACAAATTCCATATCTTTAATAAACAGATAAATTAAAGGGGATGAAATCCTTGAAATACTTTCTATAAATCATCTGTAATACTCTACATGTCCCAAAAAACTAAGTGCCTATTTTTGCATTTTGGGAACTCAAAATTTCAAAATTACCTCTATCTTAGCAGAGTCTACTTTAATTCCATCAGCATAGATAAAATGTCCCAGCACGGTTCCTTCATTCATCATCATGTGCCTTTTATCTCTACCAAAAGAAACATTAGTTTGTACACATTGTTCTAATACTTTTTCAAGATTAACTAATGTTTTTCAAGAGGATCACCATAAGGTGTAAAGTTATACATGAATATTTCTAAACATTCATTTAACAGGTCAGAGAATATCCCCAATATCGCTCGTTGGAAATTTGTTGGCACATTAAAAGTCCAAAATGAAGAAGTTTGTATGCAAAGGTTCCGCAAGGGCAAGTAAAGGTGGTTATATCCTGATCTTCCGGGGAAATCTATATCTAATTGTAACCACTAAACCCATCTAGAAATGAAACGAATTTCTTTCCAAACAAGGTGTTGAGGACCTGATCTAGAAATGGCAAAGGGAAATGGTCCTTTTGTGTAGCCTTGTTAAGTTCTCTATAGTCCACACAGACTCTCCACTTTCCATTTGTTTTAGGGACAATAACAAGTGGGGATAACTACTGACTATCAAAAATTGGATAAATGATGTTAGCAATTTAGAAATTTAGAAATTTTTCCTTGAATACCTCCTTAAATTTTGGGTTCATACGTCATTGAGGCTGTCTAACTAGACTGCAAGCCTCTTTTAAATAGATATGTTGGGTGCACATGCTAGGATGAATTCCTTTCATATCTATGTAATCTCATGCAAATGCCTTTTTATACTTCTGTAACAGCTGTAACAACATTTTGTTTTGTTCGGGTGTCAGGTTTGGGTTAACATTCAGATGTTTACCTGGTTCTATTTCAACCAAGCTACTCTTGATGTTTGGAGTGGTCTTCATATGTTCAAAGCTCAAATCTTCCACAACCTCTTCCTCCCTCGATTTTTCAATAGAAGTGACAGAAAGAGGATTACTAATAAAACCATTTATAATATCGTCTTCTATCTCATACTTAAAGTACTAGGCTTTACCAAGGGTAAGAAGTGGTTGGGAGTTATCTAATTCAGGTTCGAACTCATCCCACAAGGGGTTTCCCACCTCCCTACTTGGTTTTTTAGGGGGTAAAGGCTGAGGTTTTTCATAGACTATCCATCTAAAATTATCATACGGCCTAACCTACAACCTATAAATGCATCCGTAGTGGTTAAACAGGGTCTTCCCAGGATCAAGAGATGCCCCTCTAAATTTTATTTGGGTTGCAAGATAATAAGATCTACTATATATCTCCAAGAATCCATTCTAATAACTACATATTCTAATACCCCTTATGGAATAACACAAGACTTGTCCACTAATTCAAGTACAATAGGTGTTTTTCTCAGCCCGTGTAAACTTAGGATGGTAAAGACTTCTTTAGCCATTACGTTATTTGTTGCCCCTAAATCAATTAGTGTATTTGGGATGTATATCTCATCAATGTAAATGGTAAATGTAGGATTCCCTGGATCTCTATATTTAGTCAACGGAGATTGACCAATCATTGATTCTAATAATTTCCCCATCACATTGATAGTGACAAGGTCTTTAGGCTTTCTTCCGGGTTTTTTAACACACATGTCCCTTATTGTTTTCACGTAGATGAGAACTTCCTTGATAGCTTGCAGTAGGGGAATCTTGACATGTAGATTTTTCAACTCTTTGAGAAAATCAGAGTTAGGCTCTGAAATCATCCTAGTTTCTGATAATCTTTGTGAATATGGGGGGTCCTTAGTTATTGCAACAGTTGGGTTATATGATACGGATGTACCAGCATTATTTGGGTTAGTTGTTACAGATGTAACAACATCATCTTGACCTGATCTAGTAGTCCCATGAGAGTCTACTGGACCACCCTTAGGAGATTCACATTCTTCCTCAATGATGACAGGAGAGGTTTTTACTACTTTCCCTGATCATAGATGGATTTCATTACATTCAACAGGAGTGATGTAGTAAGTTTGGAAGGAAGCAGAAGCTTCTAAATCTTGGGATGCCTTATTATTTGGGTTAGGATTAGGTTGTCCAGGTAATTGGGGTCATATGGGAGGTGTAGCAGCAGGTGTTGAGAGAGGTGGCAGTGGTAATTGTTGTTGCATTGGTAACGCATAAGGGGTTGGACCTAAATAATTTCCTCTCCAATTTTGGGGCCAAGAATATAGTTGAGATGGAGGGTATTGAAAAGGTGGAGACGGAAAACATTGGTTCCATGGAGAGGAAAACAGAGCTAGAGGAGGTGAGGAATATTGCCATGAAATTTTTTGTGCATTATATAAATTATTCTATGGATTAAAAGAAAATTATTGAGGCATGCCTGGTGGTTGTGGCTTCCAAGGCTTCCTAGACCCAATGAAGTAGGAGGATTGGAATTCCTCACTTGATTCTTTAAGCACTGCTTTTAGTCTAAGAAGCTTTGGACAATAGCCTGTAGAATGCTCCAAATCACAACTATTGCACAAGCTAAGGTTGTCAGATTTACAATCCCTCAAGGAATGTTTATCCTTACATTTTGGGTAGAATATAGCCAAAGCTTTATTGGCTTCATCATGTGCCTTTTTTACTCTTATAGTTGTTAGTTGGGGGGATAAAGTATTGAGGAGGTTAGTTTTAAGATTCTTGAACGAGTTCTTGATCTCGGCTCTAGTCACACCTCCATTTTCAGATTTTGGTATTCGAATAGAGGCATCTCATGTCATGCTTCTTCCTCATGATGATCCTCTCAATCATATTAAGTAGAGTTTTATTATCTCATCAAATGATTCTTGAGATATGTCTCCCTTCCCCAACAAATTCAATGTATCCATGCAGTCATCTCTCATTCCCCATATGAATATAGTTTTTGGGATCTCCAGATCCAAATCACTATGTTTAGATCTCTATAGATTATAGTGGAATCACTCCACATAATCCTCCAAGTATTATTCTTCTTTTTGTGTCATCCTGAATATTTCTTCCCTCAATTCCTTGGTCGGACAATAGTCCTAATATTTTGACAGAAAGGTAGTTTTCATCTCTCCCCATGTCCAAATGGTAGCAAAAATCATTCCCATGAACCATCTCAATGCTGCTCCTTTTAGAGTAACACGAAACAATTTCATCTATGTTGGCAGAAAATTCCAGCCTCCCCTGCAACTGACCTACAACCTACTAAAACTCCTTTTATTTTACAGTTTTACTTGATTTTCATGTCGTCTGTCTCATCGTGGGATTGTATTTTCCACATGCTAGGTGATTTGGACCTCAAGTGCATATCCATCTCTTCCTTTGAAGACGAAATGGCTCCCCTAACCACCAAGGCTCAGGAAGCAGGTCATGGGAGGTTTACCAAGACAAGGCGCCACCCATATTTGGGGACATAGCTTGCAACATCAGTAAAACCACGAATCTCTCCTTGTACATCATCTATAGGGAGTTCTCAAAATTAGACATCCCGAAAACCCAGGAGGATTTTTAGGTATACATAAATGTCAAGAGGTCAAGGTTACACAAGGTAGCGGTGCAGCCCCTAGTCTTCCCATGCACATAAACCATTGAATGGATCTTAAAAAGTACAGATATGGATTCATGGACAATCAGGGATCATGTTGGGGCACCCATAGCTACTATCTCCCCTGCAGACATCCACACCTACTACAAACTCCCTAAGAGACAGGAGGTTTTTAATACCAAGTGGCTCTCTGAGTTTGTGACCCTAGTGAAGGACATCCTCAGGGAATGGTGGCAAGACTCGTCAAAGTTCTGGGTCAGAACGGATCAGGCATAAAAGACAGAGGGATTGTGCAAGGTATATCAGTTAATTGTTGCGATGATGTGCCAATTATATGGTAAGGAAAACTGCGACGTTTTTCTACGGCACCTGGGTACCCCTCACGTATCCTGTTGCCATCAGTGGAACCATATTTAATTGGGCTAGCATCCTCGCATCATCTTTGAGAATGAACATAGTTGTGGCCAAGCTCCCACAACCAGAACAACCTCTAGCATTCTATATGTCTTGATACCTCCTCAACGTTGTTTACTCGAGATGCTACTTCGAGCATCGAAGCTGCAACTAGGACTCATCAGTAGCCAACCCCGTGCATTTCCATTACAAAGTTTTCTAGGACATGGCTTACAAAGGTATGATAGATGTAATATTTGAATATTTCATCATCTTGTTGTACCAGCTGTTATTCAGGGAAGAATCACCGTGCATGTCAAAGAGGGATATGAAGACTGTGGTCAAAGTAGCACACTGGTTTCCCATTCAAGAAGGAACATTCATCAGAGTATTCGGTACCCATAAGGCCCCTCATGCCCTACCCAAGTTCGTCATGGACAAGATACTCCTGCGAGAGGTCTGCTACCAAATGACATAGGGTTTTTCAAGGATATTGAACAAAGGCAAAAAGAAGCCCTGACCCGCCTTCCCTCTCACCATCGGAGCATATGTGGTGGAAAATTTCAAACAAGTAGAGGAAAAGGTTGAGGCATTGAAGGGAAGCCACTTTGTGACCCTCAACTATCGAACATATGATCCTGAGAAAGTCATGGCCACCCACTGTAAAAAGGCAAAATTCAGCTGGTCATATTCTCATACCAAACAGGATCTTGAAGATGGGATTAAAAATTGGTATAATGCTACAAGGGAATTTAGCCCAAATGAGTAGTAGGCCAGGGAAGATGAGCTCCTCGATGATTCCTAGGAAGACATGAGCCTCAAAGAAAGAGCTTCCACTATAAAGAAAAAGTAGCACAAGGCACCAAAAGGCACCGGGGAATCGGTGAAGTGAAAAGGAAAGGAGGTAGAGGATGTCTTAAGCGACCATGAAGAGGAAGACACTAATGCTACGCTAGAGCAAAGGAAAACCACCTTGGCAAGGAGGAAGAAAAATCTTAAGAGGCGAAGGGATCTAGAAAGAAAACAATCTTAAGATTACAGCAACCAAGGCTAGAGCGAGAAAAGGAGATGATGGGAAGAGCGAGAAAATGAAAAACAGAGGCCAAGAAGAGAAAACAGGAGGAAGATATAAGGGCGCAGGAAGAGGAAAAGAAGACAAAGTAGGAGGAAGATAGAAGGGCACATGAAGAGATAGAGAAGAGGAAGTAGGAAGAAGATAGAAGGGCACAGGAAGAGGCAAAGAAGAGAAAACAAGAGGAAGAAGCAAAGAATAGAAGACATGAGGAGAACAAGATATTAGAGCAAGAGTTGAAAAATATGGAAGATGAGCTAGAGAGGCAACAAGCACTCACATATCAAGAGAAAAGACAACAGGAAGAAGAACTAAGGAGAAATAAGGAAAAGGAAGCTGGGGAAAGCGAACAAGGAGAGACTAGAAAAACAACTGACCTAGGTATAGGGAAAAGTGAACTTCCCCCATTAGACGTGCCTCCTACCACTCCCCTCACTGGCGGACACCTCCCCCTACAAGAACTGGGTATCTCGGAGGGACAGGATGAGGAGGTCCTAGATCTTACAAGGCTCACTTTTGATGAAGTAAACCTCAAAATTGTGCAAGAAAGGAAAAAATATTGCGCCAGGAATCTAGTTGAGCCTTTATCAGTAACCACAACCAAGGATATTGTGCCCAACATTATAGTGAACCCACAAATGATTTCCTCGATTGAGACAACTTTCGTTGCTGCCGCAGAACAAAATGTGGCCCGGATGAGCAAATAGATTGCATACCTTCAAAACAAGCTTCACGCATCCAAACTAAGGGCCACCATGGTGGAGCAGGAAAAAATAAAGGTAGAGAAGGTGAACCGACACTCCATTTAGTTCACATGAGTGCAGCAGAATTTCAGGCAACAATCGAAGTAGAAACAGAGACCCTTGGGGAGGTCATGGCAGTAGTCTACGAAGAGATGTCCAAACTGCATCACACAGTGGCCCCAATTGTGACAATCCAAGCCCACACAAAAGAAAGAGTCGCGATGCTTAAGGAGGCTATGACTGCTTTAGATAAGATATACGAATGGTCTGTCAAGTACCTGAGAGCACCAACAGTGGTCCCTAAGAAGGATTGGATCACCATGCAGAATACCAAGGTTCAACTCTACATAGAAATTCAATCTAAGGACAAACTTACCAAAGATTTGGATAGGGTATTAGCATCCTACAGGCATTTGTTCAGTGGCTTAGAATCTATGATCCAACTTCATGGGGTCCCCTCTATAGGAGAAGTCGGGCAGGTAAGGAAGCAAGATGAGATCTCCAAGGAAGTACAGACATTCATAGAGACATATAAACAAGCAGCCCATACAAAAGACATGCCAATCACCAAAGAAAATATCACGTGTTATGTGGTAGAACTAGTGAGGATCTACACCAAACTGGTAACCTTGAACAACTAGGTGCATGCCAAATGGACCACCCTCATCCCAGATGCACTTGAGTGCCTGCACCGACATGATGAAGATCAGTTGCAGATCACTCCCATCACAGTGGAATACAACCTATGGTGCACATATTTGACAGAACAACTCGGTCTTGATATTTCGTAACTTTCCATTGTCAAATTAGTAAATTAAGTTGATAGCTTATTTTTTGTGATGTACCTACTTCAGTAGCATGGAGCATTTTTTGAATACGAAAGGTCATGTGGAAGACCAAAAGTCATCAAGTAGGTGAAGAGTCACCCTCACCCTATAAATACTCCCTCATGCTTCATTTGTAGGGGATCTTTCGCTGAGGACTTTATGGATATATATATATATATATATATATATATATATATATATATATATATATATATACATTGCTTAAGAGAATTTTGGCTCTTCTAATTAATGCAAGGAGTGATTGTACATTTCCACTATTGGATTCTTCAGATCTTTTATGTCCTAATGCCATGAGTATTTTCTTCACTTGATGGATCAGATGTTCCTAAAAGCTCTTTGATGTGCGGTCTCCTCATATGTTGTCTCATACTACAAACTTTGTGTTGCTTCATATGAATGGTATTTGATTCACTAACTCTATGCTTGTGCCAGTGAACTATTTCGTTGGTATTGGTATAATCTGTTTGGACCACACATTTATTTATGCTCATAGATGTTTGATCGTTGTGAATTGGTTTAAAATTGTTAAGCACTTTATCTTGGCAAACATGAGTATTATTTGAGGCCTACTAGAAATAACTTTTACATAAGGTTTATGTTGTTTATAGTCTTGCTATTCATGGTTTATGTATCATAAGATATTTGTCAATTATTTCCTCATATTTATTGACGCCCTTACTTTCAATTGAGTTCATATTATGCCTTTATCTGAAGCAAGCTCAACACAACTAAATGGCAGCCGGGCCTACATACCAAAAGGGATCCCTATCGTACACAGTGCAGGGTCTAGTTGGGAACCTACAACGGGGAGATCTCTATCGCAAATGGTGCAGGGTCTAGAGTAGGCTCCAAAGGTCTCTTAAGTTTCCCCTTCATTCCCAATACCACGGGTGAGCTATAACAATTCACAACTTATCGGCCATGTAAGTAGTTGGGGTAGACTGACGCGAGCAGGAACAGAGGCCATGTGTACCATCAAGTTCCCCACTACTACCAATCTAGCACGCTAGATTTTTTTTTTCTGTGACTTAAGTCTTGGTCAGCAAATGGTTCAATAGAGTATCCACGGGATCCAATGTGCAGGGTTGCTCTAACCTCTGCCTACCATCTCAAACTTATTCTAAAAGGAAAAGAAACAACAAACTATACTGAAAGCAAAATGATGACTAGCTAGGAAAAAAAACAAAGCTATTGTACAAGATGGGGCTAGCAACCTTGGGGTCGCTAGGTGAAATATAACTTAAGGTCTTGGCCATTCACATGCAGGGGTTCTACTCGCCCTCTGAGGATTTGTAACTTGAAGGTGTGTTTGCCAATTTTCTCCTTGATCTAGAAGGGGCCAATCCACAGAGCTTGTAACTTCATGTGTTTGCCCTTGTCTTCGTGGGTCCGACCCGATTTAAGAACCAGATCGCCCACATTAAACCCAGAGGACCTTGTAGATTTATTGTCAAACCACCTCTTGATCTGGGCTTGGTGAATGGAAAATTTTTCTCTAGTCTTTAGTCTCTCCTCTTCCAACCTCACAAGGGTATCGATACAGATTTGAATGGCAGGACACAGGGAGCCTTACGACTCTTAGGCTAGTCTCAGGGCCAGGAGGTATAGGTTAGGTGGAAAGATGGCTTCTTTCCCATAAACTAGGAAGTAGGGGAATGTGTCAATGGATGATTTGGGTGTAACCCGATCGGCCCACTGGGCGTTTTTGAGTTCAATGTGCTAGTTCCTTTGATGAGAAAGCAGGGTTTTCTTGAGGATGTGGATGAGGTTTTTGTTGGTTGATTCTACTAGGCCATTCCCCTGAGGGTAGTAGTTGGCTGAATGTTTTAACATGATACTATTTTCTAAATAAAAATCATACAATTTTAAAAACAAAAAATATGTAGCATTATCAAAGACAAGTGAGGTTGGAACATCGAACCTGGCTATGATGTACTGATTAAGGAAATATATTACCTTGTCATCGTTAACCTTTGACAATGGGATTGGCTCTACCCACCAGGTGAAATAGTCGGTGGTCGTGAGTATATACATGTGTTGTTTTGATGATTTTGGCATGCTCTCACCTATGACATTCAACCCCATTGCTGAAAAGGTTCCTCAACTGCCATGGATTGGAATGGAGTGGACGATCTCGCTTGCCTACCTGCGTGCTCTGGCAGATGGGACATTTTTTAGCGTATGCATGTGTGTCCTTGAACAACATGGGCTAGTAGAAACCTGCCTGCAAGATATTATGGGTCATGGTGTCGCCTGCATAGTGACCTCTTGCAGGTCCATCATGTAGATCTTCAGCGCTCATTGAGCCTCATCGTATTCTAAACATCTTAGTAGTATGCCAAGGTGGTGCTTTTTAAAAAGGTTTCCTTGAACCATTTTATACTAGGCAGCCTTAAGCCTGATATATCTCCTCTATTTAGCAAACATGGTCTCAGGTAGAGATCCCTACACTAGGTATTGCCTTAATTCACAATACCATAAAGAGGAGTCGTGTGGGACGAGGAGTTCATTCTAGTACATTTTGATTTCATGTTCCCAACCTTCTGTCTTTTGGAATGGTCGATTGGACTCTGTATTTTGTTGATTAGTCACCGCAACAGTTAGTCTACAAAGTCCGTGTCCTTTCATGGTGTGGGAGGTATTGAACTCCAAATCGTATTCTTGGAGGAAGGTCATCCAGTTGGCTCTCCTCTCACCCAGTTGTTGTCGCACAAAGAGGGATCTAACGGTAAGGTGTGGAACCATTACTGTGACACAGTTTTTTAGGATGTATGGTCTGAAGTGTTTCACCGCTTTGTAGACTGTGTATGCCTGCTTATCAATGTCCACGTAATTTAGCTATGCGCCTTGGATTCCTGTACTCATGAAGGATATAGGTCGTTCGTCGTCATCACAATCCTTTTGTGTGAGGATTATGTTAGAAAAATATATATTACAGAGCAATGGAACACATAAAATATATTGCAAAAGTATAAACACATAAAACAAGAGAGACACAAATATATGTGGTTCACCCAATCTAGGCTACGTCCACGGAGAAACATCTAGTTTTTCCTTTTATATTATCCATCAAACTAAAGAGATACAACCTACAGTAGATCCATTGTAATTCCCTCTTCGCTCTCACACAATCTCTTCTCTCTTTCTCACTCAGAATAAGGATATGCATAGACGCAATACAATTCCATCATGTATAGCAAGGGGTTGCCTTCTAGGGCAGAAAACCCTAAATTAAACATAACTTCTACTGCTAGATCTCTACCTAATGAACAACCTAGATTGACTACGAAATTACAACATTTTACAAGGCAATTTTACATCTATTTTTAGCTTCGGGGGAAATGCCCCTAATCCCCCACTTGGGGGGCGGGGAGTCTCCTAAAGATCACTACCTCCCCCCTTGGACCCCCCTTGTAGTGAAAATATTACGGGCAGTAAGAACTAGGGTCCGATGCGGTGATACCTATGAATAAAGAAGATAATCAGGCTCCATGTTGCTTCTTATTTTTGCCTTTGTTTTGTTATGGAAATTTCTTTAGTTTTTACATTATGAGGGTTTATCTCTCTTTATATGTATGCATGCACATATTAATTACTTAGAAAATAGAGAACAAATAAATATACTAACAAACCATGGAAAAATATATAAGTTGGGAAACTGTTTTGGGAGAAAACCCAACTACAAGGTGAGGTTGTTATGCTCTCTTTCTTTGAATAGAAAATGAATATGAGTACAAATAAGTAATCATTATGGTCTGTAGGAAACTACATTGCACAAATCCTCTATGTGTCCTCCCTCCCTGTCCCTCTCAGCTACTTTTCTGGTCTATGGAACAAATGCAATAAAAAAGAAATAGAACCTATTTTCCTCCTAGTAGCCTAGTTATAACACAACCTAATAGCCTACTAGTGGTCACGTTTGACTCCCTCAGATCTCAACCAAAGTTGCAATATGGACTCTTCTAGATTCATATTCATCATTTTCATGTGGCTAGCCCATTTTCCTTTAGTAATGGGGGTTGGCATGGCATATTTTCAAATTATGGTGGTGCAAATATGTAGGTAAAATTTCAAGTGACATAAATTTTACATACAAACTTCGATTGAGGAAATTCTTGTGCCATTGGAAAGGTAATTGTGTGGAGAATATTACAGGAATGTTCCAATCTAAAATAAAAATTACCCCCCAAAAATTGCATTTTATGCCTCAAAATGCTACTAGAAGGTTTCAGACTTTGATTTGCCAAACTAGGTCCCGTTGATAAAAATGGTCCTGGGAGTTGATTCCTCTAGTTTTTCCATTCTCAAAGCATCAATATGGATGAAAACCAATATAATGATCTAATATGTATTACACCTCATTATTTTTGGAGGATTTTGGTCCACAAAATCTTCTATTGAATGAGGTGAAAAAAGTTTTCCTCCACCTTTTCTCAGGTGTACCATTTAGCCTTGCCTAAAAGTTCTCATTTTAAACCAATCTGCCAAAGGTCATGTTGCCCCTGTCTTGGATTTTTGGACCTCTTGTGTAAAATTCTATCTTATGTCAAATATTCCTAAGCATATGGAGTTGAATCTTGTACAGGAGGTAGGACTTGTTCCTCTTCCTGATCTAGCATGGAAGGTTCGTAGAGTTTCAGATTATCTACATTCATAACTGAGTAAATGTGCATGTATGGGGGCACATTGAATCTATATGCATACAAGTGGATATTAAAATAGATACACTAAGTCTATAGGCTTACAAGTGGATATTAAACTCGATACACTAAGTCTATAGGCGTACAAGTGGATATAGGCATACACTAAGTCTATAGGCATACAATTGCGTATATGCATATAAGTATTGAGTCTGATATTAAACTGTCCTCATTTTTTATTGAGGAAAAACATATATACAAGAAAACCTACTTACATTTTTAAAAGAGAAATTTTAGAGGACTTGTAATGAAAATTTCAGTAAACATTTTATTTCTCAAGCAGAGTGGTATCAGAGTTGACCACTAAGTCTTGTCAACATTCATATGAGATTTCTTAGTTACAGAGGCAAGTAAGCTAGTTGGGGTTATGAATAAAGTTTGGCCTACATTCAACATCTAATATGTTGGCCCTACATCAAGAGAAAAAGAGAAACAAGAGAAATTTGATGGGTACCTAGAAAATCCTGAGTCTAAAACCCCTCACACCCCTTTTTCTATGGATAACCCTCATGTAAGGAGTGGAACTAACCTATAACCAACAAGAACAACTTCAGGTAACAAATTGTATGGGAAAACCAAAGAACTTAAAACTAAAATTCTGGAATAGAATAAAGAAGGGTATGAATGTATGAATTTACCTTATAAAATTTTTAGTGGTGGCCAAGAAATATTGTTCCTTTGAGAGGCCTAAATTTTTTCAGAAAATAAGGGTTTGTAAATGAAACACAAAAAAAACATCTATTTTTTTTCTATTTTTTTTAACCACGTGGTGAATCGGTAACTGCCAGTCCTAGTATATGGGAGACCCAGGATCAATCCTCGTAGCTGCCACTATAACACCAAGAGTACATCCAACTACCTACAAGTCGATATACTAAGATCCTATGATTTTAGCAAAGCGAGACTCTCGTGCCACCAAGGCGGGGGGGAATCTACTTTCGAGCCACCACCACAGCAGTTCATGTACTCAATGAGATTTGAACCATGGTCTCTTGAGCTTCACCCAAGTAGACTTACCATTAAACCACACATCACCGTACCATCTATTTTATTTATATTACAAGAAAGAAAAAGAAAAATTAGATGGTTATTATCTGGAATAGTGCATTGATGGTGACTTGGAAAGAAGTCAGAAGAATGTTAATCCTACAAAAAGAAAAGGGTGGAGATTTGTAACCAATATATTCCCTAAGGTTTTTAGATAAATTCAAGAAAATAATGTAACATACACTTGTAATATGATTTGTCTGCATCTCTTTAAATTCATGGTATAGGAAAAAACCTTGCATTAGAGTGAAATTGACCTCACGAACCGAGGAGTGGGGTAGTTACCCTAATTTTCCTGCCCAAATGTTACCCACCGTTGGACTGCGAAAAAAAATATTAATTTTCTTCACTCTATCTAATCATGCAACCTGGTGATGTGTCGCCATTGAGAAAGGACACATTGTTGAGGCACATATCTTTATTTTCGTACATAAACTTATAACGCCCACTAATAAAATTAATGCTTGGTCCAAAACATGGTGTTCTATATTGGAACATGAGATAATTAAACCATAAGAACATTTAGCCATAACACAATGGGAATCTAAGAGAGTTTTTCTAGTAACTTTAAGGTTTTGACTTAGACAAGGGACAATTATAAAAATGTTATAAGTATGAGGTAACTTACAATATGTCTCCAAATACCTTATTGAGAACCTTTTGGTTTTTGTAACCAATAACATTTTTTGCCTAAGAGGATTATTAGAGTTATGAAAGAATAATTAAAGGTCTAGGAAAATCAAGTGGTAATAGATCCATTAGCAAATACACCCCGCTTAGTAACGACATACAAATGTAAGGTTTAAACCTAATGGTTCTAACAATGGAAGTGTAATGGTAATGAAATGTAAATTTTTAGATTAGGAAATTTAGCTAGTTAAACAATATTTGTTTTCTACATGATATGGCAAGGAAAATAATAATAATAATAATTGAGGCAATTATTGAAATTAAATTTGAGATTCATTATATATGGTATCAGAGCAGCAGGTTACAATACTACGACTTATGAGCCAGACCATGGCTAAATTGAACATATAAAATGTTTCTTACATGATGAGGAACACTGTAAATCTTTTTTTGTGTTATGGAACAAAGGCAGAGATAAGTAAAAGAGTTTTGTACTATGAGTAATTGATATAATTTTATTATGTGGATTAAATTTGTAAAAATACTAACTAATTGTTGTCAAAGCACCCTTACCTATAGGAATAGGTATGTTGGACATCCAAGAGTGCGAGTAGTTTCCTAATAAATTAACTCAGTAGTAATACATGTTAACTAGTGAACTCTATTTCATGATTGTTTGAATATTGAGTAGACAAAGAAGCTCAAAACCTATGGAATTGAGAAATCACTTACATATCCAAGCCAAGAAATGCATACATGTATAGATTTGTAAGGAAAAATTACATATCTTACTCTGTTAAAGAGTCATAACAATAGATGATTATGTTCAAAATATATGTTGGGTTGTAACATATGAAAGTATCCTTGAAAAGTTTGAAATTACTTGTGTGTTGCATATCTATTAGTATGAAAAAAGGTTGTATATCATGTTGTTGGATTCGTGGATGTTGTACGTGAAGTTAAATTTACAGGGATAACTTTCTATTATAGTGTTAATATTTGTGAATTGTTTTTTTTTAGTTTGTACAAAACTATTTTTGGTACATAACTTATAAGACTCACATGTATAAATTTCTTATATTAGATAGCTATTTTAGCCCATCTAAGAGGGTGGTAAGAAAAAATTAAGAAGGTAATCTTGGAATTAAAATATGCAATATCTAATTGTTGCACTAGACACCCTTGGAGAGTAGTTATAGAACTATATGGATACAAGACTACATTTTCACATACCTCCCCAAGTATTGGATTTTGACCAAATGGTCTTGCAAAAAGAAAGAGCTAAGGAAATAATAGGGATGAGGGAAATACTTACTGGTAAATTAAAAGTTACTGGCCCTAATGGAAGAGTAATGATGTATTCTCAAGACTAAGGAGAAATAAGAAGCAAGCCGCAAAGGGATATAGCTTACAACAACACTATGAAACACAAAGAGTTTCTAAAAATCAAGCATAGATAATAGAACAGTTAACAGAACTAAGTATATATACCTCAAATGAAAGATGTTGACAATAGCTATGGAACTAGAATGATTTACAAGACTACATGTTTATATACTCAAGAGAAAAATCACCTCATATGTATTAAGAAGGTTTGGAAACCTTCACTATAAATAGTTTGGTATGAGATTTATGATTGAATTAAACAAAATTATAGAGTATATACACAAAATAAAGTGTATACAAGACATTGTTAAGGTATACATACACCAACATAAAATGTGATTAAAATAGGAGTTGAGAACCCTATATTACACAAACTAGCCTATAGAATATACTCAAAGGGTATGTTTGGGCATACTCAATGATAACATTTGTTAAAAAACTATATAGATATACAAAATACTTATGTTACATAAAAAAATGGTATGAGTCAATTGGGGTTATCTTAGATGGTTTCACAAAATGATTGTTATCTCCCCCACATAGTTTTAATTCTAGCAAGAGATATTATGGATGTTGAGAGTATTAACATTATACGTGATATGGAATAGACAACTTTGCACCTACAAAAAAATATAAATATTAACAATATAACTCAAGTATGAGTATGCAAAATGCTATAAAATATGGTTGTAAATAAACCATCATGGTTAGCATGCATAGGCCTTGGGTTTCATGACTAATAAGACCTAAGAAGGAATTAATGAATTAAAAATATTCTTAACTAGAAAGTTTCCTCATGAGGGAAACCACAAGAAACCTATTACTATTGAAGAATAGTTAAGAATCCTAGCAAGAATCATTAAAATGGAGATTGAAGTAAGAATTAATGCCATGTGAAATCATTGGAAAACCATAAAGTTTCTTTTGTGTAGTAAGATTGTTCTGGAATTTTATGGTTTGGGAAGTTCAAGAGAAATATTTTTAACCTCCTTGATTAAGAAATCGCAAAAATCCATTCTATAATAGCTTAAATTTATTGAATCTTAGAGTAGGTGATTGTGTGATGGGGATTTACTAGTAAAGCTACATCTTACTGAGCTAAGAATTGTGGCACAGAGCATGGCCAATGAGATTTCCAAAGGGAAAAGAAACATTAGAAGATAGGTAATTGTACATAGTGGAGAAATTGTTGATTAAAATTCTTGTTCAAAACTATCATAATGTTGGCAAATTGGGATAGAATATCATAATATTTCATGATTGGAAGAAAGTTAGTCTTGAAATTAACAAAGTGAGTAAAGCATTTTGTGACTTTCAAATTAAAAATGATAGAATGATGTCATCTTGGTTACCCCAAGACACCAAATAAGAATGAAAGCACTTAGGAATAGTGTTGAAATTACTTAGAAAAACATTGGCTTTGTGCCAAATTTAGTAAATGTGAATAAATAAAGGCCAATGACAATTTTGAGAGCATGAAAATTTCCTAAGGAAATGTAATGGACCTTTAAAAAGCCCAAAAAAACCCTTGATTGACATCAAATATTTATAAGGTTACAAAATTGTATTGTAAATTTGTTGAAGGTTTCACTAATTAGCCTATTTTACAACATTTCACAACATAAAAGAGTTAAGTTTGTCTGGAACAAAAAATGATAAGAAAATTTTGATTGGTTGAAATGGTTGTTATTTGTAGCTCCTATACTTAAAAATTGATTTGTGTTGTTGCAATAGGATAAAACAAGAAGGATGTTGACTAGATTCATTGGAGAAACCCAAAAAAATTGCAAAAGTTTAATTGAACAATGCAATGATAACTATGAGGGGGAAATCCATTAACTTGGATTCTGCTAGTTTGATGTATTTTTATTTTAAAACTTTGAAAAATGCCATAATATGATTAATGGAAATATAGGCATGATAAAAATGTAAAAGATAAAGTAGTGCAAAGATACCTATTCATTAAAAGATATCAACTAATGAGATACTAGGTTCATATAATAATGGATGTGGATGCATAAATACTCTGAGGATTTTGTTGTCCTAACATGAGGTTAGATGACTGATAGTGGATAATGGTAAATATGTGACCAATAATAGGTTGATAGTTGATTGGGGAGCCAATGAAATCATTGTATGTGGTCTTGAGGAATCAAGGCTATGAAAAAGAAGGTGTTAATGGGATATTGACACAAGTGACACCTATTCCAGTTGACATGCATGTGGTACTAACGTGGTAAGTGCACTAGGGAGCAGTGTGCTACCAACCAGTGGTTCTCCAAATAATTATTCTGAAAACATTAATTATGACTCTTTAATTGTAAGCATATTTGAAGTATTATTGAATGTTTGAATAAGTGCATGATATGAATATGTTCTTACGAGATTTCAAGAAGGAATGGATATGTTTAAGAAAACTGTACTAACATTATGTGTGTTGAGACAACTAATATGCACAAAACTACAAGGGGGAACAACCCCATGGTTGTTGCGTAGAGAAAATCACGTATAACTTCCAAACACCTTAACCAACGATCTACAATTCAAAGAGAGATGAAACCTCCAAGAAGTGAGTTTACGTAAATTCATGGATGAGGTGTGGAGGGGAAATGATTTGCATGTCTTTGTTGTTGCAAATTTTCTTGTTGTATTTTGTTGATTTTGAGCATGTCCATGTTGCTTCTTATTTTTGCCTTTGTTTTGTTGGAGATTTATTTTGTTTTTGCCTTTTGTGGTTTGGTCTTATAGAGAAATGGAAAACATAAAATATATTGCAAAAATATAAACACAGAAAACACATAAAACAAGAGAGACGCATATATACGTGGTTCACCCAATTTGGGCTACATCCATGGAGAAACAAATAGTTCTTCCTTTTATATTATCCAGCAAACTGAAGAGATACAACCTACATCAGATTCGATGTAATTCCCTCTTCTCTCTCGCTCAATCTCCTCTCTTTTTCTCGCTCAAAATACAGATCTACATAGACGCAATACAATTCCCTCATATATAGAAAGGGGTTGCCTTCTAGGGAAAAAACCCTAAATTAAACATAACTTCTACAGTCAAATCTCCGCCTAATGAACGACCCAGATTGACTACGAAATTACAACATTTTACAAGGCAATTTTACATCTATTTTTAGCTTTGGGGGCATTGTTCCCGATCCCCTACCAGGGGGGCCTCCTAAAGATCATTGCTGCCCCCCCCCACCAGACCCCCCCTTGCAATGCAAATATTACAGCCAGCATTGCCACCACTTTACGAACTAGGGTCCAATGTGGTGATACCTCTAAATAAAGAAGATAATCGGGCTCCTCACCCAATAGATCACGACCAGTGACGAGTCTGAGGCGAAAGTGTACAAGATAAAGTCCTTGTTGAAATTTGGGTTGGAGAGGGAAGGAGCCTCTGTGATCGTTGTTTTAATACGATCAAAAGATTCCTTTTACCCTTGATTCCATTTGAATATTTCATCCTTTTTATCATATTCTGTAGAGGTTTGACAATTTGTGCAAAATCTGAAATAAATTTGTGAAGAAATTATTTTTTTCCGAGGAAAGATTGCATACCTTTTCTTGTGCTCGACTGAGGTATCTATGCTACAGCTTTTACGTGATTAGGATCTACGGTGATTATGTTCTTTGTGATGATGTGACCAAGCAAGTTGCCTTCGAAAACCGTGAATATGCTCTTCTTAGGGTTGAGGGATTTTCCATATTTTCGACATCTTTCTAAAATCTACTTCAAATGGTGAAGGTGGTAACCCTTTTTCTTCGAGAAAATGGTGACATCGTCTAGGTGGACCACCATGCTTTGACCCATAAGACCTCGGAAGGTGATATCCATTTCTCTCTGGAATGTTTCCCTAGCATTTATCAGCCCGAAAGGCATACGACGAAATGCAAACTTACCCCACTTTGTTGGGAATTTTGTTTTGATCCGATCAATTTCAGCTACTAGGACTTGATTGTAATAGAGAAGCCAGCTAATAGGGAGAAGACTTCGGATCCCGAGACAGTTTGGAGGATTTTCGCCATGGAGGGGATCGGGCAGTTGTCTTTATCTGATGCCTGATTGAGGTTCCAGAAATCGTCGCACAAACGTATCTCCCCATATTTCTTTTGCATTGGCACTATATTAGATACCCATGTAGAGTGTCTGACCTTGAAGATGATGCGAGCATCTAACAATTTGTTGAGTTCCTTTTATATGAGGGGTTCTAACGCGGGATGCACCTTCCTCAATTTTTTTGAAACAGTTTTTCCCCTTCTTTTGTAGGGATGAGATGCTGAATAATTCAAGTATTGTATGTTTTCAGGTCACCATATGTCCAAGCAAAAATATCATGGTATCTTTTGAATAGGTTGATGAATGCCTATATTTCCTTTGGGGTGCACCCCAACCCTATGTTGACACACTTGGGGTCAGATTCAGTCCCGAGGTTGATCTGCTCGTGCGAGAGAATGGAACTATGATTTTTGGTGTTCGACAGGCCTCGGAAATGGTTCTAGAGGTCGAACGATTTCTCTAACGTCACTACCCCCTTAGGTAAGGGGTTTCCTTTCCATGAATTTGCTTCTTCTTGTAGCAACCTCTCATGTTCCTCTTCATCAATGGCTGCGTCTTTGAACACTTCTACATTTTTCATGAACTCCAAAATATGTTGGTCATCATTGAAAACATGCAAGTTAGTTATGTTATCAGGCACTACCGGTTTATACATAATTTCAATAGAAACCCCGTTCCTAAGGGGTGTAAATCTAGTTGCAGTATTAGCTAAAGTGTCAGCAACAACATCATTAAATCTAGGAATAAAAATGATGTTGAAAGCTTTAGACAAATTTATTAGACATCATACATCCTGTTGATAATTCTTGAGGTGCGGGGAGAAATAGTGAATCATATTGCATACCTGTCTCGTAATAATTTTAGAATCCCCGATTACCTTCAGATAGTCTGCTTTTAGGTCGATGGCCTTTTTGAGGTCGAGGACCAATGCCTCATATTTTACAGTGTTGTTGGTGCATTCGAACTCTAACCTGCAAGAGATCAATAATTTATTTCCCTTGGGGTCTAGCAAGACACACCCTGCTCCATCTCCGTCATGAGTTTTAGATCCGTCATAATACAATGTCCATGTCTCAGTACTAAGGGAGGGTAAACCCAACGTATGTAAGTTTAAGGCATGGACCTCACTATCAAGGCTTGGGGTTTGCATGGGAATTTCAACCTGGGTATCCGGGGGAACAATCGAAGTTTGAGGCTGATAGCACCCGAATAGGGACTCTAGGAGGCACACCCGCAACCCTTGTTGGGCATAGTTGATTGGCTCGTTAGAGCCCTCAAGGTCAGTTACGGCGTGCTTCATGTAGGGCTCACTATTGACCCTGATCTGGTTATTCCTTCCCTTGTAAGGTAGCCATAAGTGGGACCAGTCTGTGGAAAAGTAGCCCTAAAGATTACAGGATCAATCTCTGCTAAGGAGACCATATGCTTCTGGAATGTTTACAACGATTGTGTCAATGCACTGGTGAACTCGAGAATCATAAGATAATATAATGATAACATTATTTAATTCTCCCATGGCTAGAACTTGAGACCTATCGAGTTGGATGATTTTGGCTTCGGTTTTATCTAGTTGGATATTTAGCTTCTCGCATACTGATCAGAGCATGGCGTTGGTCGATGCACCAAAATTGATGAGGTAGTTGTGAACATTAAAATTGAACATCTTGAAGGTTAAGAGGAAAGGAGGGGTCGAGCCTCTCGAGTTTGTGTTTGCAGCGTTCACTATGGCTTGAAGGTCGATCACAATTGGGGATCGGCCTATGGAGTTCCCCCTACTCGATGTGGAGGGTTTTGAAGGGGTAGGAGAGATGGCGAAGGCTTTGGCAATCAACTCACGCTGACTAGTCAACTTGCATAACTCGTACAATGAGATATTAGCTCAAGTCTTCTTCAAATATTTGATGATATTGTAATCTAATTCTAAGGATGAAGGCTCTTGTGCCAAGCGCTGCATTGTCGAGGTAGTTTTAGCCATCACCCCTTTGGACGAACTTCTGGGTGTGGATGAGTCTCCTTTTGTACCGGTTGGTGACTCATTAGATCTTAAATCATTTGTCCCTCTAGGTGAAGAAGTGGATGGTTGGCTGATATTGGTGGGGGGTAGAATCCTTCATAATAATGCCCTTTTCCTATCTTCTAGTGTAGCGTTTGACATGGGACCTTTACTCCTGAGGTTGTAACCTTTTGGGGGCTTGGGGGAGAATCTCCAATGATGGCCTCTTGAGCAGTCAACACCTCTCCCCCATGGATGACTTCAAAGGTTAACACGACAGATGGAGCATCATCATTGGGAGGGGAGTTGTCTTCTTCAAGATTGTTAGTCTCTTCTTCACCCTCTCCAGTGGCATGATCCTCTAACAGTTGGGTGACTACAACAGTCATATTATGGAGCCACTATGGACAAGTATTCTCAGAGTGGGAGGCCTGATGGAATGTGCAGAAGTTATCTTTTCCTAGCTCCTCCACATTGAAGTTTGAGTTGGATGCCTATGACACTTTAGGGGGAAGATTGTTAGTTTTCCAAAAAAAGGGTTTAGCGGGTTTTTCTACTCCCAAGCATCACTGGTTCTTCTCTTTAATTCAGATACTTTGTTAGTCAACTATTTTAGGGATTTGGCCAGTCCCTCGAAATTGAAGGAATCTTTGTCTTTGTTTGTGGTTTTACTTGATGAGGCCTGATTCTTCCTCCCGGAGGGTTTTGCATCCTCCCAAGACTCATGCTCTAAGGTGCCAATAGAAAGGAGGTCATTTTCGACCTTGAACGTGGTAGCAAAGTTCTCTACCAGGGTGGGTTTTGCTTCATGTTTAATGAACACGACAATATCTCGTGGAAGGGCCTTGGTGTAATAATCAATCGTGATGGAATCATCAAGGGCTATGTCTATAGGGAACTTATTCAAAATGGTGGTGAAATGTTGATTGAAATCTTTCACCTTCTCTTTCTTATGACACTTTAGCGTGTTGAGCTTGGTGAGGAGCATAGAAAGTGTCTTGTCTTCTGAAAATTTGTTAAGGAAGGTTTTTCAGAACTCATCCCAAGTTCAGATGGAGGTGATGGGAAATGACCCATACCAAGTGGTTTCTTTATTCTCAAGGGTGTGTAGGAATAAATGGCAGGCCAAATCATCATATTGGACCTTAATCATTTGCAATGCTAGGTAGAAATTTCTAATATGGTCATCAGCTGAGGTCCTGTTCTTGGGGTCGAATTTCGGGAAGTGTTTCTTAGAATGGCAAGGCATGTCATGGAGTTGGCCTCTAAGGTTTAATGTGGATTGAGCCATCTAAGCCAGTGGATATTAGTGGCGATTGCCTCTAGGGTGGAAAAGGAGGTGGCGGTCATTACCTTCTGATTCACTATCTGTGCCTGATCCCTCGCTGGTGTGAGGGGGTCGCTTGCCTTCTCCTCGAGGAACTTTGAGGTGTCCTAGATCTCTAGTGTATCTCACATTCCTGGTATTCCTCAGGTTTCTCATGACACGGTGATTTTTTTAGAAGTTTATATGATCTCTAAGGTAATCCCAGGTTCCCTGCCCTAGGATCCCTTGAGTGCCCCTTGTGAGAGGTTGATTGTTAATAGGGGTCCCTTCATGAGACATCGATCATTTCCTTGGGTCTTCCCCCGTTGTGACCGGTTGTTTTCATCGATGAAGATATTCCTAGGGTCGTCGCCCTCATCTTTGGGATGACTTTCCAACCCTTCGATAGATAGCCTCTCTACAACATTGGCATAGTCATCCAACGCTAATCTGATTAATTGTGATATGGAGTTAACAAAGATGCCTTGACACATGTGATGCAACATGTATGTGCGTGGATTGGATAGGGAGTTAGTGGTGGGAATGCATTTCATCCCCCTGGCGAACTGTCGAGTGATAGGGTGCAGGGCCTTCAGTGGTTCGTTGGTGACTTCGAACATGGGAAGTTCCTCTCCTCTAGGAGAATCTTCAAGAGGGGATTCTTCTTGAAGTGGCCTCATGAAGGTTGGCCCATACATGTGGTTGTATGGTATTTTAGGAGGCGTGGGAGGACGAGGTTGGTTACTAGCTTGATGGGAAGTTTTGGTGTGAGTGCGTGGATTAGTACTTTCCATGGCCCTCCTTCTAGCACCAAATTTTTTGATGAGGCTGGAATTTTCTTCCCACAGCAAAGGGGATCTCCCCGGTGTAGGTTCCCAACTAGAGCCTGCACCATTTGCAATATGGATCCCTTCTATTAGGTAGGCTCGACTGTCATTCAGTTGTGTTGAGCTTGCTTCGGACAGAGGAAGAATATGAACTCAATTGAAAGCATAGGCCTCAATAAATACAAGGAAATAATTGACAAATATCTTATGATTCATAAACCATGAATAGCTAGACTATAAACAACATAAACCTTATGTAAAGTTACTGTTGGCAGGCCTCAAATAAGACTCATGTTTGCTAAGATAAAGTTCTCAACAAATGTAAATCAATTCACAATGATCAAACATCTATGAGCACAAATAAATGTGAAGTCAAAATAGATTATAACAATACCAACGAAATAGTTCACCGGAACATGCATAGAGTTAGCGAATCAAATACCATTCATATGAAGCAACAAAAAGTTTCTAGTATGAGACAACATATGAGGAGACCACACATCAAATATATTTTAGGAACATCCAATCCATCAAGTGAAGAAAATGCTCATGGCATTAGGACATAAAAATCTGAAGAATTCAATAGTGGAAACGTACAATCACTCCTTGCATTAATTAGAAGACCCAAAATTCTCTTAATAAATGTATATATATATATATATATATATATCTCCAAAAATTCCTCAGCAAAATATCCTCTACAAATGAGGCATGAGGGTGTATTTATAGGGTGAGGGTGACTCTTAGCCTACCCTTGACTCTTGGACTTCCTCATGACTCTTCACCTACCTAATGACTTTTGGTCTTCCATATGACCTTTTGTATTCAAAAAATTCTCTATGCTACTGAAGTAGATACATCACAAAAAATAAGTTATCGACTTAATTTACTAATTTGACAATGGCAAGTTCCGGAATGTCAAGACCGAGTTGTTCTGTCAAATAAGTGTGCCATAGGTTGTATTCTGCTGCGATGGGAGTGATCTGCGGCTGATCTTCATCATGTCGATGTAGGCACTCGAGTGCATATGGGATGAGGGTGGTCCATTTGGCATGCACCTGGTTGTTCAAGGTTACAAGTTTGGTGTAGATCCTCACTGGTTCTACCACATAACATGTGATATTTTCTTTGGTGATTGGCATGTATTTTGTACGAGCTGCTTATTTATATGTCTCTACGAATTCCGTACTTCCTTGGAGATCTCATGCTGCTTCCTTACCTGCCTGACTTCTCCTATAGAGGGGACACCATGAAATTGGATCATAGATTCTAAGCCACTGAACAGATTCCTGTAGGATGCTAATACTTTGTCCACATCTTTGGTAAGTTTGTCCTTAGATTGAATTTTGATGTGGAGTTGAAGCTTGGTATTATGCATGGTGATCCAATCCTTCTTAGGGACCACCGTTGGTGCTCCCAGGTACTTGACGGAACATTCATGTATCTTATCTAAAGCAATCATAGCCTCCTTAAGCATTGTGACTCTTTCTTTTGTGTGGGCTTGGATTGTCATGATTGGGGCCATTGTGTGATGTAGTTTGGACATCTCTTCATAGACTACTACCATGGCCTCCCCAAGGGTCTCTGTTTCTGCTTTGATTGCTGACTAAAATTCTGTTGCACTCACGTGAAATAAATGGAGTGTCGCGTTCTCCTCCTCTACCTTTCTTCTCTCCTACTCTACCATGGTGGCCCTTAGTTCAGATGTGTAAAGCCTATTCTGAAGGTCTGCAATTTGTTTGCTCATCCGGGCCACATTGTGTTCTGTGGCAGAAACTAAATTTGTCCCGGTCAAGGCAATAATTTTTGGGTTTGCTGTAATGTTGGGCACAATATCCTTGGTTGTGGTTACTGATAAAGGCTCAGTTGGATACCTGGTGCAATATATTTTCCTTTCTTGCAAAATTTTGAGGTTTACTTCATTGAAAGTGAGCCTTGTAAGATCTAGGACCTCCTCGTCCTGTCCCTCCAAGATACCTAGTTCTTGTAGGGGGAGGTTTCCACCAGTGAGGGTAGTGGTAGGAGGCACATCTAATGGGGGAAGTTCACTTTGACTTGTACCTAGGTCAATTGTTTTGCTAGTCTCTCCTTGTTTGCTTTCCCTGGCTTCCTTTTCCTTTTTTCTCCTTAGTTCTTCTTCTTGTCATATTTTCTCTTGATCTGCAAGCGCTTGTTGCCTCTCTAACTCGTCTTCCATATTTTTCAGCTCTTGCTTTAATCTCCTGTTCTCCTCCTGTCTTCTCTTCTCTCCTTATTCATGTGCCCTTATATATTCTTCCTGCTTCCTCTTCTCTGCCTCTTCCTATGCCCTTCTATCTTCCTCTTGTTTTCTCTTCTCTACCTTTTATTGCACCCTTCTATCTTCCTCCTGTTTTCTCTTCTCTGGCTCTTCCTGCGCCCTTCTTTCTTCCTATTTCTTTTCTTACAGTCTTTCTCCTTTTCTCGCTCTTCCTACTGTCTCCTTTTCTCGCTCTGGCCTTGGTTACTGGAATCTTAAGATTGTTCGCTCTCTAGCTCCCTTTGCCTCTTAAGCTCTTGCTTCCTCCTTGCCAAGGTGGCATTCCTTTGTTCCATCATAGTATTAGAGTCTTCCTCTTTTTGGTCACTCAAGACATCCTCTATTTCTTTTCCTTTTCGCTTCTTCGATTCCCCGGTGCCTTTTGGTGCCTTGTGTTGCTTTTTATTTATAGTAGAATCTATTTCTTTGAGGCTCACATCTTCCTTGGAATCATTGAGGAGATCATATTCCCTGGACTACTGCTCATTTGGGCTAAGTTCCCTTATAGTTTTATACCAATTTTTAATCCCATCTTTGAGATCTTGTTTGGTATGAGAATATTATCAGATGAATTTTGCCTTTTTGCAGTGGGCGGCCACGACTTTCTCAAGATCATATGTCTGGTAGTTGAGGGTCACAAAGTGGTTTCCCTTCAATTCCTCGACCTCTGCCTCTACCTGTTTGAAATTTTCCACCACATATTCTCCGATAGTGAGAGGGAAGGCAAGCCAGGGCTTCTTTTTTCCTTTGTTCAATATCCTCAAAAAACCCTTTGTCATTTAGTAGCATACCTCTCACAGGGTATCTTGTATGTGACAAACTTGGGTAGGGCATGAGGGACCTTATGGGTACTGAATACTCTAATGAATGTTCCTTCTTGAATGGGAAACCAGTGTGCTACTTTGACCACAGTCTTCATAACCCTCTTTGACATGCATGGTGGTTCTTCCCCAAATAGCAGTTGTTACAATGGGATGATGAAAGATTCAGAGATCACATCTATCATACCTTTGTAAGTCGTGTCCCATTTTTTTTTAATGGCAATGAATGGGGTCGGCTGCTAATGAGTCCCAGTTGCAACTCTAGTGCTTGAAGTAGAATCTCGAGCAGACAACGTCGAGGAGGTATGAAGACATATAAAATTATGGAGGTTGTTTCGGTTGTGGGAGATTGGTTGCAGCTATGTTTATTCTCAAAGATGATGCGAGGATGCTAGCCCAGTTAAAGATGGTTCCTCGGGTGGCAACGACATGCATGAGGGGTACCTAGTTATCGTAAAAAACGTGGCAGTCTACCTTACCATATAATCGACACATCATCGCAATAATTAATTAATATACCTTGCGTAATCCCTCTGTCTTGTATGACTGATCTGTTCTGACTCGAAACTTCGATAGGTCTTGCCACCATTCCCCGAGGATGTCCTTCACTAGGGTCGCAAACTTAAAGAGCCACCTGGCATTAAAAACCTCCAGTCTCTTAGGGAGTTTGTAGTAGGCGTGGATGTCTGCATGGGAGATAGCGGCTATGGGTGCCCTAGCATGATCCCTGATTGTCCATGAATCCGTATCTATACTTTACAAGATCAATTCAATGGTTTCTATGCATGGGAAGATCGGGGGGTGCACTGCTACCTTGTGTAACATTGACCTCTTGACATTTATGTATATATGAAAATCCTCTTAGGCTTTTAGGATGTTTGATTTTGAGAACTCATCGTAGATTTCGTACTAGGAGAGCTTTGTGGTTCTACTGATGTTGCAAACTGTGTCACCGAAGATGGGTGGCTCCTCGTCTTGGTCAGCCTCCCATGACCCACTTCCTGAGCATCTACGAGCAGCCTTAGTGGTTGGGGGATCCATTTCATCTTCAAAGGAATAGATGGACATGCACGCGAGGTCCAGGTCACTTGGCATGTAAAAAATACAATCCCACGATGAGAGAGACGACATGAAAATCAAGTAAAACTGCAAAGTAAAAGGAGTTTCAGCAGGTGGTAGGCTAGTTGCAGGGGAGGCAGGTCGCAAGGACAATAATGCGACTAAGTGACTTGTTGTATAGGTCGTAGATTGATAGGGGTCACAAAGTTGTAGGTCAGGTTGATGGAGGTTGTATGGTCACAAGTCACAAGTCGATGGGGGTCGCAGGGTCACAAGTCACAAAGACTTGTTGAGGTAAAGTCGTGAAAAAAGAGATACCATGGTCTCAAGTCACGTGACTTAGGTTTTAAGAGGATCAAGGAAAATGATTTTTGGATTTGGGAGGTCTAGGATTCTTCCAGGAAAGAAGGTTAAGGCTTACTGGCGAAAACCGGGAGGGCCAGGGTCGAAGAATGGCCGAGGTTTGGGTCCGGGAAGAGTGGGAGGGGCTAGGGAAACTGATTTGGAAAATGAGGTGAAAAGGTCAAGAAACATGGGTTAAAACCCCTTGAGAATAGGATGCAGAAGGTTTGGGATGTAGAAAGGGACATGTGGGAGAAAATCATGATTACAGGGAAGGCGAAAGGTTACTTACCTAGATCAAACCGCATTCACCCCCAAGTCAGAGACCCTCCTCGTTTTACGTGTGACCAAAGGAACCCTTATAATAAGATTGAGAAACCTTCCTTTTATAACTTTGGTTCTACGTGCGAGATCGCATGGGTCAAACAAGTGACATTGCGACTTATGCAATCTTGCGAGTAGGTAGTCGCGAGGTTGCAAGGGTTGCATGTTCGCATTCATGGATGAGTGAGGACCTTGCGACCTTGTGACCTATGCGACCAGCCAGTCACAGGGTCGCGAGAGTTGCATGGTCTCATTGATGTCTAAGGGATACCTATGAGACCTTGCAACCCATGTGACTAGTGGGTTGCACGGGTCCAACAATCGTGACGGTTGCAAGTTTAAGACTTAGTCACACTCCGAAACCTCTATTCACCGACTTTAGGAAGGAACTAGTGACTTAGCTATACTTAGCTGAAAAATTAGATTTTTCCAAGGTTCTTCAAGACTATTGAACTTTTGAGTAGATCCCCAATGTCGAACGAGGCTTCACATGATATCGGGGCTCCAAAAATTTTAAGGGTTTCCAGATTTTTGGAGGGGTTGTTACAGCAGTTAAAAAAAGCTATAGTGCATCCAAATTGTAATCATAGCTCCTGCACATGACATCAAATCAAAACAAGAATGTATTAGGATATTCTACAGTCATTCCTTGAAAAGTTGGAAGAGCTGATAAGGGAATGTTTTTCATGGGAGCTTCACCTCTTATATCACTTATTGGGAATTCAAAGGTGGTAATAGTGGCATCATTCCTTGTATTATCATTATTATTATTGTTATTGCCTTCCATTGTAGATTCACCTGTTTCTTGTTTTGATGAGTCTTCTCCCAAAGATGATGATTGTATAGGTTTCTTTTGGGCTTGTTGTTTCACAACACTACCTGAATCTGGGTATTGATAAGTAAAAGAGTGTTTTTCTAGTTCTGGCTCTAAGTGCTCCCCACTAGTTTCCCCTTGGCCTTCAGACCCAAATTCCTGGCCACTAGTTTCTCTATGATGTTCTCGAATTGAATCTATAGTCTTGGGAGTATATATCCTAGTTTGAGGGTGATGAGGTCCTAAGACAGAGGAACCTGATACTCCTAACCTTAATATGGGAGTAACAACTTTCTATGGTCCTATTTTTCTTATATCCTTTTGTGAATTTGACTATTCTCTCTCTGCTTTTGAAATTAATTCCTAAATGAATGTTTTCCTCCCTAAATTTGCACTTTTCTTGTTCCTTTTATGACCCTTTTTTCCTGTAGATTTAATAGAGTTATTATGTTCCATGTCTCTTCTATTCATACACTCTACACATGGATCCTATGTGTAATTATTTCACACTCTAAGTGCCTCAGTCATTATAGTGGTAAGCCCGCTCAGGGATGTTAGAGCAATGCGTAGGTTCTTACCTCTCATCTTACCACCCAACATCTGTAAGACTGAGGACACTTCTAAAAGAAAGAAAAAAAATAAATTCAAAAGTTACACACCTTAAGTGTTCTAATGGTCATAGTGGTGAGCCCACTGATGTATGTTAGAGTGATTCGCAGATTCTTACCTCTCGTCTTACCACCCATCACCTGTGCACTAGAAACACTATACTAACAAAACACATTGGCTGACTGTATTTTCAACTGCCTTCCCCGACAACGATGCCAAAATTTTGTGCCAGTTAAATCATTGTTTAATTTTACTGAGCCAAAAGCATTTAATTGTCAACCAAGTTAGTTATGTTTATTTCAAAGGTGTCTGCACTATCTTTGATGATACATAATAGCCAAGGAAAGAAATGAAAGAAAATGTTGTTGAACAAAATTACAGAACTTAAAGTTCTCATCCAGAAATTAAAAATATATTTTACAGGAATGAAATTCACTCATCATGCTTCATGATTTTCTCAAGGAATAGGCACACCACACATCATTAGTAAAACTATATCAGCTGATTAAATATTATAGTTCTAACCGATCATGTGTAACAACATATAATGAATCTAAAAATAGAAGTGCTTTAGTACTACAATTCATACAACAACATTAATGAATCACATTTAAATGAAAGATAAACCAAACAACTAATTTACTACTACTGCAATCCCTACCAAAGAGGAGGGCC
The DNA here is from genome assembly GCA_031772625.1 of Pinus tabuliformis. Lineage (NCBI taxonomy): Eukaryota > Viridiplantae > Streptophyta > Pinopsida > Pinales > Pinaceae > Pinus > Pinus tabuliformis. The sequence continues at coordinate 1,836,704,866 of CM062817.1, read as the reverse complement.
CTTCCGCCCTAGCACGGCACATGGATGAAATGGAAACTACTTAAAAACTCAACGTGAAATCTATATGAACATCACCAAAAGTGTTTTGTATTAAAAATAACTAGAAATTACAAGATCAAAATGTCGATGTTGTTCCTATGTTGCCATTCCCTTTTCATGGAACCAAACCTTTTTATAAAGTTTACAAGCCCTGAAAATTAGGGAACAGATCAATCATGAGAATCTCACGATTGTCATGTTGATTGATATTAAGAGAAAAATAGAAAGCGTTACAAACAATTTTCCAATAAAAGACCAATTCAAGTTACATCATCTCCACAATCATAACCGTTGAGATCCTTTGACCATCCATAGATAATTCATGATTCTTCACAACTTCCTTTGAAGACAGCAACCACAATCTTTGGCAGTTGCACTGTAACAACAACTCGATATGTAACAATAGTTCGAGATGTGACAACAACTCAAGTGTACCAGTAAAACTTCAGACTGTAACAAAAAATCCTCAAAGTGTAACATCAAGTGACAGTAGCAGCTGCTCATCCTTAGTCCTTAGTCATAGACAACACCTGAAATTAAAATAACCAGAGAACTTCTCCATAATTACCTTGGTTAGCCATCTCAAAAAGACATCACTTCATTCGATATTTAATGAAAGATGGAAAAATAATATGTTGAGAAAGGATCTCTCTTATAACCAAGGAAAATGGTAATTGTGACATAAATTTGAATGGTATATAGAGAGAGAATGATCAAAATTGGGGAAAAAGGTGTCTAAGATATGCTTAAAAAATGCACCCAACACCTAGGCCTGTATATACATTGGTAAAACATGAAATTGCATTTAGAGTAGGCTTTAATCACTGTGTTATCTTCATATTTTCAAAAATAGAAAAATAAAAAAATAAAAAATAAAAAGCCCCAAATCAATCCTACATTCTTTGGAGCATCACCTCTTGAAGGGTAAACTAGACCCAAAATTCCAGTCAGGACTACCATCAACAAAAAAGAATTTAATCGAGACTCTGATAGGATTGTTCCTCATGTGTTGAGCCGGGATATTTCCTGACTTCAACAATTTTTGGCGCTAGAAGGAGGGCCACTAGGCAATGAATGGCCAGTAGGTCTCAACAAACATCAAGAAAATTTGAGTCAAGACCTTCACGCTCATCCACACTTGTAAAACTTGAAAGTTCCTTTATCTCCTCTACTTCATTTGAAGTAACTTCTCCTTGTTTCAGTTCCATTGATTCTAATCTTCAAACTTCGCTTCAACAATCACACACTCTTTCACCTTCTCTTAATTTCCCTCCAACCTCTTCATATTATCAAACTACCCTTGAAGACATCCAATCCATTATATAAAGAATTGAAGGATTAAAAAGTCCAGGACAATCATCAATAATCTCTTCTGATTCCAGTGTCACTTCTTCTTCTTCTTTGCAATCGAGTGTTCTTACTAGATCCCAAAGCCTTAGACTAGGAATCAAACCCCTTGAAATTCCATTACCAGAACATCCACATAGGAGACCTATCACTGCTACTAATGGTAGTGGAAATCAACCTCCTTCACCTCCTCCCATATATTTACTGATTCCTCCACCTCAAAAACCTTTTCATAAACCCATCAATATGCCTAGTCAACAACCACAACGTATTTGTCCTTGGAAAACACTGGGAGCGGTTAATGTTCTCAGTGATCAACATGATCTACCTAAAAATCCTGAAAAGTGGCTTCCTAAGTTCGATCCTGAATCAAAACAACCCCCTGAAGATCATATTAAGAATTTAATGTTATCTCTCAATTTAAGAAGAGTTAATGAAGAAGATATCGTATGTCATCTTTTTCCTTACACATTCGAAGGAGAGGCTTCAGCTTGGTATTTTTCCCTTCAACCAAATAGTATTCAGGATTGGGATACTTTTGAAGACCTTTTTATTAAGAAGTTTGGAGACGACAAGACTTCATCCACTATCTTAGTTGAGTTGTCTAGGATCAAAATGGGCCCAAAAGAAAATATTAAAGACTTTAACCAACAATTCCTCAAGCTTCTTAACAAGATGCCTGATACATCTAAACTAGGAGTTGAAATTCAAATAGATTTCTATACTTCCTCTTTACCTGTGTCTATTGCCATGTTTGTTAAACGTGCTGCAAAATCCACTCTCAATGAAGCCATGCTAGAAGCCTTAAAGGTAGAAAAGGAAATGATTGGTATTGCAAACAAGTCATCAATTGAAGAACCTAAAACCTCTCAACCCGTTAGGAGAACTCTTCCAAAAGAGGAAAAGAAAGATAAAGATGATTTTGACATGGAAATTCTACAAAAGGTTATGAAAACTTTAGCTAGTGAAATGGTGAGTGTGAAAGAAAAACTAGCTGAGGTATCCTCATCCAAGAGACCTTTCAGACCCTTTGTCAACAGGAATCAAAAGAATTCCCATGGTGGTGAAATATCCTCTGCCAAAATAGAAGATGTATACACGGATTAGGAAGAAGGAGAAGAATTAGATTTAAATTATTTTGGGATATAAGTGGTACGTTTGAAGAAGTTCTAGCAATACAAACTACAAGCAAAATTGTTCAACAAACTTCCACTTCCCCTCAACCAAAGTCTGTTTCCCCTCAACCAACATCAACATCAAATCAATCCCCAAATAATTATACTATAGTTTCCAGTTCCAAAACCTTAATTGTCCCTGATAAAATTGAATATGACATTTTGGAAGATATGAAAAGAACTAGAGAAAACATCAGCTTATATGAATTAAGCAAGCTAAAATCACAAAAGAATATTTTGCTAAAAGCTCTAGGTTCTATTGATAAGTCTCCCCTTCCTCCTGTCACATCAACCAAAAATGGAAAAGTTGTTATTGATCAAAATGTTGTTTCTGACAGCCATATCAATTCTATAATGATTGGATATAGATCCAACTCATACATGCCTCCTTTCATCCTTACTTTCGAAATTTTCAATAAGAATGTTCACAACTATCTAGTTGATTCTGGGGCATCTTCTAACATTATGCCTTATTCAGTTTGTTTAAAACTTAATGCTCAACCTCAACGATCAGCTATCCAAATTGCACAATTAGACAGGAGAACAAGAGTTAAGGTTTTGGGAGAATTACCAAATATCCTCATTAGGATCTCCTCCAATCCTCAAGTTCATCAAATCATAGACATCGTAGTTGTTGATATTCTTGAACATTATGATTTAATCTTAAGTCGATATTGGTTACAACAATTGAATGGATATCTCGCGACATATCTGTCACACTTTTTACTTCCTTCTAATGGAAAACCAAATCAAATTAGAGTAGACAGAGGAAGACATATGAAATCTACTGTTACTGAGTTTGGAGAAGAAATTGAACCAAGTATCACATCAAATTCCATTGTTGGTAATTATTCATTTGGTTCTTTCTTTGGAAACTTTATCACACAAATATTTTTATTTGAACAAGGTTCTCGACATTCGGAAATTGAGAAGTTTTCCCAGATCGACTCTTCCCACTATGTAAATTTTGTAGATAGTCATGTAGATAACTCTGTAAGTAACCCTTTTTGGACTTTATACTTTGACAGATCAAAATAAAATGACGGAGCTTATGTAAGTTGCATTCTTCTAAGCATGGTGAAAAATCGATGTTAACTTGCAGGTTAGAATTTGAAAATACCAACAACGTAGCTGAGTATGAAGCATTAGTGCAAGGTATTAAAAAGGCTATTAGTATGAATGTGCAGGATATTAAAGTGTTTGGTGACTCAGAAATTATAGTTAAACGAGTCAAAAACATTATTCATTGTGCCTCCAACAATCTGAAAAATTACCAATCTTTAGTCCAAAATCTAATCTGTAATTTTTCATGATTCAATATTACTGCTATCTCAGGACTTAAAAATTATAGTGTTGATTTATTGGCTAATGTGGCTTCAAATTTAATTCCCCTGAAAGATTTCAATCCTGGTCGATTTTCTATAGAATTAATTTTCAAACCTTCCATCCCAAATAACATCACTAATCCACATGTGTTCAATGACGATATTGACATAATTAACTTTCTTGCATCTAAAGGTACATATGAAAATCATATCATCGATGAATAGGCTTATGCTCTTGAAATCAACAAATTTTTCAAAGGTGATAATCTCATAATTGAAAATTTCATTCCCAAATATGTGGTTAAGCTAGAGGACGCTTATGATCTTCAATATATGTTCAAAAATCCTATAAATGCTAAAAAAAATAGTCCTAATATGAGTCATGAAATCATCAACTTAGGTACATACCAAAATCCGTAAGATGTTAATATTGGATTAGGGTGTTCATGTTTAGAAAGAATCACATTAATAAATATCCTTAAGCAGTACAAGGAAGTTTTTGAATGGTCATACAACGATCTTAAAACTTTTGACACATCCATTATTCGACACACAATCCCAATCCTTCCTCAATCAAAACCCGTTCAACAAAAGTTACAGAAAGTTCATCCAAATCTTGAATCTCAAATTAAGAGTGAACTCAATAAACTATTAAAGGCTAAAATAATATTTCCTGTAAGACACTCTAAATGGGTTTCTAACTTAGTTCCCGTAAGGAAAAATAATGGTGGCATCCGGTTATGTATCAATTTCTGAAACCTGAATAAGGCTTCTGAAAAAAGATAATTTCCCACTTCCTCCTCTGGAACAAATTCTTCAAGTCGTGTCAAATCTAAAATCCTATATTTTCTTGATGGATTTTGGGGTTATAATCAAATTTTAGTTCATCCAAATGATAGGCTTAAAACAACCTTTAGAACAAAATGGGGTGCATACGCATATCAAAAGATGCCTTTTGGGCTCATCAATGCAGGTGAAACTTTTCAAAGGGAAATGGACATAGCTTTTAGGGGCTTGACCAAAAAAAATGTTGTTGTTTACTTGGACGACATCACCATTTACTAAAAAAAGTGATCTGATCACTTGCATAATTTGAAACAAGTTTTTGAAAAATGTCAAAAATATGGAATATCATTGAATCCTAAAAAATATTTTTTCGCACTCACCGAAGGTAAATTACTAGGATTCATTGTATCAAAAGAAGGCATCACCATCGACCCTAATAGAGTTAAAACAATATCAAAAATTCCACTACCAAACAATAAAAAATCTATGCAATCATTTATTGGAAAAATTAATTTCGTTAGGATATTTATTCCTAATTTCACTCAAATTGTCATACCCCTTCAAAACATGATCAAGAAAAATAGCTCATTTAAGTGGAATAACCTTGAGAAGGATGTTTTTAATTCTATTAAATAAGCCAGCATAAATGCTCCTTGTTTACTCTCTCCAAATTTTGAAAATGAATATATTCTCTACATTTTTGCATCTGATCAATCATATGCAATTTTACTAACTCAAAGAAATGATCAAAATGTTGAAGTACCAATTTCCTTTCATAGTTTGAGTTTTCAAGGAGAATAATTGAAATACTCTGATGTTGAGAAACAAGCCTATTTTATATTCGACCATTCTTAATCAAGTCTCACACAAAAGTCATTGTTTCATTCCCTGCAGTTCGAAATTTGTTAGTACAAAAAGATCTTGGAGAAAAAAGAGCCAATTGGGTAACTTCTCTTTAGGAATATGATATTGAAATCAAACCTGCCAAAATTGTGTGTGGTCAAGGGTTATGTAAATTAATGACTCAAGCTATTGATTCTAATTCTCATGATGGTTTTGATGAATAAGAAGTGCAAGAAATACAATAAGTAAATTTTAACTCTGGTTCTCAATATGTTGTTTTGATATATTATTTGGCTCATGGTACTACAACTTTACATTTCGATATTAAGAAAAGTGTGCTTTGAGATTAAAATCTAATTAGTATCAGATCATTTATGGTGTTTTATTTCATAATTATTATGATTCCACTTTTCTTCATTTTTTAGAAAAATTAGATGTTGACAAAGTTTTGCAGGAACTTCACGATGGACCGTTCGGTGGTCATTTTTGAGGTGACACAACTGCTCACAAAATTATGCATGCAGGATATTATTCACTGACCTTATTCAAAGATGCACATGCCTATGTGTAAAAATGCAAATTTTGTCAAACATCAGCTGGAAGAGTCAAAAGACTAGCACTCCCTTTACATCCTGTGGTGATAGATCAACCATTTGAACAATGGGGGCTTGACGTCATTGGTGCGATTGTTCCAAACTCATCCAAGAAACATACATTTATTCTTACTGTAGCTTATTTATTTACAAGATGGGTGGAAGTTATACTTTTGAAAATTGTTACTTATGATCAAGTTATTTCATTTATTAAACATAATATTATTACTAGGTTTATTCTTCTCAATGCTTTAATTTTGAAAATGCCTCTTACTTTTATTCCACTCCTCTTACAATTTTAACAATTCAAAAAGGTATAAAACTTAAATATTCTACTAACTATTATCCACAAGGTAATGGTCTTACAGAATCCACTAATAAGAACCTTTTAAAAATCATTAAAAAATTGTTGATGACAAATAGAAAAAATGGCGCAAAGCACTGATTAATGCCTTATGGGCTGATAGAATAACACATAAAAGCTTGATAGGGACTTCCTCTATTTCTTGGTTTATGGAAAAGAATCTATTTTACTCCCAAATATTACTTTTTCGTCAATATCCTTAGTCCAATCTATACAAGAAGAACCATGTTCTAGCTTACAACATAGGCAAGCTCAAATATTTCAATTAGAAGAAGCTAGAAACAAAGAAAACCAATCATTCATTAATCATCAGAAACTTGTCAAAAAATGGTTCGATAATCATATCTCCACCGAAAAAACTTTCAACGTCGAAGATTTAGTCCTGAAATGGGACAAAGCCCACAAGGATAAAGGTAAACACACAAAATTCCAAAAGATGTGGCTTGGACCTTTTCAGTTTGCCAAAAACAGAGGCTCGTCTACTTTCATCCTTCAAACTCTAGATTAAATAGAGGAACATTTACCAATAAATAGGCAGATTCTTAAAAGAAAACTTTTCTTGAAAATGAAAACAACCTTTTAAAAGTATGTTGATAAGTTGTAATGTGTGATCATCCTTGTAAATGTATTATAACCATTTGTACATTTTCAGTGAATGTTGTTTCAGTCGAAACGGTAGTGACAATATCATCTTTATGTCTCATTTATGTCTTCCTTATCTATAACAGAATCATTTTAAAAGTATGTTGATAAGTTGTAATGTGTGACCATCTTCATCATAGTCATATTTTCATGTCGCATTATTTTAACAAGGAAATATTCCTAAAATGCTCTTCACTTCTCTCTTACCTGGAAATGCATATATTTTTAACTAATGTATGGTCTTAAATAGTTCATAAGATAAGGTAAATCCTAAAATGAGCAACACGATGAACTCCATCCCATATATTGTTCCCTTTTTACATAACTTTTTGTATCACCTCACTCTCCTCGCCTAATTGCAAAAAAAAAATACTCAAAGCAATTCATAAACAAGTAATAATAATCAAAAAGGCGGTAAAAGGAAAGTTGGAAGTGCTCATTGTGTGGGAAGTGTATGTAAACCCGTCGGGGCTATGGATGCTCGTTGGCAGCAGGGAAATGCATGCATGATACTAAGGTAGCTTCATCGAAGTACTATCCAGGCTCACTGGCAGCCAAGCAATGCCAGGTCGAGAAAGTATACTACATAAACATACATGTTGAATGGCATAATGTGTTGCTAAGTAGTCGAATCTTTAACCTTTTGGTTTTTCTTCCACGTATCATTAATTTCATTCCAGATTTAGGCAAGTTGTGAAGGTGTTGAATAATACTATTTCCTTACTATTTCAATGCTCATGAATTGGCCTAATTATGAATATTTTTCAGCCATGAATTGATACTTATTTTCAAACTAATTTTTATGCTCTTCCTTTTGGCCTAGACAAACATAACTGGTCTTCCTAGTTTGTCGCTAGTTGTTATAGGTGCAACAACTCCCCATTTTGGCTTGGTGTTCTAATAATAAATGGGGACCCTTCCTATTCTACTTTAAATTTGTTTTTGGTCATATTTACGTTTCACCATCTATCCTCGAAGATCTTGTGTTCATTTGGCACACCTATACTTACCTGAAAAGAAATGAATCAAATATTTTGTAAATAATTTTTTTATATTAATAATTGAAATGAATCAAATATTTTGTAAATAATTTTTTTATATTAATAATTGTTTTTGCTTTTTTTATTTTGTTTATTAATGTTATTATGTTGTCTATTAATATTTTATTTTTATTTTGTGTTAACCAATGTTTTTGTTTTGTTTTACTGGTTTTAGTATTTTTGCGCATATATATATATATATATATATATATATATATATATATATTTTGTTAATTAATATTATTAATGGTGGCGTTTTGTTAAATAAATGTTTCCTTTTATATATATAAAACATTTATTATTTATATAGATGGTTTGGTCTATACAATGACTTGTCTAATTCCAACGGGACAATTCGAATACCCAAAAAAATATTAATGAAAAACTCATCGAACCTGTGTTTCATTGTCTTTTAATGTTTGGTATATGGTGTGATGTCAAAATAATTTAACGGGTCTAACATATCATCTCCCTTTTGTTTGTATTTTAAATCAGAATTGCCTTGCGTATTTTGTGGACATTATCATGTTTTTTGTTTTATTTAAATAAAAATACAAATATATATATTCATTCCTTGAAAATTGTTAATCTTATGATATTCTACCTCAATCAAAGAAATTTAATTTTTGTTTTTAGAAATTTAATTTTTGTTATTTGTTTCGAAACAAAAAAGAAGAAATTGGTTTCTTATTATTTTCTACGAGGAAAATATGAAGCCTGTTAACTTATTTTCATTAAGTCGCTGTCTTCTAACTTTTTACTAATTGATAAGTTGATTTTAACTTTTCAAGTTTTTCTTATAATTTTCATTATCATATTCCTTACACATATCGATGGATGAGATGCTAATCGATTTGAACTATTTAGTTATTTTGTTTATATTTTTAATCTTTACATATATATGGTTAGTAATTTGTGCATTGATGCTTCAAGTGGTAATAGATTCATTTCAAATAATTTGATTTGAGCTTTACTGTCTTGCAGGAAATAATCAAGGAATAATTGTTAGATTGTTGCCAAAAGGAGTTATTTTTTCATGTTTATATAATTGTTTGTGTTTTTTCTTGGATCCTTTTATATGTTTGTGGAACAATTGTAGATCTCGTATTTGCAACTATGCTTTCAATAATAGTTTTTCGAATAATTTTTAATTGTCAAATATGTTATCCATCTTTAATTTCCATAGACATAAGTTTGAGCCTAGGCCTCTATATACATCGGTAAAACATGAAATTGCATGTAGAGTAGGATTTAATCACTGTGTTTTCTTCATATTTTAAAAAATACAACAAAAAGTGTTTTCCCAAAATAAAGCCTCCATTCGTTGGAGCATCACCTCGTGAAGGGTAAACTGGACCCAAAATTCCAGTCAAGACTGCCATCAACAAAAAAGAGTTTAACCTAGACTCTAACCGGGTTATTCATCCTGTGTTGAGTCAGGACATTTCTTGACTTCAACACACACATATCACCAGTGGGCATTTCCTAGTTGGAGAAATGGGAGTCACATTTGAAGAAGGTTTTAGACCTGTCAAGTTTAAGATTTGATCAGTTCAACAACAAAATATATCAATAAAGGTGAAAGTGTATAGTAAGATAGTCAAGAAAGCCAATAGTATTCACCATGGAGAGGTGCATAGTGATGTGCACCACAATAAATCCCAAAAAGATGGATTCTGTCAGATCCACATTTTCCACTGCTACTGAGAAGAATGTGGAACGTTTGTTAAATGAAGTGAAAGAGTTGAAAGAGAGCTTGGCCACTGCATAATAGGAGAATGATAGGTTGAATGCATATATCCAAACCTTGTTAGCCACAAGTCCCCAAAAAGGAGACTTCTAAGAAGTTGTTTTGAACGAGATAGGAGTGGTGGAAAGATCCATGAAACAAGTTTATGGAAAAATGATCATCCTCCATAAGATAATAATTTCACTAGAAATAATTCAAAGAGATTTGAAAAGAAAAGGGGTGTTGGTAGAAAAATCCTTATTAGTAATAGATCGCATGCATGGATGGAGCTCTGAATACCCTAATCCAACAACAAATTTAGTAAGAAAATATAGGATGTGTGTAGAGTGAGACAAGGAAAATATTAGAACGATTTTTCAATTGCATGAAAAGTTGGGAAGAGATGTTGTTGGAATATTGAACATATATCAATCTCTTCATAATGCATTAGAGTCATGTTGAAGGCTCGAAATTCTCAACCTCAACATTATAAGGGATACCACTCGATTGGGACCTTAGAGCAACTCCTTTTCTATTTTGAATGGTGGTTCAAAGTGGTTAAACTAGGTCCAGTTACCTTCTCTCTATCTCTACTGGCTTAAAGTATGACTTTCACTTACCAATAGAAAAAATACATTAGATCAACCCTCTTGTTAATTAGGCAAGAAAGTGAGCTTTGAACTGATTTGGGGCTCAGCCAATCCACAACTAAATTTTTCCTCTTTGATAAGAGGCCTTCTAGGAATTAAATGATTAATCTAAATGCAAACTAATACTAGAATACAAGCAAAAGGAAATAAATCCTAAGCCTATCTCGATTAGGAAGATGTAGATCTAACCCAACCAGAGCAAAGTAATTAAATGATTGAGATTTCAACACGTCTAGTTTATGATGAATATCTCGCTAATGAAATAGTTCAATTAATTGATATTATAATTACCGAACATGTTGTTTAGAGATTCATTAACAATGAATGATGAACTAATAACATTAGGAATTAATTCTCATAATGCCAATGGAAATTAAATCAGAATTAGATGACATATTTCTTAATAACTAGTTACTCGGAAATCTGATTTAAACGTACGAGCATAAGACGAAATTAACAACATATCTATGAAACAAACAAATTAGATAATTAATCTGTAAGACATGAATTCATATCTACAATAGTGCATAATATAAATCCAATTAACATAATTCTGCCATCAAAAATGAATTTCATATTAAAAATAATAGTATTTCTAATACAAATAAATTTGAACTTGTTCACCTACTTTTTTCCTTGAATATGATCTTCTACAATCTTCTCTAAAGCATAAATTTTGCTCTTAAAAGCAAGAGCTGCAATAGTGCAAACTCTGTCTCTCATACATAGTTCAAATTTGCAAAAGATAAATCTCAATATTCCTCATATCTGAGATTGATCCTCTCTACCTACAGCCTGAAATCCCTATTACAATAGTGCTTTAATAATTACAAAATTGCAAAAAAGAGAAGCATCTTCTCCATTCTACAAACTACTATTTATAATTTACAAAATGAATTCCAAATAGGAGAGTTGTTAAAGAATAATTTTGCTCCAATTTTCATTGGTTCCAATTATTTTTCTTCTATTACTGGAGAAATTTTATTAACTAAAAATGGTTCATCCTCATCTCTCACATTGTTTTCCTATCAAAACCAATCAAAATTTAATTAAAATGCAAACTAAAATTAAGAATATAAAATCTAGAAAATAAAATATCTTCAATAAAAATTCAATAAAATAAATAAATAAAAGGAAAAACTGACATTTCCATTGATCCCTGTAAATATCTAATTGGTAAAGGAGAATATAGTTGAATGGATCTGTATTTAACAAAGGTTATGAGCAAATGAAAATACAGAAAATTAAACTAGAAAATCAAATTTGTTTAAAAATTCAGAGCTTGATATTTTGCTAAATTTAAGACTCATTAAATGATCAAATATGGTTATTCAACCACTGCATAAATATTCTCCATGATTTTATCTATCCAACGTGCCACGGTGAGTCTCATTTGGCCAAGTAAAACTCAACCTATGAGTTTCCAAATTTGAAGTGTCGAGTTTGCCAGAATTCTAAAAAAAATTATTGCATAGGCTAAGAATTTTTTAATTAAAATCTAATCTTAAATTAAATTAGAAATTATTAGTTAATTAATATTAATTTAGTTATAATTACAAAACTAAACTAAATTAATTATAAACTAATTTCATAAATTAAAATAAATTCTAATTTAAAAATTAAAATTAAAATGAATTTAAACATTAATTAAAAATATATTTGTGTTATATTAATATTATAATATTAAATTATAATTAAAATATAACATCATATTAATATTAATTAAATACATATAATATAATAAACAAACCAATATTACAAAGTTACATGTCTTCCAGATTCATCATGAATCGAATTAAGTATGGGAGGGGGAGTCTACGTATGTGAGGTGGAGAGCATATGGGACGCCAGCATGGCGGAGGAGTGGGAGGCATAAGGAGACGAGACCTTATGTTAAAATAAATAGTCGTGATATAAATTGTATTGTGTATTGGGGCCGAATAATGCCAGAGGATTTAAAATGTGTATCGATGAAAACGCAATATTCTAATATTGGGATATCGGGACTTTTAAATATTGATGATTTTTTAATATAGAAAAATTGTATCGGGTCTTTTATATATCGGGGTTTTTTATATCGGGATTTGTGAAAAGGAAGGGAGGAGGTGATGTGAAGTGGAGTTGATTTGGAGTGGAACTAAAAATTCTACTAAATAAGAGAGGAGGTGTTTGAAGTGGAGTCTATTTGGAGACGGGGATTTTGGTAATTAAAAATTCTACAAAATGAACTACAACCACTTTGCAATTTTGAGATTTTCAAGTCTTGTAATTTATTTTAAAATTAAAAATTGGAATCAATTACCGAGAGCCGAAAATACATAATTTTAATTTTTCTATAATTTGGCTGGGTGATTTTGTAGGACCATTAGTGAAAAATGGAAAAAAATAATAAAAATTAACTAGGAATTAATATCTACAATGAATTACTAATTTAATTACAAAAATTAAAATAATATACATTTTGTACATTTTTTAACCTAAGAAGTAAAAAATATTGAACTTTAGATGAGCACCATTTGCAAAACTTGTAACCAAATGAGATGAAACAAGTATCGATGGAAAGCTAAAGAAAAATTAAATTCAATGAAGCAATCAAAATAGAAATCTGATGAAAATGAAAAAATATGAAAATTGTAAGACATTTAACCAAAAGAAAATATTAAAAGGTGATTAAGCCAAAAAATTAAGGTCCCTATTATTTGAAGTATATAAGTCAATAATGGGGGGTGTTGGGTTTTCTCTACAACATTGGTGACATGCTAGGAAGAACCAGTTATCTCTAGTTAAAGATAATGAACTTTAATTTACCCAAAGACTAAAAATAATGGAGTCTGTTAAATCGTCAAAGAGTAAAATATTTCCATGGATACCACATAAATAAATTAAGCAATATGAGTTTGAAAAGATAAGTACTCAAAAGCATACTTGAGTAAAAATCATGAATCCAAATTTGGAAACATTTATTTTAAAATTACCATGAGAAATAAAAGAAGGTAGATAGGAGTTTTTTGATAAATCATATATCCATTGTTATGAATGGACTCTAACATCGCTTTGCTGTCAGTGAGTCTGAAAAGTATCCCGACGAAGTTGTCTTTTATACATAGAAGCTTAGCCCCACTGCTAGCAAGTGTTTATAAACCCGATGGATTTACTTGTATTTCCCAAGATTCCACTTTTAATCACATTTTTTATAAGCGCATTTGCAAGATTTAGTTTATAATGTATATAAGTGAAAGAGGTGGGATGGTAATAAATACTTATGTTAATGGAAACAATAATTTTATAATGTTAACTCCAAATTCTTTCCCATGACTATCCATCAAAGATTTTTATAAAGTGGAGGGGTGAGAGGTATTCATTGAGACAAACTCAGGTCAGTGCTTTCTTTGAAAAGGTAAACCCTATCACTTAGAAAAGATGTGTGTTCCTCCATGAAAAAAATTAAAGCGAGAGAGTTTTATGGTTCCATAAATATATATCTTTAATGATAAATGAAATTTACTTAAATAGGCAGAGTAAAGATTTCCCATGCATGTCAACCATTGTTGGTTGAGGAAAATGCCTTCCACATGAATCATGGCGGAGTCAACAAAATCAAAACATAACCGAAAAAAAAAAAAAAAAAGAAATGGAAAGAAAATTTTTAAAAATGTAAAAAATGAAGAAGTAAAAGCTAAAAGAAAATTTCAAATTTAGAGAACCAACTCTAACAACATTGACTATACAAATGTCTCAACAAAAAAGTAAAAGAAAATAATCATGTGTATGTTCTTTCTTAGGTTGAGATTTTTAAAATTTTTATCTTGTAGAGTTATAAGAAATTAGGCTCTCAAAATATAAAGAGTGAATAACAGTTATGAGGTAAAATTCAACCAAAATGAAAAGGTCTCTGTCTACTACAAATTTTCTTGTTTCAAAGAAAAACCTACATAAAAACATCTAAACCATTTTTTAATAAAAGAAATGCTTAATAAACAAATTAAAGGTTCAAGAACTCCCTAGTTTAGTTGATTTGATAAACATTGTAGTTGTTATTCCAAAATTCATGTGCAAACAACAAAGAGAATGAGCTCCAAATTTGAGTCATCTGGGATGTGAAAAAGGATCATGAAGACCTGCAAAACAGAGTTTAAGATCAGCAAAAACTAAAAACAAAAACTGAAATGAAAAGTAAAGAAAATAGAAATAAATGAAAGTGGGCATATGAAACTTACCATTTGAAAATTTCTTTTGATATTACCTGAGAAATATCATTTTATCCAATAAAAGTAAACTCTTTTTTCAATTATAATTAAAAACATCATGAAGTTTAATTTTTTGAAATATCATTGACCCAAAATCTTCATTTATTAAAGTTGAACTAAAGCAAGTAGTAAATTAAAAGAAAACAATGTTTCATGTCCAAGGAATTAGAAGTAAACCAAATCCACAGAAATGAGAATGAAGCAATGCTTCTTTATGAATTGTAGCGAGGATTGTTCTCATAATATTACAAGTTTCATATCTACTCCATGATTTTCATAAATTGTCTAGAATCAAAACCAAGTCCAAAACAATGTAATACATATGTGTAGATGGAGAGGTCTTGACATTTTGTATGTTAAATATAGAGTGATATATCAAAAATCAAATATAAGAGAAATAAAAAAATGATTTAACCATGATCCACTACCTTTACCTATTCCAAATTGTTAATCAATTGTTGCATTATCATAGTGGTTGCTCAATAGTGCCTTGAAAAGTAAATGAATATGCTCACTAAAAGATGATTGAGATAATAAATGTGCATCCAATAATGAGTCAAAGACAAAAATGTAAACAAACCACAGGTGATGAAATTTCTCATTAGCCAAGAAGATTGCCAAGATATGATGAATGGTTTGACTATTTTAATGCTTCTAGACTATTACATTAGTAAGTGGTGTCAAACATCATATCCACAGTGAAAAGAGCATGATAACAGGTAGATAACACTCAGTTTACAAGTGCTCAACAACTGGTAATAGTGGTATCAATTAAGAATTTGGTTTCATTGGTCTCAGAGGTATTAACATTTGGTATCAAGTATTAACAACTGGTATTAACTGTCATTATATTTTTGTCAGAGTGTGGAATTCATATTGTTAGTAGGAGATTCTCAGTCCAAGTGTTGGTGAAAGAAGTCCTTATTTGAATGTTGTTAATGTTATTGTTGAATCAAAATTATATGGTGAGTCTGCTACCATTAAAATTTTGTCAAGTAGAGTATATGTTGAGTTATTGGTTTAAGCATGCATTGATGAGATTCCCACTATATTTTTCATATAAGTACTTCTAAGTGTTGTACTTTGTTTTAAATTAGTTGAAAATTTGCTGGTATCATTCATGCATAGGATAGATTTTTGTTATTGCTAAAGTTCAGGTGTATGTGTCCAGGGAGGCACTATCATGAATGAAAGCCTAGCTGAGACTTAGACCAACATGCATGATTATTCTTCATTGATTAGTTGTACATTAATGATATATTTTAGCAAGAGATCTCTTTTAAATACTTGAGATAGATATTGGAAGTAAGTACTCCTATCCTTTCAATTCATTCTTCTCCATGGGACAAAAAGGAAGTTGCTCAGATCATATCAAATATACTTGAAGTTTTTAGTATAAGAAGAAGCAATTTCCAGGTCCATAGTATCAAGAAGACAGGGGGATTTTGTTGACACATGGAGAATGTTAAGTTTCTTTGCCATTGATATCAAAGGGGAATATGTATCTCAAACATAAAAAAGAAAGAAGAGGGATAAGTATTGGTGTAATAAAAGGAGAAGTCCATTAGAAAAAGTACAACTAGAGAAGCAACACACTTATATTTATTTGTTTATTTATGATGTTGCTTTTTCTTGATCACAGTGTTTCTATCAATTCCAAAGGGGAGGATTGTTAGAAATGTGTTTTCATTGATGGCAAAGGTGGTGAGGATGCAGAAAAAGGCAAAGAAGATCATGGGATTAATCCGGATCTTGGGGGAAGGCCCCTAAGATTTGAAAAATTGAAATTTCCAGAAGAAAAAGAGTAGAATGCCCAATAAGCAAAACCACAAATAATTTTTTTATTAAAACCAATAATAACTATTAAGGCTACATTGTGGTGGACAATTTGTCCTTTTACAAAATGTGACTTGTTAATTATAGTATTTTTCAGTTACAATACCACGGGTCAATTCCATGGGTGAATGAATACCATGGGTGGATGTCACAGTACCATGGGTCAATTCCATGGTTGAATGAATACCATGGGTGGATAAATACCATGGGTGGATGCCACTTACAATACTATGGGTAAATTCTATGGGTGGATGTCACTTACAATACCATGGGTGGATTCCACTTACAATACTATGGGTAAATTCCATGGGTGGATGAATACCATGGGTTGATGCCATTTTCCATTCGGATCATTCCTCCCTCCTTAAGAAGCAATGGTTCTCACTGCGTAAAGTTCCCTCCTATGAAGCCTTTGTTGAATATGAAGAGACATTGAAGAGAAGGGTTTTATGTGGTTAACCCATAACCATGATGAACGAAGATCCGAGGATAGAGATACCCTGTAATGCTTGTGACCAACTGTGATACTGATAGTGTACGGCCTAACAAATGGACTTCGATGAAGTATGGTTTTGTGGATGACCCATAACCATGATGAATGGCGATCTGATGATAGCGATACCTTGTAATGCTTGTGACCAACTATGATACTAACAATGTGTGGCCTAACAAATGGACTTCAATGAAGTGTGGGTTTGTGGATGACTCATAACCATGACAAACAAAGATCCAAGGATAGAGATACCATATAATGCTTGTGACCAATTGTGATGCTAACAGTGTGCAGCCTAGCAAATGGACTTCGATGACAAGTATTTTGTGCAGTTGATCCATAACTGTAATGTTGGTTATTAATAAAGTAGTAGGTGCCTACATAGGCTGAGGTGGAGGGGAACGTCTTCAAAGAACCTAATCCGAATGCTGCTATGTTGAAACTGATGAATGTGAAACAGGTGCTCAGTAAAGTGGGGTGGGAGGGCATGTCTCCAAGAGGAACCCACTCTGAATGTTGTTCCAAAATTAAAATGGACATAACTCAGTCAATATAACTCAGAATATTTATTATAACTTGTTTTTGGAAATAGAAGGACCATTTTGCATTTTCTCATGTGTCGGAAATCCTTATCTAGGCACTCTAGAATCTCATATTCATGCTGAAATTTTTCTGTCGTGACAAAAGTTCTGAAAAAATAACTGATTTTAAATCAAGAATATCTCTCGCATCTAAACTCTGATTCAACCCATTTTTTTTTTAAATTGAGTGATTTTTCAAGAGGAGCTCACATCTACAATCCTTTTTTTGAAATTATGCACAAAAAACTTCAAAAAATGATAGGAGAGTCGTCATCCACCATTTGTCGTCAGAAAACAAATTCTACAACATAGTTGATTTTAAATTAGCGATATCTCCCTCATCCAGACTCCAATTCGGCCAATTTTTTTTTTGAATTTTGGTAATTTTTTCACAAGGAATCCATAACTATAATTTTTTATTTTAAATATTGCACCAAATTTTTTAGATATGATCTTCAAACTCGCCCCCAAAAAACAATTTTGCAAAAAAATGAAAAAATAAAAATTCTTCCTACTTAGCCCAAGAAAGTGCTCTGTGGAGGTTGCAACACATGCCTAAAGTTTGTTAATATTGATGCAAAATTTGAAACTAAAATATGAATCAAACCCTCATTCCCATGGAATCGTAACCTGGTTTAATACCACCAATCCGGATCTTGGGGGAGGCCCTCAAGGTCTAAAAGATTGAATTGGATCTTGGGGGGGGGGGGGAAGCCCCCAAGATCTGAAAATTTGAAATTGCCAGAAGAAAAAGAGTAGAATGCCCAATAAACAAAACCACAAATAATTTTTTTATTAAAAGCGATAATAACTATAAAAGCTACATTGTGGTGGATAATATGTCCTTTTACGAGATGTGATTTGTTACTTATAGTATTTTTCAGTTACAATACCATGGGTCAATTCCATGGGTAAATGAATACCATGGGTGGATGTCACAATACCATGGGTCAATCCCATGGGTGAATGAATACTATGGGTGGATGTCACTTACAATACCATGGGTGGATAAATACCATGGGTGGATGCCACTTATAATACTATGGGTAAATTCCATAGATGGATGAATACCATGGGTTGATGCCATTTTCCATTTGGATAAGGGATATTGTTAGAATATATTGTCCAATGAGGTGTTCATTGATGTCAAGTACTGATATGTTGTCATTGTATCCATATCAAAGGTAATGAAATGGAAAAAGAAGAGAATATTGAAAGAATAAGAAAGATCAACACATGTATGGAAAAAGGTGTGGCAAAGCTTAGGTGTTTCCAAGAAGATTAGTGAACAATAGTGGTGGAGATAATTGGTTAAAGTGCAAAGGCTTTGGAGCCATTTCTTGTATAGAAAATGACCTTAAATGCAGTTGGAA
The DNA here is from genome assembly GCA_031772625.1 of Pinus tabuliformis. NCBI lineage: Eukaryota > Viridiplantae > Streptophyta > Pinopsida > Pinales > Pinaceae > Pinus > Pinus tabuliformis. The sequence goes on along the minus strand of CM062817.1, from coordinate 1,836,685,803 downwards.
CCCACTTAGATGGGTAGAGATCTGAAATAAAATTCTAGTCTTATATAGAGGTTTGAAAATGGTATAGATTGTGGCTTATTGCTAGTCAAAGTCAGGAATCCAAAAAGTCAAATTTACAAAGCTAAGTTGATGAAGGACCCTTTGGAGCCAATTTAGTTTGGTGTTTTTTCCAAACCCAATGAAAATTTTGGTGGAGTAGCTAAACCAAAGGATTGGACAAATCTGGCCGACAATAGAGTAGTAGGAAACATTGTTATTGGTCGATGGCAGAGTCATGCATATGGTTCCCCAGAAGGGTTCAAAGGTGCATGCATAAGGGAGCATCTGGGATGATGCAAGCCTGGGATGACATAAGCCTGGGAAGCAAAGGCATGGAGGAGCATAATATCAAAGGTAGTTGATTGGCAAAGTTTTAAAGCGGCAGGTCATATATGATAGCTAAGCTTGGAAGGTCTTTGTTGGAAGGAACAAAGGTAAGTGCAGAATTCATGGCCCGAGATGATTAAGCATTAGGTTAGCATGATGAAGAAGAGTGGCAAAAAAGGACCAATAAAGAGGAAATTGTGGCAATTGCAACAATGTAAAATATTGAATCTAGTGGTTTTGTGTTAAAATATTTAACAAAAAAATTGGTCAAAAAAACACAAGACCCCTTTCTCTCTCCATATTGGATGACGTGTATATTTTAATTCGCATGTATAGACAACTTGATAGACATAAGTGGATGATGACATAAACATGATGTTAGCATGAGGTGGTCCAATGCGAGGAGGATATGTGGTAGGCACATTCAATGATTTTGGGTGGCCTAGGGGGCCAAATCTGAGCAACACATGTCACCACTCATATGGCACCATTTGGCATTGGTAATGTTGGCATGAGGACAAACCAGAAGGGCTTTCCTAAAAGTTTTGAAAGGTAGCACAATGAAGTGCTCTAGGTTGACTAGGCATCAGGCAGATGTGGTAGTTGTCAGGGACGACTCACCCGAATGAGCATGCAATTTGTCCACGAGTATAGGTGGTGTTTCCCACAAGACACATCAGCCTGGTCCCCTAAACCCAGAAGGTTTTGAGTTTTCACAAAGGAAGAACGTTAGGCCTATAAGGTACTAGGATGGACCATAAGTGGCGTAGAGAGTAGAGAACAAGACCAATGGGAAGAAGGCACAAGGTAGCCCCACATTGAACATGTAAACCTGAAAGTATTTATGGCGGAGAAAAAAATGCCAAGGGTAATATCACTAGGATAACGAGCCTGGGAGACAGAAATATTGCTGACAAGTAACAGTTCTTACAAATTACAGAAGGTGTTCCCAAGTCACAGTTTTTGTGGTGTTTTCATGTGTTAAAGGACCATGGGCCTTCAAGTTGATTATAATCCAAAAGCATTGCAAACATGTTAAAAAAGATTAGCACCATAGGTACGAGCACGTCGCAAACTATGAGTTAAGCCCTTGGGCATATGGCATAAAAACAGCTCGCGGAGGTAAATATGGTAGCATTTTTATTTAATCCTTCGGGATTTGGAAGAATGATTCAACAACATGATTTTGGCAGTTGTGCCAAACATAACAACACTTCCAAAATTGGAAAAAATAGGCATGAAACAAGTCGATGGCGCTAAAACTACAGAAAGGAAGGAATGAAACTAGATTAGTGGTATGAACGAGATTAGAGGAAGATTTGGCAGTTCAACCAAATTTGGAACTTGTCAGATTTAGAAAAACTCAGCTAAATCTTGTAACTCACTAGAATTGAGGAAAATTTCCTCAATAATTTAGCTCATTTTTTCTCAGAGGAATAATAGAGCAAGTGTTTGAAGACTTGAAAAACACATTCAGAAGACTTAATTGAAGTAGCACAAAGTAATATATATATATATATATATATATATATATATATATATATATATATATATATATATATATATATATATATATATATTTACACATGAGGAAGAGGTTAAGATAACTAAAGTTCAATAACCAAAAATATTAGTCCAAATTCCTTTATAAGTAGTATCAAATTTGCAAGGTGGGTGCAACCATGTTGGTTGTGAGCAAGTGTGGAAGTTTGTTTGTGCAATGAGATGAATATTGTTGTTATGCATCATAGGTGAATCAAAGACCAATCTTGGTGTCTGAAAGTGGTTTGAGAAGGCAAAGAATGAATTGGTGATTGGTGTATTTAGCAAAGATGCTTTTATGGTGAAATTAGAAATTTGCTATGGATTGATGTTGCTAGTGCATAAGGAATTTTTTATCAGTAATCAGTGGTTGTTGGTGTGTTTGGTGTTTTTTGTGAGTAATTGAGGTACAAAAGTTATTTTTTATGAAAAGAAAGTGCATTATTGATTTGAGTTTGAAAATGGATTAAATATGGATCAATGGGTTTAGAAAGTGGTAGCTTGCATTCTAAGGGCAAGAGTCCCTTTCAGCAGTGGCTGATACATTAGCAGGGGCAGTAGTCCCTTTCAGTGAAAACCAATAAATGAGTAGTGACATTATTCCATTTCAATGAAAATTAATAAACAAGTAGGGGAAAGAGTCCCTTTCAGTGAAAACTAATAAAGGAGTAGGGATAGAATTTCCTTCCAGTAACAGCTAATAAGGTTACAAGTGGGAGCTTGTTGGGTAGTGACGTAATAACAAGTTGAAGCTTGTATTTGCCAAAGAAATAAAAGGAGATTGATGTCTTATATATGTTGCACATGTCCATGGTAATTGTTATAATTTACATGATTGATTTATGATATTGTGTGGATCTAAAGTGATTGAAAAGTGTAATTGGTGCATAATTGTATAATTTGGTCAAACTATTGATTCACCCCGATCTTAGTAGTGTCCTGGTTTCCATTGTTTCTAATATTTAATTTAAATTCTTAATGGAAAGTTTTTCCTGAAAATTTTGTGTTAAAAGTTGAGTAAACTTTGAATTACCATTTTGTTTTAACTCTCAAACGAAAGATAGAGAAAGTTTGTAATGGAAAGGTATATGCTTACATTGGGTAAAACTCCTTACTATATTGGTAGTCAATAAAAATCCAACAATATAAATAAAAATTGTAGATATTTATTATATTAAGTTGATATTAACAATTTTACAATAAAGTTTGCACATACATGATTCATATGGCACTATAAATATTAGTGATTATTACTATTGATTGAAAATAATGTACATAAATATCCAAAATTTGAATGAGGGTTAAGAATTCAATTAGTTTTAAGATATCTTAAAGTTTAAATAATAATTAGCATATTTATCCATTATGCAATTGAAGTTTACTTTTGTATTTTCATTTTATTGATTTGACCACCTTTTTATAACTTTAATGTTATAATGATTAATTTAAATGAAATGATAATTTAATGGAAAATGTTTGTGTCGCCCAATATTGACAATGGTTGCTAGATTATTCATAAGACAATGTATTCTTAAGAGTGGTTAGTTTTTTATTATGGTGGTAGCATCAGCATATGCTCTAATATCTGAAGTGTCAGAGAGACTAAGGAACATGAGATCATTCATATTTTCATTTTATTGATTTGACCATCTTTCTGTAAATTTAATGGTTATAATGATTAATTTAAATGAAATGATAATTTAATGGAAAATGTTTGTGTAGCCCAATATTGAAACTCGTTGGTGGATTGTTCATAAGACAATATATCCTTAAGAGTTGTTAGTTTTTTATTATGGTGGTAGCATTAGACATATGTTTTAAGCTCTAAGGCGTCAGACTCTCAAAGAGACTAAGGAACATGATATCTCCAATACCCATAAATTGTTTTGCGAGATATGACTCTGAAACACCTTAACTAAATTAATTGATTAGACAATTAAAATTTCCAAAGTCTAACATAGGAAAACTAGTTAACTAAATTGTATTAATTAAGTAGATCGACTTATGCTCTAGAGACTTCCAAAATGTTACATGGATCAAGTCTAAGATGATCTTAGTCATTGATCATAATTAGATCTTGGTTGTTGGTGCTCCAATGAGAAAATTATAAGTCGATGTGGGTTGGAGAAAACACATCGAAGGAGTAAGAGAGCAAGGTAGTGTGAATTTCCCAGTGCACAGAAGGAAGAGTTCGAGCTAGCAGAGCATCAGTGAGGGGATCAACAAAGATTGGAGAGAGGGTTTCCAAGGGAGGCTTCCACTGAAATTTGCAGAGGTCAATTCCACCAACAGGAAGGTCATGTGAGTTTTTCCAGTGCATAGATCTAGGTAACATATCACTTTTCCAGTTATCGAGATTAGATCTAAAGGATAGAACGACTTGCCTAGTGTGAGTGCGGGATCACTAGAAGGAGTGAAGGATCAATGGATGTCAGTTTCCAATAAGTGTGTATTTCCCACAACAATGTTTTTTATGCGCATTTACTAGAGGAGGTCGAGTTTGATTTTACAAGGGAAATAGAAGGTTTTCAAGTCGATCTACCAGTTAGAGTGGCAGGGAAATCTTTTTGAAGCTTTGTAAGTATTTGGGCAAGAAAATCTATGTGCTCTCTAATTTATAAAGATAATAATATATAAACCATCATCTATTGCACCAGTTTTCCATTTTTGTTTTTTCTAAGAATGTTAGTCCAAACTTTGGTTTCATTTTATGTGTGTGCATTATTTCTCAGTTCCTGATTTATTTTTGCAATGTTTATTTAAAATTTTGAAGATTGTAGTAGTGATTTATTAATTATTTGTTGTTGAATTGATTAACAGAAAACAAATAAATTGCATCCATTAGAAGAATATTTTTCAATTATTGCAATCATGGATTTTTCACATGATATTAGAGCGGTGTTGATCAAATCTTAAGCTCAAAGGTGAAAGAAGAAGAGACCATGTAGTTTCAAAGGGAGATTTCAAGCACTTTCTTTAGATCTACACATATTAGCCAGGCAGTGTGCATAACGGAGAGAAAAAAAATGATTTCCATATCTAGCTTGGTGGAAAAGTGTGAATTGCCTTAGATGTTAATGAAAAGCAGTAGATTTATCAAAAAATAATATAAAATAAAAAAATCTAGTGAGTAGATCAGTTATTTTGTAGAGAAAATCTATCAAATTTAGGTGAAAAAATTTGCAGCAGAGGTTTATAGCTGCAGATATGTGCTAGGAAGGAAGAGGAATCACACGGGATTAATTTCCAGCAATTTATTATAGGATTTCTAGATTTTTCAGCTAAGGGAATGGAGATCAAAATTCTAGTAGTAGGAGTTTGAATTTCGCAGTGCAAATTAGCTAGTCTAGTAGTGTGAGTTGCCGGAAGAGGGTTTGATTAGTTGTTGGAGGTTGGATTTGTGTCTATAAGGGAGAGCATATTTCTTCCAAAGGTAGAGGGAGGCTATATGTCTCACCTAGAGGCAGATCTGGGGTTGTCTGAATTTCTAGAGGCCAAATATATACAGTGTGAGCGACAAAAGTAGCTAGATTTAGTTGCCAAAAAGAGAAAAGGGAGTTCGAGTTTATTGGCCTCCATAATACTTGAGTTTCATAGATATGACTACAGTAGGTCTCAAGGATCAAGACATACTTGATAGAGCCTCTAACTTTGGTGTATGGAATGCTAGAATGCAATTCTTGTTGGATGAGCATGGCCTGAAGAAATTCATGACAAATGTCATGGCAGAGCCAACAAATCAATAAAAATTGGATACCTTCAAGAAATAAATGGCCAAATCTAAGAGGATGGTCCTAGATGGGGTTCGAGAGCACATTGTCCCTCATATTTTAGAAAAGAATAAGACAAAGGACATGTGGGATGTCATCATCAAACTGTATGAGAATCCATTAGAGAATCAAAATATAATTCTCGAGAAGAAGTTGAGGACCACTAAGATGCGGAAGGGAGAATGTGTCACATCCTATCTCACTAGACTTCAGACGGTCAAATATGGGCTTGCAGTAGTTGGTGAGAAACTTGACATCAGTTAGCCACTACAAAAAAATCTCAATGGTTTCATCAAGCAGTGGCATACTTTCATCCAAGTTATTTCCATGTGACATATGCTACTTGGATGGGATCGTCTATGGAGTATTTCACTCAAGGGGAGTTGATGTTTCGTCTAGAAGTAGGTACTAATGACAATAACAATAAGAGACCGAAGGAGGAGGAGGATGAGGAGAACATAGCCCTTGCAAGTAAGGGAAAATGAAGAAGGGTCCTAGTAAGGGACAAGGCTGAATGGGAGGATAAAAGAATAATAAAGACTTGTTGAAGGTTAAGTGCTTTAGGTGTGCAGAATTTAGTCACTACATCTCCCAGTGTCCTCATAGTAAGAAGGAAAAGAAGCAAGAGCAGAAAACAACCTTAGTAGAGGTTGATGAGTTGAACACCACATAATAGAAGTTTGCACTAATAGTAGAGACATCTCTAGGTGGAGGCGAAGCTTGATACCTTGGTGTGTCAAGATGGGTAGGGTCCACTACAGATGTAGCATGGAGATCAGTTAGACTAGTTCCAGTCGTTGTAGCAGGACCATCACCTTTTCTACAGGGGCCCACAATATCATAGTAACAGGTTCAATGTAAACAGAGCTAGTTGCATTAATTTCTAGAGAGATAGTGTAGAGCTAGTTATAGTGGCATAGGCAGTGAAAATTTCTCAATTGCAATGTGCAGATGCAGTTATAGCGGAGTGATTTCCAACTAGGAGATTGAAACTCAGAGGGAGTCTAAATATATAGAGAGTCTCCCTATGGAAACTCAGAGCTTTAGGTTCTAAGGAGATCAATACACAGTTGTAGTGATAGCAGCAACACAAATACAATAGAAGCATAGCAATAGTATCACAAAGGCATAAAAAATGTGAGATCAGAGTTGTGCATTGACATGGTGGATAGTGAGAGCAAGTCGTATCATAAATGAAAGACACCAACAATATGATTAATCCAACTATATGATGTTCTTCTACTTAATATAGAGTGGTGGAATATGATGGGGAAAGAGAACACCTTCCTCGTTAAGAGGGAGTGTTAGGTTTTTTATTATGGTGGTAGCATTAAACATGTTTTCTAGTCTCTGAGGTGTCAGAGAGACTAAGGAAAATGATATCTCCAATAACATGAAATGGTTTTGTGAGATATGGCTCTAAAACACCTTGATTAAATTAATTGACCAGATAATTAAAATTTCATAAGTCTAACTTAAGAAAATTAGTTAATAAAGTGTATTAATTAAGGAGATTGAATTATGCTTTAGAGACTTCCAAAAAGTAACTTCGATCAAGTCTAAGATGATCTTAACTGTTGATTATTATTAGATATTGGTTGTTAGTGCTCCAATGAGATAATTATAAGAGCAAGTAGATGGGGCTTGGGGAAGACACATCAAAGGAGCAAGAGAGAAAGGTAGTGTGAATTTCCCAGTACATAGCATTCAAGGAGGGAAGAGTTTGAGCCAACAAAGCACTAGTGAAAGGATAAACATAGATTAGAGAGAGGGTTTTCAGGGGAGGTTTCCACAAATTTTTTTAGAGGTCAAGTCCACCAGTACGAAGGTCGTGCAAGTTTCTATAGTGTGCAGATTTAGGAAATATATCACTTTTCCAACCATTGGGATAAAAAATGAAGGATAGAGTGAGTTTCTTAGTGTGAGTGCAAGGTCACCAAATCTCAATTTCCAGCAAGTGTGTATTTCCCACATCAACTTTTTTTGCGCACATTTTTTAGAGGAGGCAGTGTTTAATTTTCTAAGGGAAACAAAGGGTTTCCAAGTCAATCTACTAGTTGGAGTGGTGGGGAAATTTTTTTGGTGATTTTATAGTATTTTGGAAAGCATATCTATGTACTCTCTAATTTCTTTAAGGTAATAAAATATAAACCCTCATTTGTTGCACTAGTTTTCCCTTCGGGGTTTTTCCAAGGACATTAGTCCAAACTTTGGTGTCATTTTATGTGACATGTGAATTATTTCTTAGTTCCTGATTTATTTTTGCAACATTATTTAAATTGTGAAGATTTCAGTAGTGTGTTATTCATTATTTGTCGTTAAATTAATTAACGAAAGAAAAATAAACTTCATTAGTTAGAAGAATAGTTTCCAATTATCGCATTTGTGGAATTTTCACAAGAGCATCCTGCAATAGCCAAATATGCATTAGAATCTCAACGGATATATCTATCTATTTTGTCAGCCATCAATACAATGCATCATAACAATCAAACTTCAATTGACATCCCTTGGAAGGTTTTCTTTAAATTTTCAATACAACCATGTTCAAATTTAAAACATACGTGAACACGTCTATTTTATGCCTATCTTATTTCTCATATTAAAGGTAAAAAAGAAAACAATAAGAAGAATTATTTTGCATACTGAAAAAATTGAGGTGCTCAAATGTTGTGGTTTGGTTTTTAATTGGAGAATTTTATGCGTACTTACTATGTAAATAATTTTAATGGTATAAAATACAAATAGTAATATAAATAAGCATTGGGGAAGGCGGAAAACTGGTGATCAAGGTTCTAGGGTTCATCAAAGAGAGTGACAGAGGGTAACAGGTACCCATGGAGGCACAGGGAGGAGGGAGCTCCACTCCCTCCTATAGTAATGTGGTTTCAAATAGAGGAAGAGCAGGGAATAATAACAAGCCTCCACAACCCTTGGAGGTCAAGACAAAAAACACTAAAACTCAGAAGGTGGAAGGCAGCAAAACCCATGCAGAACAAGGGACCCACAAAAAAGACCGATAGGAGGAGAAAGCAAAAGACAGAGGTTAGGGTATAGAGAACAAAACCAAAATGGGGCCTTGTAAACCCAAGACCATAACTAAACCGCGGTTATTTTAAATGATCCAGCTCTGCAAGAGCAAAGGGATCACATGGCAAACTATGCCATTATATGCAAATTTATGGGCATTTGGCCATCAGAGAAAGCGTTGTACACTTAGATAAAATACAACTAAAAACCAAAGGGGGAGTTAAATATGCATCTTGGATCCAAGGATTTTTCTACAGTGGTATTCATGAACATGGAGGACAGGGACAATATTTTTGAAGGAGGATCATAATTCTTTGTCGTTGTTGGACTCTATATGCAGCCATGGATAGTGAACTTTATGCCAAAATGAGAAACCTTCACTTCAATACCGGTATGGATTAGACTCTACTCCTTACCTTTAGATTGCTGGATGCTAGAATCTTTAAAAGCTATAGGCAATAAATTAGGTCATTTCTTAACAATTTTAGAGGAAACTATATGAGGAAAATATACCTCCTATGCTCGTATCTGTGTGGAGATAGACCTATCAGGAGCCCTTCTAGATGAGGTCATTCTAGAAGTCTATGACGAGGAATGGGTTCAAACAGTTGACTATGAACATATTTCATTCAAATGTCACAAATTTCATGAACATGGGCACCTATCTAGAGATTGTCCTCTTAATAGAAGGGAGGAATACCTAAACACTAGCAAAGGGAAAGATCAGACAGGTTTCACCAAAGTAGGAGGAAAAGGAAAAGGAGGGGGGAAAGAAGACACAAAAGAACCCTACTGAGAAGGATAATAAAACAAGAAGGTACAATAGTTTTGAGATCTTAGGAGAAGAAGATGTAGATGGAAGTGATCAAAAGAGTACAAGGAATCAAATAGCAAGGGGGAAAGGAAAAGAGAACAACATGGAGTTCACACAGGAATAGAATGAACAACAACGAACCCTTTGAGTAACATAGAAATAGAAAAATACCATGCAATGACTCAAAGTGAAAGTGGCACAGAGGACCAAGACTTACAGGAGATCCTAGAAAGGGAGAACTTAGAGCTGGAAAAGTTTCTTGAACAAGGAGGAAACCTAGGAATAAACTCCATACCTCAAGAGGACGTTGACAAGGTACAACAGATATTCCTTAACAAGTCACATCAAATAACCGCAGGAGTCAAAAGAGGACATGATCCATAGGAAAATAAAGGGACTTCCACAATAGGATTAATAACAGGAAAATTAACAAAAAACCCAGGCAAGAGAAAGGGAAGAAAAAGATAGAAAGAACTACTGGAGTGTGGAAAACTCATGATTGACTCAGGAAGGATGAAAGGCCTTTCCAGTTACTCCTTTAAAACCCCACCTCAATGAAAATCACAACCTAGAACATTAGAGGACTAGGGAGTAGAAGAAAATAGAGGAATCTAGGTAAGAGGATCAAAGAGGAAAAACCTGACATAGTATTCATATAGGAAACAAAATGCTCATTGAAGAAGATCAGAGAAAAACATAGCAGATGGTTAAATAGATATGAAGACCTTGAAGTTAAGGAAAATAAATCAGCTGATGGCATTCTCACTCTATGGGATCCATAGAAATTTGGTGTGATTGATGCGGAGGCTTCTAGACATCACTTTTCTTTTATTTTCCAACCGGGGGGTGATAGGAAATGTTACATGATCATGAATGTCTATGGTCCTTAGCCAATGGAGGACAAACTTTGACTCCTCAAAACACTAGAGGATATGAAGAAAAGATACCCAACTCTACCCTAGATCTAGGAGGTGATTTTAACATGACAAAATCACTCACTAAGAAGAAAGGAGGTACTAGAACACTTGGTAGGGATTCAGTTTCCTTCCAAAACTTCATCACCAATATGAAATTGGTTGATATGGAAACCAGTAACGGAATCTTCACTTGGAATAACAAAAGGGGCGGCCCTACCCAAGTAGCCTCAAAATTAGACAGATTTATTATTTCAGAGGAACTTCTTCTCATGGGAAGTAGCCTAAATGCACTCATCCTACCTTTTGGAGGTTCAGAACACTGGCCTATTCAATTGGAAGCTTCTCTATTTGGTAAAACGAGGAACTCCCCCTTCAGGTTTGAGAACACTTGGCTCACACATTCAAATTTCCTCACAAACATTGAAAAATGGTGGAAGGAAGAGCTACACCTTCAAGGTACAAAGATGTTCCTTCTACACAGCAGGCTCAAACACATTAAAGGTAGACTCAAAGAGTGGAATAAAAAAGAATTTGGAAACATCTTCAAAGCTAAAGGAGATGTGGAAAAGAAACTAAAGGAAATAAACCAAACTCTTATCACAGAAGGGAATACAGATGAAATGAAAGAGATGGCAGAGTCACTCCAGCATGATTGGGAAAATAGATGTCTGCAAGAGGAAATATTCTGGAGACAGAAATCCAGAGTACAATGGATTAAGGAAGGGGAGAGAAACACCAAATTCTTTCATCGATCCACCATAGCTCATAGAAACAACAATGGAATTTTGAAACTTACATATCAACATGGAATAGAAAGAAACACTCATGAAGAGATGGAGGAGGTTATAGTCCAACATTTTCAGAGAATTGTTGAGGAAAACTCAGAAGATAGATATCAATTTATGAAAAGATTTACTCAATACATTCCTAAATTGGTTTCTAGAGAAGACAATAACAACCTCAACAGACCAGTAACAGAGGAAGAGATTGAGGAAGTCATTACAGAGATGCACAATGGGAAAGCACCAGGCCCGGATGGCTTCAATGTGGACTTTTTCAAAACTTGTTGGAGGATAGTAAAACAGGCTATTCTAGAGGTAGTGGAATACTCTCGAAGATTTAAGACAGTCTTAAAGGCACTCAATGAATCTTTCATAGCCTTAATCCCTAAACAGGAAAAAGCCACCTCTCCAGACAGATTTAGACCTATAGAATTATGCAATGTGGTGTACAGAATAATATCCAAAGTAATTGCCAACTGTCTCAAGCCACTCCTGCTTACCCTAGTGTCAGAGGAGCAGATGGGTTATGTGGAAGGAAGACAAATTCTTAATAACATAATTCAAGCTCATGAAGTGGTTCATTCACTAAGCACCAATAAATAGGTAGGGACGATAATTTAGCTGGACATAGCAAAAGCCTATGACAAACTTATCTTGTTGTACACAAGAGTAGTACTAAAAGCCTATGGATTTTATCACAATTGCATTAAGTGAGTCATGGCACTAGTTACCACTACTAGCTATTCAATTCTTCTCATTGGCTCTCCCTCCAAAACCTTCAAGCCTACTATAGGTCTTAGGCAAGGTGATCCTCTTTCTCCTTTCCTTTTCATTCTAATGATGGAAGGGTTAGGGAGAGCAATCAGAGCTGCTAAGGAGGAACCAAGAATTCATGGTCTGAGACTCACCAAGGTGGGGACACAATGACACATCAACAATTTGTAGATGATACTATGCTTCAAGGCACACCCACAATCAAGGAAGCCAGAGCATTCAATCAGATTCTGAGTGAGTTTTCCATGGAAGCAAGCATAGAGATAAGTCTCACTAAATCAAAGATTTTCTTTTTCAATATAGATATTTTGATTCAAAGAAATCTTTCTAGAATTTTGGGCTTTCAATGAGAGTCATTGCCCACGAAGTATCTGGGACTTCCCCTCACTGACAAACCATTACACAAGGAAATCTGGGAGCCTGTTCTAAATAAGCTAAAAGATAAGATTAGAAAATGGACAAATAGAGCCCTAAATCTAGCAGGGAGGCTGATTCTAACTAAGGTTATCCTCCAAAGTATCCATATCTATATGTTATCAGCCATTCCGGCACCAACTGGCATAATTACTAATATAAGAAACATTCAAAGAGACTTTCTCTGGGGGAAAGGTGAAGAAAAGAAGAAATGGGCCCTAGTGGCTTGGGACAAGGTATGCAAACCGAAATCCCATGGTGGCTTGGGTCTTCATGACCCAGGAATTCTTAACAGAGTTCTAGGAGCCCAAATCTGGTGGAGATGGTTAAAGGAAATTCAAGCCCTCTTGCCAAAACTATGGAAGCAAAAGTATGCAAGATATTGGCAGGAGAAGAACCTCATAAGAATGACAAGACAAGTAAAATGTCCTTCAATTTGGAATAGGGCATGGGAGAAGAGGGCCCTAGTCCAAAATCATAGTTTCTGGGAGATCAGAAATGGAAATCTGGTCTGCTTTTGGGAGGATAATTGGTAGCAGGAGGACAATCTCCGCAGTGAAGAATTAGCAGACATTCACATAGATACCATCAACAAAGGATTAAGGAGGGTAAGGGACTATTGGGATCACTCAAGGAACAATGGGAAATGGAGAATATGGAAACTTCCAGATTATAGTGAAATGGGCATGATGCATACTCAAGCTATAGCCCTTAACGATCTTTTGGAAAAGAGGCAAATCTTAACCTCAACCTTGGAAGATCAATTAAGATGGGGAAAGAATAAGACAGGTCTCTTCACCCTTAAGGAGGCCAAAAGGATAGACATAGGGCTTAACTATCCAAACACTGATAAGACGTGGAAAGAACTCTGGGATAATCCTCATTGGATGAAAGTCAAACTGTTCAAGTGGCTGGTTCAACAAGGCAAGATTCTAACATGGGATAACCTAAGGAAAAGAGGCTTTGTTGGCCCCTCAAGATGTCACCTATGTGGACAACAGGAAGAAACCACTAATCATCTCCTGAATAGATGTTCATTCACCACAATACTTTGGAACTGGGTTGGTGATGTCTTTGAGCAAACAGAAAGAAATGTAAATGACATCATTGCTACATTGATAAACTGGCGAATTTTTTTTTCTTCAGATAATGAGATAATAACCTCCGCCTAGGCGCTGACCCCAGGGTTCTTAATCTGGAATGTTTGGAAGGAGTGCAACAACAGGGTTTTCAAGGATAGCCCGGTGAGCAACATTCTAAAGCTAATCCTTAAGCAACTCAAAGAGTCTGTTCATATCTTGGGAGGTATCGATACCTGAAAACTCATAGAACAAATAGAGGCTAGAATCCTAGAAAAGTTAGAGCTCAAGGTTCATCTCCCTTAGTGTTCTATGCAGATCAACAAGAATATCTCAGCTGAAAAAGCTTCCTGGCAACCCCCTTCTCATGGTTTTTTAAAATTTAACATTGTTGGGGCCTCTAAAGGAAATCTCGGTGAAGCAAGTTATGCAAGGGTCATGAGGGATGAGGAAGAAAACATTCTGGTCATCTTCCACAATTATCTAGGAAAAGCAACCAACAATATGCCTGAACTCATGGCTATGGAACTATGCTTGGAAATACTTCTCAAGTACAACATTCACAATGTCATCATTGAGGCTGACTCGGAATTAGTCATTAATTCGGTGAAGAGGGTTAATGCTGGCGTTGCACTTGAGAAAATCTCAGGACACTGGCAGCTTCTGCAATTCTACCAACAAATCAAATCACACCTAAGAGTGCTAATAACTCTTAGGTTGGTGCATGTCCGCAGGGAAGCCAATAAAGTTGTGGACTGGCTTGCCAATGAGGGGTTTCGAAACAAGAATATCAACTTGTGTTGCTGGTGGGAGGAGGTAAAGGATGAAGGAGGAATGCTCATCCCAGGCCCTCAGTGACAGACAACAGTTTTAGAAAAATTCAAGAGACGAAATTTTACCTCATGTCAATGATGAATAAGTTCACTTCAGACAGTTTATCAGAGGATATGCATTGTCGGTTCTCTAAGGGTGCTTATAGAAACAAAGGCAGAAATCGAGACAGAAGATATATGCTCACAGGAGAAGGAATTCCATATGAGATGAACACCATAGAGTGCCAACTACACTCATATGGCATTCCCTACAGGAGGCCACCCTTCCGACCAGGTCTTCCTCGTACAATGCGGGGGAGGTCAAAGGAAGAGATTACCAGGGTCAAAAACTGCTCGAGATATACCACCTGCTTCGGGCGCCCTCTGAGGTTTTCTCAGATGACAAGCGATTCCATTCAACTAGCGACGCATGGAGGGGGGTGAACTATATTTATTGCCTTCATTGCTAGGTAATTCACGAGTGGATGTGTTGTCTGATTTGTTTTGTGGCCCTCAGATCCAGAGGAGGAAGATCTATGGCCACCTTTTGACATGCAAGTTGTTGGGCCTGAAAGGACAAAACCACTAATGGTTTACCACCTTCATCGGGCACCATCTAAACCAAAGTTGGTTTTTTTCAAAAGCTAGCGATTCCACTAAGGATGCAACATGTGGTGGAGGACCAGAAAATCAAACCGCCTTCATCATGCGGTATTCAACGGGCTTTTAAGCTGCGCGATATGGACACTAGCCATTGGATCTGAAGTATAAGATCAATGGTTAGCATTGATCATGCAACTTGAGGTTTTTTTCCACGAGATTTGCCTCCATGGGGGTTGATCTTTGACTATCGAATCGCTAGGAGACAAATCTTTGGTGGGTTTTGGGGAGCAAACCTTGAATCCACTTGCCCACTTTCGATTCTAGGGCAGTCTTGACATTGTTTCTATTTGATTGTTGGAGGTTTTTTGGGTACTTTGAGTAATTTCACTCTCCCTTTGTGGGAGTCTGCACCTCTGTGTTTTCACTCTCCCTTTGTGGGATTTTGTTGTAACCTGTGTAAATCATTATTTTTTACCTAAGTTAATAGAAGGGCCATCTCTTGCTTTAGCAAAAAAATATAAATAAGCATAGGAATTAACATAGAAATCAAAAGTGAAATTGAATTTCACGCATACTCTAAAATCAACACAAAAGTTCAATGTTTACATACTATTTAAATAATAATTATTCTATAAAATATAAATAAAAAGTAAGAATTTGCAAAGAAATTGAAAGTGAAATTGAAATTGACATGTATAGTGAAATCAACTCATTGATTCCAATGTACATGTATTGATAGAGTACTACGATGAGGAATAAGTGACACCTTGTATGTAAACCACATGATGGAATTTGAATTCTTACAAGGGGGATCACAATAAGGAAAATGGCATTGTCTTGTGAACAAAACCCACCAACTCTATTCAATGAGATACGCAAATTAACAACACCACAATAGACACATAAAGTAAGTGAAAAGGAAGACAAACACCATTTGCAATCACAAAACGAATAACTAATTTTATTACCATATGGAAATATCATTTTAATATTTTAAGAACAATATCGTTGTGTTAGTAGACATAGATGTGCAAGTCAAGGGATCATTTGAATCTAAGAAAACTTGATTTTAGTGGCCATGCATTGATTTCAATATACATTTTTCATCATTTCTAGATCAAGGCATCTAGAAATTGACATGTACATTGAAATAAATGCATTAAAAATTGGATAGAAATTTGAATAGAAATTGACATGTATGTTGAGATCAACACATTGATTTCAATGGACATGCATTTATTTTTGTATACATTTTTCAACATTCCAAATCAAAAAAATTGAATAATACTCAGTGGTTGCTGGTCCCAGCCCTCTCCTCCTAGTCGCTTTCTTCTTCTTCTTCTTCTTCTTTTTTGATTTCTCTAATATTTAAACCCTTTGACTTTTAAACTAATATTAATATTTTTATTTGATTTCATTTGTTTTGATTTATTTATTTATTTTATTTTATTTTATTTTTTATCTATTTATTTATTATTATTATTATTATTATTATTTTAATTAATTAATTATTTTTATTGTTATTATTATTAATATATATATAAAATCTATATTGTAATCTCTCTAATATTTTTTTAGGGATACTCTTTGACTTCAAATATGATACTAATCTATTTATTTTAATATATATTCATAAATACAGGTCCTTTAGCTTCTATTTTATATTAGAAATAACTATTTATGGATTATTCTATTTTTAACTTAGTCAACTAACTAATATTTATAAACATGTTTGATAACCAATTAATTAATTAATTTATTTTCTTAATTTAAATTAATATTTAAATGTCCCTTAACTTATATTTTATTAAAATATAATTAAAATATAATCAACTATTTTCTATGACTTGATTTATTTTATAATTATAATATATTAACTCGGTTATTCTAACATATATTTGCAATTAAAAAAAAATGGTCCATTTATTAAAAATAATAATAATAATAATAATAATAATAATAACTGAACTTAATTAAATAAATTATGCCCTTCATGGTCTAACTAGTTGTTCCCTGGTCAATCTAGCTATTATCATTTTAGTTGTTACCTGATCTGGAAATTTGGTCATTGGACATTCTGCCTGATCTATTTATAATGCATAGCAAGATCTGCTCATTCAACTTGTCTTGACGATGAACCACCCTGGTTGGTTTGAAACGCGTCGACAAAAATATTTCTATGTGATTTTCGCCGAAGATTCTTCTCAAAATTGATATGAATCACAGAAGCCTAAATTCTCTAATTGTACTCTCTATATTCTTAGCAAACTGAGGAAATTGAGTAATTTCAAATATTTAAACTAATCTTAGACATATACGCATACATTATTTGGTAATTTAATTTATGTTAAATTATGTAGATTCACAGCTCATGTATTGTATTAAAACACAAGACAAGAATATACTCTACTCTTTAAATAGTTGAAACCAATGATCGGTGAAAACAACAATCGACAAGAGGAAGATAATCAAAGACACATAACACAATTGTTTCTCTGGGGAAAGCCACTGCTCAAAACCTTGACTATCTATTACATTAATCACAAATCTGAGTGATAATACAAAGCTTGTTCTCACAAGAATAATCATGCACAAGTATGGTCAACTCTCTGCCTCACAAGCCCGCACTGACCAACACTTAGCCAATTCTTTTTGCCTATTGAGCCCCTATTTTCTTATGCAATTCCTGAAACGAATAGCCCATATTTGATTTGGAATTCCTTCTTCCATAATTGCACAATCCAAAACTAGGTCCTCTTCTGATTTTGTGCATGATTTGTACAACTCAAATCATTTTACAATTGATAGTACATTGTCCCAGCACGATAGTATCAACTGGGTCTTTCTCTGAACTAAGATGCATGAGTTTCTCATGAGGGAATACTCAATTAGCTGGAGTAGCACTGAGGATGCACCAGTGCACCAAATCACTACTAGACCTCTACTAGTTCCTCCAACAGTTAAAACTAGTTTAATTGATAATAACTCAGTCAAAATTGGTTATCTAATTTCAATTCAAATAAACTCACCCTAAACCCCTAAAATTTAGGGAGAACATATACATGACTACAGAAAGACTTCCAAATCGAAATTCCTAAGCTAATTAAGTTAATTAAACTTAATTAACTATTTACAAGTTGCCATGAGAATAGAATTTGATTTTAATTCACAGTTTAATTCAAGGACAAATTAAACTAGAATTTCTTGTTGCCATTTCTCAACACTCCCTCTCAATAGGAAAGGGATTATCCGCTACCCCGATCCTAACTCTATGAAACTCGAATTTACATCTTGACAATTCCTTTGTAAAAATGTCAGCATCTTGCTCCTCCACGGGAATGTACTCGAACAACATAATCTGCCTCAATAAACAATCTTGAAGATGATGATATCAAATATCTATATGCTTGGATTGATCATGAAAAACTGGATTCTCAAAGAGTTTGATATAACTCTAATTATCACAGTAAATCACAATTGGACACATCTACGAATCAAACAAACCAACCAGAATCTTCCTCATACAAATGGCCTCACATGTTGCTTGACTTGCAACCATGTACTATGCCTATGCCGAACTGAGTGCAACCGATCTTTGTTTCCTAATGTACCAAGAAGTTGTCGTTGACTCAATACTATAGATCCCTCCTGGTGTTCTCTTCCTATCCGATGGACTCCCTACCCAATCTACATTGGTGAAGCCTTGAAGCTTCACTCCCTTTGGCTGTCTATAGCCTTGAGGTATCTCAACACATGCTTTGTCGCCTTCCAATATATCTTGGTAGGCCTAACCATCACTTGATTAAGTTGGTTAACTGCATAGCACATATTTGGTCATGTGTTCACCAAATATATGAGTGAACCCACAAGATTCTTGTAAAAAGTAGCTTCCACTACTTCCCCTAAAGTAGCACCATCCTTCATATAGTTACCTCCTAGAGGAGTCTCCATGGGTTTCCTGCTCTCCACGTGGAACCTCCTAAGCATCTCGTTGGCATACTTGCCCTGAGACACAAATAGTTCCCCATCACCCTGCCATACTTCCATGCCCAGCAAGTAATGCATGAGCCCCATGTCCTTCATCTCAAAGTCTCTTGCAAGATCTTCCTTTCAAGACTTGATCAGCTAATCATCACTTGTCGAAATAAAATCATCGGCATATAACACAATGATCAACAATTTACCTTCCACCACTATGTGGTACATTTTTGCATCTTCTTCACTCTTGGTGAATCCCAACCCAACGAAGTAGATATTGATTCTATTGTACCAAGCATGAGGTGCTTTCTTCAGCCCATACAACACTCTCTTGAGCTGACGCACATGTGATTCATGGTCGAAGGTCTCTAAACCTTTAGTATACTCTATGTACACCTCTTCCTTAATAATGCCATTAAGGAAGGTTGTCTTTACATCCATATGATGTATCTTTCAACCCACATGTGTTGATAGTGCCAATATACGTATGATTGATTAGTACCTTGCAACAAGAGAAAAGGTCTCATCATAGTCAATCCCCTCTACCTATGAAAAGCCACAGGCTAAAAACCTGGCCTTATGCTTTTCCACACTACCATCTATAGCTTTCTTTACCTTGTAAAGCCATCGGGAGCTCACCACTGACTTGTCCTCCAGTCTCGGCACCACATCCCA
Source organism: Pinus tabuliformis (assembly GCA_031772625.1). NCBI lineage: Eukaryota > Viridiplantae > Streptophyta > Pinopsida > Pinales > Pinaceae > Pinus > Pinus tabuliformis. Next base: position 1,836,666,247 of record CM062817.1, on the reverse strand, counting down.
AACACTTCTACGAACTATGGAGTCATACTCCTCCACCATGGCATCAACCCAAACTGGTTGATGCATTGCCTCCTCAAAGAAAGATGGCTCTATCTCAAAACATTCGCTCATAAGATCCATGTATCCAGTGTACCTCTCAGGCGACCTCCTATGTCTGCATTGAGATGTGGGTGCTCTCACATTCTCCCATGCATCATGAAATAACATGTTAGCCTCTCTGGTTCGCTTTCTCCCATCTTTGGAAGACTCTGCTTGAGTGGATGTCTTCACTCCCAGATCTTCTGCGTGTGGATGCTCCACATAAAGTTGAGGCTCCTCAATCTTAGGAGCTAAAATCTCCTCAACTGCATGTAGCTGAAGCTCCCTCTCAAGCGAAACTCGCATGGCCTTATCCTCATTGAATCTAACATCCCTGCAAACCATTATCATCCTATTGGTCGACAAGTACATCATATAGTTGTGAGGTGTGTCAGTGTACCCCACAAATATCCCTAACTATGTTGTCGTCTCTCTTTGGTCACATGGAAATATACTGATGACCCTAAAATACTGAAGTGAACAACATCTGATCTCTTACTAGAGAAAGCCTCCTCTGGTGTCTTCATCCCAAGTATCTGATGTGGGCTTCCGTTATGCAAATAAACAGTTGCGTTTCATGCCTCGACCTAGAAGTGTAGTGGTAAGCCTTAATCATGCAACATCTCCTGTGTTTCCCCTACACTGTTTTTGTTCTTCCTTTCGACCACCGCATTATGTTGTGGGTTATGGGGTGTCGTCAACTCTTGTTTAATCCCTTCTACTGCACAGAAGTTCTTAAACTCATTTGGGACATACTAACCACCGTTGTCACTCCTCAGATCTTTAACCTTCTTGCCAAAATATTTCTCAACCAATGCTTTAAATTCACAAAACTTTGTGAAATTTTGATCCTTCTTCTGCATGAAGAATATCCAACATTTACGACAAAAGTCGTCAAAAAATATAACATAATACATGTGTTTGTCCATGGATGTTGTCGAGAATGGTCCACACACATCTGAATGGACTCACTCTAGAATCGCCTCTGCTCAACTGTCTCTATCATGAAAGGAAGCCTTGGTGTATTTTCCCAAAGTACACCCCTTGCATGTATCAAATTTCTCTAGCGTACCTTTGGGAAGACCAGTAGAGATATGTTGCATGATTTTCAAAACCCCATGATGCAAGTGATCAAATCACCTATGCCACAACTTGCCAACATCTCGACTCTGCATCTCTTCTACTTTCGTGCTCAAAGCAGCACAATCCTCTACCTCTAACTTATAGAGATTCTTAACTCGAATCCTTATCTTCTTTACTTGAACTGTGGCTATGTGTCAAAGTTATGCCTTTCCTTTTGAGAAAATCACATCATAGCCTTTATCCTCAAGCATGGTGACCGATACTAAGTTCTTCTTCAACCCAGACACATAAATAACATCTCTCAAAGTGAGAGGATCACCTTGCTCCCTTTGAAAATTAATCATGCCCAATCTAGTATCACTATACCTCCCATCGTCACCCATCTCGATATGCATATGGAGTCCTTCTTGTCCAAGTCACTGAACAACTCCTTGTCACCAGTATTGTGGAATGAAGCTCCATTGTCAAGGTACCATACACTACCCATCATTGATGACACCATGCATGCAATGAGAGTAAGGTACAATTTGAATTGAGAGGCTAAAGTCTCACCCACAACTCCTCATGAGGACTTATTCTTGGACTTCTTGAGTGGACAAATTTGTAGCAAAATGGCCCAACTCATGACAATGAAATAACTTAACCTTAGTTATGTCTTTCTTCTTAGCTCCATGGAAAGAATCCAATTTGAAATGGGACACCTTCCCTTTCCCAGTCCTTGCCTTACTCACTAAGGCACAATTTTCTTCATCATTAGTATTTGATGAGGAACCATCTCTGGTGTTCCTTCTAATCTCCTCCTGCATCAAATCTGACCACAGTCATTCCTAATCCAGTAGCTTCTCCCTCCCATTGACAGAGTCATGATAGCTATTCCAACCCTTGGGAAGGCCTATGAGAGATAGGCTCACCATATCATCCCTAGAAATGGTTATTTCAACACTTTCAAGCTCATCACAATAGTGAGTGAACTTGGTCAAGTATTTTGGAATGGTCTCAGCTTTCTCCATCTTGATTTTTTGAAGTTTTTCTTTCAGTACCAATTTCCAATGGTCGTTGTTGTTCTAGAATAGGTATGACAATGCTTTCCACATAGCATACAAAATTTCCTTCCCATGGAGACTCGAGACAATGTGGTCTCGAACTCCCTCAAAGATTATCCACCTCGCCTTCACCACACGCTTCTTCCATTCAGCCAGATTTTGTGCATCTAATGTTGTTGGCTTAGGAATTTATTTCTCAATGAATTCCTTGAGGCCATTATCCTCAACACAAACTCCATCCTACCCTTCCAGGCTATATAATTTGAGTTGTCTTCCAAGGCATACTCAAGCCTCGAACCATATAAATCCATTTTTCGATCCTAAAGTATGTATTGAAAATTCAGAAAACTCAAAAATTTGAAATCTCCTCTAGTATATTTTCTTCAACTCCGATACCATGTAAATTTTCCTATAGATTCACAACTCATGTAATGTAATAAAACACAAGACAAGAATCTACTCTATTCTTTAAACATTGGAAACCAATGATCGATGAAAAAAATAATCGAAAAGTTGAAAATAATCAAAGACACACAACACAATTGTTTCTCTGGGGAAAGCCATTGCTCACAACTTGGACTATCTATAGGCTACTGAGCCCCTATTTCCTTGCGCAATTTCTAAGAGGAATAACCCATATTTAATTGGGAATTCCTTCTTCCATAATTGTGTAATCTAAAATTAGGCCCTCTTCTGATTGCATGCATGACCTGTACAACTCGGATCATTCTACAACTAATAGTACATTGTCCATGTACTGTAGTCTCAACTAGGTCTTTCTCTGCACTGACATGCGTGAGTTTCTCATGAGGGAATCTTTAGTTAGCTGGAGTAGCACTGAGGATGCACCAGTGCACCAACACACTACTAGACCTCTACTAGTTCCTCCAACAATTAGAACTACTTTAACTAGCAATAACTCAGGAAAACTGAGTTATCTAATTACAACTCAAATAAACTCATAATGGACCCCTCAAATTAGGGATAACATATACATGACTATAGAGACTTCCAACTCAAAATTCCTAAGATAATTAAGTTAATTAAACTTAATTAACTATTTACAAGTTGCTATGAGAATAGAATTCGATTTTAATTCACAGTTTAATTCAAAGACAAATTAAACTGGAATTTCTTGTTGCAATTTCTCAACAAATTACTACATAAATTATCGATGAGGGCTAGTATACTAATTAAGTATATGTGCACTATATGTACTATAATTCCTTATTATTCAAGCAATTTATAGATTAAATTGAGATATCGAGTTGCGCATGTATTCTCTAACAACTATCACTCCTACATGAAATTAAATATGTCACACTTAACAAAAATGAAACTAAGTTTACTATACTTGCTGAAAAGAAATATAAAACTAGAATTATCACACTTGCTTGAAAGAAATATGAAACTAGAATTATCACACTTGCTCAAAAGAAAGGTCACACTTACATAAATAAATATCACATTTGCTTAATTAAATAACGAAATTAGATCTAAATCACTCTGATAGAAAAAGATAAATTAACTCTATAATCACACTAATTATAAATTGAAATCTTCTTCACTCAAATGTAATTTAAATCAATCCACACTCCATCATATTATTTTTCATGTGCATAAGAGATCTTGACTTCACCCATTCATCCTACAACAAAATGATTAAATAAAACATATTATATTATGAACTCTATTATCACTGTCAAAATCATTCATTAACAATCGAAACTGAAAGGTTAGATAAAATAATTTAAAGCGGTTTAAAATGAAAAATTGGATGTGGTCTAAAAATAAATAAGACCTTATAGCTCTAGAGGGGCCTCTTGTGAGTTGTTTGTACACACAATTGCTCAAAGACTAAATACTCATCAAGACAATTTCTCAGTAGAATGATCAAACTCACCTCTATAAATTAAAATAGAGTTTCAAAAACAATAATGTTCAAGTCTAATGTTGTTTATCATGCCAAGAGCTAGATTTATAACCTCTATCAATAACTGCTTTAAAGATTTACGAGCTTATCCTACTCGAAAAAGACTAAAAATAACATAAGAAGATAAGATCTCATGATTTCTTCTTGATTTTCTATTGGAGAAGAAAATCACGAGGCTAAATATTTGCTCACATTAATTTTCTTGCTCATCTGGTTCACCTTCGGCTCCTTCTTCATTGGTTGACTTCCGCGTTGACTAGGCTTATGTGGTGTTATCATCATCGATATAGGTCATGAATATAGGTAAATATCGTTATGCCATCTATTAGCCACCTTCCTGTTACAGATCCATTTGGGCACATCAAATCCCAACATTCATATTAGTGACTTAAGACTCATCAAACCCTAAAATAAGTTGTTTCATGCCCTAAACAAGTCAACCCTTTGAATGACTCCTTCCGAGACAATTTCATGACTTGAAGACATACAAAGATTACCTGTAGAGGGAACAGTGCAGGTGAGCCCTTATGAAGGTGCGCTACAGAGCAGCTAAGTCCACTGCCAGGGTGTTTTGAAAAACACTTAGGCTTCCTTTCACCTGCGCTGGGCGAGAATGAGTGAAATTCATGTAGGGTTTCGGAATATTCTTAGCTTGTGGAGTCATCTAGAAGTTTCCTTGTCTTATCAACTCCTATGAGCTCGAAAATGGATGAGGAATGAGTTAAGGATCATCCTATCCTCTCATCCCTTCCTCCATGGAACTAATTCTAAGTATGGAAGGCCATTCAATGTCACCATTAATGACAAAACCTCCTTCATATTCCTATAAATTGACCACTCATCTAAGTGATCAGGGGCTGGATTATATTGAATTGTAAGGAGATAATTTTGCTATGAGACTTGACTTTGGAGAAAATGATGAGATGCCACAAGCTTGTCTTGCTTTTGATGTGATGTGGATGGAATCCAAGTTGGAGGAACGACTTTGAATCATACATGGATGGTTGTAGATTCCTTCTTCTATCTACTAAAGTGTTTGAACCTTTTTCCATATGATGTGTTCTTTCATAATGCTTATATGTATGAATTGATTTTGATTCCTTTCATTTATATTCAATGGAGTGTATGTTTTGATCAGTTTTTGTCTTCTATTGTGTTGATAGGGTACTTTTCAAGCAGACTAAGTACAGGAAGGAGTGATGGAATTGATACAAGGGATACGAGGGGAAAGTGGAACTACAGGTAGGATTTTTATCCTCTCTTCTTATCTATTGCTTATAGGGAAAGTCTAAAACACTTTAAACTGTTGTTTTAGGCATAGTTACTTGTCTAGTGAATTAGTATTTATCCATAGATCCTAAATTCTCCAAAACATTAATATTTAGGTCTAATGTCATTTATCATGCCGAGAGTTAGATTTATAACCTCTATCAGTAAATACTTTAGAGATTTATGAGCCTATCCTACTTGAAAAAGACTAAAAATAACATAAGAAGATAAGGTCTCATGATTTCTTCTTGATTTTCTATTGGAGAAGAAGATCATAAGGCTAAATATCTGCTTGCATTAATTTTCTCGCTTGCCTAGTTCACCTTCGGCTCCTTCTTCATTGGTTGACTTCCATGTTGACTAGGCTTATGCGATGTTATCATCATCGATATAGGTCATGAAGATAGGTAAATATCATTATGCCATCTATTAGCCACCTGTCCATATGTCTCGTTCCTCAGCTAGAGTTCCGGAACCCATCGAACCGTCAAATATGCTGCAGAATAATTCAGTAGCTTATGCAAATATTGAGTTGAATAATAAATAACAATAAAAATTAAGAAATAAAATATGTTTAAGTACCTTCTATTGCCATGAACCTTGTAAACTAATTCTCAATTAGAGTTATTAGAGTCAAAAAGAAGGAGGATGAAGTGTAAGAAGGTTGTCTAAAAGAGACAATTTTGGGCTTCAACATTCCCCCACATAGAAGACATTGCATGTCCTCATGCATAAAATTTCAAAATTTTGTAATCCTTCTTTGTTACTGAGCCTCTTTAGAGGCCTGAGAAAGAACATCTAAGTTAGTTCTTCTTTCTTTCCTGATATTGACTGTTGCCATCCTTGGTTTCCTCATCAAGATCATGTTCTACAAACTTGTGACCTTTTTCTTAAGAAATTTATTTTTATCTTTAAATTTCTTATTTTTCTCATACCATTAACCAAGATGTAATGATATGTTATCATTTTCAGTTCTCTAGATTTCTTTTTGTACCTTTAGTGTTTCATGTTCCTGCTTCAAATGTCTATTTAACACCTCCAATGCATAGATTTCCTACTTAAGAGTGTTTATAATTTGGGGTTCTTCTAGAGGATCAAAATGAATTCCTTCACTTTAAGTTTATTCTCAGTTTGAGGATGATTCAAAAAAATTTCTTGTATCTCTTTGTTCCATAGATTCTATGTAGTCATAAATTTCTTGCTAGAGAGGATCAATTTCTGGAGTTCTCCTAGGTGGACTTGCAACTTGTGATGGAACTCTCAGTTCCTCTTCTTCTTCTAAATTGATGAATTATGGAGATTGTTGAGATTGTTCATGTATTGGTTTGTTAATCCTTGCACTTCTTCTTATAGTTGATGGTGATTTTTCAGTAGTACACTTTTTAACCTTCTCTTGTTTTGTATCTCCTTTTGACGTACTTTCCCCTTTATTGTTGGCTATATTTCTTCTAACATTTTTTTGGTTAAGAGTTTCTGACACACTTACAAGAGGGGTTTCATCATTAGAATATTGATCTTGTTGTGTTTCTTGTGCAAGTGAGTTTACCTTAGGGTTTGAGGGAAACTTTCTTCTACTCTTTTTGGTTTTATTACTAGGATCTTCTTGTTCATCTTCTTTGAAATTATTTATAATCATAAAATCTTCCCAGTTATCCCCTTTTCTTTGCAAATGGGCCTCAATTAAAATTCTCACTAACCCATTATGGTACAAGGCATTATCTATGGACTATATTTTCCTCTAAATGTTTCCAGCCATTTTTCTCAAACTACGAATAAGGAAGTATGGTAGGTTGATTTCATGACCATCAAGAAAAATCAGCATCAGACGAGCATGGTAAAAGAACACATTTCCAAACCTACCTTCACAAGTTATGAATTTTTTAATAATCAATAGAAAATTTCTCCATTTATTCTTTAAGGTTGTGACTGGAATTCCCTTCTTAAAGAAAGAGATATCCATACTTAGATTTTTAAGGAAGACTTTCCATTCTTTCTCCTTAATCTTCTGATTCTTGAACCATCTTTCCTCGATTCTTGGTAATCTGGTAGCTTCTGCTACAAATGACTCTGTTAAAACCAATCTAATGTCTCCAATCTCTGTTTCTATAACATCATATGCCCTAGAAAATTATTTCGTAACTTCTTTCTCATGCCCACCAAATTTTTCAACAAATTATAACCATTGTGCTTGCTGCAACTGTTGCTTCACCCGCAAATATCCTTCAATAAGTTTAGGCCCATTTGGTTCTGAGCATACAATGAATCCCATGTTGAAGAACTATTAGTCCCTAATTTCTCTTTTTGACAAGGTTATGGAAGGATTTCGGTTATGGAGTAGGTCAAAGAGACGAAATTTGGGTAATTGGTGAGGCGTTTTCGGCAATGAAACATGGTTGAGTGGAATGAATATGATATACAGATTTTGAATGATAATAAGTTTTATTATATATTAGTAATCTACGACCATTTACAAGGAAAGTTACTTTTTCTTCATCAATGGTTCTGATTTTGACTGCTCCATTATCAAAGACAATTCAATATCATAAGGACCAAGCCAATGAGTCTGAAATTTCCTTGAAAATCTTTAAACTTTGAATCAAAAAGCAAAGCCCAATCATGAGGCTGGAATTTTATTTCTTTGATAAACTTATCATGCCACGTGGATCTTTTCTGCTAGACTATATTGGTTTAGTATGAATATAATCTTTTCATATCGCATCAAGTTCATTCAATTGCTCCATTCTTTGTCTTTGGGCTTCTTATAGATCAAGACCTAATTTGGTTGCTGCTTTAAAATTCTTTATTTGGAACTCAATATGAAACAAGACTTGCTTTACATAAACAAGTTCATAAGGAGTGTGTCCTGTTGTGTTTATTTATGTGGTACAATATGCCCATAAAGCTTTTGGAAGATTTTCTTCCCAATCCCTTCTATGTAGATGCACAATCTTGGTAAGAATTTCTTCAATTAATTTATTGGTAGATTCAACTTGTCTGTTTGCTTGTGGATGATATGGAGTAGACTTCTGATGTTTGATTTTGTACTCCTTCATTATCTTCTGTACCAACTTGGATGTAAATTGAGTACCTTGATCTGTCATAATTTCCCTTGGGACACAAAAACGAGTGAAAATATCCTTAAAAAGAAATGAAACTACAACATTTTCAGTAGCAAAAGGAAGTACTTTATCTTCTATCCATTTTGTGACATAATCTATACAAACAAGAATGTACCTTTTCTGTCTTGATGGTGGATTGATTGGAACAACAAAATCTAAAGCCCATTTCTCAAAAGTTTCAATAAGTACTTAGGATTGTAGATACATTGCATCCAAAGAAACATATTTTCCCATTCTTTGAAAACTATCACATCTCTTAACATATTCTTTGGCATCCTTAAAAGGAGAAGGCCAATAGTATCCTAAGAGAAGGGATTTATAGGCAATTATTTTATCAACAAAATGTCCTCCACATGGTTCATCATGAAAAGCTTTTAATATCTCTGGTACTTTATTCTCTCTAACACATCTTCAAATGATTAAGTCAGGTCCTATTTTGTACAATTCTTCATTTATCCAAGCATAAGATGCACTAGTTTGAATAACTTTCCTTTTCTCTCGAGGAGACAATTATGATGGTAACTTCCCTGCAGCCAAATAATTAGCAATATTTGCAAACCAAGGATATTTAATAGATACCGTAAAAAGATATTCATCAAGAAAATCATCTTCTACATGAACATCATTATTATCATTTTGGATTCTAGATAGAAAATCAACAACTGTGTTTTTCTTTCCAAGTCTATCCAAAATAGTAATATTGAATTCTTGTAATAACAATAACCATCTTGTAATGTTGCCATTAGTAATTGATTTAATCATTAAATATATAATTTCAAAATGATCTGTGTGAATGAAGGTTTCTTAACCAGTAATATAATGTTTGAATTTATTTATGGCATGTACAACAGCTAAAAACGCATTTTCTATTATAGTGTAATCCAATTCTATAGGAGTTAGCTTTTTTCTTGTATAGTAAATGGCATAAGGAGTTAAATATCTTTGTCCTAATACAACTCCTAAATTTGTATCTGAGGCATCAATTTAAATGTGAACATTTATTTTCCAGTTTGGTCCTCTTAAAATGGGTGCTTCGAAAATCTTTTCTTTCAATGTTTCAAAGACTTTCTGGTAGTCAAAATTCCAGATGAATTCACAATCTTTTGTAAGCAATTTGAAAAGTGGAGAGGCTATCTTCGTAAAGTTTTCTATAAATATTCTATAATATCCAGTAAAACCAAGAAAAATTCTAACATATCTTTGACAAGTAGGAAATGATAATTTAAAAATGACTTCTACCTTAGATGCATCCACTTTGATTCCATTTCCTGAAATATGGTGGCCTAAAACAATTCCCTCAGTAAACATCATTAAACATTTTTCATGGCTTAATGAGAGATTTGATTCTTTACACCTATTGAGAACTTTTCCAAAGTTTTAAGAGCTTCTTCAAAAGAGTTTACATAGACATTAAAATCATCCATGTAAACTTCCACACAATCATGAATTAGATAAAAAAAATACCTAAACTTCCCTTTGGAATGATGCAGTTGAATTACATAACCCAAAAGGAAGTACTCAATAAGCATAAGCTCCCCATGGACAAATAAAGGTTGTGTTATCTTGATCCCTTAGAGCTACTTGGATTTGGTTATCACTAAAACCATCCAAGAATGAAAAATATGTTTTACCTGCCAATGTATCAAGGACTTGTATCTATAAAAGGAAGTGGAAAATGATATTGTAAAGTAGATTCCCTATAATCAATGCATACTCTCCATTTCCATTTTTTCTGGAACAATTACCAATAGTGAGACCCACTGGTTGTCTAATATTGGATAAATGAAATTCACATTTAATATTTTTTGTAGTTTTACTTTAACAATTTCCCTTAGGTTTGGATTCATCCTCCTCTATGGTTGTCGGATTGGCATGGCATTTTCTTCAATATAAATATGTTGCATACAAGTGTTAGGATCAATTCCTTTCATATCTGTGTATTCACATGCATAAGCACAGGAATGTTCTTGTAACATATTCACTAATTATTTCTTTTGAAATTCTTCTAGATTATCATAAATATTCAAAGATTTCCCTAGAAATTTTTTTATTAAAGAATTGGCAAATATCTTCATAGAATGTAAATCCATTTGACTAGATGATAGATATTCAATATTACATTTTTCTTGAAAACTTTGATTTTGTCACAATATGAGGAAGATTCATTATTTTCCATTAAATTTAAAATCCTATCCTATTCATCTATTTGTGAAGTAGCAAAAATTGGTTGTATATCAAATTTTTCATTATCACAATCTATCCATACTTCACTTTATACTTCTATTGTTTTTTCTGTAGGAGGATATAATGTGAATTTATTTGTTGAACTTCCATCAGAGATAAACATATCACCAAGGCTACAACTTATAAAAGCGTCAACTGTAGCTAACCATGGTCTGCCTACAATCAATGGGTGTCCTCCTAGATTATTCTTGGGTGTCAAGATCATGAAGTCAAGAGGATATTCCAAAGAATCCAAGGATACAAATACATCTTCTAACAAACCATCAATTTTGATAACAGATCTATATGATAATTGCAATAGTGTAGGTGTATATTGAAGATTAAGAAGTTTCAATTGATTCATAGTTTGTTTACTCATGATATTTATAGTTGCTCCTAAATCAATCAATGTATTTGGAATCTCAATACCAGTAATGTGTGTTTTCACAATGGGGTTTCCTCGATCTTGACCATTTTGAACTTTGTTTTCCCATCATGATATCTACAATTTTCCCAACTAATTGGATTATTTTAACTTCTTTTCATTCTCTTCCTGGTTTTTTAATACTTTGCTCCCTAGTTGTCTTTACAAATATTGGTATATATTTGATAGCTTGTAACAAAATAATTTTTATACAAACGTTCTTCAGTTCATCTATCATTTCATAATGAGGCAACACAATCTATTTTTCTACCCCTTTGTTAATTTCCAATCTTTTTGGAAAAGGTGGATTTTGAACAAAAAATGAAGGTTATTCTATAATGGGAGTTAAGTTTCTTGGAGTATCATCAGAATGTACATGGGAGGTTTATTTTTTAATATTATCCTCTTGATGAAGAAATATCTCTTTCTCTAAGAGGCTATCCTTCTCAGATTCCTAGATAACAACAGATAGTGACTTCTTTTCCAATACTATACTAGATCTAAGTTAGAAATTGTTTAAATTTAATGCAGTTATCATGTAAGTTTGGAAATCCTGCCCTTCTATGTTGTAAATAGGTTGTGAGTTTTTATTATTTTGATTTGGAAGTGGCTGAACAGGTAGTTGATTTGGATTTTGTGGAAATGGTAATGAAAGTTGTGGGTTTGGATTTTGAGGTTGAGAGGGTTGAACAGGTTGAGGAAAATATTGTGGTGGAAAAACAGGGTAAGGTTGTCGAAATTGAGGATATAGAGAATACTTTCCATAACGATTTTTCCTTCCTTGTGCCCAAGGTTGAGGTCAAGGTTGTCAAGGCATGGGTGCCGTCCAATTATTTTGTGATGGTTGTGCATATGTTTGAGTTTGAAACCCTAAGTCATATTTGATTATGGATTTTTCCATGGTCTCTTAACAAAAAAAACAAAGAGGTTCTACTTGATTTGGCCTTACTTCCTCTTGATATATAGCTTTAAGATATGGTATCAAAGGGAATTCCTTTGTATCATGATTTTCTGCACATATAACACAAGTTTCTACACTTTTTAAGTCAAGAGGGAATTCTCTCAAGGCATGCTTCTTTCTACATTTTGGATAAAATATAAGTAATGCAACATTTTCATCCTTTTGGTTTTTTTTTGTATTTTAAGGGTATCTATTTGTTCACTAAGGCTTCCTAAAATATATGTTTTGAAATTGTTAAAAAAATTACCTATTTCAGCCCTAATTACTATCTGAGATGATGATTTATTAATCCTAGACATAACAATATCTCTTGTATTTTTACCCATTCTTGTCTTTCCTCTTGAAAATTTTATGCATAAATCACAAATACCTCCAAATGATTACTGAGAAATATCTCCTTAACCCATCAAATTGTGAAGATCTATCCACTCATCTCTGATAGATTTCAAGAAGAGATCTTTCAAAGTTTCTTTATCTAGAGTATGCATTTTAGCCCTTTTTACATTATAAGTAAATATTTCAATGAAATCTTAAATATTTTCATCTTCTTTTTGCATAATTTTAAAGACTTCATATTTAAGGTTTGTTGGAAATAATACTGAGAGGGGGGGTGAATCAGTATTATCTAATTCTTTTAATAAATCTTCCTTATTTGTTCTTTGAATTATTTTTGCATGTCAGTACCATAAAATAATGAACATGAACAAAGAAAACAGATAGTCACACCAAAGAACACAAGATGTAAGGTGGAAACCCAATGTGGGTGAAAACCACCTGCTGCAATATGTCTCTATCTTCTTTCAAATTAGAAACTCCTTTTACAATGACTATGTACTGGTGCAGTCCTTTACCAGTACGCAGGCTGCAACCTGCAGAGAGCTACAACTCTCTCTCGTTTTCCAGTCTCTCCTGGAAGGGAGCTACAACCCCCTACTTCTTTTCTTACAAGGACCACTTTTCATAAATTTTCAAACTGGATCCATAAGTATTAAATGATCATCAAGTATAAGAAAATCACCCAGTCAACTGTAGTAACCAGATCAACAATAATAGAACCAAACCCAGAACACAGCAATGATAAACAGAGATTTCAAGAGAAGTAAGCAGCTTCACCCATGTAATGCCTGCTTACAGTACGCACTGTATTCAACTGCTCACCTGCTTACGTACGCACTGTACTCAACTGCTCACCTGCTTATGTACGCACTGTACTCAACTGCTCACCTACTTACCCACGCTCTGTGTCCATTGAACTGTCTGCGGACCTCCGCACCCGCAACCCTTCTGTTCCTGCGTATCGGCGCACCTGAAACGCTTCGTGCCAGCGTATATAAGCACTTTTCTTTCACTGTACCTGCGTACCTTCGGGCATAGATGATTTCAAGACTTCAAGAATAACCCAGACAGTCAGATCTACAGATCTGATCATGCGCTGAGGAGATCTCCATCCATCAGTAGATTTGCCTTATTTAGATCTAGACATTACTTCCAAGAGATCATAATATTTCAGATCTAGCTCTCATAAGATGTTCAACCCAAAAACATGCCCAAGCCAAATGATCTCCTTTGCTTTATATAGGAAAGCTCTTCCTCAAATCATGGATCAATACCACGGGCCAACACCATAATAACACAAATACCGTTGGCTAAACATCAAAGGTTAAACATAAGAAACCCCACGTGTGCTTTTCTCTGCCTTGAAATGAGTGCACTGGGGTACGCACCTCCTGAATAGCTGACCTGCGTGTCTGGCCGCGGTCCCTTCACGGTGTACCTACGGGTACGCACCTTCTGAACTGATCTCCTGCGTACTTCTTAATTTTTCAAGCCTTGCCACGGGAGTTGCCATCAAGTACAACATCTGTAACATATAGCCATACCAGAAACATAATGCCAACAATCTCCCCCTTTGGACTTGATGGCAACCTCACAAACTTCAGCTTCATTCCTCACAAACTTCAGCTTCATTCTCCCCCTTTGACATCAAGGGCGAAGGGTTATGCTCCCCCTAAGAACATGCTCCCCCTGAATATGAACCAAATCTGCAGCGACGAACCATAATCCACTATGAAAGAGATAGAGACATATTGCAGCTACTTCCAAGATCTCCTTCTGCACATCCTCCATAATGCCAACAATGCATTATATGCTCCCCCTGAACCTGTACCATCAATCAGAAGAGGTTCAGCAATAAGATGATGCATCAACAACCCCCAGCTTTTGCCTGAGGTATTCAAAAGTGTCCCTGGGCAATGGTTTGGTGAATATATCAGCAACTTGTTCCTTAGAAGGAACATACTCCAACTTGACCTTCTGTTCAAGCACTTGTTCCCGGAGAAAATGATACTTGATTGGTATGTGCTTGGTTTTTGAATGCATAACAGGATTCTTTGAGATGCTGATTGCACTTGTGTTATCACATAAGATGGGGATAGGTGGTGTACAAGTGATTTGAAAATCCTGCAAAGTCTGCATCATCCAAAGGAGTTGGGTGCAACAAGATGCAGCAGCAACATATTCCGCTTCAACTGTAGACAAGGCAATCGAACTCTGTTTCTTGTTGAACCAAGATACCAGTCTGGAACCCATAAAGAACGCACCACCACTTGTGCTTTTCCTGTCATCCACGCTTCCGGCCCAATCTGCATCTGTATAGGCATGAAGTGTAAGATCTGTATCTCTAGGATGCCATAAGCCATAATTTTGAGTCCCTTGAAGATATTTGAAAATTCTCTTCACTGCCTGAAGATGAGTCTCCTTCGGATTTGCCTGAAATCTTCCAACTATTCCAACTGCATGCATGATGTCCAGTCGGGTACCTGTTAAATAAAGTAAACTTCCAATCATAGATCTGTAGGTTGGTTGATGTACTGCTGCAGATTCATCATTTGCACTGAGGCTACATCCTGTGACCATGGGTGTACATACTGGTTTTGCATCTTCCATGCCATATTTCTTCAAAATCTATTTGAGATACTTGGTTTGAGATAAAAAGATTCCTCCTTCTTTTTGTTGGATTTGAAAACCAAGGAAATATGTCAGTTCTCCTAGCAAGGATATTTCAAATTTTTTCTGCATGACCAAGGCAAAGCTTTGACTCATAGCTTCTTCATTGCTGCCAAAAATAATGTCATCTACATACACAACAACTATTAGCAATTTGTCATTTTCAGCTTTTATATAAAGATTGCTATCTGCTGATCCTTTTGAAAAGCCTTGTTGATGAAGATATTTGTCCAAACGGTAGTACCAAGCCCTTGGAGCTTGTTTGAGACCATAGAGAGCCTTTTTCAATATGCATACAAGATTTGGATCATTTCCAAGAATGAACCCATCTGGCTGTTCAATGTATACTTCTTCTTCTAAGTCTCCATTTAGAAAGGCTGATTTCACGTCCATTTGAAATACTTTGAAGTTTTGAAAACTTGAGAGAGCAAGGAACATTTGGATGGCCTCAAGTCTTGCAACAGGAGCAAAGGTTTCTTCAAAGTCTATTCCTTCTTGCTGCGCATACCCTTTACAAAAAAGTCTGGCTTTGTTTCTAATTACTTCTCCATTTTCATTCAATTTATTTTTGAAGACCCATTTTGTTCCGATAACGTTCTTATCCTTTGGTCTAGGAACCAGCTCCCAAGTGTTGTTCTTTTCGATCTGCTCAAGTTCTTCATCCATTGCTTTCACCCAACATTCATCTTTGCATGCCTCTTTCACATTTTGTGGTTCAGTAGAGGAGAGTAATGCCAAATAGCTTGAAGCTTCTGCAACTGTTCTTCTTGTTTGTACGCCTGCTTCTTTCTGCCCCATAATCTGATATTCTGGATGATTCTTCTGAACATATCTGGATGGAGTCTTTTCTTCTATTCTTGTTTGCTCCTCTGGTTCTTCTTGAGGTTCTTCTTCTTCATCATTCTGTCGTTGAGGGTAGCCTTCATCTTCTTCGATGTCTTCATGATGTACTTGCCTAGGAATGTATCCCTTCTCATCAACCACTACATCAATGCTGTCAACAATTCTACCAAGTCTTTTATTGTAGCATTTGTATGCTTTGCTATGTGGAGAGTAACCAAGAAGAATGCCTTCATCTGCTCTAGGTTCAAGTTTGCCAAGCTGCTCATCAGTATTCTTGATATAGCATTTGCTCCCAAAGATTTTGAAGTGCTTTACCGAAGGAGTCCTACCACTCCAGAGCTCATGGGGAGTTTGAGTGTTGTTCACCCGGACATTTGTTTTATTGAGAATAACAACCGCAGCATGTGCAGCTTCACCCCAGAAAGTTGCGGGAGTTCCTGACTCATCAAGCATAGCACGAGCCATTTGTTGGACTGTTCTGTTCATTCTTTCCACAACTCCATTTTGCTGAGGAGTTCTAGCTGTAGAGAATTCTCTTCTTATCCCATGTTCTTCACAGAAATCGAAAAATTCATTTGAGGTAAATTCCCCACCTCTTTCGGATCTGAGGCACTTAATTTTGTGACCTGATTCATTTTCAACCAAGGCTTTGAAGGATTTGAATTTTTCGAATGCTTCATCTTTGTGCTTCATAAGTCCTAACTAGAAAAACCTGGAGAAATCGTCAATGAATAATATCAAGTATTCTTCTCCTCTAGGTGTTCTTTTCCTGAAAGGACCGCATGTATCTGTATGTACTAGCTCAAGAGGCATGATAGCTGATCCTTCTTTCTCTGGAAAGTTAGTTCTGGTTTGTTTTCCAAACTGACATGATTTGCATATGGTGTTGTCAGGAATTTTGATATCTGGAAGATCGCGAACTGCCTGATATTTGCATGCTTTCCTTATTTGTGAAAAGCTTAGATGTCCCAACCTCCGATGCCATAACCAGTACTCATCATCCTTGCTCATATAGCATTGTTGTTGTCCTTCTTCAAATATGTACAGATTATTTGGAGTTCTTTTGCCTTTGATCACTGTTTTACCTGTATCAAGATCATGAACAAGACATCCATTTGATCTGAATATAACCTCGGTTCTTTGATCACACATCTGGCTAACACTTAGAAGATTATGCTTCAATCCATCAACATACAAAACATTTCCAGCCTTGACCTTTTCTTTTCACTGAGTGATGCCTTTTCCTTTTATAGTTGCAGGAGTATCATTTCCAAAAGAAACTTTCTTTCCTTTTTCTAGAGCAGAATATGACTCAAGTTTTTCTTTATCACCTGTCATATGCTTCGAACAACCACTGTCAATGTACCATAGATTTTCCTGTCCCTCTGCATAAAATGCTATCCCACATCTTTCTGTTTGTCGTTCCTTTATTCTCCATGTTTTGGTGTTTGAGGCTTGTTCCTTTTTCTGCTGAAACCTGCTCCTGCATTCAGAGTCTTCATGACCAAAGTTATTGCAAATAGAACATTCAACTTCATTTTCAAGAACCGAAAAATTGTTATAGGTCCTTTTTGGAATCCCGTTCATACTTCTTTGTTTTTGAGCTTCCCTAGTCATGATCGTTTTATATGCAACACATTGAGCTGCTTTGTGACCAAAGTTATGGCAAGAAAAGCATTGTCCATTGAAGAAACTTCTGCGGTTATCGAATCTACCAGCCAATTGATTGTAATTTCTATTGTCATCTATTCTTGAACCAAATTGAGAAGATTTTACCTGTGGCTGGTTGTAGTTTTTGTTCACCCTTAAGATGGATTGCCCCTGATAGTTTCTGTTTGCAATTCATCCCTGCTTTACCTGATGGTCTTCATTGTGCTTTTGCTCATTTCTTCTTGCTGCATCAAGATAACTTCTTGAGGTGGATGCTTGAGAAGTTTCTCCATTATAGCCCAGACCTGTTTTGTTTAGTGGAGACCGCTGCACATTGATAATCTCATCCAAAGTTTCAGATCCTTTGACAAACTTAAGATTAATAGCTTTTGTTTTCTCAATCTCTTTTCTAAGACCAACAATTTCACCTTCTAATTTTTCAAGATGTTTTTCGTTTTCATCAATTTGAAATTGTAGAGTATCAATGATCATATTCTTTTCTTCTATACATCTCTTGAGTCTAGTAATTTCTTCATAAAGGTTATCCACATCTATAGCATCCATATAATCATCATCTTCAAATGCCATTAACAATTTATATTCATTACCTCGTTCATCTTCATCACTGTTTGATAGACCATCACTATCTTCATGAGTGTAGTAGCTTTTCTTATTTGCACTCTGTTTCTTGTTCCATCTAGCAGGTTCCTCTCCTTTATCCTTATAAGGACATTTTGCAGCATAATGACCTACTCTTCCACAAGCAAAGCATTTAAAAGGTAACTTACCTCTAAACCTTCCAGAACCCCTTTGAAGATTTCTAACAAAATTTGATTCTTCTTCCTCTTCTTCTGGGATGTGGCTTGCTTCATAATAATCTCCTTTGCCTGATGCCTTGAAAGCAGCTTCTCTTCTGTCTGATGGACCTCCCTTTCTCATTTCATAAGCAGTTAGAATTCCATGTAGCTGAGACATAGTAAGAATTCGTAGATTTTCCTTTTCTTCTATTGCGGATACTTTAGATTCAAACTTGGGGGACAATGATCTTAGAACCTTTTCAACCACAATAGCCTCTTTTATCTCTTCACCCAAATTTTTCATACAATTAACAATCTCATCTACCCGAAGAAAATAGTTAGCCACACTTTCATCATTATACATCTTGAGAGTCTCATACTGAATACTGAGAGTTTGAAGTTTAGCACGCTTTACCTGTTCATCTCCTTCATAGCTCGTGACAATTTTGTCCCATATTTCTTTTGCGGATTTATAGTGCATTACCTTCATGAATTCCGATTGGGATATACATCCTAATAGGGTACTGACTACTTTTGCATTTCTTTCATACTTCTTTTTCTCGGCTGCATCTGTAGGAGTAGCTGAAGGAAAAGTGTAGCCTGTCTCTACGATGTCCCAAACTTCTGTACCAAGAGATTGAAGATAGGCAGTAACTCTTACCTTCCAATAATTGAAGTTTGTCCCATCAAAAACCGGTGGCCTAATTGATGCTTCTCTCTCGTAGTTGCTCATGATGAACGATCTACCTTCAAGCAATCAAGCTTCTCTGAAGGACCTGGCTCTGATACCAATTGTTGGAAATAATACTGAGAGGGGGGGGGGGTGAATCAGTATTATCTAATTCTTTTAATAAATCTTCCTTATTTGTTCTTTGAATTATTTTTGCATGTCAGTACCATATAATAATGAACATGAACAAAGAAAACAGATAGTCACACCAAAGAACACAAGATGTAAGGTGGAAACCCAATGTGGGTGAAAACCACCTGCTGCAATATGTCTCTATCTTCTTTCAAATTAGAAACTCCTTTTACAATGGTTATGTACTGGTGCAGTCCTTTACCAGTACGCAGGCTGCAACCTGCAGAGAGCTACAACTCTCTCTCGTTTTCCAGTCTCTCCTGGAAGGGAGCTACAACCCCCTACTTCTTTTCTTACAAGGACCACTTTTCATAAATTTTCAAACTGGATCCATAAGTATCAAATGATCATCAAGTATAAGAAAATCACCCAGTCAACTGTAGTAACCAGATCAACAATAAT
This sequence comes from Pinus tabuliformis, assembly GCA_031772625.1. Taxonomy (NCBI): domain Eukaryota; kingdom Viridiplantae; phylum Streptophyta; class Pinopsida; order Pinales; family Pinaceae; genus Pinus; species Pinus tabuliformis. The sequence goes on along the minus strand of CM062817.1, from coordinate 1,836,646,554 downwards.
AGAACCAAACCCAGAACACAGCAATGATAAACAGAGTTTTCAAGAGAAGTAAGCAGCTTCACCCATGTAATTCCTGCTTACAGTACGCACTGTATTCAACTGCTCACCTGCTTACGTACGCACTGTACTCAACTGCTCACCTGCTTACGTACGCACTGTACTCAACTGCTCACCTGCTTACCCACGCTCTGTGTCCATTGAACTGTCTGCGGACCTCCGCACCCGCAACCCTTCTGTTCCTGCATACCGGCGCACCTGAAACGCTACGTGCCAGCGTATATACGCACTTTTCTTTCACTTTACCTGCGTACCTTCGGGCATAGATGATTTCAAGACTTCAAGAATAACCCAGACAGTCAGATCTACATATCTGATCATGCGCCGAGGAGATCTCCATCCATCAGTAGATTCGCCTTATTTAGATCTAGACATTACTCCCAAGAGATCATAATATTTCAGATCTAGCTCTCATAAAATGTTCAACCCAAAAACATGCCCAAGCCAAATGATCTCCTTTGCTTTATATAGGAAAGCTCTTCCTCGAATCATGGATCAATACCACGGGCCGAAACCATAATAACACAAATACCGTCGGCTAAATATCAAAGGTTAAACATAAGAAACCCCATGTGTGCTTTTCTCTGCCTTGAAATGAGTGCACTGGGGGTACGCACCTCCTGAACAGCTGACCTGCGTGTCTGGCCGCGGTCCCTTCACGGTGTACCTGCGGGTACGCACCTTCTGAACTAATCTCCTGCGTACTTCTTAATTTTTCAAGCCTTGCCACGGGATTTGCCATCAAGTACAACATCTGTAACATATAGCCATACCAGAAACATAATGCCAACAAGGTTATGGGCCATGCAATAATCCTTGTATTTTTCTAAGAATGCATTTTCATTTCTTCCCATGTTCTTATAGGATTTGCTCCTAAGCCCATAAACCATTTTAATGTTGCATCTTTAAGAGTGGATGGAAACAATTTCAACTTTTGAGTATCAAGCAAGTAATCATAGGATTTATACAAGACTTCAAACTCAAAGAGAAATTTGTCACGATCCTCATTTCTTAATCCATGGAAATTAGGGATGATAGAGTGTGAGATATTTTTCATTTTGGTTGTGGTATCTTCATCAAAGATGGGAAATTCAAAAGGTTTTGGATCTCCTCTACCAGCTCCTCTTCCTCTTCCTCCACCTCTTCCACCTCCTTTATTTACTCCTCTTCCACCTCCAATCATATGTTCACCATTCACATTATGTACTTCTCCTTCCCAAACTGCCATTGTATATTCCTCAAAGCTAATATAAGGTTCCATAATTTGATTTTCTAGTTCCTCCTCTGGCTCTTCTATCAATGGAATGTTAAAATAGGTTTATTCTTCTTCTTCACTAGGGACTTCCAGTTCTTGTCCCAGAAGTTGTTCTCTAGTTGAATATAGAAATGTTACTCCTTCTGTTGGGGATGTAGGATCTTCTTCTTCTATTACGACTTCAGTCAAGGAAGTTTGTGAATCTTTAGGTTTGATTTCAGATCTATGTACCTCAGGAAGTCTATGTCTGCCTGCAATTGATGGAATATGAGTTTGGGTGGATGGTGAGGTGCTACGAGGTCATGATGGGATGAGAAATGATTTTGGAATCAAAATCCTACCTTTATTTACGAATCTGCCTCTATAATCTCTTTCCTTATGCATATCAATTTTATTTTTTTTATGAAAATAAAAAGACTCCTATATACACTTCCCTAGCAACGACGCCAAATTTTTTGGTAATTTAATTGATGTTAAATTACTACGTAAATGATTGACCAGAGCTAGTATTCTGATGAAGTGTATTTTCACTGTATGTACTAGAAGTCCTTATTATTCAAGCAATTCATAGATTAAATTGAGATATCGAGATGCACATGTTTTCTCTCACAACTATCACTCTTACATGAAAGTAAATATGTCATAGTTAACAGAAATGAAACTAAGTTTATCACATTTGCTTAAAAGAAATACAAAACCAGAATTATGACACTTGCTTGAAAGAAATATGAAACTAGAATTATCACACTTGCTCAAAAGAAAGATCACACTTGCAGAAATAAATATCACACTTTGCTTAAAATAAATATCACACTTGCTTAACTAAATAATGAAATTAAATCTAAATCACTCTGACAGAAAAAGATAAATTAAATCTATAATCACACGAATTAGAAATTGAAATCTTCTTCACTCAAATGAAATTTAAATCAAACCACACTATGTCATATTGTTTTTCATGTGCATAAGAGATCTCAGCTTCATTCATTCATCCTACAACAAAATTATTAAACAAAACATACTATGCTATGGACTCTATTATCATTGTCAAAAGCATTCATTAACATTTTAAACTGAAAGGTTAGATAAAATAATTCAAAGTTATTTAAAATGAAAAATTCAATGTTGTCTAAAAATAAATAAGACCTTACAACTCCAGGGGGGCCTCCTGTGAGTTGTCAGTACACACAATTACTCAGAAACTAAATACACATCAAGATAGTTGCTCAATAGAATGATCAAACTCTCCTTTATAAATGCAAATAGAGTTTCAAAACAATAATATTCAAGTCTACTGTTGTTTATCATGCCAAGAGGTAGATTTATAACCTCTATGTTATGAAACCAGCTCACAAAAAGATAGAAAAGAGAGATCCACGCCTTAGAATTCAGCCTCTTCGAGGGGGCAACCTCCTTTACATTACATAAATGAACAATTCTTCGATGATACAAATGACAAAACCTCCTTTCTATATATAGGAGTCTAAGGAGTCACAATATAATCCAGCCGACCTAACAATAATAATATAAAGCCACAAAAATAACAATAGAGGGGTTCTAAGGGGCACAGAAATAACAATATGGGGGTAATAGGGGCACAACAATATAAATAGGGGGTATAACTACAATAGTAATGGGGTAATCACTAGTATTATAGGGACCCAACATGCCCCTCTCCTTCAAAAAAGTGTTGTCCTCAACGCTTGAGCAGTTCTGGATACTTCTGCATAAAATTCTCATCCTCCCATGTGGAATCTTCAGCGGATAAGTTCTTCCACTTGATAAGATACTCTGAAATTGATCGATTTCGTAGCTGTCGAGTTCTTGTTTCTGTGATTGCTTCCGGTTCCAATATAATTTTTCCTTCCTCGTCAAGTTCTGGCAATATTGTTTGAATTGGGAGCTTGTCACCTATAACCTTCTTTAAACATGAAACATGGAAAACTGGGTGCAATCGAGAAGCTGCAGGAAGCTCCAATTTGTATGCCATAGTACCAATCTTTTCCAACACCTTGTACGGACCATAATACTTTGGTGATAATTTATTATCCTTCTTAGCTTGCTTTAGGGACATTTGCTTATATGGTTGTAGCCGTAGGAATACCCAATCACCTACATCAAAACTTCTTTCACTGCGATGTTGATCTGCCTGTTGTTTCATTCTATTTTGTGCCAACACGAGGTTATCCTTTAAGAGTTGGAGGACTTGTTGTTGATGTTCGATGTGATGTTCCACTGCCTGAACCTTAGAATTTTCTCTTAAATATGATGTGATGGATGGTGGTTGATACCCATAAAGTGCCATAAATGGGGTCATTTTTGTTGCTGTATGGAAGGAAGTGTTATACCACCATTCAGCCAGAGGCAACCATTTGACCCATTGTGTCTGTTTATCAGATACAAAGCAACGAAGATATCCTTCCAAACATTTGTTTACTATCTCAGTTTGCCCATCAGATTGAGGATGATAAGATGAGCTATGAGCTAACTGAGTACCAAGACAAGAAAATAATTCTGTCCAAAAATTTCCAGTGAAAATGGGATCTCTGTCACTTACAATAATCTTTGGGTTTCCATGTAGCTTTTGAACTGTTTCCATAAATGCAGTAGAAACTGTACTGGCTTTAAATGGATGTGATAATGCACAAAAGTGTGCATACTTGGTAAGTCTGTCAACTACCACCATGATGACACTCTTTCCCTCAGACTTGGGTAAACCTGTGATAAAATCCATTGAAACCTCCTCCCAACGTTGGCTTGGAATGGATAAAGGTTGTAATAGACCCGGTGTCTTAATTGTTTCAACTTTATTTTGTTGGCAAACCAAACATTCCGCCACAAACTTTTGAATATCTGATTTAAGGCCATCCCAAAAAAATTCCTTCTTAACCCTGTGGTAAGTTTTTAAAAATCCTGAGTGCCCTCCTAAGGGAGAAGTGTGCAATTCCATAAGAATCTTTTGTTTTAGCTGGGAATTCTTACAGAGGTATAAGCGATCTTTGTACCATAACGAATCATTTTTCCAGCTAAATGTATCAGAAGTACTGGAATCTTGTTGTAGCTTTTGAATAAGTGCCCACACTTCTTCGTCATTCTTCCATTCCTCCCTTGCTTCGTTTATCCAATCTGGTTGGATAATAGAAATGGCACACAACAATGCTTCCACATCCTCATCCTTTCTTGAGAGTGCATCTGCCACCACATTTTGCTTCCCTTTTTTGTAGATGATTTCAAAGTCATAACCCAACATCTTTGTGACCCACTTTTGTTGCTCTTCAGAGGATAATCTTTGTTCTAAAAAGTATTTAAGGCTATCATGATCCGTTTTTACCTTGAAGTGTCTTCCCATTAGGTAGGGTCGCCATTTCTTAAGTGCATGGAGTATTGCCAACATTTCCTTCTCATAAATAGCTTTGCTTAAAAACTTTCCCTTGATTGGACGACTTTCAAAAGCAATGGGTCTTTCATCTTGCATTAGAACAGCACCAATTCCATTTCCTGAAGCATCACATTCCACAATAAAGGTTTTTGTGAAGTCCGGCGTAGCTAAGACCGGTGCTTGGCACATTGCCTCTTTAAGATGTTCAAAGGCCTTTGTTGCTTCCGAAGTCCATGAAAATGAATCTTTCTTCAATAATGTTGTTAGAGGTGCTGCTATTCTCCCATAATTCTTAACAAACTTGCGATAATACCCTGTCAACCCAAGAAATCCTCGCAGATGCTTTATGGATGTGGGGATTTTCCATTCCTTAATGGCTTTAATTTTGCTAGGGTCTACCTTAACTCCTTCATGAGATACAATATGACCCAAATATTCCACCTCCTGGACTCCAAAGAAACATTTGGATCTTTTTGCATATAATTTTTTCTCCTCCAATAGTTGTAACACCCTGTCAACATGTTCAACATGATCCTTCCAAGACTTGCTGTAGATTAGTATATCATCAAAAAATACTAACACAAATTTTCTAAGGAATGGTTTGAAAATTGAATTCATCAAACCTTGAAATGTTGAAGGTGCATTGGTAAGGCCAAAAGGCATGACCAAAAATTCATAATGACCCTCATGAGTTCTAAATGCTGTTTTCGGAATGTCTTCAATCTTCATTCTAATTTGATGATATCCCGAACGAAGATCCAACTTGGTGAAGTAAATTGATCCATGCAATTCATCCAGTAATTCATCAATAACAGGAATGGGGAACTTATCTTTAATAGTGAGCTTGTTGAGCTCCCTATAATCTGGACACATGCGCCATGATCCATCCTTCTTGTGCACCAATACTACTGGAGCTGAGAAAGAACTTTGACTCGGTTGAATTATACCAGCCTCTAGCATTTCTGCAACCATACGTTCAATTTCACTTTTTTGGACATATGGATATCTGTACGGCCTGATGTTTGGAGGAACACTTCCTGGAATCAGATGAATAGCATGATCATGATCACGCATAGGTGGGAGACCTTTGGGAGTCTCAAATACCTTGGAATGATTGTCCAATACTTTTTGGAGATCTGGAGAAATAGATGATTCCAATGTGGAAACATCTAGCGAACATAATTGTGCAATTACACCTCTTTGCTCCTTTTTTAGAAGCTTTGTCATTCCATTAGAGCTGATTATCTTTCCTGGTTTCCCTGCAATACCCCTTAATTCAACTTCCTTTCCTTCCACAGAAAATTTCATGAAAAGTTCTTGAAAATTAAAAGCTATTGTACCCAAGGATTGTAGCCATTGGACTCCTAGTACAACATCAGCACCTCCCATTGGAATGGAAAGCATTGGGCTAGTCAATACATATTCTCCCATGGATAGCTTGATATTATGGCACTTTCCAGAACAATTTATTGTTCCTCCATTTGCAATCATCACTTGACACTCTGGTGCTGGATATAGGAAGCAATTCAATTCTTTTGCTACCCTACAATGAATAAAATTGTGGGTGCTTCCTGAATCAATCAACACTATTACCTTTTTCTTCTTGATTTGTCCTTCTATCTTGATGGTTTGAGGAGTGGTAATTCCCGCCAATGCATTACAAGATATGGTTGGATTTATTTGTTCTTCATCTAGGCTTTGTTCCTGGAATATATCCTCTTCTTTTGACCTTTCTTGCTCCTTTTCTTCTTCCTCTTCACAATCTATGTAGAATAATTTCTTCTCAGCACACTTATGACCTTTTGTGTATTTGCTATCACAATTGTAACAAAGCCCTTTTGCTCTTTTTTCTTCCAATTGTTGTGGTGTCAACCTTGTAGGTTGTGGAAGACTATGGGCAACAACACTTCCGTCTTTATAGTTGTGAATGGTATGCTTCCTAGTTGCCATAATTTTGCTTTTCATTTTTCTTGCTAACCTGAATGCCTTCTCTAATGAATCAGGTTCCCAAAGGCGCACATCATGTTGGATATTATCCTTTAAAGACCCTATGAACACATCAATCCTATGCTCCTCTGGAATATCTTTTACCCTTATGTTCAATTTTTGGAACTCCTCAATGTGCTCCATTATTGAACCCTTTTGTTTGAGACTTATCAATTGGCTAAAAAAAGTGTTGCTTTTTGTATCCTCATAATGTGCTATCAATTCTTCCGTAAAAATTGCCCAAGTGATAAATGGTTTACGAGAACAAAGCCATTGATACCATACAAACTGATTTGGTTCCAAATATAAAGTTGCCATACGTAACTTTTGTGTGTTTTGCACATTATTGAGATCGAAGAATTGCTCCATCTGTAATATCCATGTGGCGGGATCCTTGCCATCAAACTTCCTCATATCAATTTTTGGAACATGGTGAGTCTTTGATCCAACATTAGAGTCTATGGAATCATGATTAACATTTCTTTTGTTCTCATCATGAGTTTCCTTTACTACCTTTTCACCATTAGTGACCCTTTCTTGTAGCAACTTCTTCAATTCTTCCATGTTTGTATTCAAATCTATCTTCAAATTTGCCATCGAATCCTCCATCTTAGCTTCCATTCCCTTTATCTTAGATTCCACGCCATTTACCTTAGATTCCACGCCACTTATCTTAGCTTCTGTTAGCTTTTGTGAGCGTGACATTTGTTGCACTTGTTCTTGTAATTTTGATATATCATGTAGCATTTCTTCCTCTTCTTCATGAGTCATGCTAGAGCTTTCAGGTTCCTTACTAGGTGTTTTCATTTTCTTTCCTCGGGGCATCAGTTACCGATAATAATGCTTTACTATGCCCTTTGAATTCTGTTAAACCAAGCTTACACAAAAATAAAAAAAAAACTACACACCTTTTTTTCACTTTATAGAAGCCTGATATTGAATCTGATGTATCTCTGTAATTTCGGATCATCCAATTCTAAAATTTCTACCTGTAGTAGCCTTCTGCGTCCTCTTTCCAATGCCACAAGTCTGAGCCAAATTGGATTCTCCAAGGAAGAGTTATGTGAAATCTCCCACAGTGACTTGCTTTCAGACTGGTTCAGTAGAGCGAAGTTGTACGACGTGCCACGAGTCCCTGTTTCAACCTTTGAATCTGAAACACACATACAAGAAACTACAGTCCATCCTCTTTCTGTACCTTCTTACGAAATTTCAATCCGATCCTCAGAGAGAAAGTTATGACGATTTTCCTCCGTTCACCTGTTTTAAATGTAATTCAAGAGTCTGCAAAAAGACCAACTTCCTCAGATCATATCTCCGCAAATATCGCGCGAAAAGCTTTGAAATTCGGACCCAAGGTTCAGCACGATTTCTTCTGAAATGGGTCTTTTTTGCGACTTCTGAAACGTCACAGAAAAAAAGTTATAGAGAAAATGCCACGATGACCTGTTTGGAGCAGCGAAACCCTATAATCCAAAGCTCTGATACCAAATGTTATGAAACCAGCTCACAAAAAGATAGAAAAGAGAGATCCACGCCTTAGAATTCAGCCTCTTCGAGGGGGCAACCTCCTTTACATTACATAAATGAACAATTCTTCGATGATACAAATGACAAAACCTCCTTTCTATATATAGGAGTCTACGGAGTCACAATATAATCCAACCGACCTAACAATAATAATATAAAGCCACAAAAATAACAATAGAGGGGTTCTAAGGGACACAGAAATAACAATATGGGGGTAATAGGGGCACAACAATATAAATAGGGGGTATAACTACAATAGTAATGGGGTAATCACTAGTATTATAGGGACCCAACACTCTATCAATAGTTTTTTTAAAATTTTATGAGCCTGTCCTACTCGAAAAAGACTAAAAATAACATAAGAAGATAATATCTCACGATTTCCTCATGATTTTCTATCAGAGAAGCATATCATGAGGCTAAATATATGTTTCCATTAATTGTCTCACTTCTACATTCACTGGGCTTATGCGATGTTCTCATCATTGACCCTGGTCATGAAGATGGGTAAATATCATTATGCTGGCTATTAGCCACCTTCCCATATGTCTCGTTCCCGGCTGGAGTTCTAGAAGCCATTGAACCTTCAACTATGCTGCAAAATCAGTCATTAGTTTCACAATTGGTGTAATTCAGTAGCTTATGCAAATATTGAGTTAAATAATAAAGAACAATGAAACTTATGAAATAAAAGATGTTTAAGTACCTGCTATTGCCATGAACCTTGTAAACTGATGTTCAATCAGAGTTATTAGAGTCAAAAAGAAGGAGGATGAAGTGTACGAAGGTTGTCAAAAAGTGATCCAGGTGGATGTTAATGGCCACCCGCCTATTCCACTTGGACCCCCACCACTATCTCTTTCAATTTTTCAGTTTCCTTAATTGTAGTTCATTTTACTATTTTTGGCAGTTTTTTGACTCCTCATCTTTGAGAGTCATTTTGAGGCCCTAAAAGATGTTTTTAGGGAAAATAAGGGCCAATAGGGGCATACAATTAATAATCAAATAGATATTTCTAATGAGGTATTGTGCTTGTCAAACGGAGATCGTATGCCAAAGTTATGACCCTGGGAAATTGATGTACGAATTTACCCAAACAGGGCCCATAGTTTTGGTGATTCATCCCCTAGGTTTAGGTTTTTGGATGTTTAGGGTTTCCCATTGTTTCGCAATAATAAATAAGCCTCTAAGCCTCATTCTAACACAGTTCAGAGGCATGTGTCTACCACATCTCTTCTCAGAGATAAGCTACCATCGCTCGAGCTAGCTTATTTCCATTCTGTATGTAAGTATATTTTAGTTCTTTGATATTAATGAAATGAAGTTTTATTTTTGTTTCATCTATGTGTTCATGTTTATATCTATATTTAGTTGTGTTCCTTCATAAGTCTAGATTAGTGGTATCAGAGCGGTCTGTGCTTTCTCTTTTTTCTTTGCATGTCCCCAACGAGGTCAGGGTGTAAGGAGTTAGGGCTTGAACTTGTGGAACATTTGGAAGACCAACCTCGCAAACCCCAATGATCTCCCATGGCAGAAGAAAAGAAAGATGAGGAAACAGAAGATCCCTCCAAAATATTTCTCGAAGAAGCCCTTGAGTGACAAAGGAATGCGATGATGGACAACTTTTTCCAGATCCTTCGACGGATGTCCACATGTGATGCATATTCATCTGGTAGCCACTCTAGAGGCACCACTCCCTTAATGATACAAGTCAACTTTGATATTCCACATCATAGATAGTTGGTTAAATCTGGAAGGGTATTTTTTGATTCATGATTTTTCCAATAGGGAAAAGATTACTTTTGCACTCCTCAAAGCCGCCCCCCATGTCAAGGACTAGTGGGAAACATATTGTGAGTAGAAGGACGAGAGGGAACCCTCACTATTTTTAGTCACACCCACTTGGAACTCTTTCTGAGATGCCATCAAGGAGCAATATTACCCTATTGGGAGTTATGAAGATAAGTACATAAAGTGGACCACACTACAACAGGGAAGGGACCAAGATGTGTCGGAGTTCACAAATATTTTTCATACCCTTCACACGAAGTTGGGTATCAAGGATTTTGAGCGGCATTTGGTACTAAAGTACCATGACTGTCTGCAAAAATACATCTAGGATGAGATGGAGTTCCTAGACATCTCCTCACTTGGCGCCACCTACTGATACGTTTCAAGATAAAGAAGAAGTTTAAATAGAAGAAGCAAGAGTTTGGATCTGTGAATCCGAAGCAATGGAAAGGTGACCCCAAACCGTAGAAGAAAGGACAAAGCCAAGGTGAGGTGGTCCAGAACAACCCATTGAAGCCACAACACAATGAAGTCAAAGAAGGACATAGGGAAGTGGTGTGAGTTCCATAAGAGCCCCACTGATAACAAAAGTGAGTGTCAAGCCAAGCTGTCATTGATGGTCAAGCTAAATACTTCAATCAGATGCATGTTTCAACTTTGAGTCAAAACCTGACAAAGGGAATGAAAAAGGTAAGAAGATTATTGATGTGGAGCCCAATGTCATTATTTCCACCACCAAGATCTAGAAGAATGAGCCTGAAGATCCAGAGGAGGGGGAGCGTCTCTTCCACTCATAGATGTGGGTGAAGGGTTTGTCGTTGCAATTCATTGTTAATAGTGGGAGGCAAAAGAACCTCATTTCAACAAAGGTTGTGAATCGGCTGGGCCTACCAACTACAACACATCCACAACCATACACCATCCCTTGGCTTCACCAAGGATGAGATCCTTGTGTCATCCAGTAATGTCACCTTTCGTACAACATCAACCTTCCGTACAGCATCAAACCCTTCATAAATGAGGTATTGTGTGATGTTGCTCCACTTGAAGTTTGTGATGAATTGTTAGGAAAACCTTATAGAAGTGACATGATGTATATGAGTATAGACCTCGCACTGTGGTTTTTTATTTGGGTAATAAGTTATATAGGATACCAGAGGTAGCCCCACTTATCGCCATCTCTTTGATCTCTGCTAAGAAATTTAGTAAGGTCATCTCCTAGACTGGGAAATTTGTTTTTATTTCTAATTCGCTCTCAAAGTAAGGGGAAGATCATAGCCATATACATGGCCCCTGGGAAGGGTTCCTCCATGCAGCAGAAGTAGGTGGATAAGGTCGTGGAAGAATACAATGACATCTTTTCCTCAACCACAGGGCTACGATTGCATTGTCAAGTAAAGAATTTGATCGATCTAACTCCTGGAGCACCTCTACCCAACGGGCCAATATATCGTCACTCCATTCTAGAAAATGAAGAGATCAAGTGGAAAATCCAAGAGATGCTACAAGCACATCTAACCAAGTTCATTGCCTTGTGGGAGCCCAATTATACTTGTACAAAAGAAGGATGGGACCTAGAGGCTCTACATTGATTATTGGACACTAAACAAAATCACTATCAGGAATAGGTATCCAATCCCATGGATTGATGACCTTCTGGAGTAACCCAAGGGGACCAAGTATTTCAACAAGATCGCTCTGAAGTTTGGCTATCACTAGGTTTCAATAGAGTGCACGGATGTATGGAACACTGCCTTCAAATCCAAGGAAGGCCTTTTTGAATGGTCGGTTATGCCCTTCAGGTTGAAAAATGCCCCTACTACTTTTATGATGCTAATGGATGACATATTATGGTCTTTCACAAACTCATTTGTGGTTGTTTAATTCAATGATATCCTCATCTTCAACAAAAGTTGGGAAGAACAATTACAACATAGTCGGCAGGTCCCTCAAACCCTTTGGTAGCACAAACTATGTGGCAATTTGGAGAAATACACCTTTGGCATGAGCTAGGTCCAATATCTCAGTTACATCATTGATGAGCGTGGCGTGCATGTGGATCTAACTAAGATCCTAGTCATTCAGATTGGCTAGCCCCGAACAATCTAATGGAGCTTCGCAGCTTTCTGGGCCTTGCAAATTTTTATTAGAGGTTCGTGTTGGGATTCTCCCATATCACCTGGCCTTTGAGTCAAATTATTAAGGGTGGGGTGTTGGGCACGAGATCCCCCAAGGGAAGTTTTGGGGCTTAGATCCCATATTTTGGTCAGTTTTGTAATTCCAATGTAAAGACTCCACATTTTATGGGCGCAGAGTGTGTAGTTTGTTAAAGAGTCATAGGGTTGTCCACCCTTAATTTTGATAACATAATTTTGGCTGTAGAAGATATACCCATGGTCTATGGACCATGGGATTGTATAAATAGAGCGAAGCTCTAAGTAGTTAAGGAAGCTAAGCAGATCACAATATGGAAAAGATATGATGTATGCGAGATAGTTTTGAAGTGTAAAGTCTAGTTTTGGGTCATAGCATAGGAAGAGGCTCTGCAGCTAAGTGCGCAAAGGCCTAGTAGTCTGCAGCTAAGTGAGCAGACCCTTGCAGCTGAGTGCGCAGGATGAATCGAGTCTGTAAACAGTGGAAGTATTAATAAAGAGAAGCTTCTATCAAATCTACATCTTTATTTCCTGTTTTATGCATCTGTTATATTGGGTATGAATTTCAATTTTAATTCTTATATGATGCACGAATGTGTATAATTGTATTGGTTAAGTGAACACAAGATAGAATATCTTTTTACGTGAAGATGATCAAGACCTGTTAATAAGATAAGTAAGATATTTGGCGTAGTTTAGGAGATATTGTAGTTTCCTTCCTTAGTAGCGCGAAAGGACTTCAACCCCTGGTGAGGGCTACGCGAAAGTTGATTATAACAAATTGCGAAGGTACTGAAGGGTAGAACAGTGCGTGAAGTGACCTGCATGAAGGAAGGTTTAGTTAGACTAAACCAACATCACATCCATCTCAAGGGTGCAGAAACTTGGTTCTAGAATCGCCCCATACTGCTTCAGGTGAGACTTCAGTCCGCACTCCGCAGGCTGATGCCGAAAGGGCCAGTAGTGTAGGGATTTGTTTGGCTAAATAAATCTGAACCCATGACAGGCCCCCATAAAGCAACAAACGGTTTCGTTGCCGGGACTAGAATTTGAATGAGAGATGTGTGATGTTGTATCATTGGAATCCAACTAAGAAAGAAATTGAAGGTTGGTTGGATAGAAGAATTCATGAGTTCGTGGCGTAGGAGAATAGAAACCCGCGACTATCAAAAGAAGAGTGGCTAGACGACTACCTATATACAGAGATCCACGAAATATTTTTCGCATCCTTCACTACTGAGTTATACAAGTGGATCATGAAGCTTGTAGATAACCAAGGAAGGTGGAAACTTAAAAGTCCTATTGTGTGGACTCGAGAGTTGGTGCGGAGATTAGAAGCATCGAAGGATAAGATCGCATGCACTATCAATCATTGGCTCAATCATATTATAGGAGGATTCGTTACTGAGTTCATGGTTGACACCTCAGTCAACTACAGCGAGGCAGAACAATGATTTCTTAAAGGACTATGAGGTAAGTATGTAAAGTCTTTGAACACTTGGATTAAAATATTGTTGTACAAAAAGCAAGTTATGAAGTTACCTTGATGTTCGGGGCTACGTGAAGCGGAAAGGTTTATAGGAACGAAGGAAATAAGGTTCCAGAAAATAGCCCCTTGATTTCACCTCCGTGAGGAGACGAGGAAGAGCTCGCGAATGTCTATCTGCGAAATGTTATTCATCTGATAAGACAAAGAATCCCACGAATACCACCTCCACCCACACCACCACCGGCTTCACCACCATCACCTCCATATTCACCCATACCAACTCCACCACCACCGCAATTCAATATGCAAAGCATAGTGAAGTTGCTTGTGTTCAAGGGTCTGGGAAATGAGGATCATAACCAATTCTGGTTCATTGTAAGGGTTGTATTGGAAGCACAATGTGTTACAGATGACCATATAAAGAAGGTGACGTTGGTTAGTGCCCTGCAGGATCGTGCATTGACTTGGTATATTAAGTAATCCAACGATAACCCAAATGCGAGAGTCACGGATATCCAAGCAGTGCTAAATAGAGAATTTAGCACGCCTAAATTTGAAGCATAGTCGATCATTGGATTTAAAGATATCATGATGCTACCAGGCGAGACTCCTTGGGAGCTAGATTAAAGGTTGAAATGTATGATTCACGAAGCAAATATGAATCTAACGGATGGACATCATCGCGAGTGGTTTGTAGCTTTGCTACTACCACATTTAAGAAGTGCGATATCGCAGTAGAAGATAAAAACTCAGGCAGAGGCCTTAGAGATCGCTATGATGCTACATGAGACATTGATGCAGGATCCTAATTTAGGAGTTTAACAGATCCACACGCAACTGAAGAATTTGTGCCTTGAGATGCAGAGTTTGAAACAGGAAGTGCAACTAGAAGTGCACAAAGAAGTGTGGTGCGTAAAATGCAAGAGTCAGGGTCATGACAAAGACCACTGCCTAGTTTTTACAAATTACCTCGCAAGAGGAGGACCAATGCCTTTAAGGCTGGAAGCTCAAGCAGGACCTAGTGTGGTGCTTGCTTTGTGGTGTGCTATCTATCAAATAGTTGGAAAACATGCCACGGACAATTATCACCTGTTACAGAAGTATATGCAAAATTCGCAACAATTGTTCTGAAACTTTTGCAGGTCGGTGAGCCATGACGAGTGATGAGCCCCAATTTTGGTAACTTGTTGGGCTCATTTGGCCTAATTATCCTTGTTCAATCCTTCATTTTCCATAGCTTATGTATTATTTTTCAGTATGTTTATGTCATTTGTACGAATAAGGATAGTCACTCTTCCTAGGTGGCTAACGCGTGCTCGTTTCAGGTTTTTGGATACATGTTGGAGCAAAACCGACCAATTATGGGCTAAAAGATAGCCAAGCTTGAGGTGAGGATTTGTAGGGGGGTTATCTATTGCATTAAATAACTCTTCCTTGGGATCTTCACCCCCAACTACGAGCTCCAAAGGCCACCAGAACCGGATCTAGAAGGCAGCGAAGCGGTTGTGGAAGAGGCTGTCTACTCACAGTTTGAACAACCAAGTCCCATTGATTTAGGAGGCTAGCTAGGGCCCTCGTGATGTATAAAGGATAAGGCCTCAGCCTTAGAAAAGGACTTTTGGCAACCATTGCATTTTTTGCACTACAGTGCTGTTAGCCTTACATTGTTCTCTTGTAGCCATTTTGGCATAACTCTTGAAATTATGGTTATTATTTGATAATGGGAAGCAATTCGATTTCATATCAGCTCTAAGTGTTCTATAGGAGCCATAGCTCTTGGGGTTGGGCCCAACCTGAGAGCCTAGGTTTTCCTTCTTGTATTGTTATTTTCCCTTTATGCATCATTGTTTCCTTTATGCATTTAACGTATTTTTGTTGAGCAAATTTAATTGTTTTGGTTAAGATAGGTCATTGCTTATGAATAGAATTGTTTCAGATGTTTAACATAGGCTGGTAGGATAGTAACAGGAAAGTGCTCCAGGAAAAGGGTCAACACCACTCTCGGTCTCACCTCATCCTTATTGGATCAGGGGCTGGAATTGGAGAAGCAACGTTGTCCCAATAAAACCACTAGTTTGCTTTACCATGCAATCCCGAGTGTAATATTTTCATTTGCAGAAGTTGGTGGAGTGTTCAGATCTCTGAAATGGTTCATTGCATCTTTGATATACACAGTTCATCTCCAAATAAAGCTGTTGTTCATTCGTTTTACTGACATTTAGATTAGATTAGCTAGGGCTTTGATCAGTTGTATGGCTTTGTTGATTCAGTTAAATATACATTGTGCAGGGCATCCCTACCTCTCTTTCATCCCCATCAGCTTCATCAGAACCAGTTGGTCCATCTCCTAGCTAAGTTCCTCATCTCACACTTCCCCTTTTGCCCACGTAACCCTACCTCCTTGCTCAATCATTGTCTTAGCCTTCTCTAAGACAAGTTAGCCTTCCACATCCTCTCACCACTCCATCCACCAGTCCCTGGGCCACTTCAGGCCCCTATCCTACCTCCATATCCATTCAGGCATCCTTCCTCACTCACTCATCCTCCAAAATCCAATTTTTAAACATCCTGTAGAAATCTCTGAACATCCTGTAGAAATTCCTGAACCTCCTGTAGAACCCCTGCAGACTTCCTGTAGAAGCTCATAAACGCGGTTTCTTGGCAACCAAACTTTGTGAAACTCTCTGGAAGGGTGTTAGGGACCCCTTAGACCCTCTATGAACCTTCCCAACCTTTCCCAAGCATTTCTCCCCTTGATCTACCCCTGCACAGTAAAAAGCCAGTTAGAAGCACATGCATGATAATTCCAACAACTTAAACAAAAATACAAAAAGATGTTTTCTTTAGACAAAGGTAGTCTAGACAGATGTATTTCACCTTAGTAGAAGTAATGGCATCTCTCTCAGTAATTCACATGCTATCCTTTGCATCAGTAGGATTAGCTGGTAGAATTATGGTTTGCTAGGGTTTGCGTTTCTGTTTGGCTTTCAGTTTCTTTCTGCAAGTAGGTTAGCTTCCTTTAAGTTAGCTTTCATCCATCAGCTAAAAAGCTTCTTCTAAGAGCTCATAGAAGTTGGCTTGAGGCCCTAGCGGACTTGTGCCAGCTGACCAAGTGACAGCTGCGGTAAGAGCTAGTACTTGTGCATACAGCACCATCGCTTCCAAGTTTGTTTCGAACTACCGGGTTGCTAAAAGTAAAGACGGGAGTCCTAGGAGTTGCAACATTATTGCTGCAATATTGGAGCCCACCAATGAGCATACTTGCAGAAGTTATGAGTTGATGATGGATAGAACCCGTACCTATAAGGTTTAGGCCAAAATGCAGCCCCTTGACCAAAATGCAGGAATGGCGCGAACAAGATTTCCTAGGCACGGATGAGGCCGAGGTGGAGCAGGACCTAGTAGCGGTCACAAACAGTTGATTTGCTACAATTGCGAGGAGCTTGGACATTATGTTCGTGATTGCACCAATCCAATGCACCCGTTGTGCAAGTATTTCACATTGTTTGATCATGAGACAGAAGATTGTCCTACACTGATAGCTAGGATACATGACAAAGGAGCGCTACCACCTCCCCCAACTCAGAACCTACAGATGATGAGGTCTGAGCCACACAAGGAAGACTCGAATGTAAACATTGTGCTTCAAAGTGGAATTGCGATGGGAGATGAGAAAGGCAAACAACTAGAAGATAGTACTTGGGTTCGCAAAGCTTCAACGAAGGAAGCAGAGTTTGATTTGGAGCATGCTCGGGAAACCTTCATGGAAGCCAAGAAGAGCTTCTCTAATGCTTCCACTTTAGGAAGCAAAGATAAACCAGAGCTGAAAATGGACCCATCCATGCTGACAACTTTCCTTGAAACATGTATGAAGTTACCACGCAATAGTAAGGTTGTGAAAGGGTTACAAGAACTCATCAACGGATGTGTTGGGGCCGCGCCAGGAGAACCGTGCATAGTCCGGAAGATCAGAAAGCATAATACAAGGACAGGTCATGAAATGAGACTCAACGTGTAGATCGGAGAATATGATATGGATCAATTCATTCTAGATTTGGGATCAGATGCGAATGTTCTACCGAAGCAGACATGGGAGCGAATGGGAAGACCTGCGCTGCAATGGTCTCTTATTCAGCTGAGAAAGATGAACTAGCAGAAAATAATACCCATGGGGCGATTGCAAGGAATAACAGTGGATATTGAGGGATTGAGCGTGTTGGTAGATTTTGAAGTAATAGAGATTTTTTATGACAGAAATCCCTACCCCGCACTCCTAGGAATTGACTAGGCCACTGATATGAACAGGAAAATTAATCTGAAGAAGCAAAAAATGATCTTTGAAAAGAAGTTACTGCGCATAATTACACCCTTGGACCTTGCTGAAGGATCGCACTATACGGAGTCGGTTTGCGACTATGAAAGTGATGATGATCTAGACTGCATCTACAAGATAACATCGCGAGACCAAGACTGGGTGAAACCCACCATGGATGGGTAGATTACATGGGAGCGTGAAAGTTCCTACACTTTGGATTCCGACAAAGAAGTAGAATGATGGCAAAATCATTTACATGAAGTAACTACGCTGAACTGCAATATGATGACAAGGTCATTGCACTGCGTGTCAATAGAAGTAAGATATTTGCCTACTTATGATGGTCTAAATGAGGTAGATACCTTCTTGGATGCATTTGAAAGGGAGGTGCCAGAAAAGCAATGCTTCCAAGCCTTGGACTGGGTACTGCGCACTACACCTGCAAGATTGTGGGGTACACACAAAGTGATCTTTGATGGTTGGTGTGAATGAAGGAGAAGGATGAGAGCGCACTTTGGGAAGCCTAAGATGTGATTGGTAGACAAGTATGATGAACAAGATGATTTACATGCACATTTGGCCAAGTGGATGCAAGCATATGGAGAAGAGCCACAATCTGCGCAGATGCACACAAACTTTGTGCTAAAATACATTGTTAATAAGCATGTGTTGGGGGGGCGACCTTGCCGATGAATCTTAATGTTGGGAATACATTATGCAGGAAGAGAAATCACATAGAAGATTATACGTGCAAAAGTGTTCACCAAGGTATGCAACGCACTGACCAAGGTATGCAACATGCAACAAAGTGATTGGGATCTACACATACCTGCCTTTTTATGGGCTTATCGGATGACATGCAAGAGACTGACGAGATAGACACCTTTTAGGCTTGTCTATGGAGTGGAAGTTGTAATGCCTATGGAATACATCATGCCTAGTCTGTGCATAACAACGCTCACAAGTATGAAGGATCACGGAGCGCTGGAGGAGAGGCTCGTGCAGCTAGTAGAGCTCGAAGAAGAATGATTTTTGGTTGGATTCCACCAGCATGTACAAAAGCATCGCGAAATGGCTTGGCATGATCGACATATTAAGCTACGCATATTCAAGGTAAACGATTTGGTGTTGTTGTATGATATTAAGTTTGATAAATTCCCAGGGAAATTTGGAATGCATTGGTTAGGGCCGTATGTTATTAAGGAGATTACAGATGGAGGCGTGATACAGTTGGTCAATTTAAATGGAGATCCATTCCCAGGAAAAGTGAATTGTAGTCATTTGAAGCCATACACAAGTGGCCCTGCCACCTGACTAGCCAACCGAAGCTCATTCTTAGCACTCCAGGCAGCTGAAAGGAGGTGCGGGACTATAAACTACTCTGCTTGGGGATTGCTCAATGTTAGGACTGTGCACAGTAGCGAAGTGTCGCAGGGTCCGTGACAACGCAAGGGTAGTTGTGTTGGCACGCTGGTTGGCTGGAAAGTGACTGTTAAATTCACTATTCATGATGTGATGTTTGGTTTGAGACCAAATGGAGCAGGCGGAAGACATTTAAGGTGAACTTTATGGGCTAGATTCTTGAAAATCTGCCGTGAATCTAGCATTAATGGACCAAATGTGGGGGGAACAGTTGAATTCAAATTCAAAAGGCACTATAAATTACAAAGGGATGTCTAGCAAACAACACTTGGAAATTTGAGAACTGAGTTGTTGTGTGCTCAGATATTCATGAACCAAGACTTGTTCGATATTCTGAAGGCGAATTTGTTACTTGAGCAATTACCAGAGACATTGGGAGAACTATGGAATCATACTATGGAAGCACCCAAAGAAGTCATGGATACTGGAGAAATGACCGTCGAGGAAGCCACACAAGCAATTGTAGAAGTGCAAGCCCTAAAGAGCATCGGGATAGTCGCTAATATCCCTAAATCACCATGAATGTCGAGATCTAAGAAGTATAAGCATGCCATGATACCAGCGCGTGTCTCACCTAGAAGTCTGCTAAGGACCAAGCTCACAATGGAGGAAAAGGGGAAGGCCATTAATGTGGAGGCCGATGAGGGGAGGAAGAGTTTGAAGCAATCCTGGTTGAGGAGGAGGATATAGAGATGGAAGTCGAACCCCAGGGTGCGGACCCTCCCACCAAGTTACTTGCATATGTTCCTCCACGGAAGGGTAAAGCCAAGGTGCCCAAGGATATAGATGAGAGCAAGAGCTATCTACAAACTCCACTACTCCTTGACAACATTATTTTTGATGAAGCGTACTTGAGATGGGTGCCCGTACCAAAATTTGAAGATTGGGACCTCGCAGACCACGAAAGGTTCCCGCATTAAGCGCCTACGCAACTAATGTGCCAGAACATAGAGGCGTCGACTGGAATGATAGAGTTGGAGCCATGCAAATGGCTCAGAGGTATTGAGAAAGCAGGATTTCTAAACATGCTTTGGGTACTGCATTACCAACGTACACCAGTGACCATTTTTGTCATCAAGCAGCTACTCTGCTTGGTGTATGATGGGTGCTTGTGGTTGGAGGAGCCCATCCCCATCAGGATTACATGGCTCCCTTATGCAAGGGAAGACACGGCGAACATTTCAGAAGGAAAGAGTGATGATTTGGCCATTGTGGAGGCCATGAAAAATAAATTTGTGTTGGAGAAGAAGAAGCAAGGGTACGCCATCTCTAGCATCAATAACCCTGCAGTTAAGGTCACGACGCAGATATTGGCAGGGAAGGTGATGCGGAAGTGTTGCGCGGATGAGGTGCCCATGTCGGTGGTTGCACTAGCAGCGCAATGCGTAGAAGGGGTCCAGTTCAACTGGGCAAACTATCTATGCGGTGAGTTCCTTGAGAACTACCACGAGGCACAGGAGCAGGGTAAAACATTCCATTATGCATGGCTCCTATTGTTGATAGTACTGGTGGCATGGGATTTGCCTAAAGATAGCCAGTTCCCATCGATTGCGCAGGACCTTCCAGAGGCAGCGAAGTATGCTTTGTTGTGGGAAAACAGGGATGCACAGAGGATAAGGGAGAGCAAGAGCTTTTGGGTGCTCATGAAGATAAACATCAAAATGGGGATTAATCGCAAGCCGCAGTTATCACCCACGTCTACAATAGCCTGCAGAGCTTTGCTAAGTTCAAAGCAGACTTCCACCATGTCTTCATCAGGGTGCGAAAGGACCCTATGAAGACATGGCATGAGCTACCTTACTTAGCGACCGACAATGTAAAATTTTAGGTCATTGAGTCTTGGCCGCCGGAGTGGCGCGCCCCAGCTGGCTTTGCGGTGGAAGCAGAGAAGTTCGCCGCACAGTGGAAGAAGGAAGAAACGAAATTGTAGATGGTGTAGATGGTGCAAAAATACAGGAAGGAGGAAGTAGCAGCTAAGGCCCAAGTGGGGCACGACATTGCAAAGTTGGCTGAGGAACAATAGAAGACAACGAAAGAAGAATGTGAAGGACAAAAGTCACCTTCACCCGAGCCAAATTCAGACACAAAACAAGGTGGCACAGACCTACAGACAACATCCACCCAGCTAAAACGCCCGTGCCCAAAAGAGTAGATAGGGCCCCAAAAGAAGACAAAGGCCTCAAAAACATCTTTTGACCCTATCACCCTTACTGAAGGAGACTTGCACGATATTGGCAAAATGGTGAGGGGCGTCACTGCAAAGGCCCTCCAGTAGTTTGAGGAGTAGCACCAGATGGTATTGGGGGCTCTCCAGACACAAATACATGAGTTGCTAGAGACACTCTGCAGGTTGGCACAGTGTCAACCAGCCTCACAGTCAGCACATCCGTGGCCGAGGAAATGTTGCGCACCAAGATGACCAACATAATAGTGCTACTAGATGGAGCACTCATTACAGAAAATGAGGTTGACAGGCATATGGTCAGCAGCTTGAAAGGCATCAGGTTAAACATGGTTGTGCTCCCTTAGGAGACGCTCTATATTTTGCAGGATGGAGTCATTGTAGAACTACGTGCTAGGGAGAGTCGCGCTATAGGTAATGAGCGAGCAGCGCATCAACATTAAATAGTTGAGCATGGAGCGCAACGAAGCAGTGGCACAGAACAAACATATAGTGCAGGTGGTGGAGGAAGCGTGCCAGATGGTCCCAGATTTGGCCATCCAAGCAAAGGAACCGATGGAGGTGTGCGTTCAAAAGTTAGCAACAGGGGTATGGGAATCCAGAGCATAAATGGCCAGGGTTCAGTTGGAGTTGAACTTTCAGATAACAAAACTGTAGTTGAAGGCATAGCCTTCAACTCTGCTGGAGGTTAAGGAACAACACACCACCACGATCACAATAGCAATGGTGCCAATTAACAGTGCAGTGACAGACTGCACGAAGTTTTACAAGCAGTCGTTCGAGGTCCTCACCACCCTGCAGGAGGACCCGAACATAGAGCACCTGGAGATATAGGCATGCAAGCTGCAACAAAGACACGATGCGGTAAAAGGGACCGCACAGATGGTTGCCCTTACACAAAGGTTCGCAAGGATGCAGCAGGAAAATGTGCTTAAGGAGTAGGTGGATGCTTCTCGACATAAGGAAGTAGTTTTGAAAGTGTGCCTACAGACATGGATTGATGATGCATATACCATTACATCCTCCATTGAAGCAAAGCTCATCCAGCTGCAAGAAACTCAGGAAAAGATTTAGGGTAGCAGTTCGATATTAGCAGTCACTGAACAACGCGTAGAGGAGGTTCAGCCTGAACTTGCAGCAATCCAATCAAAGTTGGGAGGTCTTTGTGCAAAGATCTCTGCACATATATAGTGACTCAAGGGTGAGTCACACTATTTGTGTTGGGGGTCTGTTGGGCA
This sequence comes from Pinus tabuliformis, assembly GCA_031772625.1. NCBI lineage: Eukaryota > Viridiplantae > Streptophyta > Pinopsida > Pinales > Pinaceae > Pinus > Pinus tabuliformis. The sequence goes on along the minus strand of CM062817.1, from coordinate 1,836,623,757 downwards.
CGGGATCCCCTAACGGAATTTTTGGGGCTTAGAGCCTAGATTTTGGTTAGTTTTGTAATTCCAATGTAAAGACTCCAAATTTTGTGGGCGCGGAGCACGTAGTTTGTTAAAGCGTCATAGGGTTGTCTGCCCTTAATTTTTTTAATCTAATGTCAGCTATAGAAGATCTACCCATGGTCTCTGGACCATCGGATTGTATAAATAGAGCGAAGCTCTACGTATTTAAGGAAGCTAAGTAGATCACAATATGGAAAAGATATCATGTAGTTCTAAAGTGTAAATTCGAGCTTTGGGTCGTAGCGTAGGAAGAGGCTCTGTAGCTAAGTGCGCAGAGGCCTAGTAGTCCACAGCTAAGTGCGCGGACCCCTACAACTAAGTGCGCAGGACAAGTCGAGTATGTAAACACTGGAAGTATTAATAAAGAGAAGTTTCTATCAATTTTGCATCTTTATTTGTTGGTTTATGCATCTATTATATTAGGTATGAATTTCACTTTTAAAGCCTATATGATGTGCGAATGTGTATAATTATATTGTCTAAGTGAACGCAAGATATAATATTTGTTTACACGAAGATAATCAAGACCTGTTAATAAGATAAGTAAGATACTTGGCGTAGTTTAGGAGATATCATTGTTCATTGCCTTAGCAACATGAAAGGACTTCAGCCCCTGGCAAGGGCTGCAGAAAAGTCGATTATAACAAATCGCAAAGGTACTGAAGGGTAGAACAGTGTGCAAAGCGACCTATGCAAAGGCAGTTTTAGTTGGACTAAACCGATATCACATCCATATCAAGGGTGCAGAAACTTGGTTCCAGCATCCCCCATACTTCTTTGGGTGAAACTTCAGTCTGCACTCCACGGGCTGATGCCGAAAGGGCTAGTAGTGTAGGGATTTATTTGGCTAAATAACTTTGAACCTGGGTGAGGCCCCCATAAGCTAACATGGGGTGAAAGAAAATTTTTCCTAGTCTGAGTCCCAACAGAAGGCATTCGTTGAGTTAAAGCATCACCTCTTCTCTACACCTATACTCACACTATAAGACCTACAACAGCCATTTGAAATCAAGAAAGATGCCTCATACTATGTTATTGGTGTAGTCCTCACCCAACACAGGCACCAAGTGGCATATCATAGTGAGACACTTTCCGATACAATCCGAAAGTAACCCACCTATGATAAAGAGATATATTCCATCATGCAGGCTTGCTGACAATGGAAGCACTACATTCTAGGGAAGGAGACAGCCATACACATTGATCACTAGCCTCTTCAGTTTATACAAACACAAGGGAAGTTGTAGAACGATCACCATCATAAGTGGTCTACATATCTGCAACAATTCCACTTGAACATTAAATACAAAAAGGGAAGTACCAATCTTGTTGTAGATTGCCTCAGCTGGCCCCCAATTGCAACACTAACTATTGTTCTCAACTCTTGTGGTCACGAGACCTCTGGATGGCTGCAAATATACAAAAATTATCTAGAGTTTGTCTCCACATACCAGGTGCTAGGAGATGGAAAGAAAGTTCCTTATTTCTGCCTCCATGATGCATTATTATGCTACATGGGCCGCCTTTGTGTTCCTTCAAGTGAACATGCCAAGCTGATTTGGGAGGCGCACTACAATCAGGTCGCAGGACACTTTGGTGTGGAGAAAATTGTGGTTGTACTACAAAAGTACTTGTATTGGCCCAAAATCCGACTGGATGTTGGAAAATATATTAGATCCTGCATTGCCTACATCATTGCCAAGCCAACCATCAAGGAGAAATGCATGTATACTCCTCTTCCTACTCTCAGCCATCCATGGGAATCCATATCCATGGACCATGTTTGGCCTTCCTTCTACAAAGCATGGTAATGACTATGTATTTGTGGTTGTACTAGACAAATTTTTTAAGATGGCTATATTGGCAGCCTGTAAGAAGAGTATCACAGTAGAGGACACTGCCATACTCTTCTTTGAACGAGAATGGGTACATTTTGGTATCTCACAGACCATTATATCATATTGAGATAGTGCTTCCTAAGCACATTCTGGTCATGCCTCTGGACACTATTGGACACCAAGCTCACCAAGTCGACTACCTTCCATCCCCAATTGATGGCCAGACGAAGGTCGTCAATAGGATGATAGTGAACATGGTGTGCATGTACAACTCCAAGCATCCTCAAACCTAGGATGAGAGTTTTCCATATGTGAAACACAATTATAACAGAAATTTCCATAGCTCCACTGGTCGCAGTCCTTTTCAAGTGGATCTAGCATTTCAACCACTATGTCTAATTGATGTTGCCATGCCTCATGCGACTACATAGGTAGAATCCACACATGTATTGTCTAAGGCTGATAAAGCGACCAGATTTATTGAACGCATCCAACACATCTTCCAACAGGTTCATGACATCTTGGAGAAGTCAAATGCCAAGTACAAGCAGTGACATGATCAACATTAGGTTCCACACAAGTTTCAGGTGGGCGACAAAGTATCATTGCATTTGTTGAAAGAACGCCTTACCAGAGCCCATTAGAAACTTAGACCACTACAATATGGTCCTTGCACCATTACCAAGGCTATGGGAGACAATGAATTTGAGCTCAGCATTCCCTGATTCCTTGGCCTACACCTAGTGTTCAATGTGGACCACCTTCGACCATACTTCCCACCATTACTGGACACATCAAACATTGCAGAACATCTCACACCAATAGAGTTAAACCCAGAATGCATGGAACATGCCACAACTGATCGAATTATGGACACGTAGATCAAGAACACTCACCAGTAGAAGATCCAACTATATCAGATTATCAAAGTTGGCCAACTCCTGCACCAAGGCAAGTGGCTCACCTAGGACCAAGTTTAGCAGAAGTTCCCCATCTCATGGAGGCAGTCAACGCAATGGGGATCATTGCTTCCTAAGGGGGGAGGAATGATCCAGGTGGATGTTGGTGGCCACCCGCCTATTCCACTTTGACCCCCACCACTATCTCTTTCAGTTTTTTCATTTTCCTTAATTGTAGCACAATTTACTATTTTTGGCATTTTTTCAGGTCCTACACTCTCAAAGCTATTTTGAGGCCCTAAACGATGTTTTTTAGGAAAATCAGGACAAACAAGCATCTAGTTCTAGTGTTGGAAAATCATAAGTTGTAGTCCTCAAATAGATATTTCTAACGAGGCATTGTGCGCATCAAACGAAGAGCATATGCCAAAGTTACGACCCTCAGAAATTAATGTACCAGTTTATCCAAACGTGTCCCATAGTTTTGGTGCTTCATCTCCTGGGGTTAGGTTGTTGGATGTTTAGGGTTTTCCATTGTTCATAATAATAAATAGGCCTTTGAGCCTCATTGTAACACAATTCAGAGGCATGTAGCCACCACATATCTTCTTAGAGATAAGCTACCATTGCCCGAGCTAGTTTATTTCCATTATGTATGTAAGCATATTTAAGTTCTTTGATATTAACGAAATGAAGTTTTATTTCTCTTGCATCTTTGTGTTCATGTTTATATCTGTAATTTTTTGTGTTCCTACATAAGTCTGGATCAAAAAGAGACAATTTTGGGCTTCAACATACATAATGTTGATTATCTACAAATTGTGTACTAAACTAATATTGATATTGATCATTCTTAATAATAGTCTTTATACTTTCAACCAACTAAGGAAAGTGATTAAATTTCAAATGTTCAACTCGATATCAAATGTATACATATACAAAATTTTGATCTATACAAATTGTGTCACTATACCAAAAATTAAAGAAGATAGATTGACATTGGTCTTTCTCAATAATATTCTTTATACTTTTAACTGGTTGAAGAAAGAGTGTAAATTTCAAATGGCTCTATTAATCTTAGACACATACATATACATAATATTGTTCATTTACAAAATGTGACACTATTATAATAAAAACTAAAGAAGATAGATTGACATTAATCCTTCCCCATAATTCTCTCTTTACTTTCAAATAAAGTTAGCAAATTTCAAATGATCATATTAATCTCTTTTTTTCCCAAGGAAAAACATATACATATACACAATTTTGATCTATACATAATAATCAACTAATAGATGAAAAGAAAAGGTTAACCTTTTCTCTATTTCTTCTTTTCAACCTTATGCCATTCTCCTTGAGATGGCATGGATGAGACAATAGATAGTCGATTCCCTTCTATTCTTGAATTTTCCTTGTCTAAATCTGAATTATCAAATGCATGATGATGTTTGTACCCTTGAGTGCCCTTTCTTCAGGTATCCTCACTATCGGTGTCATAGTTACCTGTAATTCTGTTGGTTCTTGATATGTTCCCCCCTTCTCTTTTTTTAATTGTGTATTTTGTTCTTCCACATTTGGGATGGGATCCTTTTCTACTTCATCCTTTTCCTCATCTGGTTCATTTGGAGGAAATTTCCATCCTTTGGTTGCTTTCCTAGTTTCTTCTTCCTTTGTGGCTCTTTCTTAGCATCAAGACATGTATTTTGTAGATGTCTTGTTTGTCGGCATATTCAACATCTGAAGGATGTGTTCTCGAAATATGGGAATTGATTATAGCTATGCTTGTCATGTGAAAATTGAATGTGATATGGTAGGCCTTTATTGAGGTCCACCTCCTCACATATTCGTGCAAATGTATAGATTTTTTATTCCATTCTTTGTATTTTTGTTTTTATGAATCGTCCTAAGATATTCCCAATGCCTTCTATCACTTGATTATGCCAAAAATCAAGTGTGAGGTTATGTAGCCTAACCCAGACCAACATTCTTGATAAAATCATGGTATTAGCTTCAAAATCTAGGAAGCATATAGTAATGAAAAGTCTCGTCAATCCCCAAAACCATGGGCCTTCCTGAAGGATAACTTCTTGTTCCTCCGATGATGCAAACTTTACAATGAAGAAACCTTTGGAGTAGAGGTGTGTTTCACAGTTTGTTGTCCAATTGGTGAAGATACAGTGGAAGAGATCCACTAATTTTGGTAAGAAACTATTAAATATGTAGATGATGGTTTGTGCTTCATAGGTTTTGTAGAGATCATTTGTTTCTGGAATATCTATGATCAATCCTGGGACATAATTAACTTGCTCCACTATGTAGGGGATGAGAAAATTATGTGTTTGTTTTGGGTTTGTTGTAGTTGTTGGTTTCCCTTGGAGGATTTTTTTGAAGGAGAGTCCAACATTTATGTGTTCTTGGTTCAGTTATGTACCTTGGGTAAGCTAGATCCAGTAATATCTCTTGTTCCTTTTGATTTACTTGATCTCGTTGTTCCTCCTCTCAATCCAAGATTAAGGATGATGGTGGTTGAAAAAATAATTTTGTATTCATGTAGACTGCGATCATCCTCCAAAGATCTACCACCACAGATCAAGTTTTGCAAGTGTGATGGATAGCCCAGATTTTTCATGATATTCTACTTCAATTGAAAACATTGTTAGAAGTTTGCAACCAAAGTAATTATGAGTTACTAGCAGGGGATTTTAAAATAATTTGGAAGAATTTTTGTTCTTCTTGCTTCATGGAATCATATATTTCATATTCTAGATCAGCGTCTTATGTTATTCATGTTGCCTATAGCAGGGATTGCAATGTGGGAACATTTTTCGACTGTTAGATCCTTGCTACTCTATGATCTATCATGTTTGAGAGAAGATCTAATGAAAAGAGTTCATAAAACCTCAGTTTGGGACCCAATCCATCTTGATTAGTATTAAATATGCACAAGATGAGAGAAGATCCTAGATCCAATATGGAAGATATTACCTCAATGTTGGGAATTGAAATGTTGAATTTGATCCATCATTTAAGTTCTTATATCAGAATTTTTGTGGCAAGAGACATAGGCATAAAGTTCTTCAGATCTATTCTAGCCAGACTCTGTGAAAGTAGATCTAGCCTATAATGACTTTCTCTTATACAGGGATTCCGTCCTTGGACGAATCGGGCCTCAACGATGGCTAACTAAGCATCCCCATTAATTTGATGGGAACTCCTAGGATATTTGGTCACAAATGCGTCAAACCACCGACTTAAATATTTGGAGGAAGATTCATGTTGTTGCAATTTTGCTAATGCTGATATGGCCCAATACAAAAAATCAATAGAAAGAAAAATATTCCCATTCCTTTCATAGAAAAGAGATTGTTCAGATCTGATGAGCATGTGTAATCTGAGAGAGATCCCAATGTGCCATAACCCATCTGCCATAGGGCAATGGTTCTGGATTTGTTCTTCAAACCAATAGACAAGAGACGCATACCTATTCTCGACAAATTTCTCGATTACAGAGAGCATTGAAGCCCTAACGCATGTTCCCCCTCTTCCATCTAGGGAAAATTGTAGCTCTTTTCTCTTTCGCTGTGAGAAAATGACAGAGAAGATCAACCATTTTCGTGGCCTTTGAACTCTTGCAGACACTATTCACCTCCAACTCTGTCTCTTCAATGTTCACCATGACGTGGAAATGAGACCAAGGAGGCTGATTCACAGCACGGGCTTTTGATGTGTAAGTTCCAAATGGTAGCTACCTGACATTTTGAGATATCAGAACAACCCTCATCATATTAATCTTAATATACATATACATAATGTTGATCATCTACAAATAAATTATGTCTACTCACCCATGACAGAAACCAACCTATATCCATCTTAACCCTAGCTCTATCAAGTGTCGAGAGTGAACAAATCTCTTGATATGCAAATATTTCCTCAAATTTTGCATTCAAAAAGATGTTTACACCCTAAAAGATTTAATCTATCTTAGTTTTTGATAGATTTGAGGTTAAGATGGAACTAGGTTGATGTAGATACATTTGGAATCACTTGTTAACAATCATGCCCTATTTGAAGCGTCGAATACCTAATTAAGAAATTTAGCCCAAAGATTAATAATAAGAAATATTATTTTATAATAGACAACAATTCAAAGTAATTACCAAACTTGTAGATTAATATTTTTTATTGACATGGATCATGGAAAGTAACTTGGAATAATCTAAGTATCAACGAAAGTAAACAAGAAATCCCTTGAATATTATTATTAGTTATGATGTAACATCTATGTTAATTTAATTACAACTATCATATTAGCAATAGTGTAAGTTATCATTAAATGGGAGGAGTGGAGTTTATTGATGTTACTTTGTCATAATGCAATAAAATAATAGAAATATAAATGAGTAGTTCAAAGGTCATGTGTAATTGACGAGTTTTATTTTCTACTATTTTAAAATATTTTTATATTAGACAAACAAGAAGTGAAGTACAAGGAAATGACATTTGAGAATTTAACAATCATCATGACATATCACATTTTATTATTAGTAGAGATTTTGCAACATCCATTTTTTTTAATATTTTTCATCCTTTTATGAAAATAGAGAAGAAAGGAGGTATATTGCCTTAATATTTCACAATTTAGAATTTTTTGGATAACATTTAATTATCATTTTGTGATTTCAAATATAAAATATTTTAAAAGCAACTTAGTTTTTCATTAAATTTAACAACTACCATGGTCATTGATAATTTAAAATGTTTTCAAAAGAAAGATCCTTTTAAGATATGAACGCATAACACACAAGTGCCAATTAAACATTCTAAATTTATTGAATTTATTTATATAATAATTAGTATGCGAGGAAAATTTGTTATTTTCATTGCTTGAATGTAATATTCCTTTTTAGTTATTTAATTAAAGTTCCCATAAAATATCTTTAGAAATTATGGCATAATTTTTGCCAAAAGTTTAAATAAAAATGCAATTGAGAATCATAGAAATTGTAGATAAATTTTACTGTAAGAAACTCTAACAATTTTATTAATATCTTATGAGAGGATATTACATTGATAATTTGAGGAAATAACTTAGAAAATACTCTCGACCCTTGGCTCCTTGATTCTGTGATTCAACCCCTCCACAAATGGAAATTCAATTTCCTGGTTAGTGTAATTTGGCTCTCCATATAAAGTTGTCTGACCCTTCTGGAAATGATTCTTTGGTCCTATAAAATGTATTCCTCTAGCACATAACAACTTGACCTCTTCAATTTGGCAATTTAGCTTATTTAAGTGAACAATGTAGACTCCTCTCAGGACTAGTATTTTGGCCTCTATGAGTATAAAAGTTGACCTCCTCTTGTAATTGGAAATTCAACCTTCTCAAATAATGAATTGAGCCTCTTTTGCAACAATCATTGATTTGATTAGCTACAGTGGTTTTATAACCACCAAAACCAAATGCCACTAGCTAGCATGTGTGTTTCAACACTAAAACTGGGAATATTCAAGGGTTTCTCCCTCAGACGGTAGCTACTTGAGATCCTTACCAATACATAAATAAATTATCACATACCTTTTTCCTCAAGACTCCTTTTTCTTTTATAAATTTTTTTCCTCCTCAAAATACCATGGGTCGCTAAAATACCATGGTCAATATCGTGGGTCATTAAAATATCATGGATTTTCTCTTTATAACTTTTTTTTTAAATTTAGTTATTCATTTCACTTTTTGATGTTACTTTTTTATCTCCAAGTGAAAATGAGCAATTGAATTGATCTTCTTGGAAAGGGACATTATAGTGCTCCCTTCCCATGATTTCTTTCCCTCAAGCAATCAAAAACTTGCATATCAATAGTAGGATCCCAAATATGATTATAGAATGCTCTAGTGTATGAATGTTGTACCATCCTAACACAACTAACCCTAGCATCACTTACCAATTCTGACATACCATGAAGCAATCCATCCTTCATAAAAATTCTTGAATCCCAAGACCACATTGGGAAAATGACATTCCCATTACCTGAAGACCTAAACCTAATACTTGTTTCATCTCTTTGCATCCTAATATTGTATCCACTCTATAAAGGTAAACTAGAAATCATGCAAAGATGAAAGTACCTCCTCCAAAGGTGATGTAAAAAATCCCTATTGCAAGCCATGCTTCCCACCTTATGTGCAACCAAACTTTTGTTCTAGGAAGAATCCTATTGTAGCCAACCATTTCCCTATATGATATCGATAGATTGGATCCACCATGAACCCTATAATTTTTCCATCAGCATATCACTAGTTACAAACACTAGCTCCTCATTGAGATTAGAAAAGGATTCAAATTTATTCTCCTCCAAAATCTGACTTACTGCAAGAGGAAAATCACTTCCTCGGGTTTAGAAAAATATATGATAGAGAACAAACTATAATCATGTATTAATGCAACAACCCCATCTCCTATAAATATTTTTTTTGGTACTCTATCAATAATCCTATTGAAAATTTCATTTAGTTAATTTCCTTGCACTGAAACTCCTATTATTCTTCCATCTCGCTTGCTGCAAAAAATTGAATATTACAATTTGTATTAGTTGATATCTTATCATGATAGGTCTCGTCTTGTGTGAGCATCAAATCAACCTTGGGGACATCGTCATCATGAAAAACCTCTAAAACATTTTATATGTTTCCCCTACTATTGTTATCCATGCTTTCCTTCCAATTTCTTTCTTTATGTCAAATGCCCTTAATAGTATATGCAAATTTATCATTCAATCCCGAAAAGACATCAACTTCCTAAGCATCCATGATTGCAAGATCCTTTTAATATATTGTACTTCCTGCTTTTCACTAGCTAGGATTTTTATGCATGAATCCATGTTTTCCTCAAGTGAAGTTTCCTCTTGTTTTCTCCTATTAGGGATATTGCATGGTCTTGACATATGAATTCTTGAAATTCCAGCATGAATTTTCTCTTTCCTAGCAGCTAATGTTTCTGGACAAACTTTATTATGTGAATGCTTGAAGGAATTGTTGAGAACTTGCACATATTCCTTTTGTAACATGGGATTTTGTAACATTACATGGTCTAGTAATGCATAGATATTTTTGCATATATGAAGGGTTGTTTGTGCTTAAGAGCCAAAAATGCAATCACTTGATGGATTAAACTAACATATAACTAACCAATCAAGAAACCCATTGAGCATGTTTGCAAGTATGTTTAATAATGTTGTTGACCTTTATTGAGCATGAGTGGCCTAAGGCATACAATTCCTTTTTAGTGCATAAACATCATTGGCCTCCTCTAATGAGACATATAAATATGTTGGTTATGAGACAACACAACACTTAGAACCTCTTAATGATGCTATAATTGAACCAACAACATGGAAAGGATCATAAACAAGACTAGTGTCTTCTTTTTCTATTGACAAATATTGTTCACACCAATTGGACACAAATTCTTTTAGGATTGTATCTTCATAGGGTGATAATGTCACAAACCTACTCACAAACTCAGGTTAATTAACAAGGAAAGCAACCAAGTCCTCTCCATCGCTACTTGAATGTGCAAGCATTATAAATGCAAAAAAATGAACATAGACAAACTTCCAGTGAGTAATATTGCATACCCTTGTGAACAAAGAAGGTTGTAGGGAAAAGAGCACATTATATTGATGAACATCACTTTTAGAATATGAAATCATGTTAAGAGGATGAATAACTTGTAATATTTTTCTTTTAGGCTTATCAGTTCCTATATCTCCCTTTGGAATGCATTCATTTATATAAAATTCAAAGTGAAGATTTCACCCTACTTCATATGCAATTTGGTCGTAGAAATGATTAAGGAAGCATGTTATCAACCCTAGACCTTCTTTAGTATCCCACTCTTGCAATAAAGAAAAAAACTTTGCAGTGATAAAACAATCATGGGGAGGCCATTTTTTAAAATGCTTCCAAAGTTTGTAAATAAGCTACAATTACCTTTGCATATGTAGAAGTGAGTAAAGATGAAATATGTTTTTCATACGAGACACAAAAGTGTTTATCTATACAGTTTTCCAAGACAACAATAACTTTCTTAGGAAAGGGAGAAATATCTCCCTTGAAATTTCCCTCCAACAGGAGACCCCTTCATGCTTTAACATATTTTTCAAAAAAATCACCCCATGATAAAAATCACCCTTCTCATACTCCCAGCTAAACATTTTCAGAGGAAGCTCTATAATTTCAAAAGGAGTATTGATAACAATGTTGATAAAGATCCTAACTTTTGGAGGTCGTCTAGAGGTAGCTCCAATTGTGAGTTGGAAAATTTTAGTTTCCATAAATCGATCATTTCTTCCTATCGAAGCCAAAATACGGCCCGCCTCATCAAAAATCAATATTGCAGGTTCATTCAATCCAACTGATTATGTGGCACAAATCATCTGATTTTATATCAAGATAGGGCCTTAATGTTGATTCTTGTGCGTTAATTTAGACCCTTAACAAGAAGGAAACTACGAATGTCTATAAATTGTGTAATCTTGTCTGTCGTACTATGTGCCTAAACAACATGTTCTCATGTTGGAGTGAGAATAAAGACTCTTATGGTTGGGATGTGTTTGGGATGGTATAGTAATTTCTCCAATATAGGTAGAACAATTGCAACTATCTTTCTAGATTCGGTAATAGTGCTTCTAGTTAATGAAAAAGGTATATGTGTTGTCTGAGTCAAATTTTGGTTTTTATAACCAAGGGACTCACATGCCCTAAACAATAAATGATAATGATTTAATTTGACAAAGGAATTTGCACTAAAATAAACTCCCTTTGTTAGGTCCCTATAATACTCTTGTATTCCCTCATTGTTATTAACTTAGCTCCCTTATTGTTATTGTTGTGCCCATGTAGTCCCCATAGTGTTATTGTTGTGTCCATAGAAGCCCACTATTGTTATTGTTGTGCCCTTACATTATTATTGTCATGTCAACTCTGATTATATTGTTACCCCTCAAACTCCTATATATAGAAAGGAGGTTTTGTCATTTGAATAATCCAAGAATTGTTCATTTATGTAATGTAAATGAGGTTCCTCCCTCGAAGAGGATAATTTTTAATTCACTGATCTATCTATTTTTGAGTTGGTTGCTTAACATTTGGTATCAGAGGTTTGAATTCTAGGGTTTTGTTGCTGCAAACAGGTCATCATGCCACTTTCACTATAAATTTTTTTCTACAAAACTTCAAAAGCTGAAATTAAAACCTAGTGAATCTGAAACCTTGGTGAACCTCTTGTATGAATTTTAGAGCTTGGTTTGCTAGGTTTTCAGAGATATGATCCAAGGAAGTTAGGCTTTTTTCAGGCTCCCGAATTCCATCTCAAACAGGTGACCTTAGGAAAATCATCATAACATTCTCTCTGAGCATTGGATTCAAATTCCATAAGTTTTTGATTTATCTATTTGTGATCTGGTTGCATAACACCCCCTGTTGATGCAAAAAAAAATCTAGTGGATACTTTCTTATCCCTTGTCAACCTTGTGTCATTTTCTCCATTATTCTTCCCTTCCTTTAAATATTTTAGCTCCTCTTCAATTTCCAATTTCACGTGAAAAAATTCTTTATTTATTTGTTTTAGGGTTGAATCATCAACACCCTTTACATTTAATATAACCTTGGTGCCAAAAACATGTCCATACCTACAATATTCCCCTTTGGTGGAAATAGGTTGGCCCTATTCCATATCTTAGAGAACCTTTTTTTATAGGCTCAATGCCTTTGTTTCAAATTAATTTTTGTAGGAGGACCCAGTCCCTCTTCTATTTTCCCATTCCCAAATTTAATCACATCAACCTATATATCCTAGCCCTCAGTGATTTTGAAGTGGATTATACCAGCAAGAGGGGAGAGAAAACACATACATATTTTCATTATTTCCACTTGTGCATATGGTGCATCAGGTCTGCATGTGTTTGGAGTAGTTTGCATGGTGTCTCAACAACAAATTTAGATGGATCATGGTGATTATGAGTTTACTCTACTTCAACCTCTTTATCTAAACCATTATTTACCTTTGGGCATACATCAACCTCTGCTCTCTAGTCTTCACAATTAATTAGACTATAATAATTATTTTTGTTTGCATCAACTGGAATTTGGGATGTCAATGCTCCAACCTAATCTATCGTTTTTCAAGATCTTGTTATAATCTGTGAACTTTTTCCATAATTGTGTCTATATCTTTCCCATTGAACAAACTAATTGATGTTGCAACTAATTTGGAAGTAGTTTTCACTAAAAACCTTTCTTGTTGGTAGAAAAACCAACTCTAATACCAGTGTAATATTCCTTTTTACTTATTTAATTAAAATTCACATAAAATTTATTACAAGAAACCCTAATAATTTTATTAATACCTCTGATACCAAATTATTGGGGTTTCTTGCAATAAATTTTATCTACAACATAATTTTTTTCCAAAATTTTAAAGAAAAATGCAACTCAGAATCACGTAAGGTGCAGATAAAATTTATTGCAAGAAACCCCAATAATTTTATTAATATCTTCTGAGATGAAATTGCATTGATAATTTGAGGAAATAAATTAGGAAATACCCTTGGTCCTTGGCTCCTTGATTCTACAATTTGGCCACTCCAAAAATGGTAGTTTGATTTCCTAAATAGTGTAATTTCAGTCCTCCTGGTAAATTTAGTTGGCCCTTCAAGAAATGATTCTTCAATCCTTTAAATTTATTCCTCCAGCATACAGCTTAGCTGCTTTGATTTGGAAATTGGTTTCTTTAAGGGAAGAATGCAACCTCCTCCCACCATTGTATTTCAGCTTCTCTAAGTAGACAATTCGACCTCCTCGAATAATCAATTTAGTATCTTCTGCAATGATCAATCAATTAATTAGCTAGGGTAGTTATGCAACCACTGAAGCCAATTACTACCAGCTAGGTTGTGTGTTTCAAATTAAAACTGGGAATATTTGAGGGTTTATCTCTCACATGGTAGCTACTTGAACTCCTTGTGAATTCAAATCATCACATACCTTTTTCCTCAAGCCTCCTTTTTCTTTTATAACCTTTTTCCCCTTAAAATATCATGGGTCACTGAAATACCATAGTCAACACCATGGATCATTAAAATACAATGGATTTTCTCTTTCTAATCATTTATTTATTTATTTTTAAACATATTGGGTAAATTTCTATTAGATAATCTGCTTTTCATGGCCAAAACCATTTACATATATATATACAAAACAAGCTTTTGTGATTTCAACAACCTCAAAATTCTAATAAATCTAAAATAGAGTTTGTTTTCCTCTTCGGGCCCTATGGACTAAGATTCTACATTGAAACCTTCCATACACTCTATGAAATTGACCCAAAAATATTTACATACTTTTATCACATTAACAACATATAAACTAAATAGGCTTGGAAGGCACAACCTCATCATCCCCATACTAAAGCAGATCTTTCCCACAAAACATTTTAGCACTTAATGAAGCACCACCAACCTGCTCATTTTGCGCTTTTGCATAAAAGAGTGGCTTATCGAACTTGAAATCCTAAACACTTTTGAATATCTCGTTGCATATTACCCTCCCCTTGTATGGGAGTAGATCTTCCTCCCGACTTGCATACTTTCTCTCAACTTTTGATTGTAACCATTCAATTTTTTTCACTGCCAGATTGTCTCTCTACTCCCTCTTGCTTTCAATAAGATTCATCCTTCTGGAAGTGAGCTCAATAATTCCAATCAACAGTAACACCTTAAATAAATTCTCCATATATTTCTTCTAGTGGTCCACCTCAATCTCTAGAACTTGCACCCTCATCAACCGCCATGACTATACACCCCAAATTCAAACAAAGGTGATGAGCGCGCCAAGAAATGAGAGAAGGAGATGACCAAAAACCAAGATTTTGCTGCATAAATAACCAATATTCATCACCTCTCCTAGGTGAGGCTTTGGTGACTCCATTAAATACAGATCTCCATAGATCCAAGAACCTATCACAAAATTGGGATTTTTAATGCACAAGACCAACATGCATCCCTGTGAATTTAAGAATGGAAGAATGAGGGAATATAATCAACTTTTCAAAATAAATGAACCTGGATGAACACCAGTAATACCAAATATCAAATCCATCCATCTATCGATCCTTATAAGATCCCTCGAGTGCCAACTAGGTCTATAACCTAAGTTACCCAAAATAGGTTTTTTTCTTTTTATTTTTCTTATAGATATATCTATATATATATATATATATATATATATATATATATATATATATATATATATATATATATATCTATATCTATATAATTTTTTAATTAAATCATATAAATCCTTAAGAAATGTTTGAAGATATAATTATATTGTCTCAAATCCAACTATAACAATAAATATAGAATTTTCAATCATAAAACATGACTTTGCACATAAAAACTTGTCCTTGTTTCATACAAACATTGAAAATAGATCCATATTATTTCTATATGTTAGCAATACTCTATATTGACTCTGTATCATGTTTTTGGCCTATCTTAGTACATGAAAACTAAAAACATTAATCATCACATAAATTATAACTCTTCAAAAAATGAAGAAGAACTCATCATATCCAAAAATGTTCATTACATGCAACATAAAGTTCAGGTATTAACAATTGATCCAATCATTTGAATAAACATTCTTTCCAATAATACCTTATATTTTAAACATAAAATTCTTTCGTTTTAGAAATATTTAATACCATTATGAAGCCATCAAATGATCACCACACAGGGATTCATTTCCATTTCCACTTACTCATGATGGAATATATTGTTGGCCCCACTAGGATACTTTCTTCTTAAATCTCAAGTATCGTAACTTGAATAATATTGCTAATTTCAAATCCATTTATCTTACTTCCAAATTAGTCTTCTTAATTATCCAAAACAACTAAAAATAATCGCTTTATTTACTCTGAGAATTTTTCCTCTATACCATTGTTTTACATGTAAAATATTCCAAAGGAAAATCCAACATATTTTTATTTTATTTTTTTAAAACGTACATACAATTTTCAATACTTAATAAATTACATACAGTTTCAATTACTTAATAATATGGTAATATTTATATCACTATAAAAGCATGAAAAAGAAGGTGATGCCATTAAATCTCAAGCTTAATAAAATAAAGTCAATTTAATATTCTAATAACATCCATGTCAAGGAAGGATACCAGAGTATGCTATCCATAAGTTATTGACCACAGTTACCAAAATCTATATTGTTTGAACTAAATATTCTTGTTATCATCATTGCATGTTGCACGAAACAAAATCAAATTAAATCTTGCATATCTACATAAAGACTCTCATATATTCTTTTCAACAATACTCCAAACAAAGAAAACAAAATTTTCTTTCACATAATTCAAACAAAATTACTTTATGTGGAAGTTCACATACTAAGACTTGGTGCTATGTAGAGTGCAACATTAAAATCATAATAAATGATTTAAACTCATTCCAAAATCAACTATGGTAAAATGACCAAAGATCAAAGTGTATATAATGTTTAATTCTATAAAATATTACAAAGATTAAATTTTTTCAAAAACTAGTCGAGACTAGTATTTCTGTCAATAACAAAAACTTTAAACTACATATTGCAAAGGGAGAATCATAAACTCATATTTGCCAAGAACGTATATAGTTTTTTTTTTATAGTAAAGTTACAAAAGATTACCACACTAATTTTTCTCATAAACGAGTAGGTATGTCACACATTAACCAATGTAAATGTAGCACTCCATATATGCACCTATCAAACTAAAAACATTATTCACCATTGCATTTAATGATACAACGCTCTAAATTAGTGCAATGACATTGAAATGAAAATTAAGAGATATATGTTTTTCTTTTCCAGAAAAAGAATAAGTGTTATATTTCAAAGAGTACTTTCTTTTCTGCAAAAGGAATAAGTGTTATATTTTAAGAGAACTTTATTTTCTGCAAAAAGAATACATAAAGAGTACATAAAGTAGAAGCAATGTGACAGTGCCTTAAAAACAATGATTGCCAAGCTTTGAAACAAAACTTTTGCAAAACAATCTTATTAGACCTAAGATAAACATATAAACTTTAAGGGAACCAACTAACTGAAGGAGGATGTCAGAGAATACGAATATGAATAACATCTCTTCCAATTATATATATATATATATATATATATATATATATATATAACAAAGTCGGTTGTTGTATTAATAGCTGAAAAAAGGGGGGGAGTCAGGACTCCTGAGATACATTGAGTGTTGAGGATAGCCTGGATCAATGGAGTTACAAAACATGTATCTCTCCTTGATCCTACTCCTATTTGTTCCATCTTTCAGGATTGCTAAACTACTGTAAACTCTTACATACTGGAGCAGCAAAAATTGACATTTGCAAAAAATTTATAATATATGTTTATATGACTAATGTGCCTTGCAGTGGATTCCTCCGGCTTCTCATCCCTTTCTACTTGCTTGGCGCTTGAAGAGCTTTGGGCTGCGTTGTTGTGTTTGTCTATCATGTATTTCAGGATCGTTATGGACTCTTCCACATGACTGCACCTGTTTGACAAATGATTGAACTGTTCATGAAGTGAAGAGACCCTCTGCAAGAAGAGATCAATTTCTGCTCGGTATTTGTCATTGATGATGCAGTTCTGATCACTAATTCTGGCTTCCAAAATCCTCTGCCGGTTGTCTAAAATATGCTATTGGGCTCTGACTTCTTCCATCTCAGCTTGTACGTCCGCACGGTGCAAGCAATCCTCATTGCGAGCCATAGTTGATGCTATGGATGGGGATATTAGAGGGCCAATTGGAATGAAGAGAGGCTTCCAGAAGATTCGATTAACAAGGCGGGAAGCAGAAGCCTTCCAGGAAACAGAGGCGAAAGAGGAGAGTTGGATTACGACATAGCAAAAAAGGGTCTTCCTGAGGACCAGGAAGTTCCACTTCTCTTCCAATTAAATTTTACATGACACGACTTGTTTCCTTTTTTTATTTTTACTTTTTACTTTTTTTCACTAAGAACAAGTGCATTACAAGCTTGAAATTTAATCCTTCACCTTTCATCCCTAACAAAAATTAACAAAATAATAACTCTTCTTCAACATATTCTTTCATAAATAGAAATGTACAATAAAGCAAAGAGCCTCAAATGAGAATAATAACAGTATAAGTGTAATGGATGGAAGACATAGGAACTACAATTAGCACTACCATGTTGTCGGCTCACAACCCATTTAAATGAAAGAATTACTAATTGGAGAAACTATTTACCCATTAGTTAAAAAAATCATATTCTATAATTTCAAGAGATTTATAACAAAAGAAATAAATGGTATACCATGGACTATATTCAAAACTTTTTGAAGGACAAGAAGTATCGAGAAGGTAAACTAGCTATATCTTCATCCAAGAAAGGTTAATTAAAGGAAAATATAAGAAACTAGAAATTATACTTGATAATCAGACATTCTAATCCGTTCAACAACTCTACTTTCCAACTCCAACAGACCAGTCAGTTTTACCACCCAACCATATCTAAAGAAAATCTTTTTCCTTGGAACCCTCGAGCTCTATGAGCTCACAAACAGTACCAACTTCAATAGTGAGAAATGTCGTGCAAACTAAGGAATATATTTTATCTTCCTCTCACACCACTTAGTCTCCATCAACTAGGAAAAACTATTGGGATTTTAATTTAGGATTCGGGTAGTCATTTTGGCAGTATCTCCCTACTTTCTAGTCTGCCCAACACGAGGAAAAATCCTTCAATAGTTAGAAGCATTGAGTGGAGTGACTCTTCACTCCCTTCATGCAAAAATTAACCTATTTTTAATTTATAATAAATCATATTACTCACCACCCTCCCTTGAAGTGGCAACCTCTCACTTTTTCTTAATTAATTAATTACTTTATTTATCTAATATTCATCACCCCATGTGTCATTTCTAGATAATTTTCTATTATTTATCTTTCAAAAAGAGCTAATTAATATTTTTTATTTTAAATGGCCCTCTAAAGTAGGTAAATTGGAATTAATTAAACTCAAAGTTTAACTTAGATTAATTCACCTGGTTGATGTAAGCCTTCAAGTGGTGCTTTTTGAGTCAGGAAATAAGGATTTTGCACCCCTATTGTGCACCTCTCCTGACTTGTTAGGATTTTGCACCCCTATTGTGCACCTCTCCTGGCTTGTTAGGATTTTGTGCCCTTGTCATGTACCTAGGACTCCACATCCTAGTAGAATCAAGACTCAATGCGTTGATCTATTTCAAAGATCCAAGATTCCATGCCTTGATCTATTGTAAAGATACAAGACTCCAAGCCTTGATTTTCATAAAGTTAGGACTCTTCTCCCTAATCTTTTCCATATATTCTCATAAATGCTTCTTTCAAGCTTCAGGCTTTGACTCATGGTATTGGTTGTGAGCTCATACACATTTGATGATAGCTAGTAAGGTCTTGTTTCCCTAGACCTACATGCATTATGACCTTGTATATTAAACACATCAATTAAAATTCATAATGAATTAATTTATTCACATTTTACACAATTATATACATGACCTCCATGGTCATTTATTATCTGAGCATCCTTCTTGCCACAACAAGTAACTAAGTTCCCTACCAATTCTTGCTAAATACATGGTTAATCATACATAATCATGTAATTCATGGATCATAGACAAGATTATGGTCAATTAACTACTCCACATAGTAGCTTTCGTTCATTTTTCATGCTCATAGACCATCATTTATGTCATGCATCAAATTCAAAATAAGGATGCCAAAAGAGAAACATCAACAATATGCACTTAACCAAAATTAGTGTTATACACACAACCATAGATATTATCATAAGCATGTAACAACCATGTGAACCGAACCAGGTCTATAGCATACAAGAATATTCATAAGTCTAAATATATAATCTTTATACACTCCATCAAAATGAGCCTCTCTAGGTGTCACCAAAACTAACCAAGAAGGGACACTACATACTCGCCCTCTTTGGCTAAACTTGGCCCAAATTTTTCCTACAATCAATAAAAACTTGGTTATTTTTGTTCTCTTATCAATAAGGTGTTAACCTTATGTATAAGTATTTGATATATTTTTCTTCATGCCAATTCAAAATTAAATGTTTTGCTAAAGTGAAAGCATTTCGATGAAAACCAAAGCATGTCATTCTTAATCAAGTAGCAAATATATCCATACTATATTAGATATGTTTCAATATATAAAATGCCAAATATTTCTATATCAAAACCATCCATACAATTTATAATACCATATTTTATGTAATTGATATGACATATACTTAAGTTATCAATAATAACTTGACATTCCGGGTGTTTTCCTTCTCATAGTCCACATTAATCCTTCATGTGACATCTTGTTAGTTTTATAGTATATTGAGCTTTCCAAGCTATTAATAGATCCCAAATTATTTTTATAACAACATTGATGGTACATCCCATCATATAATCAAACTTGCATGGAAAGAGGTAGCAAATCATACATATATTATTGCATGTCAATCTAGTTATAAAACATGATGTCATATTTATAAGTAATGACTTATATTTTCTGTAATGACTTATGATTTCTCATTCTAAGTTTAAACTTTTCATTTCACAAGACATAGATGCAATCACAAATATTATGAACAAATTACTATTTTTACCAAAAGTTTAAACCTATGAATAAAAACAATTTCAAGATCAAAAACAATTATTTTAACTTATCAGGTTAAACATCTACTTTGTACCACTGAGTTTTCCTTGAGCTCCCCAACCATTGATGTTATTCACTTTCATTAATTGAGAACGAATTCAATATTGGTTTAGACAAATTTCATTCCAACATATCAAATTGCAATCTTCCAATCCAAGACAAGTCATAAAGCAGGTTATCTATAACATTATACCAACACCCATTTCCCAATTACTCATGATTTATATTGAATAACTAGGTTATTCATTTGGTTTCATGCCTTATTTATTAACATTAATATAGATAAGAAAACCTTAAACAAATATATTAAAACCATACATTTCTCAAACTAAGAATAATCATGTTGATTTTGCATAAGATTTACAATGTCAGAATGTCATTTATAACCTAAAATTAAGCTTCATTTCCTTTTTTTCTCTTTTTTTTTAAGAATTACGACACTCAAAAGATTACAACCTTTTGCAAGACTACTAACTACTCATAAAACTATACATCCCAACACAAGTTCCTAAATCCAACAATCTCTTCCATTCCACATACAATACAATCATCTTATGTTTCTAAATTCTGCAACAATTCCAATTCATCAAAAATGTGATTTCAGTATTCTTCAATTTCTCCCTCAAAAATATCACACACACATATTCTTGTACAATAAGAACTCAAATCAACTTTATATTGATCTCATACCTTATCCTTTAAGCTTAAATAAAACAAATTTCTAATCACAAAAAAGGTTTATCTCTAAATATGTTATTCTCTTAACAATTATGTGCTAATCAATTTCAAGAAAGTAATTCATCAATTTTAAATCTATCAACTAACTAAAAATAGTTTTGAGTAGTTCATGAGTTCAATCCTCATAATTTCTCTAATTAATTTAGTTAAATGCAATTCAATCAATATGCAATCCTTAAATTCATTAAGAAGAATATTATGGGTTTCCTAAACACAACAATACAAAATATTCTTTAAATATGATAGACTTAATTTTTCTTAAGCCAATAGAAAAGATATTTCATCAACTTATCACAATAATCTATTTCTACATTTTCAAGCATTAACATTTAATTTAAGTCTACCTCAATGAAGCACATAGAAAAAGAATTACAATAATGAAGCATAAATACCTAGTCTACATTTGACTACATATATCGAGACCAACTATTATAAAAATTCTAAACCACCTATTGGTGTACATTATACCAATCTTTGTTTCTTCATTTATAATCAAACCAAAATGATGTAAAAATTGCAAAGAAGAAGTCAGATCTCACCTTTCTCAAACGTTGCAGAGACGCCTCCATTATCCCTCCATTTGCCTCCATAAAACACAGTCTTAAAAACTTCCGAAACTTCCACATTTTCAACAAAGCCAGCCTGTCCCTCATTCGCTCAGAAATCAACAAAATTCGCTGAGAACTCAATCTATTAAGCCAAAAAGCCCTTAAGCTGCACCTGAACCTACCGAATCTCATTGAACCAGCGCTTTGGTCCAGAATAGACTCCTGCGCATCTCTAAAATCAATTAAAACAGAAGAATGCAAAAATAAAAAACACTTGCTGAAATTTGAAAAATTAGAAAAGAAGATGAACACCGGCATAAACCCCTACGCATCCTCTACAAATCGCTCTAAGACCAGTTTGGAAAAATCGGATACGGAGTCGAATGATGAAGCAATACCCTGCGCAGTCACTACACCTCGCTCCTCTGCCAGAATTCGACCTGCCCAGATATCCTTTCTGAAATCCCTGATCGCAGATAACGAATCAGTTCACAGGACAATGCAAACAACAGCGCATAATTCGATGAACCCGGTCTCGGACCTCAGAAGTGATAAGGATAACTCGCATCCGCCAGAAATAACAGTCGAACCAAGAAGGAATGATCGCCCAGCTCTCAATCACAGTTTATTATTCACTCACCAAGCAACGAGAACTCATCGGCCAGAAAATGAAGCACCACAAAAAACAGACAACGCATTGAAGATAACGGCCCAGTCAGACCCGCGTATAGACACTCCAGGCAGCAGAATGATAAACAGAAAACTCAATAATTCCACTAACGAAGGCATCAACAGGAACGCAAAACCGATGGAGAACAATTCTACAGGCAGCAATGCGTACAAAAACACATTGGCGCCAGATCCAAGGCATGATGAGGAAATCAGCATAACGCTAGCGCAAGAAGATCTCGGCATACACGTTGAAACCACGGATAGAAAAAGAACCAGCAGCAGCAACTTCGGCATTGGCCAGGAAGAAGAAAATATCATCCTTAGTGCTAATATAGAGACTGACATAATAGAGCCTCAGCAAGACATGACAGATGAACAGACAAAAACATCCCAGGAGGAGAAAAAAGTAAGCATAATAAACCTCTCAAACACGCATATTGATGAAGTCACTATAGGTTTGCTTGAAAAAGGCCTGAATTTTGCAATAACACCACACTCCATCCCCAAAGATGATATCGTATGTAATATAGAGTATGGGATTAAAGACATGCCTGACAGCATTAAAGAAGTCATCAGACAAGATTGTTCCATAATACTCAGAAAAGCCAAGCCTCCCAAAAGCAATATATCAAAACAAGAATACATGGCTCTCAAAACTTTAAACCAAAACCCAGACATTGTGGTCCTAAAAGCAGACAAAGGGGGTGCGACAGTTATAATGAACACTGAAGACTACAATGAGAAGATGCTAGACCATTTAAACAACAGCGGCTGCTACATCAAATTGAAGAAAAATCCCATAAAGAAGATTTCCAGGAATGTCAATAACTTGGTGAAAGCAAGCAATGAACACAACATGAAGAATCTTATTGAAACCAACCCCTACACCCCTAGGATTTATGGGGCCCCTAAAATTCACAAAGAAGGTATACCCATTAGACCCATTGTCAACACTATTGGTGGCCCCACTTACCACCTGGCGAAGCATCTGGCTAAAAAGCTTAAACCCTTGGTAGGAAATACCAGCTCCTTTGTCAAAGATTCCTACCATTTCATTAAAGAAATCAAACCCATAAAGCTAGACCAAGACGACATCTTAGTGAGCTTTGATGTAAAAGCCCTTTATACCAACATTCCTATAAACGAAGCCATGGAAGTTGTACACAAAATCACTGACCCCAACACAGCTAAATTGGTTGAAGTCTGTCTAAAATCCACCTTTTTTAGCTTCAAAGATGAAATATATGAACAAACATGTGGTGTGGCCATGGGATCACCCCTGTCTCCCATCATTGCCAATTTATTCATGGAACATTTTGAAACTAAGGCCATTGAGTCTGCTCCCCTAAAACCTAAATTGTGGAAAAGATTTGTTGATGACACTTATGTCATTTGGCCTCATGGAAAAGAAAAACTAAACGAATTTCTTGAACACCTTAACAGCCAGTCAGATTCCATCAAGTTCACTATGGAAGTGGAAGAAAATGGTTGTCTTCCCTTTCTTGACATCCTCATCAAAAGGAACCAAGATGGCACCATTTCTCACCAGGTCTATCGCAAAAAAGCTCACACCGAACACTACCTACATGCTAACTCTCACCATCATCCAGCTCAGAAACTTGGGGTACTAAACACCTTAGCAACAAGAGCAATTCGTATCTCAGATCATGATAATTTTGAACAAGAAAAGAGCCACCTCTTAAAAGTCTTCAAGAAGAATGGATACAAGAGACACCAAGGGATCAAGGCTTTCAAGAAGATTGAAAATCCCATGAACAAGCATCAGAGGGATGATTATGCTGGTACAGTTCACCTCCCTTACATTCTAGGCACCACTGATAAAATTGCTCACATCTTAAGAAAGAACAAAATAAAAACCACATTCAAACCTTTGAAAACAATCAGTAGATGCCTAAAATCAGTGAAAGATCCTATTGACCCTAAACACCACAAAGGGGTCTACTTGGTCCCTTGTTCATGCGGAAAGTCATACATTGGGGAAACCGGTCGATCTATATTAACAAGGATTCAAGAACATGCTGCGGATATTAACCATAACCGCTCCAAAACCTCAGCCTTAGCTGAGCACTCAAGCAAAACCAATCACCACATTTGCATCGAAGACTCCTGTGTCATGGCCAAAATTGAGCATTACCACCATAGGAAATTCAGAGAAGCTATTGAAATAAGAAAACACCCTGATAACCTAAATCGTGATGATGGTTGGAAGATAAGCGACAACTGGATTCCCACAATAATAAAGGATTCCGCCACTTCCTAGTCCCCCGTGTCCATTCCCCTTTCTTCCCTATATCTGATCCATTTCCCTTACCTTCATAATGCAATATACCCTTCACCCATCCAATTAATTTAATTTCCATAATAAAATTCTATATACATGAAATATTATTTATATCATAACAATATTAAATTAATATATATATATATATATATCATAATATATTAACAATATTAAATTAACACATATATATCATAATATATTAAATCAACAAATATTAAATATTATTTATATCATAACAATATTAAATTAATATACATATACCATAATATATTAAATCAACCAATATACATAATAAATAGTTATAAAAAGTAATACACTAAGCTCTCATATTCAAAACAATGTAGGTAATTATAACAAAATCATAATACACATTAAATCAATAAACATTTATCACAATATAATAAAGCAAAACATAATGTATATTAAATCAAAATATACTATCATAACATAATATATCATAATACATTAACAATATTAAATTAATACATATATATCATAATACATTAAATCAACAATATTAAATATCATTCCTATCATAATAATATTAAATTAATATATATATATATATATCACAATATATCAAATCAATCAATATACATAAAAGTAGTTATAAAAAGTAATATATTAAGCTTTCATATTCAAAACAAATTAGGTAATTATAACAAAATCATAATACACATTAAATCAATAAACATTCATCACAATATAATAAAACAAAACATAATGTATATGAAATCAAAATATACAATCATAACATAATAAATCAATATATACATATCTTAACACATTAATACCAATACCTATCAATATACATATATAGGTATAAAAGAAATAAACATATTACACAATACATATTAAAGCTATATATATATATATATATATCACAAGATAACAAAACAAAGCATAAGATATTAAAATCAATATATATTAAATCAAAACATAGTATATAGTAAATCAAGATATATATATACATCTTAATACGCTAAATCAATCAACATACATATCCTAATACATTAAATCAAGTACTTGTAATTAGTTTAATAAACAAAACAAATTAGGTCAAAGCATAATGAATATAAACAAACATTTATATACAAATGAACTAATAAGTCCATTCATAACGGAAAATCATGATTAAGTCAAAAAAGATTTAAACACAATACAAATAAATAAAATAGATAAATGATAATAGTAATAAGATATTTATAAAAATTAAAAATTTTCATCCTAAATCTAATTAATAAACCGCTCATATTTAATCTTGTCAGCCCTGCACTCTCCCTTATCCTAACCTATTTATTCAACATATCCCTTCTCTGACTTCTTCAATAATTCTCATCCTGATGATGAACCACAAAGGCTGGTTCGAAACGTCGATGCACTAAAACAACAGATGCGATGAATCCGGAAGATACAACCACATAGAAAATGATGTATTTAAATCTTAAACAAATTCCTATTACAAAAAGTTTTTCCACTAAATTCAAAGTATCCACAATCATCCCTTCTTAATCATGCCCATGAGATTTCATCAAAATCAATTCTTCATTATATACACAAAGAATTACTTACCTTATAGATATAAGTTAGTATAGATTCTACACTCATACGTAACATAGCAAGCACATCCTTCAACTTTCCCTAAAATGGTTTCTATAACCATTCACAATTATAAGTTTTTTGAACCTCTCCTTTATTAGGCATGACATATCTCAACCTATTCCTAGAATAATTTAAAGTTATCTCACCAACCCAAAATCAGCACTTAACAAGATCACAAAATTAGATAAAAGAAACCAAAAAAATTCATTC
This sequence comes from Pinus tabuliformis, assembly GCA_031772625.1. NCBI lineage: Eukaryota > Viridiplantae > Streptophyta > Pinopsida > Pinales > Pinaceae > Pinus > Pinus tabuliformis. The sequence goes on along the minus strand of CM062817.1, from coordinate 1,836,597,088 downwards.
TTAACCATTAAAAAGGTCTTCATAAAACATATTTTAACTCTTCACTTTAATATTTGTGCATTAGTTGTGCACCTACATTCATAATTAAAAATGACTTGCTAGAGATAACTTACATTAAGTTCTAATTAGTGTAGATAATTTAATAATCAAGATTAATATGATGAACTCAATCATTACATTAATGACATTTCAACCTCATACTTCTAAAACAATACCAATCCGTACATTGATCTGGGTGGATATTGGTGTCCACCCGCCTATTCCACTTGGACCCCCAACATTGTTTCTTTCTATTTCCTTAATTGTAGCAGAATTTACTATTTTTGGCAGTTTTTCAGGTCTTGAACTTTCAAAGCCATTTTGAGGCCCTAAATAACGTTTTTTTGAAAAATGCGCAAACTTTTTGCTTACAATAGGGTTTATAGTAAAAAATTGTTGTCCTTGAAGGTATCATATGTGTCAAACGAAGATCGTATACCAAAGTTATGACCCCGAGAAGTTGATGTACCAACTAACCCCAACGGGGCCCACAAACTTTTGGTGTTTCATCTCCTAGGGTTAGGTTTTTAGATGTTTAAGGTTTTCTATTGTTTATGAATAATAAAAATGTCTTTGAGCCTCATTGTAACACAGTTGAGAAGGCATGTAGTCGCCACATCTCTTCTCAGAGATAAGCTACCATCACTTGAGCTAGTTTATTTCCATTCTGCATGTAAACAATTTTCAATACTTTGTTATTAATGAATTAAAGCTTTGTTTTCGTTGTAGCTTTTTGTTTTTGTTTATATCTGTGTTTCATTTCGTTGCTTCATAAATCTGGATCATACACACTAAATCTTCATTCCATATTAAGCCATGGTTTTCTTGGCATGTATGATTTCATCCATAAAATATGTTTCTTTTAAACCATAAAATGTGGTTAACAACACATTAAGCACATATGAAATACATACACACACACTACACATATATCAACTGCTCATTCAAAACATTCACAAACATATGTTTAATCCCAACTATTTAAGACAATCTTTCACAACGCCTCTTAAATGCTTTTAACAAACTTCCAAAACTTGCTTCAACAAAAAGGCCAAGAATATAAGGAACTATTCCTTCTCTCTCTCTTCTTCTTCTTCTTCTTTTCTAAAATGGAGACTACACATAGATAGGTCTAAGATAAAAAGGTATTTAAATTATTTTTCAACTTCTGATAAAGCCCATCAAGAAGACTATGATAAAAATAGGAAGTGAATTCTATGGTTTTCAATTCTTTCTTTGAAACTAGAAAAAGCATATTTAGAGAAATTCCCCAAAACTAGTTCAAATTTAACTTCCAAGTTATTAGTATGAATATTCCAAGCTTAAACTCAAGTGTGAATTTAAGGCAATTATTCTAAAACTTTAATGTTAAAAAACAACAAAAAAATGAATTCCAAGATAATTATCCACATTAATTCTCTATAAAAATTTCAATATTATGATTTTTAATATAGAAATTACATGAAAAAAAATACCATGTAGATTTTCCAGAAAGTTTTTAGCAATAATGAAAGATACAGGTGTTGCCAGTGTGGCTAATGTGTTGTCCTTGATGGCAACTTGACTGATAAAGATGTTAACATTGTGATAACATGATCTCATGAAATTTGGTACATATGCTACAGATGCCAAAAATAGAGAAATGGAAATTCAGAGATAGATGGATGATAAAGGTGAAGTTTGGGAAAGTATATGTGGATCATATGAATAAGGGTCACGCACATACACAGGTCCTATAACTAAAAGTCGCATACAAAATCCAAACCATGATAATCTGGATATCATGGGTCATTACCATAGTATTGGCCCATAGTAATCAAAGTGGCAACGATTATTTGATCCCATCAAAGAATATTAATGACATTACCAAGGGATTTACCTAAGGTATTGGCTAAGGAAAAACCTATATAAGGAGATGGAGATCAAGGTATTATGCGCACAATTAGTGGGTTATTCAGGCGTGCATTAGGGAGCAAGGAGAATATTCACATCTAAAGGATATAAAAGTATGTTGACATATATGTTTGATTGACTTACTTGTTCCAAATGTCAAAGTAGCTAATAACGATGAATCTGTGATTATTGTGATACTGTGATTGAAATAAATTATTCAAAAGTTTGTATTTTTTACAATGAAGGTTGTAGAGAGTTAAGTTGTGTTTGCAACGAAGTTTTTAAATATGTACACATGTTTGTCTTTAGATAGTCGCGTACATACGCAAATCTAGTTTTGTATGCTTCCATATATATTATGAGATATGGTCTTCAATATGTTGAGATTCGTATGTGGGTGTTATGCAAGGTAGTCATGTGCATACGTTAATATGATTCATTGATATCATGTATATGTTATAGGGTTTTGCAGTATGGCTTGATGATGACGTTTACTGAGTTTTTCTTTGTTTGTTGTTGTCTGTCAATGTTTTCTCTATCTTAATTATATGTGTATGAAAGTGTTGATTGGGTTAAATATGGAATATTGATTGATAATGATGCTATAGTATCATAATTTGTGATTGATTCAATGATCTATGTATGGTTCAGTGGCTAATTCAGTTATTGTAGTGATTCATGATGTAGTAGTCAGTGATTTGAGATCTGTATGAAGGAGTAATACAAAGGAAGCACGTATATATGTGATTACACTTTAGAATAGTAGTGTATACATTCTGAAGTAAATCTGATAAGGGTTTGTAGTCACAACACTTATATTTTGTGATGGTTAACAATGTACAGGTTATTTATGAGTGATTGGTATGATCTGATTATGATGGTTTATATCTATTATGGATTGGTTTGATCTAGTTGTGATGGTTGATTGAGATTTAGTTTAGTGATTGGTTTTCAAATGATACAATTATTCAGTTGGTTCTATGATTAAAGTTCAGATTCATCATTCAGTTTGATATTGAGAATAATGAAGGGTGTGGGTCTAGTTTGAAAATACAATGAAAAGTGGCCTATAGGTTTTTATTTTTTAATTCAGGTGGATCTAGTATGAAATATTATGAAATGTGGTCCACAAAAGGAGTTGCGGGTTAGAGATTCAGTAAGGGAGTCAAATCTTCCTTCCATTGGTAGATGGAAAAAATTTCATGGGGGTAGGTTCTCACCTCCGGTAGGAGCAAATAAATGATATCATGGGGTTGGAGCTCCCTTCCAATGGGTGCTGGAGAATGAGTGGAGGTTGTAGCCTCCTGTAGGTGGGTGCCTGCATGCAAGTAAGAGTTTGTGCTAGTACAAAATTGTAAAAAATATTTTCTTTATATAATGAGAATGAAGACAATGACAATGACAACAATGGTTTTCTCCCAAATTGGGGTTCCACCTAAAAATCATGATGTTCACATGTGTTGTTGCATTTCTTATTTGTGATGATTTATTCTACTCTTTACTACATACTATATGTCTGATGAAATTAATAATGCACTGGTTAAAGATAAATATCTTATGGAACTTATGAAGAATTATTTAACTGGATATAGGTTGTTTTCTTTCATTGAAATCACGTACATACACTAGTTGTATAAATGGTAGTAGCGTGCAAAAATATAAATATGAAATAAAAAGTTAAAGTGAGTTTAAAATATTGATTCACCCACTCTCCTCCCCAAGTAATTTTCCCAACAATTGGTACCAGAGAAGGTCCCTCAGAAAAAGGCTTGATCGCTTAAAGGGAGATCCATCAAGATGAGTAGTCAAGAAGGAGTATTTTATGTCAGGCCACCTTTGTTTAATGGAACTAACTTTGTATTTTGGAAATTCATAATGAGAGTATATTTGTAGGCACTAGGATATTATGTATGGGAAATTGTTGAAGGTGGATATCAATACTCAAGCTCCATTCCCACAGATAATGTAGGGAATAAATAGTCTGAGACTAATGCAAAGGTTGTAAATGTTATCTTGGGAAGTTTTGCTAAGTCTCAGTTCATGAAAGGGATGCAGTTGAAGACCACAAAGGAAATATGGGATAAACTTGTTCAAAGGTATGAAGGTGATGCTAAGGTAAAAAAACTTAACTTTAAACATTTAAAATTCAATATGAGACTCTTATAATGCATGATGATGAAAGTATTGCAATATTTTTCCTTAGATTAGACGAGGTTGTTAACTCAAGGAAAAATCTTGGTGATGAAATAAAGGATGCTACTGTTGCTGAAAATATTTTGAGAGTATTGACTCCAAAGTTCAATTACAAAGTCTTCGCCATTGAAGAAATGCAGGATTTGAAGAATCTTACTCTTTAACAACTCCATGGGATCTTGAATCCTTTGAAATGAGAAAAGAGGCTTCATCAAGTATGAGAGAAGTAGCCTTCAAAGCCACATATAAAGGGAAAGAAAAGAAAACCCTAAAGATACAAGCTACATATTAGATGAGGAATAAGTGAATTTCGTGAGAAAGTTGCAGGTGGGAACTGATAAATTCAAAGGTAAGCTTCCCTTTAACATTTTTCTTGTGGAAGAGTAGGTCGATATGCATCCAAATGTACATATAAAGAAAATCATGATAAGAAAGAGATTGGAAAGGATGCTGACAAGAAAAATGCCAAAAATAAGTTTTCAAACAAGAAAAGTTTTTATTCTAATGAAGATAGTCAAAGTACATCTAATGATCAAGAAAAATTAGAGTCAGATTATAACAGTTGTTATCAAATACTTATGGCTCTTGAATATCAATCAATTATTGAATTAGATACTTGTGAAGAAAATGACTTAATGAAAGCATTGAATGAAAATGATAGACTCGGGAATGCAAACAAAGATCTAGAAACAAAAGAAAGTAGTATGATTAAGGAAATAAACATGTTAAGAATGCAATTGGAAGCAACCAATAGAAGAACATAGATGTTAGCAAAACAACTTCAAGAAAAAGGAAATGCATTGTGAAAAATTAGAATATGAAGTTGTGACTCTAAGGGAATATTATGAGAAAATCAACAAATAGCTAAAGAAATCTAAATCACTAAAGAATACTATCAATGAACAATGTTCTCCTCTAATCAAGGCGGACATTGGATACAACCACATGGGTTCATATTCACAATGTAATGAAAAGTACAACCAACATGAAGTTTGTCATAAGAAAACTGAATCAAGTCACACATCTAAGAGAAAATATCCTAGCTCAAAGTCAAGACCAATCCCCAGGCATAAAGGATTGTTTCATGGATACTATTTTTCTTGTAACTAATTTGGGCATAAGGCCATTAATTGTAGGTCAAACATTTGGAATGGAGGCAAAAGATGGGATAAGTTCCAACATATGATTAGAAATTGCAAGCAAATTTGGAGGACAAAGGAACAACAATCAAAGACGTAGGGAAGATTGTCTCTACTGCGGTCCACTATTGTTAAAGCATACTTCTAATAGTGATTGCAGAAGTGAATGTGAGGTACATAACCTCATGGAAAACAAGTGATGATTATCAAGTCCATGTATATCTCGATTCCCTATGTTGATATTCATTCGTGATGCTTATACTACTGACATTGCATTGATGAAGTAGCAGTGAACAAGAATAATTGTGATATGCTCAGGAGGAGATGTTGTTATGAAAAATCAACAATTTATTTTTTGTACATGGATGTTATGAAGGAAAATCATGTGTATACATTGTTTTTGGCCTAGACAGTAGGGTATACCTCTCAGTAATGAAAAAGGATTAGCAAAAATTTAGGGGGAGCCTCTCATATGGTTATTAGCATTCTGATGCTGACATTGGTTTACTATAGATTGTTAATAATTTCCATATGATGCTTAGGAATAATGTTGGTTCATGATTTGTTGCAAAATTTTATTGTTGTTGTGGTTCTTTGATGGATTTGTTGATTGATGAGTTAAATATGATCAGATTTGACAATGAACATTGCCAATAAATACTAAAGTTGTGGGTTCCTACAGCTCATACTTTAAGTTGTGGTTTCCTACCAGAAACCCCAACAGCTCTTACTTTAAGTTGTGGATTCCTATGGAAAACCAAAATAGCTATTACTTTAAGTTTTGGTTTCCTACATAAAGCCCAAACAACTCTTACTTTAAGTTGTGGTTTTCCATAATTGGTACAGATTTAGGGGGAGCAGTTGTTATGATTTTAATAGTGCATTATTGACATTATGATTTCTTGTGTACTTCTTGTTGTGTGATTAGTTTATGATGAGTTCATATTATTGTCGCTTTATGTTTCTTAATGATGATGATCTTCATGTTGTTGTCTATGTTGTTGCTATCAGATGTTTATGTTGCATATTCCTATATGGTGAATAATGGTTATTGGTAACCATTATGGTATTGCTACCTCATGGTGGACGTTCCTGTTTTTGGTTATAAACATCTTATATGTCTCTTGATGTAAAGGTTATGAAAAGACCCATGTTGTAATCATTGTAAAATTCATTCATGTATGGGCTACTTGGATCAAGTCATGTTATGTATGTAATCCCATTATTTTGGGCAAGTGATGTAATGTTGGTTCAAATATGTAACCCCACTATGTTGGGTGATTGATGTAATCATGAGCCATTGGTGATTGGAAATGTTATATTTGGTTGAGTCATAAAGCCTTGTGATTTTATTGTATATCTTTCGAGGGTCAAGCATAGGCTTAGGGGGAGCATGGTCAATATGCAAATTTCATGTTTTATATTCAGAAAAATTCAACCCTACAACAATAAACACTACAAAGCAAGAACTTTATTCAACCTAGTTCAACCCTTTTCCTTTGATGTCAAAGGGGGAAAGAAGCTTGGTGTTTGGAGAAGAATGCTTGGAGAGAAGCTTGGTGTGTTTGAGAGAAGACTTGGTGTTCATGGGTGTATTTAGAAGTGGTGTCCAAACACAAAACTCGTTGCTGTCAAGTCCAAAGGGAGATATTGTTGGCATTATGGTTAACGTATCGTCCTTGATGGCAACTTGACTGATAAAGATGTCAACATTGTGATAACAAGATCTCATGCAGTTTGGTACAAATGTTATAAACAAAGAAATGATAGTTTAAAGATAGATGGATGATAAAGGTGGAATTTGAGAAAGTATATGTAGATCCTATGAAGAAGGGTTGTTACATATGCAGGCCCTATAAGTGAAAGTCACATATAGAATCTGAACCATGATAATCTAGATACCAGGGGTCATTACCATAGTATTAGCCCATAGTAATTGGAGCGACAATGGTTATTTGATCCCATCAAAGAATACTAATGACATTACCAAGGGATCTAACTAAGGTATTGGCTAAGGCTAAACCTATATAAGGAGATGAAGATCAAGGTATTATGTGTGCAAGTAATGGGTTATTGATGTGTGTTTTGATATGAAATAGGTTTTCACCAGGGAGGAAGGATATGAAAGATATGAAAGTATGTTGACATATATGTTTGATTGAATTACTTGTTTCAAATGTCAAAGTAGCTAATAATGATGAATATGTGATTTATTGTGATATTTTAATCGAAATAAATTATTCAGAAATTTGTGGTTTTGAAAGTGAAGGTTGCATGGAGTTAAGTTGTGTCTGCAGTGAAAGTTTTCAGATTTATATGCAGATTTGTCTCTACATAGTCGCATACATATGCAAATCTAGTTTGGTATGGTCGCGTATATATTCTAAGATATGGTCTTCATTATGTCTAGATATGTATGTGGGTGTTATGAAAGGTAGTTGAGTACATACATTGATATGCTTCATGGATGTCACATATATGTTCTAGGGTTTTACAGTATGGCCTGATGATGACATTTGATTAGTTTTGCTTTATCTGTTGTTGGTTGTTAATGATGTCTCTATCTTAATGATTTGTGTTTGACAATGTTGATTCGGTTAAATATGGAATAATGATTGATAACGATGCTATAGTATAATGATCTATGATTGGTTCAATGATCTATGATTGGCTCAATGATCTATGTATGGTTCAATGGCTAATTCAATGTTGTTGTGATTCATGATGCAGTAGTTAGTGATTTGAGATTGGTACATAGGTGTAATACATAGGAAGCAAGTATATACATGGTTATGCTTCAGAATAGTAGTATATAAATTTTGAAGTAAATTTGATTAGGGTTTGCAGTGACAACACTTTGATTTTGCGAAGGTTAATAGTGTATAGCTTATTTATGAGTGATTGGTATGATCTAGTTATGACGGTTTATATTTGTTATGGATTCATTTGATCTAGTTATGATGGTAGATTGAGATTCAATTCAGTGACTGGTTTTCTAATGATATAGTGATTCAGTTGATTCTGTGATTAAAGTTTAGATTTAGTATTCAGTTTGGTATTGAGCATAATGAAGGGTGTGGGTCCAGTTTGAAAATATGATGAAAAGTGGCCTACAGGTTTTGATGTTTTAAGTCAGGTGGATCTAATATGAAATATTATGAAACATGATCCACAAAAGGAGCTGAGGTTTGGAGTCTTCAGTAAGGGAGTCAGAGCTTCCTTCCAGTGGTCACTGGTAAATTTGTTTAAGGAGGTAGGTGGTCCCTTCCAATAGGGGTTGGTAAATGAGATCATGGGGTTGGATCTCCCTTCCAGTGGGTGCTGGAGAACAAGTGGAGGTTGTAGCCTCTTGCAGGTGGGTTCCTGCGTGCTGGTAAGAGTCTGCCCTAGTACAAAACTATAAGAATATTTTCTTTATATAATAGGAAAGAAGACAAATATGACAGCAACAGTGGTTTTCTCCCACATTGGGTTTCTGCCAAAAAATCTTAGTGTTCTCATGTGTTGTTTTGTTGCTTATGTGCGATGACTTATTCTTCTCTTCAATGCATACTATATGTTTGATGAAATTAATAATGCATTGGTTAAAGATAAAGATCTGATGGAACTTATGATGAATTAATTAACTCGATATGTGTTGTTTGCTTTCACTGAAGTCGCATACATACATTGGTTGTATAAATGACAGTCGCATACAGAAATTAGAATATGAAATAAAAAGTTAAAGTGAGTTTAAAATATTGATTCACCCCCACCCTCCTCTTAGTATTTTTCCCAACAACAAGATAAGAAATTAAATTTGCACTAATAATATTAAAATCATAACATTGTACCAGAGAAAAATAAATATGAAGCTAAAATCAAAATTAAGATTCAACTTGAATCTACCATAATAATCTCAAATTTATAACCTTAAACTTGAATAATAAAAAAGGAAGAGAAACTCCAAACTTAGTCTCCCCATAACTTTACAGAACTATTTCAAAAGTATATCCTTAAACCAAAAAACAAGAAGATGAATTCCAAACAAAATTTCCATGCAAATTTAAACGTAAACCATGAAAAGTAAACAAGATGAAGTACAAACTCAATGCTAAAGTACAACAAGATGAAGCTTTGTGCTGAAGTGTTGTAATATTTTTAAAATTATAACTTTTAAGAAGGATAAGTTATGTGCTAAAGTGCAGTAATATTTTTAAAATTAATAAATTGAAGAGGATTATTAGTTTAGAAATTACCTATCTATTTCCAAAATCTTAATAAAAAATAAACAATAATTCGAAGGTCTGTGTTGACTTTCTGTATTTTTCTCAAAAATTTAGCCTCAAACTAGAAATAGTTTAGAAACAAAAAAACAAATAACTAAATTCGAAACTAAACCTTAAAAATAATTAAGAATAGTAATCCAAATTACACTTTTTCTAAGAACAAGAAATCAAACACATACATAACAATTCCAAATGGATCCACAATCATCATTCATATATTAATCTATCAGCAAGAATGTATGCCCATTAGGCCCTAGTGTTGTAGTTGGATTTGATACCATATTGTTGACGATGTTGGACACATCAAAATTTGAGGGATCACCCCGGTATGAAGTCCCAACTAGACCTCACACCATTTGGTGTGGGAGTCCCATCCAGTATGATGGCCCGGTTTCCATTGTCTTAAGGATTTTCCTCAACTCTTGCTTGTCAGCACAGGAGAGTGGTCTGCTTTGCCTTCAATAAGTGAGGTTCATGTGCCTGGTGAATGCTAGTGTACTTGTGTCAATGGTTCTTTAAATGTAAAGGGAGAGGGTGAGAGTGAGTCTCAAGTTGGTTGGGATGAGGTCCCAACTCGGCTAGGAACACACAACACAATAGGACGTGCACAAATTCTAGAGGAGCAACCTACACGGATGTAGTAGTCACAACACACAAGGTAAGATAACATATACATCACTCAACAGATGAGTCCGAACAATTGCAACAGTTGTTACAGAAAGCTTTATGTGAAAGGTGTGTCTGATGTCTGGGGAGATATCCACCATGATCGATACATCGTTAACAACATATACAACACATTTCCATTAATAGATTATGTATTACAACAAGTGAAATAGTTCAAGTGTTCAACACAGGTTAAAGAAACATGCATTACAAGTGTTCAAGATCAGTCTTACAACAGTTACAATACATGTGTGAAAACATGTTGGCCTGTTAGCAGGCTTCTGAATTAAGCGAAAGTTCTAAGACACATCATTACACCATACATCACTAACCCCATGAGTGGGGTGTTGGAGCTACTACTTACTCCTCAAGTAAAAGATTACATACTCTCTTGGCTATGTGGGAGGAGCTAAGGTGAAAATTCCTTTCATGTACAAATGAGGGTGGTATTTATAGCCAAGGGTCAAACTGATTCTTGTGGTTGTTTGACTACCCTCATGATTGTTTTACATCCACGAATTTTCGACTTTGCATGACTCTTTAAACACAAGTGGGTCTCTTGGACTTCCACATTACATTACATTGATTGACAACATAGCCCATAGTAGAGATGTGGGCGACATGACTCATGACATGACTCGACGTGACAATGTTGGTACATCTGTCCTACTGTTGGAGTGCATTTCAAGCTACAATGTTGCTAGGTGATGGATGTCTTCATGGCATAGCACAACTTCACCTCCGCATGGTAAAGTGCATGGAGTCTTCGATGGTATTTGGTTTGCTTGATGATGCTTTGGCACGTTGTTCCTTTCTTGCATGTTGGAAGGCTTGATAGGCTCATCTATTCGCGAAAGGTGCATGTTCGTCTGTTCGTTTGTCCTGAGCACATCTTGCATGTTTTCTCGTTTGTCCATTCACAAACGGATCTTTGCATGATCATCCATCCGCGATCACATCTCTTTGCATGCATCATTCGTTTGTTCATTGGTGAAATCATCGTTCTGCATGTGCTCCCTTCGTTCATCCCTTTCATTGTCATGCCATGTTTGTTAGTGTACCTGTACCTGCAGTCACTCATGACGAGATGACATCAAATCCAAAACCTCCTAGTCTACCATGACACATGATCTTTTTGGATGTAGGCAACTTGGAGAGGCAGCAAGGTTGCGAAGCGGGATGATGGCTCCGGGCACTGCTGATGAAAATATTGCAAGGGTCACTAAGTGATGAAGACTAACCCACAGTGCAAGTGACAAGTGAAAACTCCATGATTGATCATCGATCGACCATGATGACGCTTGTGTGACAGTGAATGTGACTCCATGTTTGAGTGAGATAGATGCTGTCATAGCGAACACAATAAGTACACACGAACTGAATACTTTGAGCATAACTAGAACATGGTCGCAAGCATGTCGTAGACACTAACTTGCAGAAACTTGGGTGAAATGAACAAGCAAGGCAGATGAAAAGACTCCTAAGGGCTCACAGAGTGAACCTAAGGGTGTGCAGTCATCAAGTGAAACACCCAAGGGAGGCTCTAAAATTAGGTGCAGGCCAAAATTTTGGAGGGTGGTTGTAGCTGCTACAACACTTGGCAACGCACTGGTAGAACTCTAGCTTCTCTATTTTGGTTCATTGCTAGCACAGGGCCTTGGTATTTCGAGGAGTATTGAATTGTTTCGTGGGTTACTTCGACTTCCCCACTTACCCCGTGGACATACATGGTTCACCCTTTGCCAACTCATTCAAACGTAATCAAAATTTCAACTTAGATCTCAGTGTTTCGAATCTAGGAAGGGTAGTTTAGCTCGTGAGTTGAAGATTTTCAGAGTATAATTTTTCGTCTTTGTTGTTGCTTGATTGTCAGCAAGCCTGGATAGTACCCCAGTGGAGTCATGCAGGAACACATACATTTCTCCACTGCCAACGAGCCTGGTTAGTACCCGGGTTGAGTTGCATGCTTCACCTCTCTACATAAGAACCCTTTCTCTTCTTTCGCCTTTGTATTTTTTAAGAGGATTGTGCATAGACACTTATTTATTTTTGGGGCAGAAGAGGGATCCCAACTTATTAAGAGCAGAAGAGGTTGTTCCTTTAGAGAAGCATGTAAGACCTCTGACATGGGTTTGCTCGTTTGGATTTTCCCCTTCTCTGTTTCTACTAGCTAGATGAGCTTGAACACATAGGGAAAAAGGTTGATTATAGGCATGGGGCTTCCCAGTGTGGACACAGGTTCATGGTTGGACCAAAACTTTCCTTGCAGATGGCTCGTATTTTCCTTCAAGACTTCATCGGCCGAAAGCATAGGGAAGACGAACACAAGACTGACCAAGTGTTGCAGTGTCACAAGTCTCTTCAAATTTCAGCCACATACTTTAATCAAAATCCAAAACGTGGTAGTTGGCAGCTCTTATTTCCAAAAACAAAAATAGTGATATACCAATCAAACAAAACAAACGTAAAAAAAAGTAGTAATCAGAATCAAACAAAGTAAAAACAAATGTAATAAGCAAAGCAAACAATATGAAAACAACAAGCACCAAGTAGACTATGTACATTGCATGGGCGCAGCCTGACCTACTGAAAGTCATTCTAGAGATCTTGGCCGTTGATAGGAAGGTTGTCAATCCCCCCGTCAAGTGATTGCAAATGATACGTGTGTGGGCCAAGCTTCTCATGGAATAGTGTAAGCCCACCGGGCTCTGCTACCAGAACTTGGTGGTATTCGAAAAAACCTTTAAGTGGATACAAGACCACTGCTTTAGGTACCGCATGCAATATAGGATCAGATGATGGCACGAGGTAGTTTTTTTTATTCTGGGAACAGTTCAAGTTCCTGAAATCAATGCATAAGAGGATTTTCCTAGATTTCTTATATGTTGAATTTAAATTAGAAACCCACGTATGACAATGAAATTTGCAAGTAAACCAAACATCCAGCAATTTAGTCAATTCTTTTTGTATAAGGATTTCAAACAATATATGTGTTTTACTTGACTTTTGTTGCAATGGTTTGGCTCCTCCTTTACCTGGAATCCCGTATTGAATTATTCGCGTGTCATGTGTACTTAGGTCGTCATCTACCCTCATGGACACATCCTGGTATTGTTTGATCAGGTGGTCAAAATTTGACCACTGTTGCATTATGAAATTTGTACCAAGACTAAGCATCTTCAGATTGTGATTGGTCCCCAAGTTGCTTTGTTTGTTCATAGTGGTGCACTTGTGGATTCTATTATTTCTTGGTCCTTGACAAAAGTTCTACAAATCATAGAGCTTTTTGATAGAACCCAACCCCTCAGGCACAGGGTTGCCTTTCCTGCCCTAAGCTGCAATTTTTCAGAGATTTCTCATGCTTACCTTCATCAATTGTTATGTTCTTGAAAGTATCAACATTGTTCATGGAGTGTAGTGCTACTTTGAGTGTGACCATGTTGAGGTTGAGGATTATTGGTAATCCCAACATGAGTACTTCATGCTTAGCGATGTTGTTTGTGCATTCGAACCTCAAACAACTTGAAGTCATACACTTTCCATTGTTTTGGGCGACTGAGCTATACCCGGTCCTTGAGCCATCATATGTTTTTGATTCGTCAAAATCCATGGCCCACAACTTGTTTATACATGGACTGTTTGACATGATTGTACTGTTGCTGCTATTGTTGTTGCTACTACTGCTATTGTTGGTACAATGAACTATACATATTTCATTACTATCAGTTGGGCAAGGAAGGAGTCCCAATTGTGTGTCTGATGAGGTTGGAGCTAGCCGTGTAGGATAACACTCGAATGTTGTTTCTAGAAGGCAATTTCCAAACATGAGTTCTGTGAAGGCCAACACTCCATTCTCGCCATTAAGGGGAGTGACGTTGTGCTTCATATACCTCTCGGATAACACCTGGATTTGGTTGCATTTTCCCTTGTACAAAATCCACATGTGAGACCAGTCTGTAGAAAAGTATCCATCTAGCTCGCTGGACTAGCCTCTATTGAGTAATAGACCATATGTTTTTGGTATGTCCACAACAACTATGTTGATGGATTGGTGGACTCGAATGTCATGATATAGTTGGATGATCAACTCTCACAATTCACCAATGGTTGGTGTTGATGCCCAATCAAGTTGGATGATTCACGTGGGTGTCTCACTCTATTGAGCATTGATCTTCCTAGAAATGGAGAGTGATCTGATAATCATCCAATGAATGACCTCAGTTAAGAATTATTAATTGGAGGTATTGCAGACTCATGTTCTGGTGTGTCTAAGTTATTTAAGCAACAGATCGATCAGATTGCAAATACATAGACACTTAAAAATGGAAAACAATAGAGAAATACAGTAAGCAAATACAAGAACACAAGAAATTAATAAGGAGTTCACCCTGTCCTCCAAGGCTACATCTCCAGTCCAGATCTCAGTGGTGGCCTTATTTTATTGTGTCTTGAAGCAGAGAATTATAATGAAGGAGCTCAATATGAGTCTCCTGAAAGAGGTTGGCTTGGTAGTGTGGTTTTTGGATTCCCCAAACCACTAGAGCACACAGACTCTTTTTCTTACCAGCTCTTTGACCTCTCTGGTCTAACAAATCCTCTCAGGGATGGCTTGAGTCTCTCAAGCTCTCTGGAACTTGACACTGCCTTTGGTCATCTCGGCCCTTTGCCCTCTTTCTGCTTTTTGCCTTATTGGTCCTTCTCTTCTCTGTCTTCTGTCTTCGATGTTCCTCTCTAGGTTCTCGATTCCTCTCCTCTGTCTGGTCTGTTCATGGCTTTAAAGCCATTTGAGCTCATGGTGGTTCACTTCCTTTTCCACCTCCATCGATTTGCTTGCTTGCAGCAATGCTTGGAGTTCCCTGTTCTCGGCGTCATCATCAGACTCACAGGGAGTTGCGACTTGTCCTCCTACAAACTGTGCCAGCCTTTTGTCGGTTCAATTCTTAGGTTATGTTATGGAATGAGTCATTTTCCACCGTGGCGGTCAATTCGGACTTCAAATTCTTCTAAATCATGGCTTAATCCTCCATCAATTCCGTCTTCTCCATCAAGAGTGTTCTCAGCCATTAGATCTAGAGCCCCTAGATCTGATGCCATTCGCTCATCTTGCACGGTTGACTAGCTTGACTGTTAGCACATGATGAGCTTCCTCTCTCCTCTATTTGCCACGCGTCAGGCATTGAGTGGAATTGCTCCTTTTCCATTAAAACTACTTACCACCCATGGACACCCTCGATCAATACCACCAGTTTTGGAGTGGGTCCCGCCTTTAGCGCTTAGCCTTTTGTCCCACGGTTTTCCCTGCTTCCACACGGCCAAGTGCTCGGGGCTTCTCCATTTTGAGGGTTTTGGCCCAGTGTAATCGTGCATAAAAAACTCCCTCTGTTTCCCGATCCGGGCCTCCCAGAGCTAATTTCACCTCCCGCGCAGTCTCCATGGACCTCGGTCAGCGCGCTTTGACTGAGGTCCTCATCGTTCCACGCTGGCTGCCATTGCCACTGGTTTAAAGGTGTTTTTGATCACTGTTTTAAATTCTTTGAAGTCTATCCCGACCTGGTACAGCCATGGTTCTTTCGATTAGTCTTTATGGATCTAATTCGGATCATAGCCTTCCCATTGAAAAGCTTTTGGACCACCAAAAGTTGGTTTTCTTTCAAGCATCGACTAACTGCTATCTCACTTGCCCAATCTCAATACACTTTGCACTGCTCGACTTCGAACCTTTGAGTCCAATTCGGAGGTACTCAACATCTCCTCTGCTTATTTTCCTCACCTTCCTGTCCAAGATTTTGTCTTCCTGCAATTCATTAATATATTCAGGTAGTAGGTCATCAATAAAAGGCAATTAACTCTGCTCTTCAAGATCCTCAATAGAGAAGGTTCAAACAATCTCGAGCAATCTGCATTTACGACTGAGTAGATGTGCATGTAAGCTGGCAGATCAAGGAGAAAAGCATTTTCACCAACCTTCTCAATTATCCTAAAATGTCCATACCTGATAGGCTTTAGCTTTTTACCTTCACCTTGCATCCTATCCTTGCTGATGTACAGCCAGACATGGTCTCCAACTTGAAAACTATGCTCCATCCGATGATTGTCATGCCTAGCCTTATATCTGGCTTGGCCCTTTTCCAGTTGTTCTTGTACTGCCTCGTGGATCTCTTGGATCTGTTCAATGAACCTAGTTGCGTTGTCCACATCACTGTGTCCATCAACTATGGTATCTTTACCAAAGACAAAATCCAAAGGAGACCTTGGTATGAAACAAAACAGGTTTCAAAAGGAGATCTATGTGTAGAAGAGTGTTTTTCTCTATTGTAAGCATGCTGCACATAACACAAATGTTCATCCCAAAGCTTATGATGTTTGCTGCAATATCCTCTGAGTAACTAGATCACTGTCTTGTTAACTACTTATGTCTAGCCATCCGTTTGTGGATGAAAAGCTGTGCTTTCCTTCAATTTGGTCACAAATCAGATGTCTTGATCGAATACAATATAAGTGGGTAACTCAAAATGAACCCATACATGTTCAAAGAATAGTTTTGTAGTTTGTTTAGCTATAATCTATTTATTACAAGGTATCAAAATGCACATTTTGCTGAACCTATCCACAACCACATACAGATAATCATGACCTTTCCTAGATTTAGGCAGTCCTCCAACAAAATCCATGGAAACACTTTCCCAAGGGTGAGAAGTAACTAGTAATGGAGTGTACAGCCCTAGTTTTCTATTGTTGGGCTTGCTTTTAGCACACATAGTACACCCTCTTACATATCTAGAAATTGTCTCATTATTTTTCGGCCAATAACAAAATCAGTTGTGCAACTGTTTACTTACCCCAAAATGACCTGATATCAGAGAAGTGTGTGCTTCTCTAACTATCTTTACTCTCTCAGTTTGTGGAATGCAGAGTTTCCCACAGTGATATAAGAGGCGGTCCTTCACATGATAATCCAATTCTTCTACCCTTTTGCCTCGACTCAAAGTTGCATATACATCTTTAAAGTCTATATCTTGAGAATATTGTTCAATGTAACTTTCATGTAGTACATAATTATGCTTAAGTATAGTAGATGCATTTATAATGGGTCTAGATAACATGTCTGCAACCTTGTTATGTATGCCCTTTTTATATCTGATGACTAAATGAAACTGTTGTAGAAAACCCATCCACCTGTAATGTCTTGATTGCTGCAACTTAGTTTGGGAGTGTAGATATTGAAGTGGTTGATGATCAGTATGTATTACTGTCTCTTTGCCCATTAAAAAATGTTTCCACTTTTTCACACTCTGAACTAATGCATACAATTCTTTATCATATGTAGGATAGTTAACTATTGCAGAATTAAAAGTCTCAAAATGATAACATATGGGTTTACCATGTTGTGTCAACACTGCTCTCATGGCATAGTCATTGGAATCTATTTGGATCTCAAATGGTCTTTGTAGATCAAGCAGTGCTAGTACTGGTGTTGTACTAATCTTCTCTTTTAAGGTGTCGAAGGCTTTCTGATGTTTGCCTCCCCACTGAAACAGCTTTTTCAATCATATCAAAGCATGTAAGGGAGCTGCAATTGAGGAAAAGTTAGAGATGAACTTCCTCCAATATTGTGTTGCTCCTAAGAAGCTTCTCACTTCTGTAGCAGACTTGGGTTTAGGCCATTTTACAATGACTGCCACTTTAGAGGGATATATTTTCAATTTACCACCCCCTACTATGTGACCTAAATAATTTAGAGAGGTTTTGCCAAATTCACATTTGGAGAGTTTAACATAAAGTTTTTCTCTTTTGAAAACATATAATGTCTGCTTAACATGCTTTAAGTGTTCCTCCCATGTTTTACTAAAAATAAGGATGTCATCCAGATACACAATAACAAAATCATCAAGAAAAGGTCTGAGTACATCATTCATTAATCTCATGAAAGTAGCAAGAGAATTGGTCAAGCCAAAAGGCATAACCGGCCACTCATACAATCCCTGCTTTGTTTTGAAAGAAGTCTTCCATGCATCTTGCGCTGCAACTCTGACCTGATGGTATCCACTGTGCAAATCTAGCTTGGTGAAATAAACAGCTTCCTTTAATTGATCTCAAAGATGATCTATGTGGGGAAGGGGATAACGATTTTTTATTGTTTTCTTATTCAGTGCTCGGTAGTCAATGCACATTCTACACAAGCCATCTTTTTTTTCAACAAAACGATTGGTGACCCACACAGCGATGTGTTGGGCCTAATGAACCCCCTCTCGAGAAACTCCTGCACCTTCTTCTTGATTTCAGCATTCTGTAAAGCAAACAACCTATACATTCCAATGTTAGGCAATGAAACATCTTGCTGCAAAATAATATCATGTACTATTTCCTTTTTGGGTGGCAGACCTTTAGGTTTCTGAAATAGGACATCATACTCTGAAACAATATTTTCTATATCAACTTGTTGCTTAGCATTACAGCCCTCAAATACATTGGTTTTATCAGGTTCCTTTTCCTTTACAACCATTAGTAAGAATTGTTTGCATGAATTTATTAGTCTTTACATATGCCCTGAGTTTATGAGAGTATAATTATTCTTGAGCTTGTGAGCCCTTACAAAGTATTCGATTCCATCTTTAACAAGTAGATATTTGTTCTCAGCTCTATAGAAGATAGCTTTTCTATCATACAAGTAAGGACTTCATAAAACAATTCCACATATATCCAAAGGAATTATGTCTAACTCAACCTCATCTACAAATGCTGACCCAAAAGAAAACTTGAGTTTGCATTGTCTAGTCACTTGTAGTTGTGCTTTATCATTCAACCATCCTAATGGGTATGGTTTCTTGTGAGGTGTAGTCGTTAATCCCAATTTCTTTACAATTGCTTCAGAAATAAAATTTACTTGTGAACCACTATCAAACAAAGTATCAATCTTTTGATGTTTGGAAATAACTCGAATATGGAAAAGCTCGTGTCTTCTTCTCTCATGTTCTTCATCAATAATAGTTTGAGCATAATTACTAGTAGATGCTTTAGAATTCTTACCTTTTAAACATGTGGCTGCAATGATTGTTTCATCTCCCGAGTCTAACATCAAATCTTTCTGAATAGCTGTAGCAGTCTTCTTCTTCTCGCCCTCGGACTTCTTAGGTCTCAGCTCTGGATGTAGAATCCAACAGTGCTCATCATCATGCCCATCCTTTTTACAATGAGTACATGAAGCTTTTCCTTTCTGTGCAGCGTTAGCCTTCCTTGCTTTCCACTTCTACTTTCTTTTCTCCTCACTCTTGCTTGCAGTAGTTGGGATGGTCCTCCAACTTCTGGATTTCCATTCTTTCCTCTAGCTTCTAGATGAGTAGCTTGTACAGACACCTCATCTATACTAGTGGGATTAAACATGAGGATGGTATCCCTCATGTAGCTGTGTAGACCACCAATGTACTTCAAAAGAGTCTCTGGTGAGTCTAATGAGATCCCTAGAATCAATGCTCTCTTTCTAAATTCTTGAGTGTACCCTTTCACACTTTGCCCTTTCAACTGCTGAAGAGTTTGCTAACTCATCATGGCTTGTTGCATGTAGGCCAATGGATAGAACTGCTTCTTGATTGCAGAAACAAAGTCACTCCAAACAGAGATGGTCTTACCATGTCTTTTCATGTTAGCATGGGTTCTGCCTTCCCACAAAACTAAGGTAGTGCCTCCTAAGTGTAGGCTTGCCAGCTGAATTTTTCTCTTGTCTGAGTCGATGTTTTTCACTTTACAATACACATCAATTTTTCTAATCCAAATGTCCAACTTTTTAGCATTTAGCTCTCCATCATATATAAGCAAATCGAATTTAACATCTAGCTTAATCAAAGATGCTTTCTTATTATGCACAGGGCTATTACGAGGTGTGAGAAAGTTTTCCTCTTTCCCTTTTCCTTTTGAGTGGTCACGGTTATGAGATTCTTCTTCTTCTTTGTCTTGTTTAGAACCTGATGAATCTTCATCCTTATGCTTTCTAAAGTCCCTATACATTTCTTCTACCATAGACTTTATAGCTAGGAAACTTTCTATGAATTGAGGGTCTGGCCCCATAGAACCTTCCTCTGACATTGTCTTCCGAGGATAGACTCTCCCAATTTCAGGATTAGTTTCAACCAACTCTCTTTCTCCTAATTTGAGCTTTAATCTAGTGAGAATTCAACAACTAAACCAACACAAGATTGTCTAACCTTACAACCTAAAGCTCTGATACCACTTGATCTGATAATCACCCAATGAGTGACCTCAGTTAAGAATTATTAATTGGAGGTATTACAGACTCATGTGCTGGTGTGTCTAAGTTATTTAAGAAATGAATAGATCAAATTGCAAATACATGGACACTTAAAAATGGAAAACAATAGAGAAATACAGTAAGAAAATACAAGAAATTAAGGAGTTCACCCTATCCCCCAGGGCTACATCTCTAGTCTAGCTCTCAGTGGTGGCCTTATTTTATTGTGTCTTGAAGCAGAGAATTACAATGAAGGAACTCAATATGAGTCTCCTGAAACAGATTGTCTTGGTAGGGTGGTTTTTTGATTCCCCAAACCACTAGAGTACATAGACTATTTTCCTTACCAGCTCTTTGACCTCTCTGGTCTAACAGATCCTCTTAGGGATGGCTTGAGTCTCTCAAGCTCTCTGGTGCTCGACGCTACCTTTGGTCAGCTCGGCCCTCTATCCTCTTTCTTTGCTTTTTGCCTTACTAGTTCTTCTCTTCTCTATCTTCTATCTTTGGTGTTCCTCTCTAGGTTCCCGATTCCTCTCCTCTGTCTGGTTTATTGATGGCTTTAAGGCCATTCGAGCTCATGGTGGTTCGCTTCCTTTTCCACCTCCATTGATTTTCCTGCTTGCAACTGTGCTTGGAGTTCCGTATTCTTAGCATCATCATCAGACTCACAAGGAGTGGCCACTTGTCCTCCTGCAAACTGTGCCAGCCTTTCATTGGTTCAATTCTTTGGTTATGTTACGGAATGATTCATTTTCCACCGTGGTGATCAATTTGGACTTCAAATTATTCTAAATCATGGCCTAACCCTCTGTCAATTCCATCTTCTCCATCGGGCGCATTCTCAGCCGTTAGATCCGGAGCCCCTACATCCAACGCCATTCGTTCATCCCGCGCAGTTGACTAGCTCAACTGTTAGCGCATGATGAGCAGCGGTTTCCTCTCTCTTCCGCTTACCATGCGTTAGGTGTTGAGTGGAATTTCTCCTTTTCCATCAAAATTTCTTACCACCCATGGATGACCTCAATCAATATTGACAGTTTTGGAGCGGGTCCCACCTTTAGCACTTAGCCTTTTTTCCCACGGCTTTCCCGGCTTCCACGTGACCGAGTGTTTGGGGCTTCCCCATTTTGAGGGTTTTTGCCCAGTCTAATCGCACATCAAAAACTCCCTCTGGTTCCCGATCCGGGCCTCCCAAGGGCTAATTTTTCCTCCCACATAATCCTCGATGTTCCACATTGGCTACCACTACCACTAGTTTAGAGGTGTTTTTGATCATTGTTTTAAATTATTTGAAGTCTGTCCTAACCTGGTACAACCAT
Organism: Pinus tabuliformis; assembly: GCA_031772625.1. NCBI lineage: Eukaryota > Viridiplantae > Streptophyta > Pinopsida > Pinales > Pinaceae > Pinus > Pinus tabuliformis. The sequence goes on along the minus strand of CM062817.1, from coordinate 1,836,575,328 downwards.
GGTTCTTTCGATTAGTCTTTATGGATGCAATTTGGATCAGAGAGTGGCATGACGTTGGCTTTCGTGCCCGAATAAACCAAGCAGTTGTGAACATTATAGTTAAAAACTTCAAATGAAAGTAGGACTAGGGGGAAACCTAAGTTTTATTCTTCCATTCGGAGTGTATTGAGCACAGTGGAAAGAGATTTGGGAGGTGTGCTTTCTCCCTTGCCGGTAGAGGTTGCGTTGTCCATTATTGTATGTCCCAATGTGCGCAACAGGATATCTCGCTGACTCTAGACCTTGGCTAACTTGAACAAACTGATGTTCACATTTTTTAAATGTCATCAACAATGTTATACCCTAGAGGTGGTAGAATCACCGAGGTGTCCGGGGTGGAATAGATGTTTGTGTTGTCCAGCGAAGTGTTTTGCAACTTGCTACTCATGGATGTACTCTTATCCGTTGCTGTCTTCCTGTAATTTCTTTGTGTTTTCTGCTTTGGGGTGGCTGGTGGATTGGCCTTCTTCATCAGTAATTTCACCTTCTCTTGCATTTGCCCAAGTGTAGGGGGAGCCCCTTTACTCCTAAGAATGTAATGATAGTTTTGCTTTTGGGGCTACTTCTTGGTGTTCATCTTTGACATTACCTGCAAGCACTGATATGCGTTCACCACATGCCAGAACTTGATGTTTCATTAGGTGCAATATCTTCGTCATTATTAGTGTCTTTTGGCTGCTCCTGCATATCAATTTCCGCATCAAGCGTATGACTGTAGACAGAGCTAACGACTCACTTCCAATACGAACAAGAGTTCTTGGGGTGATGTTCTTCATGGAAGGAAAAAAACTTAGGATATGCATGTTGTTTGAGTTGGAACACAAGCTTCTACGCAGTTTTTGAAGCGAATCGGTTGCTGCTTGATGAGCTACTCGATGAATTGTTTGCCTATCTCTGTCTAGGCTGATGGCTACTTGCAAATGTGTTTGTTTTATGTTGCTTGAGCTAGGACACTTCCATGGTCAAGTTCTTGACAAGGTGAGTGAGGATCTCAATATCAGTTGCTTCCTTGTCTCTACCCTTGCTCGCCATTGCTTGGGGCTTCCTGCTCACATCCTTGGAGTCCTTCGTTGATTCATCATCCTTGATGACTCTGATTGTGTGCAGGTCTTTCTCAACAGCAATAGCCTCTTCGTTATTTTCCAAGAGTGTTTATTTCGTAACTTGCTTGATGAACTGCTCAATGCTGGTTGGTAGTGCAGATCTGTAGTAATCAACAGTGATGGAGTCATGAGGTTTAGTGTCCACTGCAAACTTGTTCAGTATATGTGTAAAACTCTGATTGAAGTCTTTTACTCTTTATTTTCCCTCCATCTTGAGGCTTCCCAACTCTTTGAGTAGCATGGATAGGGTTTTGTAGTTAGCGAACTTCTCAAGGAACATGCATTTGAATGCACCCTAGTTCAATATAGAGTTATGTAGAAGACCATGATACCATGCAGATGCACGAACATCCAAGCTACATGGTAACAATCTACATGCTACGTCATCAATTGTACCTCAAGGGTCTGTAGTTGTAGGTAGAAGTTGTCTAGGTGGTCTTCTGCCTTCATCGTATTGTCAGGGTTGAACTTGATGTTCATTCTCTCCGCTCACTTCAGCGTCTTATGAAGAAAAACCAGGAGAACCAATGGTCCTTGAATCATCCATTCAATATTTGGGTCAGCCATCTCTTCTTCTTCATCCTCTTCCTCTCTTTCAGAGTCTGATGGTTCTGACTCTAAGTCTGTTGGTTCATCTCCACCTCCACCTCCTCCACTACCTTCCCCCCCCCCTCCTATACCAGATTCTGATCCCAATATCACAAGAGTGTCTTGTTCACCTTGCTGGAATACCAGAGGTTGCTCTCCGTCTTCAATAGCTTCTGCCAAACCTTCAAGTGTGGCAAGGACTGTGTCTTCCACTGATGATACAACAACTCCTGTGGGAGTGGCTTTTGACTTCCTTGATGTTTATGGAAGATTTTGTATGCCTAGGATCAGTCCGACTACTTTCGTGAACTAGTGAGTGATGGGACGAACGGAGTGAAGTTGATGATACAGAATCTCATGTTCAATCCTAGGAGGTGAGGAGTAACCAACTGCAGAGTTGCATGTAGGTGAGAGGGAGTGCGAGTTACTGCCTTAACCAAATGGTTGATGAATTAGTGTGAGGGGATGTTCAACCATATACAACTGATTGCTTTCCTTCTAGCACCAGGAATGTTAATGGTCCTAGACACACCAACATTCAGGGGATCACCGCAGTATGAAGTCCCAAGTAGACCTCACATCATTTGGTGTGGGAGTCCCATCCCGTATGATGGCCCAGTTGCCATTTTCTTAAGGATTTGCCTCAACTCTTGCTTGTCAGCATAGAAGAGTGGTTTGCTTTGCCTTCAAGAAGTGAGGTTTGCATGCTTGGTGAATGATAGTGTACTTGTGTCAATGGTTATTTCACTATAAAGGGAGAGGGTGGGAGTGAGTCCCAAGTTGGTTGAGATGAAGTCCCAACTTGGTTGAGATAAGTCCCAACTTGGCTAGGAAACCGCAACACAATAGAATGTGCACATCTTCCAGAGGAGCAGTCCACATGGATACGGCAGTCACAACACACAAGGTAAGATAACATGTACAACACTCAACAGATGAGTCCAAACAAGTGCAATGGTTGTTACAACAAGCTTTATGTGAAAGGTCTATCTGATGTCCAGGGAGATAGCCACCATAGGTGAGACAATGTTAACAGCATATACAACACATTTCCATTAACAAATTATGTATTACAACAAGTGAAATAGTTCAAGTGTTCAACACAGGTTAAAACAACATGCATTACAAGTGTTCAAGATTAGTCTTACAACAGTTACAATACATGTGCAAAAATGTGTTGGCATGTTAGCAAGATTCTGAATTAAGCGAAAGTTCCAAGACACATTGTTACACCATACATCACTAACCCCGTGAGAGGGGCGTTATAGCCACTACTTACTCCTCAAAGAAAAGATTACAGACTCTCTTGGCTATGTGGGAGGAGCTGAGGTGAAAAGTTATTTCATGTACAAATGAGGGGGGTATTTATAGCCAAGGGTGAAACTGACCCTTGTGGTTATTTGACTACCCTCATGACTGTTTGAATTCCTTGACTTTTCGACTTTGCATGACTCTTTGTAAAACAAGTGTGTCTCTTGGACTTCCATGTTACATTACATTGATTAACAACATAGCCCATAGTAGAGATGTGCATGAAATGACTCATGACATGACTAGACATGACAGTGTTGGTAAATTCGTGCTACTGTTATAGTGCATGTCAAGCTACAATATTGCTAGGTGATGGATGTCTTCATAGTGCAGCACAGCTTCACCTCCGCATGGCAAAGTGCGCGGAGTCTTAGATGGTCTATGGTTCGCTTGATGATGCTTTGGCACGTTTTTCCCTACTTGCATGTTAGAAGGCTTGACAGGATCATTTGTTCGCGTAAGGTGCATGTTCATTCGTTCATCTGTTCATGAGCACATCTTGCATGTTTGATCGTCTGTCTATCTGTGAACAAATCTTTGCATGATCATCCATCCGCGAGGACATCTCTTCACATGCATTGTTCGTTCATCTGTTGGTGAACCCGTCTTTCTGCTTGTGCTCCCTTCATTCATCCCTTTCATTGTCACACCATGTTTGTTAGTGTACATGTACCTGTAATCACTCATGATGAGATGAAATCAAATCCAAAACCTCCTAGTCTAGCATGATACATGATAATTTTGGATGCAGGCGACCAGGAGAGGCAGCAAGGTTGTAAAGCAAGATGATGGCTCCAGGCACTGCTGATGAAAAACGCGCAAGAGTCACTGAGTGATGAAGATGGGAAATCTAAGTTGACAGTGACTGTCTGCGAGGTCCGGCTCGGCTGGAAGGAAAAATTGCCCAAATTTTTGGGAAGGACAATTTGGGCTACAGGAAGGCAAGGTAGACAGAATCTGCACAGTTTCAAGAATGAGTGGGGAGTAGGGGATGGAAGGTAAAATTTGTGAAATTTTCTCTAGGAACAGTTCGAGTTGCAAGTAGGATCAGCAGGCAGAAACTGTGCAGTTTTTGGGAGGAACTGTTCGGGAGCTTGACAGTCAAAACTGTGCAATTCCAAGAGGGAACTAGTAGTTGGCTACTAGATCATTGGTAGTAGGAACTGTGTAATTCCCAAGGGGAACCGACAATCAGCTACTAGGATCTTGGAAGTAGAAACTGCACAATTTTCTAAGGGAGATAGGGATGGTCACTTGGTGTCTGTTCGACCTGTCTGCATAATTTCCTCAGTTAGCAAAATGGGCAAGGTCAGTAGCCTCTGTGCAATTTTTTAGGGGAGTCAGTCCTAGGTTGGTTGTCAGGTCCAATTGTCCGGATGGTCACCATGAAGGCTGACTGGATTGCTTGCGATCAACGCACCTTGGAAAGACTTGCTTGGTTCTTCTGCATTGTTCTGGGTGACAGTCGATGGCGGGGTGATGGTCCGGCTATTAGAGGGGAGTCTAGTCATCAAAACTTTAGCAAAATGACTAAGTGTGTGAATTATTGAGAGATGCATAGATGATCATGCAAACACACACTCACATGACTCGACGACAAAATGACTCAAAACATCCAGACACACATGTTCAACCTGACTGATTGACAATGCAAGTGACAAGCGCAACTCTCGTGATTGATCGTTGATCGACCATGACGACACTTGTGTGACAGTGAATGTGACTCCATGTGTGAGTGCGAGAGATGATTTCATAGCGAACAAAACAAGTACACATGAAGCAAATACTTTGAGCATAACAAGAACACGGTCACAACCATGTCTTAGACACCAACGTATAGAAACTTGGATGAAATGAACAAACAAGGCAGATGCAAAGACTCCTAAGGGCTGACAGAGTGAATTTGAGGGTGTGCAGCCATCAAGAGAAACTCCCAAGGGAGGCTCTAAAATTAGGTGCAGGCCAAAATTTTGGAGGGTCGTTATATTTTCTACAACACATATGTAAGATCCCTTGAGTACCAATTAAGTCTATAACCTAAGTTATCGAAAATAAGTTTTTTTTTTTTTTACAATTGATATATATGTGTGTGTATGTGTGTCTGTGTGTGTGTTTAATTAAATCATATAAGTCTTTAAGAAATATTTGAATATATAATTAAATTGTCTCAAATCCAATTATAACATTAAATATTGAATTTTCAATCATGATATATGACATCACACATAAAACTTGTTGAGGCTCCATACAAACATTGAAAATAAATTCATATTATTTCTATATGTTAGCAATACTCTATGTAGACTTTGTATCATGCTTTTGGCCTTTCATAGTACATGAAAACTAAAAACATTAATGATCACATAAATTATAAGTCTTCAAAAAATGAAGAAGAACTCATCATATCCAAAAAGGTTCATTCCATGTAACATAAAGTTCAGATATTAACAATTGGTCCAATCATTTGAAGAATCATTTTTTGCGGCAATAACCTATATCTTAAACATAAAAATTTTCCATTTTAGAAATATTTGATACCATTATGAAACCATCAAATGATCACAACATGGGGATTCATTTTTGTTTCCTCTTCTCAGTAACTTATTTATTAACAACATTGTCAAATATTCTTATTCATGATAGAAAGCAATATGTCTTTTCTTTTGGATCGTATATTATTGACCCCACTATAATACTTTCTTCTTAAATATCAGGTATTGTAACTTGAATAATCTTGCTAATTTCAAATCCATTTATCTTACTTCCAAATTAGTCTTCTTAATTATCCCAAATAATTGAAATTAATCCCTTTATATACTCTGAGATTTTTCATCAATACCATAGTTTTACATGCAAAATATTCTATATATATATATATATATATATATGCTAACCAAAAATCCAACATATTCTTCTTTCAGTTTTTAAAATGTACGTACAATTTCTAATACTTAATAAATTACATACAATTTCAATAACTTAATAATATGGTAATATTTATATCACTTTAAAAGCATGGAAAAGAAGACAATGCCATTAAATCTCAAGCTTAGTAAAATAAAGTCAATTTAATTTAATACTAGAGTATCGTGTCCATAAGCGATTGGCCACAATGACCAAAATATGTACTATTTGATCTAAAGATTCTTCTTGTTACCATTGCTTGTTGCACAAAAAAAAAAATCAAAGTATATCTTGTGTACCTACAGAAAGACTCAAGAAGTATAATTTTCAACGATATTCAAACAAACAAAACAGAGTTTTCTTTCCCACAATCCAAACAAAATTACTTTGTGTGGAAGCTCACGTACTAAGACTTGGTGCTATGTAGAGTGCACATTAAAATACTAATAAATGATTTAAACTCATTCTAAAATCAACTATGGTAAAATGACCAAGTTCCTAGTGCATATAATGTTATATTATATTACAAAGCTTAACTTCTTTCAAAATCTAGTCGAGACTAATATTTTTCTCAATAATGAAAACTTTAAACTACATATTGCAAAGAGAGAATCACAAACTAATATTTGCCAAGAATGTATATAATTTTTTATAGTCAAATTTACAAAAGATCACCACACTAATTTATCTCACAAATGAGTAGGTATATCAATGTCAATATATGCACCCATCAAACTAAAAAGATTATACACCATTGCATTTAGTGATAAGATGCTCAAAATTAGCACATTGACGTTGGAAAAAATTAAGAAGCAAAGGTATATGTTTTTCTTTTTAGAAAAAAGAATAAGTGCTATATTTCAACAATTACTTTCTTTTCTGCAAAAAGAATAAGTGTTATATTTCAAGAGAACTTTACTTTTTGCAAAAAGAATAAGTGTTATGTTTCAAAGAGTACATAAAGTAGAAGCAGTGTACCCAGTGCCTTCAAAACAACCATTGCCAAGTTTTGAAACAAAACTTTTGCAAAACATTGTTATTAGACCAAAGATAAACATCAAACCTTTTAGGGAACCAACTAACGAAGGAGGATATCAAAGAATACAAATATGAATATCATCTCTTCCAATTAAATTTTACATGACATGGTTTGTGTTATTTTTTTGTTTTTTGTTAACCTTTTTTTTTCGCTCAAAATAGATGAATTACAAGCTTGAATTATAATCCTTCTTCTTTCATCCCCAACAAAAATTAACAAAATAATAACTATTCTTCAATATATGCTTTCATCAACGGAAATGTACAATAAAATAGAGAGCCTCAAATTGAGAATAAGAACAATACACTTGTAATGGATAGAAGGCATAGGAACTACAATTAACACTACCATGTTTTTGGCTCACAACCCATTTAAATGAAAGAATTATTAATTGGAGCATCTATTTACAGATTTGTTAAACAAAACATATTCTTGCAGTTTTGTAATTTCAACATATTTATAACAAAAGAAATTAATGGTAAACCATTGACTATAATCAGAACTTTTGGGAGGACAAGAACTATCATGAAGGTAAACTAGCTACATCTTCATCCAAGAAAGGTTAATTATAGAAAACTATAACAAATCAGAAAGTATACCTGATACTTAGTGGTTCTACTCTGTTCAACAAATTTTCTTGCCAACTCCAACAGACTAGTCAATTTTACCACCCAACCATATCCAAGGCAAACATTTTTCCTTGGAACCCCCAAGCTCTATGAGTTAATAGTGACAAATGTCAGGCAAACCAAGGAAGATATGTTATATTCCTCTCACACTACTTAGTCTTCATCAACCAAGAAAAACTATTGGGATTTTAATTTAGAATTTGGGTAGATAATTTTGGCAGCCTACTCCTTTTGGTCTCCTCTCCATGGGGAAAAATCCTTCAATATTTATAAGCATTAAGTGGAGTGACACCTCACCCATTTCATGCAAAAAATAACCTATTTTTAATTTATAATAAATCATATTATTCACCACCCTCCCTTGAGATGTCAACCTCTCAATTTTTCATAATTATTTAATTACTTTAATTATCTAATATTCATCACCCCATGTGCCCTTTCTAGATAACTTTTTATTATTGATTTTTCCAAAATAGCTAATTAATATTTTGTATTAAATAATTTTTATTTTAAATGACCCTTAAAAGTGAATAAATTGGAGTTAATTCAACTCAAAGTTTAACTTCGTTTAATTCACCTAGTTGATGTAAGCCCTTAAGTGGTGTCTTTTAGTCAGGGAATAGGGATTTCACACCCCTACTGTGCACCTCTCCTAAGTTGTTAGGACTTTGCATCCTAGTAGAATCAAGACTCCACTCTTTGATCTATTGCAAGGATCCAAGACTCTACACCTTAATCTTTTAGAAATTTAGGACTCTGCACTTGAATATTTTCCATATGTTCTCATAGATACTTCTTTGAAGCTTCATGCTTTGCCTCAAGGTACCCATTGTGAGCTCACGCACATCTAATGATCTGTTGGCAAGGTCTTGTTTCCCTAGACCTGCATGCATCATAACCTTGTATATTAAACACATCAATTAAAATTCATAATGAATTAATCCAATCACATTTTACCTAACTGTATACATGACCTCCACGATCATTTATCATCTGAGCATCCTTCTCAACAAGTAACTAAGTTCCCTTCCAAATCATACTAAATACATGGTTAATCATACATAATCATGTAATTAATTGATCATTAACAAGATTATGGTCAGTTAACTACTCCACATAGTAGCTTTTGTTCATGTGTCACACTCATAGACCATCATTCATGACATGCACTAAAGTAAAAATAAGGATGCCAAAAGAGAAACACCAATAATATGCACTTAACCAAAATCAACCTTATACACACAACCATAGATATATCATAAGCATGTAGCAACCATGTGACCTAAACTAGGTCTATAGCGTACAAGCATATACATAAGTCTGGCATATATAATCTTTATACACTCCATCAAAATCACCCTCTCCAGGTGTCACTAAAGCTAAATAACTAAGAAGGGACACTACAAAACTCCTAATATTGATGTGTTTGGACTCTGGATTACCACGAGAAAGTAATATTTCATCATAACCTCTAGGTTAGTAAATCTTGTTATACATTTCAAGTCCAATATTGATGCAATGTCGAATCTAATGTAGTCCTACTATTCCAAAGACGATTGATTCTAATGTTTGCTTTTTTCATATGTAACCAATGTTTAGGTTAAGGCACAATAGTGAAACTCCCTTGTTCATTATTTAACACAAGTATTTCGGGATCAAGCACCACCACATGATTAGCCATTTTGTCGGCATCTTCATTAAGTTGTCGAAGAATGTGGAAAAGGGGGGCATCTTCAAAATTTTCTAGTTGCAATCCTATTCTTATTACCTAAGATGGGAATGAAGAATCTCAGGTTGATATCACCTTAGAGACCGTCCTTATTACAATCATTGAGTCCTCATGGGTTTTCACCCTTCTTATTCCTTTATTTCTAGTGATATTCAGGCCTTTCCATAATGCTAAAAATTATGCTTTATTGTTTCTTGTTGTGCTTAAACCCTAAGAAAATATATTCTTTTCATGTTCTTCAGGGGATAAGGTCATCTCTCCTGCTCCTACCACCCCTGTGTTTCCTTTTGAAGCACCATCAAAGAATAGCATGGCAGAAGATAATATATTTTTCCAAGATTGAAACTCATCTACTCCCAATCTCAAACATTGGATTTTGACAATATTTGACTGACAATTAAATTTGACAACATGATAAAGAGGGACAATTATGTCTATCTAACTCCTCTCCAAAATAGATAGTTCTTTGATATCATAAGCTTTAAGTCCTCTTGCTAAAATAGAATCAGAAATCGAGGAAAATGTTTTAGAAGCTGAGCAAAGAATAAAAGGAGATTCATCATTAAAAATCCTTATGTTTCTTTCTAACCAATTTGACCATCACATAAATTTTGGAAAGGACACCCAGGGTCATCTAGCTAAGGAAAATTGAATCTTATCATTAGGACCAATGTTGATTAAAAATTTGAACATCCCCTGCAAGCTTGAGGGGATGGAAGAGATGGAATGCACATTTTCAAAGGCCAATTTCCAAAATGATAACAAGAAAGAACAATCATGGAATAAATGAAAAATGGATTCTTCTTCACATTTACATAATACACATATTGACAGACTGTGAATGTTCCTGCACCTGAGCTTTTCCATGGTGAGGATTTTCTCATGGATCAACATCTAACTAAAAGATTAACATTCAGGATGGAGTCTCTATGCCAAACAATTTTCCATTTCTTTAGGGAGAGGGTGCAAAAGCTTGCACAACATAAACCCGTAGCCTTCTTTGACAAAATAATATAGGGATTTTCTTGGGTGCCAAGTTTGATTATCCATTAAACAACAGTTAGTTGGAGCTAGGCCATTTAAAGAGGAGACCATGGAGCCCAACTGACTAATAAGATGTGTTGGAAGGTCACCATATTCCCATCCTTGCCACACACTAGAATCTTCCCAAATAGATATATCTTTTAATCTCATGATACAATTGTCTTCCATCCAGTTTATGAGGTCATTTAGCTCAGACTAACCATTTCTCAGATTTCCTAGAAGATAATTAACTTTCCATAAGTTAATTCTAGCTTTGTTCCTTACACGACAACCCAAATTTTTAGTTACTAAGGGGGTTGTTGCCTTATAGAGCTTCCAAATATTGGAACGATTTCCTATCCACTGGGTTTTTCTAGCTCTAAATTGTCGAGTCTTATGAAATTAGTTCTTTAAAAAAAGTCTCCTTCCACCATTCCTTGGAGTCTGAGATCAATTTCCAAACAATTTTAGCTCCCAAAGCCAGATTCATAAATCTAGGATCTTTTATATCCAACCCCCCACATTCTCTTGGAAGGCAAACTATGTTCCAGTTGACCATATGAAATTTCCTATCATTATTTTTCCCCCTTCCATAATAACTTTTTGAGCATGATGCTAATTCGATTAAGGATGATTTTTAGAGCAAGAAGCCCTGAACACAAATATGTCGAAAGGGCTGGCAGAACTGACTTGGTTAAGATTGTTTTTCCAACTATGTTAAGCCAGAAAGCTCCCTAACTTTCTATTTTCTTCTTGAATTTTTGAACTATCTCCTCCAGTATTCCTTGAAGGGAAGCCCTAAGGAAATTAGGACTCCCAAATATTTGAAATAATTATATCCAAGTTGAACTAGGAATTTCAAATATGAAACTATTTGCTGCATAGTTGAGTCAAAACAATTCCAACCATATAACGACTTTTTTGTCAAAAATGCAACAAGAAAAGTCTCAATTTTGATTTTTCCTTAATCAAATTGAGGAAATTCAAAATTCCACATCAGCAGACAACTTGGAGGAGTTAACTGAGGTGACACAACTCTTGTCACTCAATTAAGTTACTTAATTTGAGTTAATGATTTGAAGTTCAGTTTGCTTGAGTTGATTCCTAAAAAATAGGAGCCTAGCTCAGTTAATTCGAGTTAGGGGCATGAATTTTAGTTGTGTGCAGTGGGTTCCTAAATTTTAGGAGCCTAGGTTGAGTTAATTTCAGTTGTAGCAATTTAATTCAGTTAAATTGAGTTACGGTCAGTTAAACTAGTTCTAACTGTTGGAGGAACTATTGGAAGGACAATTTGCGGAAATGGAACTTCAACCACACTCAGTGATCATCTAGATAACTAATCAATTGGCCTAAATTAGCTCATGCATGTAGATAATTCGAGTAACCCAGTTGAGATGGAGTTTCCAAGGTAGAGTGCATTTAATTATATACTAGAATGAGTGTATATCTATTGTATTGGTTAGGTGATCAACCCAGAGGAATTGCATAAGAAAATAGGGGGAAATTCCTAAAGAATAGGAGAAAATTTACCAAAGGAAATAGTGCAAGGAACTAGGAGCTTGGAGGGCTTAAAAATTGGCTAAGTGTTGGCTAGAGCCAGTCAGTTAAGCAGAGGTATAAACTATACACTTGAAATTTGTGCTTAAGCTTGAGCAAGCATATGTGTTTCATCTCAATTCTTTAATTAATGCAATACATATAGGAAGGGGTTTTGAGAAGTTGCATTCCCCTAGATAAATTTTTGTGCATGTGTGATGTTTCCTTTTGCATGCCTATGTTTCTTCTTTTAGATGGTGAATTAACTTTCGCATATCAGTAGAGTAGCTTCAAGTCTTGTGATTTAGTAAATGTCATGAGAAGTATTGAATCTACATATTACTTTCTACATGGTATCAGAGTTGGAATCACTGTAGAGCAGATATTTCGAAGTTGTCATTGTAGGAGGTCTGAATTTGAAGATCAGTGTTGCAGCATTTCTTCAAGACTGAGAAGATGGCTTTTAGTGGACTTAGGCTAGAGTATGCCTTGGAGGGCACCTCAAAATTTATTACATGGAAGGACCACATGGAGGTAGTATTTGATGACAATGGGCTGCTAGAATACATCAAGACAAATGTAGAAAAACCCCAAGCATCTGATGCCTAGAATCTTGCTCGGTGGAAGAAAGATGTAGCTAGAGCTAGGAGGATCATCTTAGAGGGTGTGAGAGATCACATAGTATTGAAATTACATGGAAAAGAGACTCCCTTTACTGTGTGGAAGACCCTCAATGAGATATTCAAAAATATAAATGAAGCCAAGAAGCTTGATTTGATGAACAAATTGAGGATTGAAGACAAAGGGTATGAGGTAGTCTTCAAAGATGGGAAGGCTTGCCTCAAGAATCTTGCTTCATTTCAAAGCAAGCAATTTGGTGTCATGATCAAGGGCATATACACATTAGAGGAATATTCATGCACAACCTTGAGGAGCAAGGTAGGGATTATAGATGTTGTGGTTGAGAGGGAGCATGATTTATCTCTCTCAAGAGGGAGCCTCAGTCATTTGGCAGTTGGGCTGACCAGGAGGATGACGATGAAGAGGACCAATCAGATACCTCTAGTAGGAGGATAATTTGAGCTAAGAATTCAAAGGGATCACATGCATCCATACCTCCAGGTGTGAGGTGGGGCGATCTAGAGCCCTAGTCCAAGAGTTACATAAATTTGGGTAGGTTCCATTGAGGCATTCTCCTCATGGATCCTTACCTTACTAGGAGGGCCCATAATATTAAGTAGTAGGAGGATCAATGTTAGTAAGATACTAAGGAGTGCATAGAAGTGTTGAAATCAGAGCAAGAGGCTCAATAGCAAAGTCAAAAACTACACAGTTTTCCCAATAGAAAGTTTCAAACACAATTGATTCAATTTATTTTTTGGATGCTTCTCAGTTGCAGATTTTGCAGTTGCATCATCAACAGTGAGAGGTGTTGCTTACAGTACATTCCACAAGTGCGGGATAGGGGTGTTTGATAATCCCTTTCTTGCTAAGAGGGAGTGTTGAAAATGTAGCAAGAAAACTCTCAATTTTGATTTTAGCCTTAATCAAATTGAGGAAATTCGAAATTCCACATCAGTAGACAACCTAGAGGAGTTAAATGAGGTGACATGGCTCTTGTCACTCAGTTAAGAACACTCAATTCAAGTTGATTTGTTGAAGTGGAGTTTGCTTGAGTTGATTCCTAAAAAATAGGAGTATAGCTGAGTTAATTCAAGTTAGGGGTATGAAGTTCAGTTGTGTGTAGTGGGTTCCTAAATTTTAGGAGCCTAAGTTGAGTTAATTTCAATTGTAGCAATTTAATTCAGTTAAATTGAGTTATGGTTAGTTAAACTAGTTCTAACTGTTGGAGGAACTAGTGGACGGTCAAGTTGTGGAAGTGGAATTTCAACCACACTTATTGATCATCCAAATAACTAATCAATTGGCCTAAATTAGTTCATACATGTAGAGAATTAGAGTTACCCAGTTGAGATGGAGTTTCCAAGGCAGTGTACAATTAATTATACATTAGATTGAGTGTATATTTATTGTATTGATCGAGTGATCAACCCAAAGGAATTACGCAAGAAAATAGGGGGAAATTCCTAAAGAATATGAGCCAATTTTCCAAAGGAATCAACACAAGGAATTAGAAGCTTAGATAGCTTGAAAAATGGTTAAGTGTTGGCTAGAGTCAGTCAGTCAGGCAGAGAGATAGACTATACATTTGCAAGTTGTGCTCAAGCTTGAGAAATCATGTGTATTTCATCTCAATTCTTTGATTAATGTAATACAAATAAGAAGGGGTTTTGAGTAGCTACTTTCCCCCAGATAAATCTTTGTGCATGTGTGATGTTTCCTTTTGCATGTCTATGTTTCTTGTTCTATATGGTGAATTAACTTCTACATATCAGTAGAGTAGCTTCAAGTCTTGTGATTTAGTAAATTTCATGAGAAATGTTGAATCTACACATTAATTTCTACATTTTTCTTTTATTTACTAGGCCTTTCGATATATATTAATAGTCACCAAGAATCCCTTTGAAGTGCTTCACTATAATTTTTCAAGCACCTCCCAAAAGAATCATGTCATCAGCAAATTGAGAATGATTGATATCTTTGACATTTCTGGTAACGTTTGGTCCTGAAAAGAATCGACTAAGTCTATATTTTTCTAAATTTATACTTAAACTCTCTACCACTAAGATGTACAAGAGAGGAGAGAGAAATCAACCGTGATGCAAACCCCTAAATGGTTTAAAGAAGGGATTTGTCTACAACTGATCAAGGGGGTGATCCACGAGGAACCAATACAAGTTTTAATCTAAAGAATAAATTTCTTGCAAAAACCTAGTTTCTCCAAAATAAGGAACAAAAGAGTGCCTTACACAATTGAAAGCATTGGCCATGTCCAACTTTATTACAAAACCCATTTCATCCCTCTTCCTACTCAAATGGATAGCCTCTTGCACAAAAATAATGTTATCCATAATGTGTCTATGATGAAGAAAAGAACCTTGATTTTCAAAGATCAATCTCGACAACAACTTCTTTAATCTCCCTGCAATGATTTTTTATAAGATCTTGTACAAGGCATTGCATAATGAAATAGGGTGAAAACAAGAAAAAATTACAGCGTTGGCTTCTTTGTGAATCAAAGTGAGTAAATTTGAATTGATTCCCCATCCAACCAGGGCCTTTGCATTTCAACCAGTTGAGCATTCTGATCAGATCCTTTTTATCCATCGACCAAAAGGCCCTATAGAAGCTAATAGGAATGGCATTAGGATTAGGGGCTTTGTTGCGATACATAGACCAAATTGCTTCAGTCACTTTGTCTCCCTCAATTTCCTTCATGAGTTGATGATTCTCCACATCCAATATCTCCCAAAGGAAATAAGTCAAAAATTCTTTGGCTTTGCAAAAATCCAATTCATTACCTGAAGATACAAGGCCTGGAAGTGTGAGAAGGCTTCAACTTTAATTTCTGGGAAGGAGGAGATTGTTTCTTTACCCTCTGGAGTGATCTGCCTCACCCTATTCCTTAATTCCCTTGATTTTTTCTGCTTGTGAAAGAATGACGTGTTTTGATCCTTTGCCTTCAACCATGTACTTACGGATTTAAGCCTCTACTACTCCTCTTCTTTTTGGTTTTCCTGAAAGATTTATTTATTAAGGCTCTTCTCCCTCTCTAAATGCCAACCCTTAACTTCATTATTTTCCATAATGGATAAATGTTATGCAGCTCTTTGAGTAAGTCATTTCTCTTTTTCCTTAGTGGGACATGCACTTCCTCTACCCAAGTTCTTAGTGCTTGCTTAACAAACTATTTTTGACTTCCAAAAATAGGTTAGGAAGTCGCGAACTGAGGTATTCCAGGATTGTTTTATGATATTTGTAACATCATTCTCCTTCAACCACCAAGAGTTAAACCTAAAAGGATTAGGGACCAGTTCCTTCATTACTTCTAGAACCATCAAAATTGGATGGTGGTTAGACTCACTCAGAGTCAAAATAAGGGACAAGGGATCCAATCCTTGTAAAACCCTTGGGCTGTGGATTAAAAATTGGTCGAGGCGAGCCAATATATTCCCAGGACTGCTTCTCCTATTCGACCATGTCATCTTCCCTTTTGTAGGCTTGATATCAATCAAGTACCATTCTGCTAATAAATCTTCCATCCTTTCTTTAAAAGGGTCATGCACAAAATTTCCACCCCTTTTCTCTGATGAAAAATGTGTAGTGTTGTAGTTGCCTCCAACATTGGAACTCTAACTCCACTGGTCATTTTTGAGTGAGATGAGCTTGTCCCAAAATTCTATATTTTCCCCCTTTGTCTTTGCAAAATAATTTAGCCACACTCATTAGTTCTTCTTCTTCTAACTTAGTCTCCTGGAGAAAAAGAATTGAAGGATTATTTGTTTTAGCTAAATCTTTAACTGGGAGGGCTTTATAGGGACCTCCCAAACCCCTTATATCCATGAAACAAGCTTCATCATTTCTTAGGAGGAGAGTGTGGTTTAGAACCTCCTTTTGTTGTCCTTTTTGATCTCTTGTTCCTTATGAACTTTAGCATATTTGAGATTTGTGGTTGGTTCCCCAACTTTTTATTATATTATGCTTCATTCTCCCTATTCTCCTTTTTGGAGTGCCTACCCTTTTCTTGGCGGTGTTCTCATTTTCCTAACCACTTGCTTCATCAAACTCGCCAACCATCAAATTCATATTTCTCGTTATATTTTTCCTTGGTCCTCATTGGGAAGCACTCAATCCTTTGGGAGGAGATTATGACTGAGCTATCTGACAAAGCACTAAATCGCCTTCAACAAAGGAAGATTCAGGAACTAAGGAGGACACAATTTCTTTAGGGGATGCATCCTTTAAGGATACATGAATTTCCACTTCTTCTGGGGATTCAATTTCCTTGTTTCTCGAGAGAGGCGAAGACTAAGAATCTTGAGCATGCTCTTCTAACTGAGTTACCTTTGGCAACTGCAAAACCCTAAAAGGGTTCATGGAAGAGGAGGGAATGTTATTTCTTCGTAGTGCATTACTTTTGTTAGTTGGCATGTCCCCCCCCGACCCCCCTCTTTTGTGTTTTCCATTGCTCTACTTGTGGGTCTACAACTACCCCACTTCTATTTGCTTGGGAATTCTTGGAGTCTCAAGTGAAATGCACATATTCATGGCAATTCAACACTTGGAGGGAATTTATTCATAATCCATAGTTTACCAATGTTTCCAACCTTCCATTCAAAGAAATATTTATGCTAGTAACCCCTTCTCCAAGTTTACTTCAACATAAATTTTAGCACATGCAAACTAACCACCCTTAGGCTCAACTCTGTTGATGTATTTACTAACTCCATTACCAATGGCTCTAAGACAATCATCGTTCCAACAAGAAAGGGGAAGATGAGGAAGTTTCACCCAGACTCTAACAACATTTGGAATATCCTACGTTGGGTCAAAATCTAATGTCCATTGCTCAAATATATCCCCCTATTTCCAAAGAAACGTGGACCATTTCTAAAAATTACTTCTTTATCTTCCTTAAACTCAAAGAGAAAGGCAAAGAAGCCATTTCCACATGCACAAATACCCAAGTTTCCTTTCATCTTAGGTTTCCAATTTTTTCTTAGACCATTGCAACATGGATTTTGGTGATGGCCACATCCCTGTAAATTTTCCCACCATCGCTTTGTTGGAGAAAGCTAGAGTGAAGCAACAAAATACAGAGGGCATCGCCATTAATGGAAGTTCTTCCACTCTTTTCACAAATTTAGAAGGGTTGTCCTTAGAGCATTGTTTTTTGGGAAGAGATGTGATTAGGTCCTAGAAGGTTGTTGCATCATCCAATAGAGGGGGAGGAGCCCCCTCTGAGCAAGCCATGGTAAAAATGCAGGTAGAGGACAACTAGAGTTTCTAAGGTTGCAAATGAGAGTGAAAGTTGAAGAGGATTTGCGTTGTCTTACTAAAAATGTGTTAAACTTTATTCTAAACCTTAATAGTTTTTTTTTTTTTAAACTTGACCCATAAGAGATTTGAACCTTGAATCTCATCATTTACATAATACTTTGTAACATGACCACCAATTAAATTATTCCCATAAATCTTTTTTTTTAAATGATGTTATTTTAAAAATTAAAAATAACAAACCTATCAGCCTATGTGCAAAATCACTATAAAACTATGTGCTAAATCACTTCCATAGCTTGATTAGGTACATCAATAATTAAAACCAACTATATAAAAAAAAAAAACAAAACATTTATACTTACTGATAAAGAAAATGTAATCCTCTCCTACCAAACTGAAATGACCACATTTTGTTTCTCTACTATAAGGAAATATCTTTAAAAATGCTATTAATCTGAATACCATGGTGGGAAAGGCAAAGACACGCAATCAGTGTGTTCAATCAAAGAGATTCACAGAAGTTCTAAGGTGTTGTCGGCACTCTTTTTGATGTGAATTCTTCTCTTCACTCACTTTTTGCTTAATGTTATTTTCTTTAGGCAGAGAATATTAAGCCACCACCTTGGGACACAAATAGTAAGGCTCCACCTTGTGCAACTTATGTGGTTTCCTTTGCACAAGAAAAGTCTAAATTTTTTTTTTGTAATGTCAAAGTCATACAACTACCAGCTAACATTTTTGAAAAAGTAGATTTAAACTTAAGAGAATTGCTTCATTCTTTTTCAATCTATGACTACAATTAGCTTCAATTTTGGGATTAGAACTTTTATATCAGCAGAAAGTCAGATAACATATATTGTTTTGTGAATGCCTTATGTTGTTGTTTGTCGAGAACTTTGCTTATTTTGTCAACATATAGACTCTGGCTATCTCTAAAAGCATACTTTTGTCAACAAAGGAAACATCTTTGCAAACACAACCAAATTTGGATAACTCATGTGAATGAATAATTTTGTGAATAATTTGTTCTTAAAATGTGTGCAGATTAAATCTCATGGTTTTAAATGAGTAGTTTAGTTGTACTCTACTGTGCCTTATTCAATTGTTTAATGTGATAGTTTGGTATGCTTAATATTACAGTTCGGCCTTCGTACCCATATATTCAGTTGGTCTTCTCATATGCATATTGATTCAGTTGGTCTTCTCATATGCTTGATCCATTTATTTAATGTGATAGTTTGCTCTGTTTAATATTACAGTTCAGTCTTCGTAACCATATATGCAGTTTGGTCTTCTTATATTGAGTTTGGTCTTCTTATATGCATTGACTAATTTTGGAGCTGGTGCATCTAACTTGTGTAGTTATCATACTTTATATTTTTAAAGTTAAATTGTACCAACAACTATAAGATTGCTTTTCGACATTCGTATTGCAATTTTTTAAAATAAATAATATTGAATAATGTTTTGTAAAATGACATAAATTTATGCTAGAACATTCCAGTGGGAGATAACCATTCATGAACAAATGCATTTTTGTATCACTATTCATGAAAAAATGACTTATGGGCAATGCAATTTTTCAGAATACTAACGAGTATGTTCCCAACATTGGTATTTGATAAAAGATGTTTTTTTAGCAACAGAGTCATGTTTCATGAGTGTTTTTTTACCATGGATTCTTTCTCTTTCTCTTTGATATTTCCAATTACGAAATCAATATATACGTAGTCTAGCCTTTTTGGCCTTAAAAAGGGAAACCGAAAGAGTTTCAGCCATGACCTGGGATTACTTATTTTTCATCCAAGGCCTTATTAAGACTTTTGTTATGATTCATAGCATAAGAACATACAAAAATTGCCATTTCATGCCTAGTTCAAATTTCCAAAACTTTGACACATTTAATTTGACATAACTTGTAGCATTTGGTACTATTTTCATAAATAAATTTGAGGGGAAAACAAAATCTAGAAAGGGTTTGGCTACTCCTAGATTCTTGTTTCTTTGAACCACTAGAGGAGTCGTTATTTCCACCCTATGATCCGGGCCTTTCCAACTGTGACAATGAATCTCAAGAGGCATATGAAGTTCGTGACCTTAGAGAAAAGTATTTTGCTGTAATTTTCTCAGGAGTCGTCTAACAAGGCAGAGGAATTGCACGGACGGTGAAAAGTGGTTGGAATCTGGGCAAAAAAAATTAAAAAAATCTTGTAGAGGCAGTGTTTGAATTGTGTTTTTGATGGTGGAAATGGATTCAACACCATCAAAAACGTCTAGGACACCTAAAATTTTGAATTTTAACAACTATAACTTGGATTTACAAAAATCATTGTCGGATTTTCTCTAAATATAAATAGAATTTCCATAACCTTTGGGGAAACTCCTCCGCCTCGTTAGACTAAGCGATTTTCTCATAATGAAGATCATGCATTTTAATGTGAAGTGGTTGGTATCGTCCCAAACCAAATGATTTCTAGTTAATATCATCCAATCGAAATGCCATGCATTAGTTCTTTTACAAGGAAACTATGGCAGAGAAGGAGAAGGCACGTAACTTATTATTGAAAATATGTCCCAATTGGGAATTCTATGCCACAAGCACTTTTGGCATCCCAGGTGGACTTGCTATTATGTGGAACATGCAACCATTTGCACATTTTGATTATATACGCCCCCTATAACTTTTGAAAATAATATGGGATAAGATTAATGCTAGTGGAATATTAAACATCCATTCCCTCATAGTTGCAGGGGATTTGAATTTAAGAGGGAATTTGAATTTAACAATGGAAGATGAGGAATGTTGGGGCTAGAGAGCTAAGGTGGACCCATTTGCAGATTATTTTAAATATTTATTTGATCAAAAAAATGTTAAGGGACACTACCCCATTCCCGATCCGATCTACCCTACATGGAGGATTCAGGAATGGGCGTTCTGGGGTAGAAGGAATTACGAAGAGACTTAGATTCCTAGTCCATTTCTTTTTGTATGAGAGATTGAAAAAACTAGAGTCTACTTCCTTTTCTAAGAAATATCTGATCATGATGCAATTCCTCTAGAATGGAGTGATGAGCATGATATGAACACGCTTCCTTTCAAATTTAATCACGTGTGGTTACAAGATCCAAATTACATAGATTTTGTTCATAGCTTTTGGACACAACTTGTAATGAAAAACATCAACAGACATATGGGGAAGGCCAATTTTAAATTAATTAGGTTGAATTAGGAGGTTCAAGCATACACCAGTGAGCGTAAGAAGGAACTTTGGAAGTAGTTATCTGCTATCGAGAAGGAAATTGTTACACATTTGGACCCCTTAACACTGACTGTTTTTTAGAACAGACTAAGAGGGCCATCTTGGATCTAGTGAACAAGAAAAATAAAATCCTCAAATTTCAATAGGAGTGGAGAATTAAGAGAAGATTGGATTGGATCCAAGGAGGCAACGAGAACACTTGATTTTTTCATAGAGTAGCATCTAAAATGTAGAGTGCCAACACTATCTAGCACATTCGAAATGAGGCAGGTAGGGTTCTCACTTCATTGAAGGATATTAAGAAAGAGGTGTTCCAATACTTCAACAGTATTGGCGATAAAATGGAGATGACAAACGTGGTTTCAGACATGATGAATGATGAGTACATTTAGTAGATGGGAAAGCCTATATCTGCAGATGAGCTCCTCCAGACTATGAAAGAGAGGGTGAAGGACAAGAGCCCAAGGTTGAATGGATGGTCAATGGAGTTATTCCTCTTCTTATATGATTTGATGGGCTATGATCCACTACAGATGGTGGAAGAATCTTGTCGCACAAGCCATATATCAAGTGCTATCAATGCAACCTTCATTACTCTCATTCCTAAAAAGTTAAAATTTTCATATTTTTTTTTATTATAGACCCATCTCTTTGTAACTCTGTTTATACGATGATATCTAAACTTGTATCCAAAAGAGTCAAGAAGATCTTGTCTTTGCATATCACTTAGGAACAATTTGGATTCCTTCATAATAGAAGAATCTAGGATGTAGTGCCTATCACACAAGAATGCATTTATTCAATAAAATCCCACAATCTGAAATCTTGTTTGATGAAAATTGACCTCATAAGAACATGACAAGGTAGAATAGGAATTTCTCAAGCTAAATCTACATAAAATAGGCTTTCCATACAGACATATTAAATGGATCATGGCATGTGTATTAACGACAAGCATGGTAGTATTAATCAATGGTTTGCCAACAAATTTCTTCAGGATCTCTAGAGGATTACAAGAAGGGTGCTTGCTTTCACCCCTTCTATTTATACTAGTCATTGATGTGCTCAATAGACGATTGAGAGCAGAAAAAGAGTCAAATAGAATGAATGATTGTAAGGTCACCTGAAATACTTCATCGACATAGCTAAAATTTGTAGATGATGTCCTCTATTAGGAGAAGGAAATATATCGAAATGGTATGACTTCTACCAGATTATTTCAAAATTCAATAACGACTCTAACCTCTTCATTAACAAAGAAAATTTAGAAATTATCTTAGATGAGGAGAATTCAGAGGTAGTTCAACATAATTTTTTTTTTTTTTTTGGGATAAAAATTAGGTGGATTTAAGTACTTGGGCTTCTATTTGAGGCCAAAAAATGATGAAAAATAGGACTAGAACTGGCTCATCAACAAATTCGATAAAAATCTTTCCTTATGGGATCATAAATGGCTCACTCTAGGGAAGAGTGATAATGATCAAGGAAGTTTTGTAAAGGAATTTAGTACACTGGATGCATCTATTTTATCTTCCTATGGCGGTCATCCATAGGTTCAATGACATCATAGAAAAATTAATTTGGGCATACATTGGTAATGTTAGTGTCATTATATGCATACTTCCATCAGGTATGAAATCTGCTCTTTGCATTTTTATTTTGGGTGTATCA